>CM060629.1:4260000-5460000 GCA_030578275.1 Meda fulgida | reverse complement strand
TGCGCAACTTCGCTCAGATCATTGAGGCAGATGAAGTCTTACTTTTTGAAAGAGCTACTTTCCTGGTTTGTACCAAACTGAGTGCTTGCACACATTGCACACGCTCACGATACTTGCATATATTCAAATTTACGCTGCAAAATTTCAGCATGACCTCATGTTATGCTTTTATTGCCGTTTTATGTTTGCAGTTTTACATGGTCAAATATAACTAAACTGAAAATGTAGTTTTATTTGTATTTGTCAGATCTATAAAACTAAATTGTAGGTCTGCAAAAACTAATTTAGAACGAAAACAATCAACACTGAATTTAATTATTGCATGGTCATGCCTTTGCACCATGCACACAACTCATTGTGGTGTTTTGATTTTGACTAGAATTCACTTAAAAACGATTCATTGCTCAAGGGCACTAATATTATTGTTCTCTGGCTATACAGAAGTTGTTTTAATAAGTATATCAAAAATATACTAAAAAAACTGGACGTAACAGCTTCAAAATAGTTACGGTGTTTCTAGATCCCTGCTGAAGTGAAGGGTCCATTCAAATTTCAGGGGAACTTGAATGGACAATAGGGCCCAGTGGACCATTGGTATCGAGAGCTGCTAACACACGCCTTGTTCCACCTTTCCCCATGTTACCAATGAGGGCTTGTTGCCTGCCAACAAAAGGATGGTTTGAGGACAGATTTTCAATGAATTGTGATAAGTGAATGTGCAAAACACAAAACCTTCTCTGTCAAACACTAACTTTTTATCCAGTCACAACATCATTTAAAGGAATAGTACACTTAATTAAAATTTCTTGATAATCTTGATAAATTTCACGTCATCCAAGATGTTCATGTCTTTCTTTCTTCAGTCGAAAAGAAATGAAGGTTTTTGAGGAAAACATTCCAGGATTTTTCTCCATATAGTGGACTTCAATGGGGTCCAACGGTTTGAAGATCCGATTTGCAGTTTCAGTGCAGCTTCAAAGGCTCTACACGATCCCAGCCGAGGAATAAGAGTCTTATCTAGCCAAACCATCGCTCATTTAAAAAAAAAAAAAAAAAAAACTTTTTAACCACAAATGCTTGTCTTGCACTAGCTGTGATGCGCCACATATTCACATTAAAAGGTCACGTGTGACGTAGGCGGAAACAACGATGTTGGACTATTTTGAAGTTGGAGGAGAAAATGAGATCCTTCGCCCTATCCTACAATTTTGAACCGGAACACTCGTGACCTTTCAGCGTGATTGCGTAATGTGTGGCGCAATCGCAGCTAGTGCAAGACGAGCATTTGTGGTTAAAAAGTATATAAATGTTTTTTTTTAGAAAATGAGCGATGATTTGGCTAGATAAGACCTTGGCTGGGATCGTGTCGAGACTCTGAAGCTGCACTGAAACTGCAATTTGAACCTTCAACCCATTGAAGTCCACCATATGGAGAAAAATCCTGGAATGTTTTCCTAAAAACCTTAATTTCTTTTCGACTGAAGAAAGAAAGACATCTTGGATGACGTGGGGGTGAGTAAGTGATCAGGACCTTTTAATTCTGAACTGAACTAATCCTTTAACACCAGATTATCAGAAAATATGCAATGCAAAAAGTGAGAGAGTCAGCGTTCATTCTTCCGCTCTCCGCCATCATAGTGAACTGATGCCATACATCCTAAACGGCCACCACCAAATGCCTGAAACTTATTGTGCAAAGGTGCTTTGCAAATTAATTAATTGACATGTATACTTGTGTCTTGTCAGGTGATCTCTCATTATCAGTGTAAGGAGCAGCGTGATGCTCATCGCTTTGAGAAGATCAGTAACATCATCAAGCAGTTCAAGCTGAGCTGCAGGTCAGTCAGACTCTGTTCATGCAGTTGTAAGTGCTGAACACTGCGTCATGGTCATGCTGACATTTCTCTCTGTCCCACAGCAAGTTGGCGGCCTCTTTCCAAAGCATGGAAGTGCGAAACTCTAACTTTGCTGCCTTCATCGACGTGTTCACGTCCAACACCTACGTCATGGTGATCATGTCAGACCCGTCTATACGTAAGCATCAGCATGCAGGAACAGCAATGGGTTTTGCCACCTGATAATCTCACATTACAAGTCAAGTCACCTTCATTTATATAGATTGTAGATTGTTTCAAAGCAGCTTTACAGTGATAATAGGAAATGAATGTGACAGATTGTTTTGGCTTTACAGCAGCTCTAGAATAAAGTTATTGTCCAGCTAAAGTTAGTTTTGATTGATTCACTTCCGTTGCAAAGATCATTAGTTATTAACTTAGGGTAATAGGTTAGTTATTACACCCAACTGTGGTCTAACATGTTGGGGAAATCTTTCCTCTCTTTGATTTTTAGACCGTAGCAGCGCTTATTAGGGGATATCATGACCACAAAGCTCTTATACAGGTGAAACTCGAAAAATTAGAACATCGTGCAAAAGTTATTATTTTGATGATGATTATGAAAACCCCAAATTCAAAATCTCAGAAAATTAGAATATTACATGAAATCAATAAAAAAAAAGGATTTTAAATACAGAAATGTTGGCCCTCTAAAAAGTATAATCATACATATGTATGTGGTTGTATACCGGTTTTCTAAATATATTAGTTTCACCTAATATAAAGGGTGACGTTTGTTTTGGGTGACATTTTCATGACAATTGAGCCTCAGTTCTTGACAAATTTATTTTTTTCAAATATTTTCTAAATTACTCTGAGTGGGTAATACTAGTCACGTGTTCATTAAATTAATGTAATTGATTAGTATGTTTCAATTGTAAGGGAAATTATTGATTAATAGTATTTGAAGTGTGTCCTAAATCTACTTGAGAGGCAGACAGTGTTCAGAGTGAGATCATAAAATGGCCCTCCATGTCTGGCTAATCAATCCTGTGATTAGGATTCGTAGGCATCCATCAGCAAGATTTCTGGATCTGCCTAGTTTCTGCATTTTGAAGAAACTTGAAGCTTGATTATGGTGACTAGGACATTAAGCCATTAGAGAATTATAATAATCTAGTATCAAAGTCATGAATGCATGAACTTACTTTTCTGCAACAGGAAAAGACAGCGTGTTTTGTAGGAATATTTAGGTATTATAATGTAGGAATTTGGTTTTAAAAATACAAATTCCTGGGTCTTTGAAGGGCAGTGAAATCGATGTCAACACGTGTATGTGTTGGATATTACTAAACAATCATGCAGTATTACACTATTATGAATATGAAGGGTTAAGTGGTTAATTTTCCATGTTTTTTTTTTTCCTATTTTAAAAGTTGAAGCCATGCCACAGAATGTGCATTATATTCTTAACATCTCAATCTTATTCATGCCAGGGTTCGATTGATTATCATTCCATCTCATCACTGCCATGCTTGATGACACATTAGCATATTCCATTGTATCTTCAGCAATTTATTTACTTTTATTCAAATAATGGCATTGATAGAGTGGTATGTCTGATCATTGACACAGTGGTTTATTTAAACAGAAGACAAGAATGAAAGCTGATAAAAGTGTTTGAATTGACAAAGAATTGACTGAAAAGTAGAGTAAGCCTTTATTCTCCTGCTTCAAGTATTTAAAAAATCACTTGACAAGCGACTGACAATAATCATAAACTCAGAACAATAGGGGACATAAGATAGAACCTTGTGGCACTCCATACTTAACTTGTGTTGGATTTGACAGTTCCTCATTTACACAAAGATTTAGCAGCTTTCAGTACCTGCATGTAATTAGAAACAGTCCCTCCTTGCATTTCAAAACACCTTCAAATTGTTCTTTCACCATCTGCACTCCAAATGAGGTTTGAGAAAAGCACATTGTGACCCAGAGTAAAGCCTCTCTCTCTCTCTCTCTCTCTCTCTCTCTCTCTCTCTCTCTCTCTCTCTCTCTCTCTCTCTCTCTCTCTCTCTCTCTCTCTCTCTCTCTCTCTCTCTCTCTCTCTTTCAGCTTCTGCTGCTACCCTCATCAACATCCGGAACGCCAGGAGACACTTTGAGAAGCTTGAGCGTGTGGACGGGCCCAAACACAGTCTACACATGCGCATGCGCTAGACTGCCAGCATAGAGTTTGAGTGTCTGAACTTTTCTCTCACAATTGTGAGTTTATATCTGGCAATTCTGACATACTATCACGCAATTCTGACTTTATAAAATGCAATTTAGAGTTTACATCTCGCAATTCTGACATCTTTGCAATTGTGAGTTATAAAGTCCAATTCTAAGGAAAAAAAAGACTGACAGTTTTTATCTCACAATTCTGACTTTATAACACACAATTGCGACTTTATATCATGCAATTCTGAGATGTAAACTCACAATTGTGAGAAAAAAGTCAGAATTGTGAGATAAAAAGTTGCAATTACCTTTTTTACTTTTTATTCTATGCTTTTAAACTGATTCTAATGTTTGGAAACGTGTGTCTCTAGATTAACAAGACAGGGTTAAAGATAAATATGATTTTGGTGGCTGCTGTTTTACTGACATGTTTATGCTTTTTCTTATGCACAGGGTGGTGGGTGAACTGCTGGGAATCAGCCAGAAGAATTCCTCCTGTTTTGCTGATTTCACATGCATCTAGTGTTTCTGCCAAGAAACTAATTCTCCTGATATTAAAAGGCAATAACATGCTTGTTTCCTTACTAATGTTGCAAAGGACCTTTAGTTCTTAATGAATGTTGTAATGATCCCTTAATATATGATTTGTACCATAAGGGTGCTTGCGAGTTACTGATAGCCAGGAAAACTAGATCATCGAGTCGGCGTTCTTTGCCTTTTATATATCGTCTTATATTAAGCATTATTGGCTTGCTGTTCTGTTTCCAAAGGTCGAGCAGAAATCTGTGCGACTAAAATTATAACTAACTAACTAACTTATAAATTAACTTCTTGATCTACATCATCTATTATAAATATTCTCAATAAATACAGATGGTTGTGTAATGAATGTCTTTTTCTGTACAACAAAACCATAGTTAGATAATACATTTAAATTAATCTGTGTTTTGAGGTGCCCATTAGGGGTGTAACAATATATCGCAATACAAAAAAGCATAAATATGTATCAGGGATAGTGACAATATATATTGTGTATAGTTCACCCAAAATGAAAAATACTGTGAAAAAATTCACGTTTACAGAGTTTTAGTGTCAGTACTACATTAATCTGCTATTTATAATGTATAATAATGCAATGGGGGAATATTTGTGGGTCCTCATAATGCCAAATGTCTTATGTTACCAGTAAACAGCACATCTTTTGTTAACCTATATTATGACTGACCTGAATGTAAAACATATCGATTCCCTTTCCTAATATTTGGGCTGTGCAAAGTTGAAATATGATCACACATTTCATTTCAGTACAGGTAAAGCCTTTAAACAAAAAAAAAAAAAAAAAAAAATGTATGTGTATATATATATATATATATATATATATATATATATATATATATATATTTTATAAATGACTAACCAACAACTTTTACTGGAATGAAAATTTCTTTTTAAATTCATGGACATATTAAGAATG
Organism: Meda fulgida; assembly: GCA_030578275.1. Taxonomy (NCBI): domain Eukaryota; kingdom Metazoa; phylum Chordata; class Actinopteri; order Cypriniformes; family Leuciscidae; genus Meda; species Meda fulgida. Next base: position 5,454,469 of record CM060629.1, on the reverse strand, counting down.
ATCCAAATTTTGATTGAATGTACAATATAATGCATTTCTTTTAATGACAAAGTTGATATAACAAGCAAAAAGCTGCATCAAGGATTTCAACAAAGAAAATATTCCCAAACATATTAGTGGAGGACAGCCAGTCAATTATATTTGATTGTATGACTCGTGAAAGGTGTGTTAGATAGGCTGTGATTGCTAGTGTAATTTTACATTGTGAGACCAAGAAGCATTTAGAATCAAATAAATGCAGTCTATCTAAAATAAAACTACAAATGGAAAAACTCAACAAAAATTCTGCATTTTCAGACCACCATTTTCACAAATCATTTACATGTCAGGAAAATAAAAAAACTACTAAAAATGTAAAGTGGCATTTTGATGAACTTTTAAGCCAGAAATCATTGCACATTTGTACGTCAAACATACAAAGGTAATCAATCAGAAATGTATTGTGTCAATGTAGCATTCTTAAGGGGCATTCATACTACACCGTATACGTCACCATATTAGACAGTCAAAATATCAGTTATGCAGTATCAACCAATGATGTCACACTCTTGGGCAGGGGTCGGCAACCTATGGCACACGTGGAGGGACAATCACTGGCACGTGACAATGGCTTAAAAGATGTATGTATTTCTTCTAAATAAAGTTCATAGAAGTTAGGTAAATACTATTAAAATGTACGTTTTTTAACTTTTAGTATGAATATGTTAGCCTTAAGGTTATAAATAAGATGGTGTGTCCCAAAACAATGACAACATTCGCATTTAGGAAATATAAGCATTCAAAACTTAGTCTCTCACTTCCTCTAAAATGGCTCAGATTTTTATGACGTCACCGCAGACTCTAGCTTCTCATCACATCTTCTGTCCAATCAAATGCTCTCTAGAATCTAAAGCCCCGCCCCCTATGCTATAAATACTGTTGTCACGGAGTGATAAGGGGTGGATCAAAAGCTTGAGTTTTATTCCGTTTTCCAACTGTATGTTGGTTAAGAATGAAATGGCTAGATTTTATTCACAACTTTACCATAGAATCCAACGTATCATCAGCGCTCATATTTGCTTCCATGGTGCTGTCAAGTACACTTAGAGTCTGTGAGGTAAACTAAACGCTATTGGCTGTTTGAAAATGGGGAGGAGACATTCAATATATCCCGCCTTAGCTTCCTGTTTCCGTGGAAATTACGTTAACGCATCATACAAAGCTGTGCGTTTCAATGCACTAAAGTGGGCCTTTAAAGTATGAGATTGTAACCTGTGCAAGTGCGCAGATCCGACAATCCATTGACGCGATACGTGATTATTCCTCCGCTCGATTATGCCGACCGCTGCTCCAGGGCTTCTGTTTTCATTCATACATCTTTTTCTCAGCTGCTTGTTCTCTGTAGAGTTGAGGGCTACTGTTGTCAATAAATAATAAAATTTAAATAACATCCAATAAAATGTAAATGGTAACACATACTATCTATTCCACTTACATGCAACACAGTGAGCCTTTTTTTATGAGACATCGGCTGAATCTGAAATCGCCCCCTAAACCCTCATTCACTATTCCCTACGTCAGTCCACTAATACAGTTCACTTGAAAGAGTGAATGAAAACGAGTGAGCGAATTTGGACAGCTGTTGAGCGTACATCAGTTGTAGCCTACACTCATTTTTGCAGTGCATTGTGGGATTGAATGAGTGCACTCAATAAAGTCCACTATTGTTTTGGACACCACTATAATTGGCTATAGGGGGCGATTTCGGATTCAGCCAAATTGTCAATTTGTGATAGACCCTCTTTTGGTCAAATATCTTTGTACATGAATATGCATGTCACCAAACTTTAGTACGGAAGCAAAAGAAACTGATACGCTCTCCAGTGTTTGCGTACAATCTGGGGCTTTATTTAGGAAACGTGCATAGGCACAGATTTATAAAAACGGTCTTTGGGGACATAAGATAGAACCTCGTGGCACTCCATACTTAACTTGTGTTGGATTTGACAGTTCCTCATTTACACAGACTTAGCAGCTTTCAGAACCTGCATGTAATTAGAAACGGTCCTTCCTTGCTTTTCAAAACACCTTCAAATTGTTCTTTGGAGCTTCAGTGGTGCTCACTGAAGAGCCAGCTGACGTCCAGCTCCACCTCTGTGGATGTAATGGGTGAAGGGATATAGTAATGGTAGGGTTAGGGTGTGGTTGGTCCTTCTAGCTTCACCCATTACGCCCCAAATTACACCCAGAAAGGGGGAGCTGGACTTCACGCTCCACCATGGCTTTGCAGTGATCAGCCTCTCCTTTGATGTGGAAAAATGTGTATCGCCACGTCAGGGTCTGAGCAGACGTACACACACTTTTTTCCCAGTTCTCCAGCATATATCTCCCCATGATCACTTCTCACATGTAGAGGGGCCACTAAACCAGGGGTTCTCAGCTCAGCGCTTTCCTGCAGAGTTCAGCTTCAACATTTTGGTTTTCAAAAACACGTTATGAAGTGCTATCAAGAGCATGCCAAACCAACAGGTGGCGATATAACCCTAACCATAAAGCCACGTTGGCCGATCAGAAGCCTGGAAAAAAGGTTATTAGCGGTTTTGGTTCTGACATCAAGCCAAAAATCTCCGGTTTCTCCTTCTACACAACAACACTGTAACCGCAGTTTGTAAAAATCTTCACCCTGGCAGGAGTTTTCAAAAAAGTCCGGGTTCAGAGACCTGAAACTGCGTTTGCGTGTGGACGAAAGGCCAAACCGCATAGACAAAGCTGCAGTTTTGAAAATACCCGTGTTTGTGTGGACAGGGCCTCAAACTCACCAGCCAGTAGCTTTCTAGTAATCCTGAAGACATTGATTAGCTTCTTCAGGTGAGTTTTATTAGAATTGGAGCTAAACTCTGCAGGAAAGTGGACCAGTTGAGAAGCCTTGCACTAAAAGAGCAAATCAATGGCAATATATTAATATGATTTTAGACATCCACATTCCATTAATAACTGATAGTTGGATGAAACCTCTGAGGCTGACAAGTCTAGAAAGCAGAGCAGCGTTCGCTCTTATCTGTGGGAGGTTTACGCCCAACATTGAATTTAGGCTTGAACGAGTGCTCTGATATCAGCTGATTTATTTCATTCTGCTTGTAGGTTGGCAGTTTTTGAGTGAGCCACGGTCCTTTAGGTTGACTTACAGCTCCTTGAAAATATTTGATACACCCCCGACCTATTAAATACATAACCTCTGCGATGTTCAGCAAGACACAAACTCCAGACACCGCCAGCATGAAGACAGTAAAAATTGTCTTCTCTGTGGGACGGGACACAAAACAGTCCACTGTATTGGGACAGGGGTAGGAGTCACACTTCACAAGACGAAACATCTTGACATCTGGATAGATGTAGTAAAAAATGTACAAGAAAACCACCTCGAAAATGATGCGGAAAATGATGCTTATCATGTAAGTCCACCACAGAGCACCGGCGATCTCGAACTTCTGTCTCTTTATGTTCTCGAAGTCCTTTTCACTTCCCCGGCCGGACATCTTGAGGATCTTTTTCTCGATGTGCCGGCGGTGTGCGACGTGCATGGCGACCAGCAGGGCTGGTGTGGAGACCAGGATGAGTTGCAGAGCCCAGAGGCGGATGTGAGAGATGGGGAAGAACTGGTCGTAGCACACGCTGTTGCAGCCGGGCTGCTGAGTGTTGCAGGTAAAGCCAGACTTCTCGTCTCCCCACACACTCTCAGCCGCCACAACCAACACCATGATCCGGAAGATGAAGATGACCGACAGCCAGATGCGTCCAATGCCCGTCGAATGCCTGTTCACACCACTGATCACGGCATAAAACGAAGCCCAATTCATGGTTGGATTGAAGACTAAAGAGAAGAGAATCCAAAGCACAATGACTTTTACATGGTTCTCGACAGTTTCATCGAGTTCAAAACACTCCCCAACTGAGTCTTACTTACACTACACTAGCCAGGGAGTTGGAAGCTCAAACTTAAGATTGTTTTGATTTGTTTTTAATATTTGTGGTGTTTCAATGCCTTTACACTCTTAAAAATAAAGAAATAAAGGTTCTTTATTGGCATTTATGGTTCCATGGAGAACCTTTAACATCCTGGAACCTTTCCATTGGACAAAAGGTTCTTTCTTATAAAAAAAAAGTTCGGTTACACTTTACAATAAGGTTCATTAGTTAAAATTAGTTAACTACATTAGTTAGCATGAACTAATAATGAACTGCACGTATACAGCATTTATTCATTTTTCTTAGTGCCATGCTTTTTCCACATTTACTGAAACATTAAAATCGTGTTAACATTAGTTAATGCACTGTGAACTAACATGAACAGACAATGAACAGCTTTATTTTTATTAACTAACATTAACAAAGATTAACAAACACAGTAACAAATGTATTGCTCGTGGTTAGTTCGTGTTAGTTAATACATTTTACAATAAGGTTCATTAATTAACATAAGTTAGTAAGAAAAAAAACGTAAGACCTCATCCCTGAAAGGTTCTTTGGGGAACCAAAATGGTTCTTGCTGCAACTAAAGAACTCTTTTTGGAACCTTTATTTTTAAGAGTGTACCTAAAACCTAAAATAATAGTCATAATAAAGGTATATTCCAACTTTTGCCTGGTATAACATATTCAGATATGTCATACACAACATGACTAACCACTTATAAACTGCCAAATACACAAAATTAAAGATTAATGTAATCCTAACAACCAATATGCTCAACCAAAAATATTTCCTGGCACAAAATTCTGAATCGGAGCAATAATTTACCAGGTTCAGCCCGTGAGAAAGCAGCTTATGCTGTACCAGGTCCAAACATGAAGAACAACAGACTGTTTTCTTGGCATTTGGATACTTTTATGACACAAATGTTCTGGTCACTTAGGCAATGGTCTACCGCATGTCGTCACCTGACACAAGACAACCTGGCCAATCGCAAGCTTACAGTCGGCCCACACAATAACCTCAGAATACAGGATATTTGCAGTGGTCAAAGCAATTCATCCATTTAAAACTACATAAAGAATCTAAATTCGCACTTGCAAATAGAATTTCAATTTTATGTGGTGCAAAAATAACTGAATACTGAGCAGTCAAATGAACATATTTGATAATGGTATAAAATTGATTTATAGAGTGGTTTACCTTCAGCTGAGATAATAAAGAGACATTTCCAGGAAACGGCTATTGGCCTTGCTAATGATCACCATGCCCTTTGCAAACGCAATGAATTTACACTACTAGCCACAACCCTGCACCATGGCTGTCATATGCACTTATATAACCCATTTATACACAATGCTGCTCTTTATGGAGGCTAACAAGACTCTTCAGAATTCAGATCAAATGCCTTGATTTCCACCCACCCGGGGCAGAAGAAAGAATCTGTGTGGACACAATGAGCAGCAACATTATTCATTGTGCCTGGCAGGGAGAGGAAATGAGGGGCGTTTCTGACCCGCGCTCACTTTATCAAACACAGCACAATTTATCAAAGAAGGTCGACTCGAGAAATAACACTGTCAGGCTTTTGTGTATATTTCTAGGTTCAATCTGTGGCGAAATCATTCATATTATGTAAATGACAGATTTCAGACAGAACAAAATGACACGAGATCTGAAGATGGGACACCAGTAAAATCAATATTTGCGCATTTTGTTGAATAGCTTTAACCCTGGTATTTGAGTTGTCATCCTGATCTGAAACTATTTAAGTATTTTACAACGATTTTACAAGTTGACAATTTCAGAAGAAATCATACAATGTGAATTGTATGAAATTTTTTTTTTTGGAAAAAACAAGCATAAAGGTCCACCCTGAACAATAACACCACTTGGGCATAAGCCGACAAAATTGATCAAATTAATATGAATTAGCCACCAATTTGCAAAAATGTAAAATGGTTGCAAATTGGCATGAGATAGTGTTGGTTCTGTGGTTTTTGTGACATGAGAAGTTTTGAGAGAGACTCATGACATTCATTTTACAACTGCCATCAAGTTTGGAAAGAGTGTCAAAGGTCATTCATCGGATCAGCTTGACAAGCAGAACAAAATTTCAGGCATGAAAAGAAAAAAACGGATGTTTATTGAGTGCTTTTCCAAATGTAACTTTTAGAACAGATTTTTTTAAACCAAAGACATCAGAAAAACAAATCAAACAAAAACACTTCTACAGGCACCTCTTAAATATGCTGCCGTTTGAGAAGGCGAATACTATTTTAAACCAGGCGTTTCAAACTTTGGCCATTGCGTTATCTCTAACCGGAACTGCTGCTTGCTATTTAACCACCATTTCCAAGCAATACATAATTTCTTAACTACACACGCAGAGGATCTGCTAGATATGAGGGAAAGAAAGTCAATCTGTAACTGAATATTTCCCTTCAAACTGTCATCATCTGTGTGCACATTCATATTAGTATCCACGCTCTGCACAGGACAGTCCAAAATTCCCCAAAAGATAAGGACTTTTATTTTTGTTATCATTCTCGTCTGATCATGAAACCATTGCATGTTGTAATTACTGATTTGTCTTCTTCAAATTAAAGTTATTTGATGCATGAAAACATGCTATAAAATCATGCTAACATCCAGACAGAATACTTTTATGATGCTGGACAATGTAAATCTGCATATTCAATTAAACAAATAATGTTTCAGTAATATATTTCAGAAAGAAAAAAAAAAACAGTCGACTCTAAACTTTGAAATAATTAGACATTCTTCTATCTTAGAACTCCTTATTTTTTTTAATTATGAATTAACATAATTATGAAACATCTAAACCAAAAAGAACACATTCTTCAGCAATGCACATCACCAAATATCTTCTGTAATACAACCCATCTTGCAACAAATGTACATTGTACACAAACTAAGTTAAAGTAAAAACATATGCAACTAAATTTGCATAGTAAAAGGTACATAATGTAAAGTATGTACAAGGTTGAGGAGAACGGATCAAAGACTTTGGTGATGACGGAACAGACAACATTATTTCCTGTTTTAACGGTAACAGGAGATCAGATACTTCTCCCACTCCGAGGACCGTTTCCGGGCTCGTTCTTGGACGTCACCTGGGAAATAACATCAGAAATGTTACAATAAAGAATTCACGTCCATCATGTTATCTTCCTGCTATATCACGACACTTAAAGCTGCCACTCACTTCTCTTTAACTCCTTGTGTTTGTTAATTCTGTGAATGGCAAATCTGTTGTGTGCAAGTCTCTCAGAAAGGGAATCACCTCTCCTAATGGAGTCAAACACAAAAGGACAAACATTAGGAATTACTATAACTTAAAACCTGCTGAGACTGGGGATTAGAAGCCAGGCAAATGCATTTCACAGTCAAATCTGAAGGCAAAAGTTGCATTTAAAACAGACCACATTTTGTGTTGAGCTGATAATAACCTCTGCTATGAGCTGATAATAAGTCAATTAATTGATGTTATAAATAATAATCGACCTAGTAGCAATTGGCTGCACATCATACTTTATTTAAAGACTTGTAAACGTGAGGAAATACAAGTTTATCTGCAACGGATTTGCGATTTAAAACAATACAACCAAACACACACTTGAAGACACAACTTTAGATTTATGCTGCGTTCCAGGCAGGTTTTTGAGCACGTAAATCACGACTTCAAACCAAGACTCACGACTTTGTAGCGTTCCAGGCCAGTCAAGCCAAACTACCGGAGCGCAAGGAATTGTGGTAGCTAGATGTAAACAAACCAGCTAAACATTGCATGCCAACTTCGCTATGCTGAGAAATTGTACATTACATTTTTTTTTTCCATAAGCATGATCAATGCTGTCACGTTCAGGTTTATGTCACCTCAACATTTCCATGCGGCAATACACTTTCACGACATACTTATTGTTTCAGACACATAACATTGTAATACATAATCATGTGTGTATTATTATCATTATAATTATTAATTTGACTGCAATGTTATATTGTCCTAAAGTGTGTTCTCACGTGTACCGTCAGCAGAAACACTGCATCCGTAGGTGCTGCCATTGTTGTTTTGTATGGTATCGCGGGCTATGTGACGTCAGAGCTCGTAACTGGGAGTACATCGATCTAGTACGAGTTCACGGGTGGGAAGTCACGAGTTTGACTGCCGTTCCAGTGCACTTTCACGGGTTACAGGTTGCCTGGAACGCGGCGTTAAATCAGACAAAAAATTAAAGAAAAAAAAAGAAAAAAAAAAACTTGTCTGATAACAGTAGTTTGCTCAGGTAGGAATAATCAGTAAAAAATTTTTTAGATTAGCAAGGGTCCACTTTAATGCTTGTCAAAATGATTGGAACGAGAATAGGTTTGTCCTTACCTCATCGCACCAATCTTTCCCTTTTCCATGAAGAGCTCAACTTCTCCTTCCGGGTAAATCCTGGCATAAAGAGTCTTGTTCTGAACTTTGCTTTTGAACCAGCTGATCGCTTCAAAAGACCAGGTTTCTCCAAATACTGGCCTCACCTATACCATACAAAGTTAAAACAGCTTATACATAAAAAAAAAAAATCTGAAACAACAATATTTAAGTGTTAGGGGTATGACAAGATCTCGTCATATTAAAACGTGACAAGCCGTCTCATGATATCAGCATGACGGAGTTGAGGCGGTGGCAAAACCTTGCGCTTGCAAAAATGTATGGGCAGTCTCTCGCGCATGGCAAGAGACGGCCATAGAATCAGTCGGATACGACTGAAATGGTAAGATAGATACTGTAGATAGATATTACATTATGTATTTTAACAGTTTTTAATATATATATATAACTTGCTTTTGATACTTTATTTGAATCAATTACTGCCTCATTGTTAGCATAGATGTATTGCGAGTCATTTTAAAGGCTATTGTTCTCTTAATTTCAAAATGCACCTGTATTGTTTAGAATTTTGTGACATTCAGTCGAATAAAAGACATTTTTTCAGTCATATAATTTGTCAATTTCGTGTATCATCTCGTGAGCTCGTGTATCGTCAAACCCAAAATAGCGTCACCCACGTTTGCCAGTGAGACCTGCAGCGCTTGAACGGGTCTAGATGCCATTTCTCCACTCAGTTCCTTGACATCCCGAAGAGACACGCAAACGTCATCTCCATAGTCAATCCTCCTGACCTCCACCTTAATGTCTGTGCAGAAATGATCATCAATGACCACGTTTACCAGCACACTCATAATGTGATTATGAGATTTAGCCAATATTGTGATTAAACTTTACTTTACCTAACGTAAACAATACTTCATTCAAATTGGTGCAACTAAACTCATAAGCGTAGAAACCATCAACATTGTTAAAGGGATACTTCAGGATTTAGCATTTGTATTAGTAGAAAACCTGTAGTATTTTCGAATTACCATGCTTTCCTCCCTCACATCCCCCTGAGACGAGAGATTTATGTATTTTTTGTCTGGAAAAAAATCCTCAGATGACTCAAAAATCGTCATTTTGCGTCATCGGAGGATTTTTTGGCCAGAGGCTGAGAACTAGTCAGTAGAGGAGCTGTTCCGCATGTTCTCAACCCGCACATAGATCTCACTTACAGAATGTACAAATAGTGTCAGCCATCTTTTATTTGGAAGCTAAGCTAACAGGCTCATGTTCTGTGGAGGAAGCCGAGTAGTAGGGGTTACCATACATCCTCTTTTTCCCGGACATGTCCGGGAGATCGAGATCGTCCAAAATGTCCGGGATTCAGCTTTTGCTTTATGCAGTTGCCATTCATTGTTTACACGCACACCTTTTGTCTCAATCTAACTGAATTCATTCCGATATGTGAATCTGAATGTAGTGTTTACATGAACGTGTACATCAGGTGATCGGTGGCATTGAAAGAAAATTCCCGCTCCTCCGTGAGAGATACGAGACCGGTGCGTGTCAGAGGTGTCGCTCATCAGTGATCACGCCACCGGCCTCGCGCCGTTCTCCCGCGGCCCTCACTCGTCCTGCTCGCCACATTGAACAATGAATGGTGACTGTAGAACGCAAAAGCCGAATCCTGGACATTTTGGGCATCACAAAATCCTCACTAGTAGCCTAGCCTTGTTGTTTAACTGCGCTCTCTTACCGGTAGGCGTGGTTTGGGAGTGGCCTCCTAGGGCAGCGAAGCAAGTGCATTCTGGGAGTTGTTGTCTTTCATCCCCATAAGCCAAAAATACATTTTCTGGCTTTTCTCAGTCTAGAAGGCTCCAAATTCAAAAATAATTTCACATTTATACTACATAAATGACCCATTTTAAATACACATTCATGTTTCCAGAGGTGAAGTATCCCTTTAAATGTGGCATATACCGATTTTAACCAAGTTAACGCTTTATTAGCATATATTCCACTCTGACTGTGATGAACGTGGGTAATGTGGTCATGATTTATTAAGGCGGCATCACATTTTTGGGCTGCTGAAGAAATTAAATTAAAAAAATTATAATATAAAATAAATGCATTTTTAGTATAACAAGTATACTACAAATACATTTATATTGGAACAATTAATTTAATTGTACTTAATGCACTTTACTTATCCAGAAATAGTGCTGAGGTCCAACTAAAGATACATATAAGTATATTTGACTGTGCACTTGTGTATTTGACTATTGCAAGTATACTTTAGATACACTTTAAGTATCTTGCATTTAAAGACTGATATTATACAGTGATCACTATCCTTACTAATAGTGATATTAAAAACACATTTTAGGCTTAATATTAAGAAATGTGCTTTGTGCAATAAAGAAAGTACTCCAAATAAAGTTTAATTATAGTCTCAAGTGATGTGTCAGTATGTTAATGTATTGTAGTATACTTAGAAGGAAATAAATGCATTTTAAATAAAGAGGAGGTGTGTTCCGGCGCAAACGTTTCCTGGTGCTATTTTGCAGTTTCAGAAAAAATTCCGCCACTGACCAGGAAAAACCTTGTCTAAAGTCAGTGCCGCGTTATTCAGATGTTATTTTAAGAGTGCACACTTGGCCATAATGTAGCGTGTGCACAACGCGCATTCACTTTGCTTCTGTCTTTTACACAGACGCAGCAGTTCCCATATTTGCAAATCATACATTATTACAAGGAAAAATATTGGATTAAAACAAAATTCACTGGATTGTTCGCTGCGTGCGCACTTGTCTTTCTGCACTCACGGCCAAAGGAGTATAATATGAAAGGCTTGCATGCTCAACTCCGCGTGAGACGAAGTGTAACACGGAAAATTAAGTATACCCAGACCTTAAGGCGGTGGTTCTCAACCTCTACCGGCAGGGACCCCCTGACAGGCCATGTTTCTGTTTTAACCCTGAAATGGCACACCGGATTCAATTAAAGGCTTAATGGCTCCTCCGAGCTTCTCGCCCTGTCTCTAAGGGATCGGCCAGTCACCCTGCGGACCCACAGCTCATGACCATCGGTGAGAGTAGGAACGTAGATTAACCAGAAAATCGAGAGCTTCGCCTTGCAGTTCAGCTCTTTCTTCACCACGACAGACCGGTACATCGACCGCATTACTGCAGAAGCTGCACCGATCCGTCTGTCGATCTCCCGTTCCATCCTTCCCGCACTCGTGAGCAAAACCCCAAGATACTTAAACTCCTCCACTTGAGGCAGGAACCCTCCACCAACCTGAAGTGGGCAAGCCACCGTTTTCTGACTGATTTTTAAAAATAACGGTTGAAATAAAATTCTGTGGAGTCAACCAAATAAAATGCAGCGTGAACTCAATCAGCATGTTCAGCGCACAAGTCCAACCCCCAAAAGTTCCTGAACTTTGAAAATGTACTACCTCGTGAGCAGGGACTTTCAGAGGGGGAAATATTTACGCGGAACTTCATTTAGACCCTGGTTCCTGCGGTGTAAACACACAGAGCCAATTCACACACACCAGCCCAAAGTTCCTAGCTCCTGAGGAAACTCCCTGCGGTGTAAACGCGGCTTTTGTAAAAAAAGCCTTGTGTGCAGTCTTCCTTTACCGAGAACTCGCAGCAAACGCACATGCCTAGACTGCGCACGTGATACGCATGTGTATGACGTCATCGTTTTCACAGATTCACATTTTTGTAGTTTGCACAGAGACAATAAAGGTATTGTTTTCAAAAACTTGCACTTTCAAACCGTTTTTAAAAGTTAACGTTTTCAGGCATCCAAAACATTGTCGCGTAAATGAACAGCCAAAAACATAAAAAGTTAGCTGTTTTTAGCTGAAAACAGTATTGTGTAAACGCCCCCTAAAACTGTGGCCAGTAACACACATACACGAGTTCATTTGTGCTGTGCGTTGAGGTTTGTGAAGAATGGCGGTAAACATAACCTTAAGTTAGTTACTCCTGATTATTGTAAATAACCACATTATTGGTGCATATGTAAATGTAGTCCATTTCATCAATGACAATTTTATAACTTGTATGAGTGGGGGAAAAAAAGCTATGGTACGGGCAGCAGGGAAAAACAATGCATTTCACAGATGAAATTAATAATGAACATTAGAGCTGCAAAATATATCGAAATATTGCGAATGTATATATCGCAATATGCATATCGCGACGACTTGCAACTGGGGTCATGAACAAAAGAAAACAAGAAAAATCACTCACTACTCTTGGCTGAATAACTTTTGTAAAAAGTTCAAAAAGATGTAGGTTATATAACTTTAAAGATAATTTAAGTTAATTTTACACACTTTAAGCATTATCATATCGCATATCAAATATCACATGAATTAGTTATCGCATTTTTCTTCAACATCATGCAGCCCTAATGCACAGGATAATGAAAATATACATTTTTAGGAAAATTGCACTTTTCCTGTCAAAACAGCGTTGTCTTACCTCTACTCAACTGACATATTTTGATGACCTGGCCACGGCACCAGACCTCCTGCTTGGGAAACCATGCCATGACATAAGCCCCAATATCTGGGACACTATTCATCTCTGCAAAAGATCTACTGCTATTCCTACTGCTTAATCAAAGAAAACAGAAAAAGGACACATATACCCTAAACTGTACAGATAGTAGTAAAAAAAAATAAAGATATGCCATATTAAACTACTTACAGCATGATTTCAGAGAGTTCACAAAGGTTTGTGTCCTTGTGTTGGATGAAGAACTTGTTTGGGTGAACAACGCGAGTGATAACAACTGGGATCTCCTCAAATTTGCGACTCTGAAACTCTGGGATTTTTACATGTACACCGTCATCATCTTCAGGTTCATCAGCCAGTGTGTTGGAGCCTATAGGGCACGACTCTTCTTCTGAGGGGCAGGACCTTTGGCTGGAGGGGTTAGCAACTTTCCAGTCATCTTGGAAACGAACATCGACCATTTCACTTGGGAATGGCTCTACCATAGAGTGATTTGTGTCTGAAAAAATATTCCCAGTGTCCCACAATTCACTATTTGTGGTAATCATCCAGCGATAGGCCACACAATCAACGCTGATGTTTTTCTCAGCAAATATGAGTTCAGAAACGTTCCGCCCCGCAGAAATGACTTTATTCTCCACATTCTTCTCTGCACTGGTCAATGCCATGACTCTCTGATCCATGGACGCCATTGCATTAATGTTTTGTTGCTGCACCAGCCTTGATGATGTCTCAGTTATGTTTGTCATACATTTGACTTCATCAGCCGATGGCCCCGGTTCAGACGCTTGTTTGGGGTTTTGACTCCTCAGAAAGTGAATGAGCTGAGAGGATGACAATTTATGACGCCGTATTTCGTCATTACCAGCATTTTGCCGAATTGTGCTTTTTGGATTAGGATACATCTCATTTGGGTAGAAGATCTGATTATGATGGCCTTTCACAGGTATTATCCGATGCATGGTGATCTTCTGAACTGCAAAACCTTCAGGCTGTTCTTGAACAAAACATTATGTCATAACAGTTGCAGGTATTTTTACTCTCATTCCAGATAAAAGCAGAATATCTTTTTATTTTCAAGTTCTATGCGGCTTCTATCATTTAAACAATTATTAAATCATTAGTTAAAAACATTTTATAACATGGACCAGGGTCAAAATCTCACAAAGTGTGAATAAAAAAAGGTTTTTAAATGTAGAGAGAGAGAGAGAGAGAGAATCCGTATTCACTCTCTTAAAGGCAGGTGCAGCTGAAAATGAAGATATTAAGTCAAAATCTGTTTAATCTAATTTGTAGTTAGTCTGTTACAGATGAGATAATGTCTTTGTCACAAGGTTTTTTTTCATACCAAAGGATGATGTTGTGAAGCAGTAATTTTCAATTGCCTTTGCTTTGATTTAATAACATGTTGAATTTGTGCTGTTCAGACAAAGCCTGACTTGTGCCTTAATTGACAAATATGTTTAGATAAACTGTGCTCCTATAATGTAAAAGAAAAAAAAAAAGTTCCATGAGCTAAATATTGTGCCTGAATAAAAGATGCATTTCTGACACTGGCATAGACTAGGCCTAAAACATTAACATATAAAAAATAACTGTACTGCTCAGCGAAAATTGCAAAATAACTGGGACAACTGGACATGATTGACTAAGAGTTAGTTTCAGTGGTGGACGAAGTACACAAATCAAATAACTAACTTACTTGAATAAAAGTATAGATGCCATATTAAAATTATTACTAGTAGCACTACTTATAATATATTAAAATATTAAAAGTACTTAAAAAATACCGATCGATTAACGTTAAACATTTATTCTAGCCAGCACTAGTCAGAGAAATGCAGACATTTAATATAGCAAATTAAGCAAACTTTTGAACATAATACAAATATTTATACACTATCAAAACAACCTTACTAAAACATAAATTTAAGTTAAGTATGTTTCAAATGTGCAAACTGGTGAAATAATATGCCATATAGACCATTTCAAGGACGAAAACAATAACGAACGCGTATTTTAAAAACTACTTTTGCAAGTATGTGGCGAAAAATAGTATAAAAATACAACATATTGGCAAAATCGGTTAACATTTTAAGAGGAACGCTATGCAAAACACACTAAAGTTAGTTTTATATTATCTGAAACTGCTAAAACAGCGGATAAAATGCATGGGCCTTCATTTGCGTTATTTTACCTAAAATCGCCATACTGACGTGACATGAAATGAGCATCCACATAAAGCATTTTACAGCAGATTTAGTGTTTTAAAAAAAGACAAAAAAAACGACCTACTCACTAGTACATATGTATGACCTAAATATGATTCACGTACAATAAACAATACTAAACTTCATTAGTCACTTACTTTTCGCGCCATTAGTTGCACGCAGATTCAAGCTTCGCTTTCCTTCCTCGGCTCAACAGCAGCGATTCGATCAATGCGATTCGCGAACAGGTTCAAGTCGAAAGAATCATCTCGCTCATGAATCGGTCATCAAGTGGCGATTTCTTAAGTTCGAAATAACGAGGAACGATATGATTTTATGGAATGTCGTCGAGTATCCTAATATAGGGAAGTAAAATTAAAAGTTTAGCCAAATGAAAATACTCTGATAATATACAAATATGCCAATTTTACAACGAAGTAGAATAACTAGGCCATTGTTACTGTCTGCTACAACTGGTTAGTTAGTTAGTTAGTTTAGTTAGTTTAGTTAGTTAACAAATGCTTACAACATAGTAAACTTATCAATATCAAACCTTTTTTTATTTACCTTCTCTGCGAAATTTCTTATGGTTTGAATTTATTTGTGGATGTCACCGTTTATTGTTGTAAAAAATGCGCTTTCTCTCGAGGATGATGATCATCTTTCTGGATAAGTTGATATATTTGACAAAAATCGGTAAGGTTGAGGAAATTAAGAAAAAGCTTAAGTGCTGCAGATTACTAGGTAAGCGATCGCCAGCTGGATGAGTGACTGTGACTGACTGATAAAATAAATTCACCACGTGCACAGCTGATCTACTTAGTAATTAGCATAATATATTAGCACATGATCATTTAAATCTGAAGTTGTATGATAAAACATTGGAAAGAATGCCCGTTTTTAACTACCTTGGTTTATGGTTTGATGAAAAATGATCATGGAAAATTCATAGTTGCCTAAAATTGAATCAAACTGTAAAAAGATCTTAAATTGTATGTGCAGTTGCTAGCTAGTCGTAGTCACCCGCGGGGGCCATTTTAGGCCCGGGCCGCCCATTTTGACCCTACAAAGTCTTAAATTATATTTTTTCATTTTAAGGCCATAAAAAGTCGTTACAAGTCTTATTTTTACTTATGAAAGGTCTTACATTTTCGATAGCAATTTTTTATTTATTATTCTGTCTTCGTGGATTTGCTTGTTCACGTGTAATTTCTCGTCACATTCGCGGCAGCATTACGTCTGTCTCCTGCAGGCGAGAGGAGAGAAGGAGAAGCAAGTTGGTAAATGTCCGTTCAATTGTAAGTTCATCATTCTTTGTGCGTGTGCTATGTATTGTCTATTATGCTATTATAATCATTGTTTTAACGATGTACGAGGGACTGCGAGGTGACATTGCTTTTGTCTCTCGATCCTGCTTGCACTGCATGATGTGTTTAGTTACAGGTATGTTAAAAACTAAATTAGTTTTTGTCTTATATTTATATCATATTATGTTGTTATCATACAATATCACATCAGCAAGAGGGCCAATTTCCCGTACACAATAGCAAATGTGATATTTCGTTTATATAACAGTTAAATTGACAATTTCTTCAGGTTTTAAAAGGTTTTAAAAAGCCTTAAATTTGAATTTAAAAAGTGTGCAGAAAAATGACGTTGGCGCGGAAGCTTTTCAAGCAAGCTCAATGAGACAGACCGTAGCTATTAGCTAATATGAAATGCAAAGCAAAAAAGCTCATTTTCATTTAAATTCAGCAAGAAACGCTCTAAGGAGCAGGAGGAAGACAGCGACACAAGAGCCACATGTAGGCTACTGAGTAGGTGTCCTCAGTGGCGCATAAAAGCGTTGAAACGGAGATGAAGGGGAATCCGTTTTTTTTGTGGCTTATTTTAACTGGTCCATCCAATTTTCTGGAGGCCCACCTACAATCAAAATCCGCTAGTGGTCGTAGTGATTAAATTAAATGACCCCAATTGAGCAAGCCAAAAGCCAGTGGCGAAAAAGTGACAGTGGCAAGGAACCTAAACTCCATCAGTGACAGAATGGAGAAAAAATCCTTGGGAGAAACCAGCCTCAGTCAGGGGGGCCAGTTGTTCTCTGGCCAACGAAAGAACGAACAGTGTATGATTATGATTCAGGCAGCTTTACAGGTCAGAAGTCAGATTGGATTCTAACATTCATTATATTATCCAGTTCCATCTGGTTGAAGATTGGAGTGATCACGTGCGTATGGAGACGAGTTTGTTGAGGATCAGTGCCGATGGCTGTCGTGTCGATGAGGCCTTCACAGGGGAGAGTCTAGTTGACACAACCTTTGCTGACACTTCAGGGATGCATTGTGGTCGTGACTAGGCGCAGGTCCTCCATTTGATCTGGATACGGCCCGGGTCCGGCTGATTACTGTTAACCTCGAATAAACAGAAAGACTAAAATTAGCATAGATGCCATTCTTCTTATGATGTAACGAGTACATCGGGTGTTAAAGGAAGTGTTCCCGGTTCCGGCTGACCTAATCTGTGCAGCCTAATAATCATTTAACTGATTTGAATAATAGGAATGTATAATTTTCTATGTGTATGCCAAGTTGATGAGATGTGTTTTTAATCTAGATTTAAACTGACAAAGTGTGTCTGCTTCCCGGGACAATGGTAGGAAGACTGTTCCAGAATTTTGGTGCTAAATAGGAAAAGGAACTACCGCAAGCAGTCGATTTTGATATTCTAGGTATTATCAACTGGTCGTAATTTTGAGATCGCAACAGACGTGACTATAATGCATTAAGAGCTCGCTCAAGTACTGGGGAGCTAAACCATTTATTGCTTTGTAAATAGCAATATTTGAAAATGTATACAATGTTTAATTGGGAGCCAATGCAGTGTTGACATGTTCTTTTTATATCAGCTATGCATTCTGTTAATTTTGTGAATTCGTAAGTTTCATCAGAGCGTGAAAAAATATAGAGCTGAGTATCATCAGCATAACAGTGAAAACTAATTCCATGCTTCCTAATGATATCTCCTAAGGGTGGCACAGTACAGAGTGAACAGAGTGGAACAGAGTGAACAGCAACGGTCCTAGTACTTCGTTTACTGCTACAAACTAATAACAGTCAGATAAGTATGATTTAAACCATGCTAGTGCAATTCCACTAATGCCAACATAATTTTCGAGTCTATTTACAAGAATGTTGTGGTCAATAGTATCAAATGCAGCACTAAGATCGAGTAACACCAATAGCGAGATACAACCACGATCGAATGATAAGAGCAAATAATTTGTGACTCTAATGAGAGCTGTCTCAGTACTATAGTATGGTCTAAATGTGTCAGTGTGGATGTCAGTGTGAACACACATGTGGGATGCTTTTGTTGTGTTTTACGATGGCTTCTTGAATAAAGAAGACAAAGATACATACAAGGATGTTGTTGATGCTGCTCTACAAAAGCAGGGAGTGCAGGATGCAGGCAGCAACTGGGCAAAGGAGCTGTGGCAGGAGCTGGGGTCCAGGTCCAAGAACAGATGAAGGGAGGAGGAGAAAGGCCAGAATTTGCAAGAAGGTGAGAGAAAACTGACAAAAACCTAGGAGGTGATAGTAAAAGGAGAGCTGGAGAGAAGTGAACTCACTATAGTCTCCAAAGTCCTATGCATGGTGGAACAATTACAGCTAGAGGTGTAGAAAGATATTCAGAGCATGCAGCACAGTTCTCGAAAGGATTGCAACCAACTTTCCCAAGAGATTTGTCAGTCTAGCACCCAACTAAAATCCTTAAGTGACTCTTCGAAAAAGCTGGAACTGGAAATAAAACGTTATTTCACAACAAAACACATGGGACCCTGGGGGCCTTAACTCCCCCACAATGGATCTTGGAATCCATCTCTGGTGCAGTCTTTTTCTCCTCCACTGACCTCAACAGTGGGTATTGCCAGAATTGGAACATTTATATGATGGGAACCACTCTGCCACAACTGTCACTATTGATGTAAATGGAGCAGCCAGACAGTTCAAGGTATTACCTTTTTTGCGGCATCTTTCTTCAAATTTGAAAAAGTAAATAAATATCAACTACATAAACTAAAAGTACTAACTGACACTTACTGTCTTTCAGAACACATTAACGTGTTCCTATTTTTAACTTTACATAAACAATGTGTAACATACTGTCTGTTCTTTTTGTCATCAGATATGCAAAGCTATGAATCTACAGCTTTTTAAATACGACGCCTTTCGGCACCATGCTCAAATGTACATTGAGTCGGCTATAGTATACAAGTGGACGCATTGGCAGAGCGAGATGCTATATCGACTGATTGAAAAGGAAAAGGTCATCTTTGGAGGTGACATGACGGCTGAGGCTGACTGACCAGGTACATAGTTTTAAATAAGATGGATCTGAGGTGGTTTCGCATATTATAAAGCAGAGCACAGACAAACTATTAGTATAAGTACAAAATGCACAGTGGGTAATAATGCATTTTATTGTTTTCAAAGGGCACTCTTCCAAGTTTGGCAGTTCCACCATGATGGACCTGTTTCGATGCACTGCATTTCTTTGACAGAGTAATGAAGTGGCAGGAAGCTACCACATGGAAAAAGAAGGTTTACAGAGGAGCCTTGCTCTGTTGGAAGATTGTGGCGTGACTCTTGACTGGATTGTCACGACCGTCAAATCCCCAAATTCCTAAGGCAACACAACATCACCCAATTTTATGATGTTTGGCACATAGAGAAAGGTATGTTACCTGACACATTGTATAAAACTTAATAACTTCTTTGTTTCACCTCTTGTAAAATTAAAAATACTGAAAATATGGAAGTTTCTATATCCACTATGCCAGTACAAATTCTCATGCTTAGTACTTTTTTTTTTATTTTTATTTTATTCCAATCTCTGGACATTACTCAAAGTATTGTCTGTGTAATGATGCTTGTCTGAATGCACATTTATAGGAATTACGAAGCAGGTTTGCAAGTTGAAAGACTTATATGGAAGTTGATGCGCAGCATTAAAAACCACATATATTGGACTGCGGCATGTTCAATCACTGGGCCTGAAAGAATGGCTAAATGGACCTCGATTCTGATCCATGTCCAGGACAGACATTCACATGAGGACCCAAATTTTCCAGCTTGTCTACATGCTCAAAGGAAAAGAAGAGACAGGAGCAAATGGCTTACTGATAGTATGATATCTGGAAAAAGTTTGACCTATTTCTCAACATGAGTAAACAAAACATAGGGACTATCATTCATATTAAATCAACTGCAAGTACAGGTCTTTATATTTGTGAGTAATAGAATCAAAACATATTATCCCATTTGTAGGAACTCAGATAGACATCAGGTTGACATCAAGAGATCATGAGTGGAAATGGAAGAAACTCACTTCAACAAGTGATAATAATATAATAAATTCTTCACAGATCTAAGCTTTATGGCAAAGTTGCCAGACTCAAGCCTCTCCTCAGTAAAGACACGTGAACACCTGCTGGAAATCTGAAGAAAAAGCACCTAAAAGACCCTCAGATTGCGATAAACAAGATTCTCTGGTCTGATGAGCCTCAGTTCCAAGCGTCATGTCTGGAGGAAACCAGAGACTGCTCATCACCAACGCTGGCAGTCACCAGATTACAGTATGCCACTTCTCAGACATTCCAAGACCTGACAAAGAGCGATTCAACATGTTCAATCAACGAAAACAAGAGCCGAATGCAGACAGGGGTAACACACTGATTCAACAGAACCAACAAGCTATCTGTTGCCTTATGTGGGTGCAGTTTGAATTGGCCTTAAAACATTAACAAAGGGACGTTTTGAACATTCAGAGAACACTCAGAAATAAAGTTCTCATAACTTAACATGAACATTAGCTAAATGTTTTTTTTCTCAGTTATTTTTATTACCATTTTCCAGTTTTTTACAAATCACTTACATATATACAATTTATATATGCATGAATGTAAACAGAAAACAAAACAGAACAAAAATCCTGCACACACTTGAAGTATTAATTAAAAATATATCAAATCAGGTATTAGGAGGGCTATCCAAATTTACTTATTATAATAATTAATAAAAGGTTGCCAAATTGAGTAAAATGTTTGTTCTTTCTTCCTTAAAGAATATTTAATTTTTTCCAATTTTAAATTTTGCATTACGTCTCTAAGAAGGTTTTGATGAGTAGGAGGAATTTTATTTTTCCAGTTTAATAAAATTAGACGTCTGGCTAGCAACATCACAAAACACAATACATTAATTTTTGAGTGGTTCAAACGTATATCTGTAGGTACATCACCAAATAGTGACATTACTGGATCTGCTGGGAGTCTAACATTAAAAATTGCTGACAAAGTCTCAGTTATTTTAGACCAATAGAGGGAGATGTGGGGACAGTCCCAAAATGTATGTGCCAGTGAAGCAGGGACATAGCCACAACGTTCACAAGAGGCGTCCATTCCCGGAAACACCTTGGACAGTCTTTGTTTGGAAAGGTGCAATCGGTGTAGGATTTTAAACTGCAGCAGACCGTGTCTCATACAAACTGAAAAGGAGTGGACTCGTTCTTGAGCTTCGGTCCATTGGTCGTCTCTGATGTTTATTCCTAAGTCTTCCTTCCAAGCATCTTTTATATGATCAAGTGTAGTTGTACAATCTATCTGTGAAAGGTAATTATATATTCTAGAAATAGATCCTTTTTTGAGTGGGTTGTTCAGTAATACATTGGTCATAGGACCTACTTCAGGCTGATTGGGAAAAGAGGGAAATGTTGCTTTAGTAAAGTTGCGTATTTGCAAGTATTTGAATTTATCAATATTAAATTGATGTATTGTTCAAATGTTGGAAATATTTTGTCAATGAAGAGGTCTATAATTGTGTGCACTCCTTTAAGGTCCCATTGTTGAAATGTTTGACCAGAAAACAGCTTATGTTGATTACCAGTTTTTGGTGTAAGGACTGAACATTGATTCCACTGAAAATATCTTCTGATCTGAGACCAAATTTTTAGTGAGTGAGACACAACCGGATTCTGAACCTTAAATTTAGAAAGATCAGAGGTTTAAAACAGTCTGAAACAGCGAAAGGAAAAGGGGGTGAGCGTGTGTACTTGATCTTTTGCCCTAGAGCTGATCGGAAACAATATGCTTTTTGACAGGTTAATTTAATATCCTGATACTTTACCCAAGTCCGATAGGTAGGGTACAGACAGAGATGGATCTGAAATATATAGAAGCAGATCGTCCGCATATAAGGACACTTTATGTTCCTTATCTCCTCTT
Organism: Meda fulgida; assembly: GCA_030578275.1. Lineage (NCBI taxonomy): Eukaryota > Metazoa > Chordata > Actinopteri > Cypriniformes > Leuciscidae > Meda > Meda fulgida. The sequence continues at coordinate 5,432,110 of CM060629.1, read as the reverse complement.
ACAATCCCCTTATAGTCCTCTGTAGAGCCAAAATAGCAAGAGGTTCTATGGCCAGCGCAAACAACAAGGGGGATAAAGGGCAGCCTTGTCGTGTTGAACGGTGAAGGGGAAAAGGGCAAGAGTCCATATTATTTGTTTGAACACATGCTATAGGCTGAGCATAAAGCAGCTGAATTAAAGAAATGTAGTAGGGGCCAAATCCAAACCTCGACAGGGCCGGGAAGAGAGAATCCCACTCGACCCTGTCGAAGGCCTTCTCGGCATCTAGTGAGACCAATATTTCGGATATTTCTTTGTTTGGGTTTTGAGTGTAGATAATGTTGAACAATCGCCTGATGTTAAAATAACAACTGTCTGTCTTTAACAAATCCAGTTTGGTCTGGTGACACAACAGTTGGAAGGACCTTTTCCAAACGCATGGCTGAGATCTTTGCCAAAATGTTGTTATCTACATTCAAAAGGCTTATATAGGTCTATACGAACCTGGTCCTAGAGGGTCCTTGCCCGATTTATGGATTACAGAGATGCATGCATCGTATAACGTTGGAGGTAGAGAACCTGTAGTCAATGCTTCATTATAGACACTTTAAAGAAGTATTGAGATTTGATCTATGAAAGCCTTGTAAAATTCAACACTGTAACCATCAGGGCCAGGGCACTTAGAGTTTTGCATACTTTGTATAGCTTGTTTTATTTCTAAGTTTGAAATAGGTTGTTCTAATAATGTCTTGTTTTCTAGATTTATAGTGGGTATCTGAAGGTTATCAAAAAATTGTTCTATTAAATTTGGATCATTTTTGGATTCTGAAGAGTATAATTTAGAATAGAAATTCTTGAATGTGTCATTTATTATTTTGGGATTGGTGGTTGTCTGACCAGAACCTGTTCGTATCTCTGTAATTAATCTTGACGCTCTTTCTTCTTTAATTTGCTGGGCTAATACTTCACCCGTTTTTTCCCCATATTCATATTTTTTGTCTTAATTGTGTCAAGAATTTAGTCGTTTCTGCTGTGTATAGTAAATTGAGTTCAGTCTGCAATGATTGTTTTCTTTTATAAAGGTCAGGGAGTTAGCATAAACTCTGTCAATTTCCTTAAGTTCTTGGGAAATTTTCAACTCCTTTTCCCTTCGTTGTTTATTTTTCAAGCTATTCAAGCGAGTAATCTGGCCTCTCATATATGCTTTAAATGTTTCCCACAAGGTGGATCTTTTGATTTCTGGATCATCATTTGTATGTAAAAATATATCAATTTGTTTTTGCAGTTCTTCTATTACTTTATTATCCGATAAAAGAACATTGTTAAACCGCCATATATTGGTTGTCAGGTCATGTCCCATCTCAATGTGGAGTGATATTGGACTATGGTCAGATAACACAATTGCTTCGTAATCACAGTGTTTGATGTTTGTTAAATATGCGTAATCAATTAAGAAGAAATCTATTCTAGAAAACGAATGATGAACCGGAGAGAAATAAGAATATTTCTTTGTGTTGGGAGATAAAACTCTAAATGGATCTAATAATTTATAGGTAATCATGAGAGTATGAATGGCTTTAGCTGATTTTGATAGGTTTTTGTGATGACCTATCAATTGTTGGGTCTAATACCAGATTAAAATCTCCTCCAATAATCAATTTATGAGAGTCCATATTAGGTAATGCTGTAAAGAAAGAGGTAATAAAGGCCTCATCAGAGGTCAGACCTATCTTCCAGACATTTACCTTAAATCACTAAAATAAAACATCTAATAAAAACAAAATAAAGTGTTTATATTGGTAACACTTTACAATAAGGTTTCATTAGTTAACTACATTAGTTAACATGAACTAAGAATTAACAATTATTCTACAGCATGTATTAATCTTTTTTTATGTAAATTTCAATGTTTACTAATACATTATTAATATTCAAAAGTTGTATTTGATAACATTAGTTATTGCACCGTGAACTAACATGAACAAACACAGAACAGCTGTATTTTTATTATTAATGTTAACAAAGATCAACAAATATAGCAACAAATGTATTACTCACAATTAGTTATTGTTAGTAAATACATTAACTAATGTTAACTAATGAAGCGTTATTGTGTAAAGTAGACTATAACCAAATTAATTTTTTTTTTTCAATTGAATCATTTATTTACCTGCATGGCATGTAACCATTCCACAAGAGAACCATAAACATATGTTCTTAAATTATTGAAATGTTGACTTAAAGTCTCAGGAGCTGACAGATGTTTGGGAAGCCCTGACGTTTGCAAGGGTCGATACTGGACCATTCTAGCCAGCCTTTTGATCAATATTAATTATTAATAATAATGATAATAATAATAATTGTTATTATCATTCAAAGTTGTAAAATGTCATTTGTTACGCTACTGCGTGCTACTGTAACGAATTGAAATGTGTATTTGCTTTACTAGTTGTCAGGTGGCGCTGTGCTCCGTGATCTCCTCATAGCAGCAGCAGCAGGAGCCACGAAGAAGACTGAGTGAGTTCTTCCGGTTCTGTAATAAAGATGGCGACAGTTAGGTGCAGAAAGTAAATAAATAATATTAAAAATTATTTCATTGTGCCAGAAACCGCCCTTTTTATTTAGACTCTGCGACGTAATGTCCTCCCGAACGGCATATTTCTACGACCCTGACGTGGGGAATTTTCACTATGGTAAGATAAATCTGTGTCTGTTAGCAAATGTGGCTAATCAATGAACACTGCAAATGCTCACTGTTTACTTTTATAAGAGACGTTTGATAGATTTGATCTTAAGCTGGTATGCCAGAAAGTCACGCTATATATTTATTGCACATTTGTGCACTTTACATAGTAGGAACCAAAAGTCTAAAAATAAATAAAAGCTTTTATTGTGCATTTCATTCATTTAATACAGAATTATAATTTTCATTAACACGCATGTTGCGTTGGTGATCCTGTTTAAATCATCTTGATTTACATTATTCTAAAGTTTTCAAATATTCAAAACATCTTTGCGTCATTAGTTCACAGTCACTAATAAATATAGTCATGGTGGACTTTTAGAAAAATGATATTAAGTTAAAATGCAGTTGTTCACATAAAGTAAGAAAGATTGTATGTAATACTATTTGTGATTCATTATTAAAACCTGTTTTGAGTCTATAGTGTCTTGGAGGTCTAAGAGGCACTCCATGTAAGAATTAATAACTATGATCTTTATCACAAAATTTGACAACAGTAAATCAAATCTGGTCCCACTTTATATTAGGTGTCTTTAACAACTATGTAATAACATTTGCCTGCATGAAATTACAGCTGTAATTAATTTCTGTAAATTCATCTATAATTGGGTGAAAATTGGGTTTCAAGCATCAATACCTCTTTAAATGTTATATTTTTTTCTGTACTTTAGAATGTGTTGTTTACAGTTGTTCGGAGAAAAATAAATAATGTCTACCATACATTTTCCCCACAGTTTACAGAAGACTGCCACTAAAATGTAATTCAGTTTAAAAATAGTTTATATACAAAAAAAATATTGTCAGGAATTTAGAAAAACAATAATTTAAAGACATCACAAATACTAATTAATTGTATCAAGCTTTATTAGGGCCCAAACACCGATGGTGTGAGGACCCTCTTGGAATTGCTCCGTTTATTCTTTGCTAATATCCTTCAAACTGCTAGGTTTTACCCATTTGTCAGCAAAAAGTTATTGTAAGGAGGAAATAAAAATCATGTAAAATCGAAATTAATTTAGTAGGTCCACATATTCTTAATTTATTATTAATTATTACAAATAATTTAATAAGTACGGCTGAGAATAAGTACATTTAATTCCTACATAAATATGTTACACCGAATGATAATGGTTTGTTACTCTGAATGCTGTTTTGTCAAAACTAGTATTGTCATTGTTTCCATTATTGCAATATTTTTAGTATTAAGTGTCATTAAATTAGTTCTAAGAATATTCCTTAGAAGATTTTTTTGTACAAACTATTGTTACACTGATTTGATGATGTCACAGACTGTTGAATGGTCAGTTTTGTTAAAGGAGCACTCCACTTTTTTTGGAAATAGGCTCATTTTTAGAGTTTTACCATTTTTTATTCCATTCAGCCGATCTCCGGGTCTGGCGGTAGCACTTTTAGCATAGCTTAGCATAGATCATTGAATCTGATTAGACCGCTAGCATCTCTCTCAAAAAAATGACCAAAGAGTTTTGATATTTTTCCTATTTAAAACTTGCCTCTTCTGTAGTTACATCGTGTACAAAGAGCGACGGAAAATGAAAAGTTGCGATTTTCTAGGACAATATGGCTAGGAACTATACTCTCATTCCTGCGCAATAATCAAGGAACTTTACTGCCGTACCATGGTTGAGCAGGCGCAATGATATTACGCAGCACCTGAAAATAGTCCCCAGCTATATAACTTCCAACGTGACCGGCACTAAGTTTCAGGCGCTGCGTAATATCGTAAGACTTTTAATAAATCACAGCCAACACTTGTTTGAGCATGCAAAGAAAACAAATACAGAATTTTTTTAACTTTGTATTTTATCTGTTTATTAAGTCAAGTCAAGTATATTTATATAGCGCTTTTCACAATATAGTTTGTATCAAAGCAGCTTCACAGGCTTTTATGAACTAGAGGCCGGATTTACAGTAACTGTAAGATAAAACATTAATATGAATGCCTGGCTGAAGAGATGCGTCTTTAGTCTAGTTTTAAACTGGGAGAGCGAGTCAGGAAGGCTATTCCAGAGCTTTGGAGCTAAATGCGGAGCCCTCCTTTGGTGGATCTGGATATCCTAGGTATGACCAGAAGCCTCGACTTTAGTGATCTTAAAGAGCGCGATGGATTATAGGGCGATAGAAGGTCCGTTAAATAGACTGGAGCTAAACCATTTAGGGCTTTATAAGTCAGTAGCAATACCTTATAATTAATACGGAACTTTATAGGTAACCAATGAAGTGATGATAAAATCGGAGTTATATGATCATATTTTCTTGATCTAGTAAGAACTCTAGCGGCTGCATTTTGGACTAACTGTTGCTTGTTTATTGAGGATGCAGGACAACCTGCTAATAAAGCATTACAGTAATCTAGTCTCGAGGTCATGAATGCATGAACTAACTTTTCTGCGTCAGAAACTGATAACATATTACGTAGCTTAGCAAAGTTTCTAAGGTGGAAAAAGGCTGTTTTTGTAACATGAAATGAAATATGATTTTCAAAAGACAGGTTGCAGTCTAGTATAACACCCAGGTCTTTTACTGTAGAGGATAACAGGGCATCCTACTATGTTAAAGTTGTGTTGTGAGAGGTTTTGTGGACGGTTTTTAGAACCGATAAGTAGTACCTCTGTCTTGTCTGGATTTAATAAAAGAAAATTAGGCGTCATCCAATCTTTTATATCTTTAACACAATCTGTCAATTTGTATAATTTAGCGTATTCATCTGGCCGTGATGAAATATATATATTTGAGTGTCATCAGCATAAGAGTGGAAACTAATTTCATGTTTCATTCTCCACTAAGATAATTCCATAATTCCATTAAGATGCAATGGTGAAATCAAAGTTCGGACCATTACACTGAATGACAATTTTGCAGTTTGGTACATTATTTCACCTATATTTTGACATTTTATTTTAACAAAAGTTATTTGAAACATCGAAGTAGACACTTTACTTGCATGTAATAGGTTAACAGTAATGACACCAAAAAAGACGAGTGTAAGTACAAAGTGGAAACATCCTAATAGGCAACACCATTAGGTATGAATGTGATATTTAGGGGTAGAACATAAGGATAAGTACAGAAATCACTCTTTTTTTTTATTAATCTCCCCACTTTTTTTTTCTCCAGGTGCAGGACATCCAATGAAGCCTCACCGACTGTCTCTCACACACAGTCTTGTCCTGCATTATGGCCTCTACAAGAAGATGATGGTATGATCAGTGTGTTCAGCACTTGTTTAGTCCAATCACATTTCTCTGACAAGAAGCGATTCACATCAGATGCTCATGAGCAAAGCTCTCTCTCTGTACAGGTTTTCAAACCATACAAGGCATCCCAGCATGACATGTGCCGGTTCCACTCGGAAGATTACATCGACTTCCTGCAGAAGGTCAGTCCAAACAACATGCAGGGCTTCACCAAGAGTCTCAACGCCTTCAACGTCGGAGATGACTGGTGAGTTTTCTTATATATATACAGTATATGCCTTTGAAATTAACTATTTTAAAATTATTTTTATAAAGTCTTTATAAAAATTGTGGCTTGAGATTTAAAAGTTTTAGGTTACGAACCAAATGTATTTGAATTAATCTGAAAGTAAGTAGCAACTCTGCTTGGTATAATATATAGTTCTGCTTTTAAATGTTTAATTAAATAAGACTTTTCTAATAATTTGTCCTTTTTTTTGTTCTTAGTCCTGTCTTTCCAGGTCTGTTTGAGTTTTGTTCGAGATACACAGGTGCCTCTTTGCAAGGAGCAACTCAGTTAAACCACAAGGTCAGATGGAGGAGATGTTGCGCTCACACATGAATTGTACATTGGAAATCCTTCTTTTTTTACCTGTAATGTTTGGAAATTGATTTTTCCTTCTGACACACATCAAAATAAATAAATAACTGGCTTAAAACCATTTTTTTGTGTGAAAATAGTAAAGATAAAATTAAGACTTGTACACAGCACTAATATATATATATATATATATATATATATATATATATATATATATATATATATATATATATATATATATAATATATATTTTAAATCTATATAAATAATTTTATTTCATTCCTTTTCTTAAATATGGTTCTTAAAAAGGCTGAAATGTGAGGTTTATCATTTGATTAAACTTGTTTTTTGTCCACCCTGTATTTGAACTTTGCTTTTACAGTCATTTATGGTTTAGTATGTTACCATAGACGTTGCTCTAACCGCTTCTACGGTATTCTTTTTATTTCTGCAGGCCTTAAAAAGATCTGGAAAGCCTTTCATTTTATTTCAAAACCCTGCAAATACCCTGTATTCGAAATCTAAAATATGTAAATAAAAAGAGTATTTTTAAATGTAAAAATGTAACAAAAAACAAGAAAGATAAGAAAATATGATCAGTGGTAGTACAGATTAGTACAGAACTTGAACTCTTTGAATTCCTGCATTGTTTTTGATGAAGACTAATTCAGTTGTTCATTGTATAGATATGTGACATTGCTATAAACTGGGCTGGAGGTTTACATCATGCAAAGAAGTTTGAGGTGAGCATCTGATTTCTCGTCACATCTTTCATACAAAGATGAAGGGGGGGAACACACTAATACCTGCACTTTGGAAGAACATCATGCACTTACAAATGATTTTACATGATTCTACATGATTTTATTTTCTATTTTCAGGCGTCTGGATTTTGCTACGTGAATGACATTGTCATCAGTATTCTTGAACTCCTGAAGTAAGTGAGAGATGGGCAGGAAGTGACATAACACCAAAAAACGAGATACTCGTGATGTTTTGCATTTTAATTTGATTATGTTTGCAGTTCACTTACACCTGTGATTAATTCTTATTTAAAAATAATTCAGCATTCAAAATGATTCTGAGACTATTTATAAAAGTATAAGGTGAACTTTTAATCTCTCTTTAGGTTTTTTGGAATAAACTTAAATATAGTCTTGCAGGTGTGACAAATCAATTCATAAAAATACAGATATCCCATGCAGTTTCTCAATTGTTTTGTAGCGAATAAAAATGAAGTGTACTTTCTGCACTACTCTGAGTTTCAAACGAAGCTGCAACCTGTTTATTTTGTAGTGAATAGACATAGTAACATTGGCTCATCCAATGAAATGAGTTTGAGGTTGAAGTACCTGTTTGTTTGACCAGTGTCAGTGCCTGAAACCTGTTTGACAACAGTCGTTTTATTATTGCAATTATTTTTGGTGATGATAATGGTGTGGAAATGACACACTTTTAATATGACCTTGTAAAAAACTGCATCCATAATGATAGAATTAGCTAAATGCTTTATGAAACAGTTTATATGGAGTATAGAAGGGCGACAGCTTATCTCTACTTATCTTTACTGTTTCTGTCTCTGATAGGTATCATCCACGTGTGCTCTACATTGACATTGATATTCATCATGGTGATGGTGTACAGGAAGCATTTTATCTCACAGACCGGGTCATGACTGTATCCTTCCACAAATATGGGAACTACTTTTTCCCAGGAACTGGTATGATGTTCTTACTTTCTGATACAAGTCATCTATACAGTGTCATGAACATTGTTTTAGCCAGGGCTTAAAAACGGGTGGGGGGGGGGGATCAATCGGTTCACTCTGAGCAGAATCAGTGTTTTAACGTTTCTGTCATTGGATTCCTTCTGTAACCATTACCGTTCCAAAAACTATTTGATTAAAATAAATACCTGTTGATAAAATGTAAAAAAAAAAAAAAAAAAATGTTTTGCCTATACTTTGACACATGCAAGTGTCTGAGTATACATAGTCATAAATACATAAAATAATACAATTTCGGTTAATGGTCATTTCAAATAAGCATCTCTGTTCTGATTGATTTGAACTTGATTGTTTTTGTTTATGTTCCTATTGAAATTTCGCTCGTTTCCGTTTTTTGTCTTCATATCTTGAACCGGTTCAGAGCCCTGGTTTTAGCTGTTAATCGCACATTCATATGGAAAGATGAATCCATGTTTTAAAAAGAAGCAACTAAACAGCTTAATCTTCACAAACACACGGACTGCGATTGAAACACTACTAATGTAATAACACACTGTTTTTGTTGTTGTATGTGTTAAGGTGACATGTATGAGGTGGGAGCTGAGAGCGGCCGCTACTACTGCCTCAATGTCCCACTGAGAGACGGCATTGATGACCAGAGTGAGTTGATTTATGGTTTATAATATTCACATTTGAGTCTTTATACAATTAAACGGACAAGTCTGAAAAAGCGTAGTTTCACTCAGATCATGTAGTTGTAATAGCAAACCCATAGACTGCTGTTTTACTGGTTGAAATATGGACAAAACATCATGTATTCAACCACCTTCACTGACTGAATAAAGAAACTATGTTTTGGGCAGGTAATAAAGCACCCGTATGTGCGAAAACACACTAGTTTGTGGGTAAAAAACGGCTACCTAATATTGATTTCATGAAAACATAGAGCAAGAGGATTTAAGCAGTTTTTTCTTGTGTATCCTTAGGCTATAGACAGCTGTTTCAGCCAGTCATCAAGCAGGTGGTGGACTTCTATCAGCCGACCTGTATCGTTCTTCAGGTGCCAGCACAATCTCTGTCAGTCATAATATTGTGCTGTTGTATTGGTTGCTCATCTCTCTTGTCTCGTTTGCAGTGTGGAGCAGATTCTTTGGGATGTGATCGATTAGGATGCTTCAATCTCAGCATACGAGGCCATGGGTAGGAGACTCCATACCCTCACATCAAACTACACACAGTATTTTGAAATCTTGAACGCAAAACTCCGTGATAATCTCATTTAAAACACGTGTATTTGTAGAGAATGTGTGGAGTTTGTGAAGGGCTTCAAAATCCCGCTGCTCGTGCTGGGTGGAGGAGGCTACACGGTGCGAAACGTTGCTAGATGTTGGTGCGTTCATTATTTTATCTACATTTACTATAAATCGTCAAAAGAGAAAAAAGTTAATTTTAAAGGGGTCATATTATACTTTAATATGTATATACATTTTTTTCTCGCCATGAAAGTAGCCACAGAAGTTGGCATGGCATTAAAAACAAACACATAGGCTCTGGGTTTGCTGTCAAGTCCAATAACATTTTGAACTTCCTGTTTAATAATAGCATGAATCATGACTGAAAAGTCTGAATAACCAAAGTGAAAATTCATTGCCATTGGCATATACATTTTATTGCTTTGCATCACTTTCCACTGTTACCTCTAGTTTGCTCATAACTGTGGACTCTCTCCCTCTTTAAACTACTAGAGGTGGCAAAATTAGACATTTACAGGATTTAGTAATTAGAAAATTAGTCATTTTTAAGCAAAATCTTTACCATGATAGAAGTCATTTTCAATCACAGCAAGGCATACCGTCACAATATAGTAATTCTGCATGGAACCAGAGATGCTACTAATTAAAATGAAAGCCATACACTATATTTCGCAAAACCGTTGCTTAAATGACTGATGAGAGTTTAACGTTTTCAACATTAAATTAGCAGACTCTTTGACAACCAGCTATGTTTCACTTAAGACAACTGAATTGTTTCTTCATTGGTCTTTTCTGAGAATTGTTTACTCTCACTTACAACAAAACAGACCATTATCTAAATCCCTTAATTACTGTTTAACACTCAGGCTCAAACAACGGTCTTGTTTTTATCAACTTTTTAAATTACTTTTTGATAATCGCTTCCTCTCGCTTAGAACAAAACCAACCAATCTTTAAATCTCTAAATAGAACAATACTGACCAATATTTAAATCTCTTAATTAGTGCTGTCAATCGATAAAAGAAAAATCAACTAATTAATTGCACATTTTTCTGTAATGAATCACAATTAATCATACCTAACATTATAGTTTTTGATATATTTTCATACTGTAATATTTTCACATTTAATCTCCAAATTAATGTTGAAACAACAGTAGCCTATATGTGTATAATGGCATGTTTTTATGAAAGAAGGCATCGCCGATACCAATACTGCTACTGCTACTCTCTGTGGAATAGATTTCCCCCCCTCAATGTTAGCCATTAAATATATATCAAAAATGTATCTTTTATTTCACTTATTCCATGTGAAAAAAGTACAAAGTGTTTTAATAACAGACCAGAGAGCAAACGTTTCAGCCATAGATTTCTCTGAAGAACGCTATGAGATATGCTCTCTGGTCTGTTTTTCATTTTAACGTAACTGATGCGTTTGCTCTTTTTTTTCATTTTGTTTGCTTTTTAGTTTTCATAGTACATAAAGGTTTTTCAGTTAAAAAAATATGACCCCTTTAATCTCTTGAGTATAAAATATAATATATAAAATATATAACTGTCTGACTGTTATCCTCTGATATTTTCATTAATGCATCATAGCTTTCATTTTTAGGACATTTGAAACATCCTTGCTAGTTGACGAGTCCATAAGTGATGAACTACCATATAGTGGTAAGACAGCAACTGAAGAATATATATCTAGAATTATTCCATGTTTCTGTTCTTCTGTTGCATATTATCTAGTGGTTGTGTGAATTAGTGTCCTCTAGGTCAGGGTTCTCAAACCTTTTGGGGCCAGGGATCCCTCATTGGGTGAAAAATGTTTTTATTTATTACAGAGCTCGTAATTATAAGTTAATGTGGGTGGGAGTAAAGGGCACAGATATCAGGTCAAATTTAAGTTGTTGAACATTACAACGTTTACAAACATTATTATATTATAAACATTATTACAAACATTATTATATAGACGAGTATTTTATTCCCTCTTATGTTTATTTTATCATTTTGACGTTATTTTCTTGTCAAAATTAAAGAATCACTGGATAAAGGAAATATTTTCGGGGCAATGTTCCTGGACCGAAAAAAGGCCTTTGACACTGTTAATCACAGTATCTTGTTACATAAATTAAATCAATTTATCCTCAGCAGCTTTGCAGTGGTTTAGGTCTAATTTGACCGGGAGACAGCAATGTGTCAATGAAGTCACCTCTGCATGATAACAACATGGGAGTACTTCAAGGGTCTGTACTTGGCCCATTGTTGTTTACAATGTACAAAAATGACCTACCAAAATGCTGTCCAGGCGTCAACTGTCAGATGTATGCTGATGACACTGTCATCCATGTTTTCACTAAAACACCCAGTCTGGCAGGTGAACACCTGACAAAGGCATTACAGAATATCTCTAAATGGCTCGAGTTATCGCATTTATCTCTTAATGTTAAGAAAACAGTTTCCATGTGCTTCTCCATACATAATAGGCCTGTAAGCGATATATTTGAGGTGCAGATCAAAAATGTAATCTCAAAGTAATAGAAGCAGTGAATAAAGTTAAGTACCTTGGGATTTTTCTGGATACAATTTTTAAATTTGATAATCATGTTAAGTACGTTTGCAAGAAGGTCAAACCAAACATAAATTGTTTTCGTTTTATAAGAAGGGATTTGTCATGTCACTCTGCAAAACTATAAATAATTTGAAATCTGAGACTTTGTTTGCTCTGGGATGATCTCTTGGATTTTTTTTTTTTACTTATAGCAGCGGAAAAATTATTTATGAGCATACAGCGAGTAATTCAAAATCATTCATCATTAAAAACTTTGTCTATTTTGTACATTCAAAATATGTACATTCAAAATAACAAAAGGTTTTGCTTTTGAAAAATAAAGAAAACAAAAGGATGCACTTTTTGCCATTTCAGGCTCTTGGTCTCCTTGAACTGTTTTTTGGAGCGTGTCACAGAAATGAACCGAAACTCAGCGTATACTTGCCCCGCAGACTTGAGAATTACATCTATGAAAACCTTTAAGTGTCTACGTTTTCCTACATTAAATAAATCGCTCAGCAGGTTTCAGATGATAAAAAAACCCAACCTATTGTCTGTAAAATAAGGTTTCACGGGCCGCGCGGCTATTGGTTGCGCACGCTGCTTTGAGAACCCCTGATCTAGGGTATGCCACATATTACTTTTGTTTGTTGATGTTGGTAAAATATCTTCTCATCTCTGTATTTGTCCTCTGCACAGAATACTTTGAATATTTTGCTCCAGACTTCACACTTCACCCAGATGTCAGCACAAGGATAGAAAACCAAAACTCTAGACAAGTATGCATTATTTTCCTCACATATATTGTTTGTGTCTGCAAACATGACATGTTACATTTACATTTGTCTTGACATACAGTAGGGTTCGCATGTCTCAGACCACAAACACAAACTCTTTATAACCTGAAAATAAACAAGTTGAGGATCTTAATGTAAAACCAATAATAATGAAAGATCAATTAAAAATGTTTTGGATTCAGATGCAGCAGAAGATGATCTTTAATAAAGACATAAATCTGGCATTTGAATATTTTCAAGGGCAGGCTTACCCAAATGGGGTTTGCAAATTAAAGTGATATTTTGTTTCTGATTTCATATGCAAACATACTTCTAAAGGTTGGAGTATTTGTTAGAAACGTCCGGTGGTGCTTCAAGTGAATGTGTCATCGGTGTTCAGGAGACCGTCTTCAGCGCTGTGGCCACTAACCAGTACTTTATCACCTCTCTGTGCAGTATTTGGAGCAGATTCGTCAAACTGTGTTCGAGAACTTGAAGATGCTGAATCACGCACCAAGTGTTCAGATCCATGACGTTCCCTCTGATTTGCTGAGTTACGAGCGGCCGGATGAGGCAGATCCCGATGAGAGAGGATCGGAAGATAACTTCTCTAGGTGATTATAAGACTAACACTATTCTTCTGAAGTCTTCTGCTCAACAAGGCTGCATTAATTTGAACAAAAATATAGTAAGAACAGTCATATTGTGAAATAATATTATTACAATTTAACTGAAAATAACTATTTTCTATTGTAATATATTTTAAAATGTAGTTTATCCTGTGATGGCATTTATCCTGTCGTTACTCCAGTCTTTCGTGTCACATGATCCTTCAGAAATCATTCTATCAGAAGCATTTCTGATTATTATTCATGTTAAAACAGCTATGCTGTTGTTGCTGAAACTATTATATCCTTTTTTCAGGATTCTTTGATGAATAGAAAGTTACAGCATAAAGATAATTTATTTAAAAATGTATCGTAAAAATACATTGAAATAATTGTTGGGAACAATTTAAAAGTCTTTACTTTCAGTTTACTGCATTCTTGGTGAATATTATTTATTTTTTTATCAAAAAAACTATTATAATAATAATTTACCCCAAACTTATACTATATATATATATATATTACTAGGGGTGTGCATTGGCACTGCCCTCACAATTCGATTCGATTACGATTCACCAGGTAATGATTCGATTCAATTCGATTCTACAATGCATTGCGATGCATCAAAATTCTACTGCACACAACAAGGCAAATGTCATGAGGCAATAGTTCTTATCTAGTTTCCCATTAACTTCGTAGAACCCAAAATGTGCCCAGATGTCCGCTTTCCAAGCTTTGGGTGCGTTTTTGATTACCCGTCTATCACGGTCATCTCCCTCCACCTCAGCCATCTTTATTGTTGTTATTATGCCCCCGGAAGTAATTGAATCTTCCAAACTTTATTGTCCAAGGCCAGAAAATAAACAGTGACATAATCGATTATGGCACTTTGTCGCATCGATGCTGAATCGTGCATTTCCCACATTGACGAATAGATTATTGTTGACACCACTATATACTACTTCCAAATTGTTTTTAGACCTTAATGCAAAGCAAGTTTATATTTATTTTTAAACAACACAATACTATTTTTTCTTTTTTTAACTTGGGACGAGTTCATAAATCATAAACCAATCCCAGCTTTCATGTGTTTGGCATGTTCTCCATCAGTCGCTCTTGGTCACGTTCCAGAGGTGTTCAGTGGTTCAGGTCTGGAGATTGTGATGGTCATGACAGGGTCTTGAACTGGTGCTCCTCCATCCTCAGCTCGGTTGTCCTGGCTGTGTGGATTACAGCTTTGTCCTGTGGGAAAAACCAATTCTTCCAGTTGGGGAACATTTTTTTCCAATATAATCTTGTACGTGGCTTGAGTCACGGAAGTGAATCAATCAATCAATCAAAACTAACTTTAGCTGGACAATAACTTTGTTTTGGCTTTACAGCAGCTCTAGAATAATCTCTGCTACTGTAATTTTCTTTTATCACTTTAAAGCTGCTTTGAAACAATCTATATTGTTAAAAGCACTATATAAATGAAGTTACTTGACTTAAGTTGAGTCACGCATCCTTCATCAAGACAGATCTTCCTAACTCAGTTTTCAGATTTGCCCAACACCTTGGGCCTCTTGTATAAAACTTTTCATTCTAAAAGTGTGGGTACACACAACAGACAGAATTTGCGTACATACAAACGTTTTCAGATTTATTAAACCATGTGTACGGCAGAACCTTTGCAAAAACCCAGTCAGCGGAGGATAAAAGCATCTCCACCCTGAAACCATATCTGGAGATTACAAAGCCTAGTTTTACTATGCATAACATCATCTGCATATTATTTCCATGCATATTCCCATCCACGTGATACCAATTTAACACAAGACATTAGGTGCGCACATTTATGCCTAGTCTCTTTTTTAAATACATTTTATAAATTGCATACGCAAATTCCAATGCCCTTTTTGTGTGTGCACAACGTTTCTACATCAGGCCCCTGGTCCTCTAATGTTTAGATGGAGACCTGGAGTTCTACAACCCACAGTCTCTCACACACACTGTAGTTTGGTGGAGGATTGTTCTGGTGCTTCTTCAGGAAGGCTAGAATCAGGCAAATGTGCCTCAGCAATGTGACCGACTGATGGAGAACATGTCACGACACATGAAAGCTGGGATTGGAAATCAGGGTTATTCCACCAAATATTGATTTCTGAACTCTTCCCAAGTTAAAACATTAGTATTTATTTATTGTTTAAACATGAGTATAAACTTGTTTTCTTTGCATTATTTGATTTTCTGCAGATAAATTCTCTCTAAATGATTTGCTTGAAATTTGGAAGAAATGTTGTCAGTAGTTATTAAAATAAAACTTTAAAAAAAGTTTTACTCAAACACATAGTACAAATGGTAAATCCAAAGAAACCTCTAATTTTGCATTGGTCTCTTAATTTTGACGAATGCCAGCTGCTTGACTGCATATTGAATATCCTGACCAACTACGTCTGTTTCCTCACAGGCCTGAAGCTGCGAATGAATTTTATGATGGTGACCATGATAATGATAAAGAAAGTGATGTGGAGATCTGATGAAGAATGGACCTGACTTGGGTCTTAGCTATGAAGATGTCCATTCCTTGCCATATCTATAGTACTTAACTGCATTGTGATGAGTGTGTGAAAGCCAATTTGAATTGTTTTTCTTCATGCGTACTGTAACTCTAGTTTGCCCTGTGTAGAACTTTTTATTGTCACAACAGTATTTCCTTTTTATCAAAGTTTAGCTATAAAAGGGAACTTCACACTGAGTCCTGTGTACGACAGATACTGTATTTGTATTGAAAAGGATCAGAAATCATGTGATGAATGAGTGTATATCCAAGTGGTTATGATTAACTGAATATTTTTGCCTTGGATTTTTCATAATTTGTTTTATAGAATGTTTCTGTAATAAATCTGTTGGAAAAGAGCCTTTCTAACTTCAACTTCCATCTTACAGTCTAACCTGAAGAACTGCCCATAAGTGAGCTAGATCCTCCTCAATGACAGTAGTTCAGTTTATTATGCAGTTGTTTTCATGTTTTTGTATTGTACTATCTTGTTACAGTTTTTTGACGTGATAGTCATAAACAAACACCTCAGAGATACATTTATAGTATTCTCACAAAGAAGTTTACTCAAATGTTCATGTCACATGTATAACACAAATGATATCTGTGTTCTGGACTGTAATCAATATATTTGACCATATCCTTTCTTCTAGTAGCAAAAATTTCCTTTTCAAAACATATAACATCAGAGTGTATCAGTGACGATGCTGCACACATACTATATTCAGCTTCCACAGCTGAGAAACATTACATCATCAACACACATTACAGATGATAAAGAAATCAAGGCATTATTCTAATTTTATGTAAAACTGAAACAAAAACAAAAAAAAGATACATGTTTTCTTGTATAGGGGGTTCATAAATATGTAGCTTTACATGAAACTGGTCATCATCCCTTTTTTTTAACTAGGCAAACAGAACTAGTGTAGCAGTAAAGTCATGTGTTGGGATGAGGCTATTGATTCCACTGGAATAGTAAAATTTTTCCAATCATTCCTTGGGAAAACATCAGACTGAAAGAAGAAGCAACTGCACTAACTGGGTCATTTACAGAGAAATATCCTGCATAATGTCTGCAGATGCCCATCTGCATGAGTCCAGTGCGTGTCTACAGTTCCTCACTCTCATACAGAGGGGCGGTGTGGCGAGGACGAGGCTCGGTGCTCAACGTGGAAAACTGGCTTAAAATGGGAAAGCTATTCATCGACCTGGCGGCAGGGGTAGTCTTGTTCATTCGAGCTAGAAGAAAATAGGCATTGCTATTTAGGGCTGAGAGACAAAGCAATAAACTGGATAACATGCTATTCAGTGATATCACTGTCCTGCAGTATGTATCTAAAAATATTTGAAACAACATTTTACTCATTTTAAACATGCAATCTTATGAGATCACATTAAAGGTGCAGTAAGCAATTTCTGAGAGGTGCTGTAAAAACTGAAATCAACACCCAAACAAACAATTTTGTGAAAAATTTTGCTAGATGTCTGTTCTGTGAGTGTGCTGAATATTGTGTTTGTACACAGACCTGGCTGTGTAAATAGTAGGAGGAAAAACAGTGGCTTGGACCTAGTACCAAAACAACCTTGTACCCTATCAGCAGTAGGGGGCGGTGTGTCCACACATGATGGGGGAGGAGAGAGAATGAGCCTATCAGCAGAAGGGGGCGTATCCACATATGATGGGGGAGGAGAGAGAATGAGCCTATCAGCAGTAGGGGGTGTGTCCACACATGATGGGGTAGGAGAGAGAATGAGCCTATCAGCAGTAGGGGGCGTGTCCACTCCACTCATGATGGGGGAGAGAGTGAGCCAATCAGCACTAGGGGGTGTGTCCACTCATGATGGGGTTGGAGAGAGAGTGAGCCTATCAGCAGTAGGGGCCGTGTCCACTCATGATGAGGGAGGAGAGAGTGAGCCAATCAGCAGTAGGGGGTGTGTCCACTCATGATGGGGGAGAGAGTGAGCCAATCAGCAGTAGGGGGCGTGTCCACACATGATGGGGGAGGATAGAGAGTGAGCCAATCAGCAGTAGGGGGTGTGTCCACATGATGGGGGAGGAGAGAATGAGCCTATCAGCAGAAGGGGGCGTGTCCACACATGATGGGGAGGAGAGAGAATGAGCCTATCAGCAGTAGGGGGCGTGTCCACATATGATGGGGGAGGAGAGTGAGCCTATCAGCAGTAGGGGGCGTGTCCACACATGATGGGGGAGGAGAGAGAGTGAGCCTATCAGCAGTAGGGGCGTGTCCACTCATGATGGGGAAGAGAGAGAGCGAGCCTATCAGCAGTAGGGGGTGTGTCCACATGATGGGAGAGGAGAGAGAGTGAGCCAATCAGCAGTAGGGGGCGTGTATACACATGATGGGGGAGGAAAGAGAGTGAGCCAATCAGCAGTAGGGGGTGTGTCCACTCATGATGGGGGAGGAGAGAGAGTGAGCAAGCGGGACATTTGTAGAAAGACTGTTGAAAGACGGCTGAGATATTACCAAAGAGGAATAGGTCAGAGGAATATACAGTAACTGGAAAAAGAATTGTAATAAGGCAAGAACTGGACCTGCACCCAACGCCAAAGTTGCTCTGTTTCAGCTTGATACGTGAGTAACTTTGGTTCCCCTTCGTTGTCACTCCGAGTTACGTCGGGTGATGACGAATGGGGTTTCGCTTAGAAAGCCTATCAACTTCGAGTATTACAAAACGAGCCAATGGCAGAGAAATGCCATGGGTCTGCGGAATTTGCATGACGTGACTCCGCCGGAAAACGTGGAAAACTGGCTTAAAATGGGAAAGCTATTCATCGACCTGGCGGGAGGGGTAGTCTTGTTCATTCGAGCTAGAAGAAAATAGGCATTGCTATTTAGGGCTGAGAGACAAAGCAATAAACTGGATAACATGCTATTCAGTGATATCACTGTCCTGCAGTATGTATCTAAAAATATTTGAAACAACATTTTACTCATTTTAAACATGCAATCTTATGAGATCACATTAAAGGTGCAGTAAGCAATTTCTGAGAGGTGCTGTAAAAACTGAAATCAACACCCAAACAAACAATTTTGTGAAAAATGTTGCTAGATGTCTGTTCTGTGAGTGTGCTGAATATTGTGTTTGTACACAGACCTGGCTGTGTAAATAGTAGGTGGAAAAACAGTGGCTTGGACCTAGTACCAAAACAACCTTGTACCCTATCAGCAGTAAGGGGCGGTGTGTCCACACATGATGGGGGAGGAGAGAGAATGAGCCTATCAGCAGAAGGGGGCGTATCCACATATGATGGGGGAGGAGAGAGAATGAGCCTATCAGCAGTAGGGGGTGTGTCCACACATGATGGGGTAGGAGAGAGAATGAGCCTATCAGCAGTAGGGGGCGTGTCCACTCCACTCATGATGGGGGAGAGAGTGAGCCAATCAGCACTAGGGGTTGTGTCCACTCATGATGGGGTTGGAGAGAGAGTGAGCCTATCAGCAGTAGGGGCCGTGTCCACTCATGATGAGGGAGGAGAGAGTGAGCCAATCAGCAGTAGGGGGTGTGTCCACTCATGATGGGGGAGAGAGTGAGCCAATCAGCAGTAGGGGGCGTGTCCACACATGATGGGGCAGGATAGAGAGTGAGCCAATCAGCAGTAGGGGGTGTGTCCACATGATGGGGGAGGAGAGAATGAGCCTATCAGCAGAAGGGGGCGTGTCCACACATGATGGGGAGGAGAGAGAATGAGCCTATCAGCAGTAGGGGGCGTGTCCACATATGATGGGGGAGGAGAGTGAGCCTATCAGCAGTAGGGGGCGTGTCCACACATGATGGGGGAGGAGAGAGAGTGAGCCTATCAGCAGTAGGGGCGTGTCCACTCATGATGGGGAAGAGAGAGAGCGAGCCTATCAGCAGTAGGGGGTGTGTCCACATGATGGGAGAGGAGAGAGAGTGAGCCAATCAGCAGTAGGGGGCGTGTATACACATGATGGGGGAGGAAAGAGAGTGAGCCAATCAGCAGTAGGGGGTGTGTCCACTCATGATGGGGGAGGAGAGAGAGTGAGCAAGCGGGACATTTGTAGAAAGACTGTTGAAAGACGGCTGAGATATTACCAAAGAGGAATAGGTCAGAGGAATATACAGTAACTGGAAAAAGAATTGTAATAAGGCAAGAACTGGACCTGCACCCAACGCCAAAGTTGCTCTGTTTCAGCTTGATACGTGAGTAACTTTGGTTCCCCTTCGTTGTCACTCCGAGTTACGTCGGGTGATGACGAATGGGGTTTCGCTTAGAAAGCCTATCAACTTCGAGTATTACAAAACGAGCCAATGGCAGAGAAATGCCATGGGTCTGCGGAATTTGCATGACGTGACTCCGCCCCACCTCGTGGGTATAAAAGGAGGTTATGCAGTTATGTTTTCGCTTCGGATCCAAGTTTATTCTTCTCTCCACAAGCCATCTCTGAATTGTCAGCTTCACGAACGAGTTCCTCTGGTGTTGGTGTGACGGCGATCTCCAGCGAGCGGCGATCTCCTGCTTATCTGTGCAGAGGTTTGCCAGAGAGTGCGTGTCTCGCCGGGCTCTTCAACACTTAGAGTGTTTCTCTCATAAAAGAGCTTGCACACGGCACGTCTTTTTAAAGATGCCTCGCCCGTGTACTTCTGGTTGCGGCAGATTGGTATCGGACTCTGATGGGCACGAGCGCTGTCTAGTATGTTTGGGCATGGATCATGCTAGAGCAGCGCTCGTGGATGACTCACGTTCTCTTTTTGGGAACATGACCATCGCGTCATTAAGGTCAAGACACAATGAACTCGCAAGAGTGAGGGTCCCCTCATCCACACCCCGATCTAGTGCTCCCTCGCGGGGTGCTACTTCGGCTGGTGGCCAGGGTGACCTGAGAGTGATGGTCTGGAACAAGGCGCCGACTCTGTGTCCGCGACCCCAGCCCCCCTCTTCAGTGACGGTGCCCGCTAGTGAACTGCCGATTCCCGTGGGTCTACCTTCGGGTGGCCCGGGTGTTTCGGTTGAAGCTACAGAGGATGATGCTATGTCTGTAGCAGCATCACAAGGTGGGTTTGAGTCTTCTGGAAGTGAGGGCTCAGCACAGCTGCCACCTTCCGGTGTGCATACGGCTGTGCCTGAGTCTGATCCGGAGATGACGGCCATGCTTTCCCGGGCAGCCGTGAGCATCGGACTAGAGTGGAGGCCTCCACCCTGTCCTGAGCGCTCGTGGCTGGATGGTTGTTTTTTTGGTAAACAACCAATTCCTTTCTTCCCAGATGTGCATGATGAGATCTCGAAGTCCTGGAAGACCCCCCTGTCTTCTCGGGACCGCTCGCTGGTCTCATCCGCCTTTCCTCCCCTGGGCTTCCCAGTTGAACGCTCTGTTGCGATGCAACTGTCCTCAGAGTGCTTCTTCTCGTGGTGAGCCTAAGCACCCATCCAAAGCCTGTAGATTTTCGTCGACCCTGGTGGCGAAGTCTTACAGAGCGGCGGGACAGGCAGCTGCTTCTCTGCATGCTATGGCCACTCTACAGGTCTACCAGGCCCAGATGCTCAAAGACATGCACGAGGGCAGGACAGACCCAGGGCTCTTCGATGAGCTGCGCACCGACCTTGCCTTCCGGGCGACGAAGGTGACCGTGCGCTCCCTGGGTTTGGTGATGTCAACTTCGGTGGTCCAGGAGAGACATCTGTGGCTGAACCTGGCCGACATGCGGGATACCGAGCGGACTCGTCTGCTTGATGCACCCCTGTCCCTGGCCGGCCTCTTCGGCGGAGCAGTCGAGGACTTTGCCCAACAGTTCTCGACTGCGCAGAAACAGACTGAGGCCATCAAGCACATTCTGCCCTGCCGACCCGCTGCTGCCTCCACGTCGGTCGGGCAGATGCCGAAAATCTACATCCTGTTAACCGCCGAGGGTGCCCTCCTACGGCTCCCGCCCCTCCCGCTTGGCCGAAGCAGCAGCCTCCACCCAGGCCCAGTCGTGGAGGAAGCCGTAAGAAGGCGCCACAGCCCTCTCCAGCCCCGCCAAGCGCCGGGCCAAGCGGGGCTTCTGAGATGGGCTGCTCAGGGATGATGGTCGTTTTTCAGGAGATGGTAGCAGGACCACTCCTTCCCCCGGGGCCGGGGGACAATCTTTTGTTCTCCGCTCCCCGCTGCTCATCCACGGGTGGGCAGCACCCTAATGTGGTTAAAGAAAGAAACAATCCTCTCTTCCCTGAGCTCACAGAGTTCTCGGGCAACACAGAGCGCCGCCACAAGCCGTTCTCTCCTCGTCCCCCTCTGTCCCAGAGTCGGTTGACACGGCGTGCCGTCCACGGACCGCTTCGCCCTTGTCCCCCTCTGTCGCCAGACCCCTGGCAGAGCAGGCCCCCGCGGGACGACCTTCCTGGTCCTTCCCTGGCCCCCTCTGCCAGGGCGCAGTTGTCAACTGTGCGACCCACACCGGGCCGCTATGCCGTCCACGTCTGGGCCAGTTACTCCGCTTCGCTTCCCCTCCGCGGGGACGCCTGTGGTTCGCATGACCCCGCTGGTTCAGTTCCTGGGAGCCTGGCTAGAGCTTCCCCGTCTGTCCCACTGGGTAGCCCGAACGTCCCACTGGGTAGCCCGAACCATCAGGCTCGGCAATGCGATTCAGTTCGCATGGTCTCCTCCCCGTTACAGGGGAGTCCGCTCCACTTTGGTCGGTGGCAATGCCCCCATCATGAGAGCAGAGATTGTCACCCTGCTGGCGAAGGGTACAATTGAGACTGTCCCTCCAGCCGAGATGAGGTCCGGCTTCTACAGCCCCTACTTCATTGTCCCCAAGAAAACCGGTGGGTTACGACCGATCCTGGACTTGCGCGTGCTGAACCGCTCCCTTCACAGTATGCCGTTCAAGATGCTCACCGCCAAACGCATTTTCGAATGTGTACGGCCCCAGGATTGGTTTGCAGCGATCGACCTGAAGGACGCCTACTTTCATGTCTCCATTCTTCCTTGACACAGACCGTTCCTCCGGTTTGCTTTCGAGGAGCAGGCATACCAGTACGCCGTTCTCCCTTTCGGGCAAGCCCTGTCTCCTCGCGTCTTCACGAAGGTTGTCGAGGCAGCCCTTGTTCCCCTTCGGGTTCACGGGGTTCGCATCCTGAACTATCTCGATGACTGGCTTATCCTAGCTCACTCTCGAGACCAGGTTTGCGAACACAGGGACCTTGTGCTCTGGCACCTAGCTCGCTTGGGCCTTCGGGTCAACTGGGAGAAGAGCAAACTTTGCCCCGTGCAGAGGATCTCTTTTCTCGGCATGGACATCGACTCGGTCGCCATGTCCGCGCAGCTTACGTGCGAGCGCGCGCAGTCACTGCTGACTTGTCTGAGACAATTCCAGGGCAAGAGTGCGGTTCCACTGAAACATTTTCAGAGGCTCCTGGGGCATATGGCATCTGCAGCCGCGGTAACGCCGCTCGGATTGCTTCATATGAGACCGCTTCAGCTTTGGCTTCGCGACCGAGTCACGAGGTGGGCATGGCAACAAGGCACGCTCCGAGTACCAGTTACTCCGACCTGCCGTCAGACCTTCACCTCATGGTCGAACCTCAGTTTTCTCAGGGCGGGTATCTCCCTGGAACGAGCTTCCCGGCATGTTGTTGTCTCAACAGATGCCTCCACCACGGGCTGGGGCGCCATGTGCAATGGACATGCTGCCGCGGGCTCCTGAACAGGACCCCAGCGCCTATGGCATGTCAATTGCCTCGAGTTGCTGGCAGTACGCCTTGCCCTGCACCGCTTTCGGGCGTTGCTCAGGGGTCAACACGTACTAGTCCGGTCAGACAATACCGCCACTGTAGCGTACATCAACCATCAAGGTGGTCTACGCTCCCGCCGTATGTCGCAACTCGCCCGCCACCTCCTCTTATGGAGTCAGAAGCATCTGAGGGTAATGGGTGAGGAGATGGTAATGGGTGGAGCTACATGGTCCCACCATTTTTTTAACCCTAACCATAACCGCTAAACACAACTCCACCCATTAGATCCACAGAGGGAGAGCTGGACAAGGTCAAGCTCCACCCATTACATCTAGAGAGGGGAACTGGATGTCATTTGGCTCTGCAGTGAACACCACTTGTGTCTTTCCACACTCACGGCCAATGAAGTACACTTTTAAAAGGCGGGGAACGGAGAAAATGAAGAATACTCCGGCCTTCGTTGATCCCAGCTTATGTTGCATAGCATGTTCGTTATTTCAGGGCCGGAGTGATGAAGGGAGGGGTGTGTTTCTTATGGGTAGGGGTATGTTTATTTGGGTGTCGATTTCAAATGAAGTTTTATGTAACAAAGTTTGGAGGAGCACGTTCAGGTAATCAACCAATCAGCACAAGAGGAAGCCGGTATAAATATATCCTTCCCTCACCGATGTCCCATGACAGTTTCACAGCATCCCTCCACCACCCCATCACCTCACTCTTGGCTGATTTTCTATCCCAGTCAAGGAGGGGGGAGCACACTGTGTTCGGGCCAAATTTCCCCCGGACAGCACGCCAAATAAGCATAAATTTACTATATCTGATTTCATGTATGTGTTAACTCAATATCAAATATCAAGAGTGTTTCTCAGAAATCTTACTGCGCCTTTAATTGAAAGACAACTTGGAATGTTTGTAATTTTATAAACTCATTTGTCAAACAGTGCTATGTAAAATGAGATTAAAAATGGAAAAGAAATGGTGACCATTTACTGCACCTTCCTTCACAATTTACAAATCCTTATGCATTCATATACTTTTTAACTTTATCAATAAAAAATGTTTTACAATGCCAATGCAAAGCGTCTAAGCAAAAGTTCAGAAAAAAGCAAAATAATACTCACTCACAAACTTTCAAACAAGTCTCAAGACCAAAAGGTAAAAAGTATGTGCACTTACTGGCCACATCCAGCCTGGCATTGCATGTGGACATTCCCGCTTCATTAATGGCGGATACAGTGTACCAGCCTGCGTCAGACTTTATCACCGGATCGATGACCAGGCACTGCTTTCCTGAACTGTCCTGAGAAAGACTGACATACCAAACAAGCAAATGTCAACAGAGACTGCTTTATGAAGCTTTCATCTAAACTATCATTTACTGTACAGACAATTAGGCTAAAATTTCGTTTAAGAATCTCTAACATTGGGAATTTCTGCAATTAAAATCTATGGGAATGTCTTTTTTAAGTTCAGAATCAGGTCATTGTCTTGATTTCTGTCTGATTTCATTAAATGCTTTCTGAATATATATTTTTTATATTACTATTTATATTACACTAGACTGGAGGAAAATTCAAGAAAAATCATCATTTTGGAGCAGAGTGGAGTGATCAAGTGCCATATATTTGAAGTCTGGTAACAAACAATTTCAATGAGAACATGTGAAGATCTGTGAAACAAAATTTTTTAATAAGTTTCCCATTTGCCATTCCAAAACACTTTGTGACTTTCTTTTGCGGAACATAAAAATGTAATTTTTCTGCATATATTGAGTAGCATTCAGTTTAGGTGAATGGAGCTGGTCAGCTCTAAGACATTATTAACAGATTAAGCATTTGTTCTGACATTTTACCGGCATTAAGATGTGCTGTGACAGTTGAGTGGATGTGAATGCAAATGAGATTTGAGAGGAGGAGGAGGGCACGATTGTTTGTGAATGTGAATTTAAATGTTGTCCTGTTCCTCACATAAAGCTTTAAACTTTAAAAGACTAGGAATGTACCACATGAGTCAGATGGACTTCATTTATGGTGCTTTGGTTACATCTTTGTACAGTAAATAACTAAAATAGCGTTTGTGTTCCACTAATGAAAGAAAGTCATAGGTGTGGAATGACTTAGTGACTAAATGATGACAGAATCTTTTTCATTCTTTGTGTGAATGTTTTCTTTAAGCAGTTGTCCCAAAAGCACACAAAAATGGATAAAAAATAGTAATTTAAGTGTATAAAACTGTCAGACTGTAATGTGTAGTAGCTGAAAAAGGGTATCAGGAAATAAATCAACAAACACACAAATGACAAATAATGTAACCATAGAAACAAATTAGGACATATTCAGAAACAAAGGAAACAGGGCAGGGATACTGTATAGGAACTAAGGGAAACCATACAGAATATCAAAATAAGTGTCCATAATACAGACCTCATTCTCATAGGGTCAATCCGCAGCATCTCCTTGTCTTTCTTCCAGTAGAGCTGAGGGGTTGGAGACGCAGTCACCTTACACTCGAACCTCACGCCGTCTCCCTCCAGAGCTCGAGAGTTCCTCATCTTCACCACAAATGTGGGAGGACACAACTGTTCGTGAGCTGAGGAGATACATCAACAGTTACATGTATTTTCACAATCATCGTGTCATGTAATATCTGTGGAATGGTGGTCACTAATGTATTGTGTTGCATGTAATTATGTTGTATTAGGTAAGACAGTGGTTATTGTTTATTATTCAGGGTAGTTACCAATGCACAAATGCAGTGGAAAAACAAATCATGATCAAACATTCCATCATCTGATAAAATGACTGGAAACTGTTTGCCTTGCAAAAGTATTTTTTCCCTTCGGTTTTTTTCCAAATTTTTCTTCATGTTGCAACCTGAGTCTATAATGCTTTAAATGTATTTTATTTTATTTTTACATCAAACTACACTCTATAACCCATAATGACAAAGCAAAAATCTGATTTGTGATAACATTGCAAATTTAGTAAAAAAATTAAATAATTATATTGCATAAGTATTCAACCCCTTTCCTGTGGCACTTGAAACTTAACAACATGATTGGACAAAATCAATATTTGCCTTTTTAACGAATCTATGAAGTATGCATATTTATGTAAAAAAAAAAGCATTTTAGCATAAGGTTGCAACATGACAATGTGAAACAATGAAAGGATATGAATACTTTCACAATGCACTTTATTTCAAAATAAAAAAAAACCCCACTGAAATTACAACACAAGCACACTATTAGAGAAGATATAACTTTATTCTTAATATTATACAGGTAAGAAAAGACTGCTCACCAATCACATCCAAGCGCACGGAGAAGTGGCTCTCTCCAGCACGGTTCTTTGCTACACATTCATATACACCCGCATGATGAATGGTCACTATCTCAATAATGAAGGAGTGGACACTTTTCTCACACACCAGCATCTTATGGTAATCATCAGGTCGGATGGGTTTCCCATCCAGATACCAAGAAATATCTGGGGTTGGCAAACCAACAACCTGCAAGAAAAAAGAAGGAAAAGCTAAATGTTGGTGTACAAATGCTGCGTTCACACCATGTTGTAATGACCATAGTTTTGAGATGACAATACGTAAGAAAATTCCTGTCTTACAAGCTGTAATTATAATCTCTATGAGGACGTGAACACTTTTTTACAAGCTGAAATCACATGAAAATAACGTTAACACCTTTTTTTTTTTTTTACAATTCTTTTTTACAATAAAATTTTACAATTTCTTTTAAAATTTTTCATAAACTCTAGACTCTGTTAGAATCCACCTATCTTTGCATCTATCTTTGTTGCCAACTATTCTAAAAACAGTCAGTTCCTCCTAAGAGATACAGTCATTTAATTAATTCAATCATTAATTTTATCTTTCATATAATCTCTGTCTTCCATCATGTTTTCACACAAAATCTACTATGTGTGAAACTGTTGCTAACTTTGCTTAATGCTGAACGGTCTTAACAGCGAGTTTTTCAAATCGCGATAATCAAATACGGTTTTAATGATAATTAAAATATGAAACCGAAATACTAACTAACTAATTTTAAACATGGTTTATCATCAAACCGGTAACTGTTTCATCCCTACCTTAAAATCAATCCTGCAGAATCGTCCCTCTTCAACAGTAAGATCTTGTGGCACTTGTATAAAACGAGGAGCAAAACACTTCTCTTGTGTGGTCTCTGTACTGTCCCCTCCAGAACGATTTCTTCTGGACCTGCACAAAAAATGGTGGAAATTTAGGGACAGCATAAGTTTTTATATATGCTGTCGACACCAAAATACAAGTGTTTAAGGACACAAACGTGGATATAGGCAATAAGACGTGAAGCATCAGCTGGAACGAATGGGTACATTGTGGGATCCTGACACTCACTATGCACTAAAAATACACTACATGTGCAGTAAACATTTTGTCACTGGTAAGCCAAATATTCAAAAGTCAGTTTCATTTATTATATTTCTGTACGCTAAGCTATCCTGCCGCCGATAACGTTCCCCTCCAGTGGGCTTACGTAAGTTAGTTCTCAGAGTAATGACCTCTGTTTCAATTGCCTGTTTCCACTTTTGTCAGAAAGTCAGAAATGACAAGGAGGCAGCTTCACACAAGCCAATGGAGACGGTTTGACACCCCCCCCCCCCGGTGTGGGCGTGGCCTAAATGCGCTCTGTCTCTATAGCTTGTATAAAGCCTTCTTAAATAAATAAATATAAATATAGGAGATCTTAAATATATAAATATAAAAAGACATTCACACATTGCAAAGTTAAGTTTATCTGGAAAAACAACAGTAACACAGTCTGGGCATTAGACGATCACCTACAAGAAGTGTGTGTGTCTCGGCCAGAAAAGTAATTCAGGTTACTCTTTGATCATTTTGATGGTCCCCTTAAGACATTCTGCTGACTATAAGTAATGTTGCTCCTACATGTATAAACTAACTCTCATTAGAGTATTAGTAGACAGTTAGATTAGGGTTAGTAAAATAAGTTGACATGATGTACTTGCAAAGTTACTTGTAGTCAGCAGAATGTCTGTTGGGGAGCATCCAAATAAAATGATAGCAGATATTAAGCAGGCCGTCTACTAATAATCTAGTGAGAGTTAGTTGACATATAGGTACTTCTAGTCATCAGAATGTCTAAAGGTGTTCAAGTGTTACTGTCATTCAAAATTTCTTGCATTCACAAATGTCAGCCAGTATTCATTCAGGTGTCAGAACTGTTAGGTGTACATGCACTCATGAACTTCAGATACAAACTCCAAACTGATACTCCTAATGCAAAATGACATTTACCATATTCCTCCAGGGTGGTGATCTTCTGGAGACCCTGGCTGTTAGAATAGTGCATATAATAATATATTTCGAATAACATTAAACATAAGATAGACAGACAAACTAAGGGAATTAAGGCCTTATAGTGTATGTTCACATGTGGTATTATAATAATAGCATCATGATGAATAGGATAGCTAAAGAGAACATGGATTGTACACATGCTATTTTAAGCCCACGGAGTGGCTGTTATCTATTTGCTCTGGCTTGGTTGGTAGATTAACGTTGGAGGATTTTGAACTTGAAAAATGGGGTGTACTGCCGTCTTTCCGCGGTTAAAACAACATTCCTTCTTATGGTCATTCATGTTTATTTGATGCTATAAATTAACTGGAAGGAAGAGATGATCGGTTCACGAGCAACTTTAACTGAGGCTCTACAGCGATCTGTCAGACACATTAAAGAGCCACAAAATGGTATGTATTGTTTAAATTTTGTTAAAAAATGACCAAATTTAAAAGTTGAGACTTTGTTTCATATCAAAAGTAACCTGGTCTGTCCTGTCTGTCAGTGCGTTGTCAGTGTCCTCTCTGCTGTATTTTTCACTGCGTGAGAACATGGTGGGCGTGAGAGCGGCATGGCTTGTCGGACATAGCAACAGTAACTAAAGGGGGCGGGTCTTTGCGAACAGGCAATTGAGTATGAAAGCAATGCAAATTGTTTAACATGTAAAAATGAAAAAATACCCAGGCCTTTACTTTGCCTTAATCCTGCTCACTTTAATCAGGTGATTGATCTGTTTTCCTGCTCTCCTTTCAATGAGGAAGCCAAAGTAGAGGTCAATCGGCCATCACCGAGAGAGGTTAAGTCACTAAGGGAATGACTATGTTTGCATGTGCACAAATAATGCAATTATTCTCAATAATCAGAGTGATGTCACCCCAAAGAGGCACAAAAGGCAGTTGTAATTATTCTGATTATGCTGAATTTGAAGAATTATGAAGAATTGGAAGGTCCTTCAGGGTGTCGTGGAGGGGTGAGGTGTCCGCGCAATATCTAGCTACTTGTGTGCCTCAGGGCTCAGTGCTTAGACCACTTCTCTTCATCTACATGTCATCACTAGGATCTGTCATTCGCTGTTAAGTATGGCTGCCGTGGCATCATCCAGGTGGATGCTGCACATTGGTGGTGGTTGAGGAGATTCCCCCCTTCTATGTAAAGCACTTTGAGTGCTGAGAAAAGCGCTATATAAATCTAATGAATTATTATTATTACTATTTTTCAGAAACATAGATTCTCCTATCACTGCTCCGACAGTAGCTGCTCGCATCTCAGCCTGCCTGACGGAAATTTCTTGCTGTATGAAGGACCACCCCCTTCAAATCACAAAGACAGATGCTTGTGGTCTCAGCCAATCCAACACTTCATCACAACTTCTCCATTCAGCTAGGCTCATCAACCATAACTCCATACAGGACAGCCAGGAACCTTGGAGTTGGGATAGATGATCAGTTGAACTTCACAGACCACATTGCTAGAACTCCCCGGTCCTGCAATTTTGCCTTATACAACATTAGGAAGATCAAGCTCTTCCTATCGGAGCATGCTTCACAACTCCTTGTCCAAGCGCTTGCTCTATCCAGACTGGACTACTGTAGTGCTCTCTTGGCAGACTTTCCTGCACGTCTGTCAAACCTCTGCAACTGATCCAAAATGCTGCCGCTAGAGAGGTCTTTAACGAGCTGAAGAGAGCGCACGTCACACCTCTCCTTACAAAACTGCACTGGTTGCCAGTTGCCGCTCGCATCAAATTCAAGGCACTGATGTTTGCATACAGAACAACCACTGGCTCTGCACCCCTATACCTAAACTCTAAACTTTAGACCTACGTGCCCTTCAGAAGCTTGGGTTCTGCAAGTGAACGGCACCTTGTGATGTCACCCCAAAGAGGCACAAAATCACTTTTACCAAACTTTACCCAGACTGTTCCCTGCTGGTTGAACAGGAAAGCCTAACTCAACCCAAGCTGCCATTTTCAAGTTGACTTTTTCATCAACACTTGTCTGATTAATCTTAACATTTACTATTCAATATCTTTTCTTTTTTTTTAACTCACTACATGTACTGTGCTAGACTAACTGGGACTAGTCACAGTACTTGTATCTTGTTGCCCTATTGTTGGTTTGATTGCTTCTATTGCTCTCCTCAGTTGTAAGTCGCTTTGAATAAAACCGTCTGCTAAATGATCTAATGTAATTTTTACTGCCATTATTTGCATACCCCACAGCACCAATGATGCATACAATAGGCATCTTACTGGCCAATGTTTTAATTTACTTTCATCAAATGCAAAACACTTTTCTATGGACGTTTTGGATATTATTTGGAGCTGTGATGAACATAGCAATGCCCCTGTAACTGGGCTTGTCTACGCTGTCGTCACATTTTTCGCACCATCTCTGGATGAAGATAAGGAGCAAGGACTGCGCAACGAGTTGTGTTGACAGAGTTCAGCGATTCGGAGTAGAGGGAAAACTTCAGAATAATGTCACAAAATTCACACGTGAAGATGTGTGAACAACACATGGCATTCGCGTGTGTCTGAGCAAATGTGCGCCTTGGTCAGAGTGGTAATAATGCAATTAATTAAAATCGGCGTACGCCACTTAGTTTACTGTGATTATGGTTACTAGGATTATGAGCTTATCGTAGTAGTTGGATTGGTGTATTGTGTTTACATTAGGTAAAGTTACATTATGATTCATTTACATTATGAGTGTACATGTAAACATACTCAATGACATAGATTGAGAGAAAAAATAGCTGTAAAGTTGTGGGTCTATTTATAAAGAATTTATCAAATTAACTGAAAAACTCTTGAGGATTTGAGGGAGTCTCTTCAGTTATATGGTGTGGTTGTCAATCTCTTTCCTAATCAAACTGTCTAACACAGTACTAAGTGATACAAACATGATGCTGTGTGAATATAGCCATAGCCATAGAACAGTCATATTGGATTGCACAGAGACTTGGTATTTGGCAATTACATTAAACATCCAATAACTGAAAACGACAATACCTCTGCAGGCTGTGAACTGAAGGAGTTTTCAAGATCAAATACTGAGGCAGCACTATCTGCACCCAACAATCTTCTAGCCATCCGTTCCTCATACGACAACTTGTGCTGTGGGGACAAAAAAATGCACTTATTCTTAGATTTTAGTTCAGCACCTTTTTTTTTAAACCAATAGACAGATCAGAAAATCTTTAGATACCTGACTGTTCCTTTGTTGAGGAACTTTGTTTCGTAGCTTCTTTTCAAGGTCTTGGATAAGAGCATCTTTTGAGCCCTGAATGTCTTCATCTGTGGCACGAGATGCTGGTCGGGAAACAGTCTTCTTCAAGATTGGCTTTGGCAAGCTATGAAAAAACAACATATGTGAAATTTGCATTGCTTTAGTTTTATATATATATACAGGTCCTTCTAAAAAAATTAGCATATTGTGATAGAGAGTTCATTATTTTCCATAATGTAATGATACAAATTTAACTTTCATATGTTTTAGATTCATTGCACACCAAATGAAATATTTCAGGTGTTTTATTGTTTTAATACTGATGATTTTGGCATACAGCTCATGAAAACCCAAAATTCCTGTCTCAAAAAATTAGCATATCATGAAAAGGTTCTCTACACAAGCTATTAACCTAATCATCTGAATCAACTAATTAACTCTAAACACCTGCAAAAGATTCCTGAGGCTTTTAAAAACTCCCAGCCTGTTTCATTACTCAAAACCGCAATCATGGGTAAGACTGCCGACCTGACTGCTGTCCAGAAGGCCATCATTGACACCCTCAAGCAAGAGGGTAAGACACAGAAAGAAATTTCTGAACAAATAGGCTGTTCCCAGAGTGCTGTATCAAGGCACCTCAGTGGGAAGTCTGTGGGAAGGGAAAAGTGTGGCAAAAAACGCTGCACAGCGAGAAGAGGTGACCGGACCCTAAGGAAGATTGTGGAGAAGGACCGATTCCAGACCTTGGGGGACCTGCGGAAGCAGTGAACTGAGTCTGGAGTAGAAACATCCAGAGCCACCGTGCACAGGCATGTGCAGGAAATGGGCTACAGGTGCCGCATTCCCCAGGTCAAGCCACTTTTGAACCAGAAACAGCGGCAGAAGCGCCTGACCTGGGCTACAGAGAAGCAGCACAGGACTGTTGCTTAGTGGTTGCATGTCATTTGGAAATCAAGGTGCCAGAGTCTGGAGGAAGACTGGGGAGAAGGAAATGCCAAAATGCCTGAAGTCCAGTGTCAAGTACCCACAGTCAGTGATGGTCTGGGGTGCCATGTCAGCTGCTGGTGTTGGTCCACTGTGTTTTATCAAGGGCAGGGTCAATGCAGCTAGCTATCAGGAGATTTTGGAGCACTTCATGCTTCCACCTGCTGAAAAGCTTTATGGAGATGAAGATTTCATTTTTCAGCACGACCTGGCGCCTGCTCACAGTGCCAAAACCACTGGTAAATGGTTTACTGACCATGGTATTACTGTGCTCAATTGGCCTGCCAACTCTCCTGACCTGAACCCCATAGAGAATCTGTGGGATATTGTGAAGAGAAAGTTGAGAGATGCAAGACCCAACACTCTGGATGAACTTAAGGCCGCTATCGAAGCATCCTGGGCCTCCATAACACCTCAGCAGTGCCATAGGCTGATTGCCTCCATGCCACGCCGCATTGAAGCAGTCATTTCTGCAAAAGGATTCCCGACCAAGTATTGAGTGCATAACTGAACATAATTATTTGAACTAGTCAACCGACTTTTTTTTTTTTTGTATTAAAAACACTTCTTTTCTTGGTCGGATGAAATATGCTAATTTTTTGAGACAGGAATTTTGGGTTTTCATGAGCTGTATGCCAAAATCATCAGTATTAAAACAATAAAAGACCTGAAATATTTCAGTTGGTGTGCAATGAATCTAAAATATATGAAAGTTTAATTTTTATCATTACATTATGGAAAATAATGAACTTTATCACAATATGCAAATTTTTTGAGAAGGACCTGTATATATATATATTTCCTGCCTCAAAGTATCAACTTTATCAAAATTTCACAGATGTTTCTCTTAAAGCCCTTTAAGTAAAATAAAAACTAATTTTGAAAGAGAGCTACAAATTGTTGTGGATGACACTGACACCACTCAGACAATATGGTCTTGGAAGATCTGGATGAGAATTGTTTGAATTTTGATTACATATCTTGGCATATCTGAGCACATTTTGAAATATAGTGCAGATCCTCAATACAATCCAAATTTCAGAGAATTTCAGTGATAACACACTTACGTGTTGGGTGTGTAGGTAATCTGAGACACAGGTGGGGGCATTTGAGGTGGAGCAGGTGTTTTCAGGGAATCTGGAGATATCCGAGGCTGGACAGCTGAAGGAGCGGGATTCAGTGACTGACTTAGAGGAGACAGAGGTTGTTCTTGGGCCTTTGGCGATGGACTGTGTGATCGAGGGGAACGCCTGGGAGAGGGCGATTGAGGTATGGAAATGCATTTTGCCTGAGAGCTTGGCAGTGAAGGCAGGACAGATGATAGGAAAGCTGCTGGTGACAGATTCTCTCTGTTTGGAGCAGCCCGTGCTTTAGGAATCAAAGTCATGCTGGAGCACATTGATGTGCGAGTGGCTGCAGGCTGAGTCGGGTTCACCGACGGCGCAGCGGTTGAAGCTGGGCAGCTGAGATTGTTTGGCTTGTTGATCTCATTGTCGGGTGTGTGATAACTGGGCAGGGACTGAATGAAATGACTAGGACGCTCATAATTAAAGGCGCTGGGGGGGTAAAGTGATGGCGAGAAGGTGGGCAGGTTAGCCACATTCATGGCACTGCCGCTGGGTTCCACTGGTTTACTCAGCTTGCTGGTGGAAAGGAATGGATGTGGAACACTGTTTTTAACCCCCGTCGGTGGAGGATCAAGTTTGATCATTGAGGAGAGCTGTGTAGCTTCAGTCACCTGACTGTCAGAGCTCTGTTTGCCTTCTGTGTCTGCAGGAAACTCAACCTTTTTGATGCCAGACTCCAGCACCCTGTTTGGAATGAAACATTTGGCTTGGTTTACTCAGGTTAAAAAAAGGACAAACACATACTGATGATTTGCAGCCAAGTGACCTAATTCAAACAAAAGTGACATGAGCGACAGAAACCATGGTATAGCAAAATTTAGTATAGTTTAACTTTATGTAAATGAATATTGTTGCCATGTGGTGATATTCATATGAAATTATTACTGAATTAATGTTACCATGGAATCAAAATGGACAATTCTATATTTTTCTTTTGTGGGACATTTATTTGCTATAATTATTATATTATCTGTGCATATCATGTTTTTTATTTTATTTATGTACGTGCACTCATAATCTTTAATCAAAAAAAGACGTGATCGACCAATAGCAAACCACAACCATCCAATCAATTCACCATGGACAAAATCAAGCCCCGCCCTACATTTGTTCTTGTTCCAGCCATTTCACACGGATATACTTCACAATAGGAAAAAAAAAAAAGACTATTGCAACTTCCATTTAATGCTGACTTTAACCTAAAATACAAATACAAATAAATATAATTTACATTATATAATCTTTTTTACCCTTGAATGAACATGACAGTGGTTCGTAACATTGTATACTGCTGGTGCTGGTGTGTCCCTGTCAGGAAGCCATGTGGCTAAAAACAGTGTTATGAGGCAGCGACTGACAGACGTGGCAGGTGCAGTTCATTTACAGCTACACTGGCACTCAGTTACCCTGTTTGGAGGTCATTGTGAATAAGGGTCTAAGTGAACTAAATGACATTTACTTCTCAGTAACAGTTCAATAATGTAGAACAATGTATAAATGTGAGATGATGAAATCACTGCTCAATTTAAAAGCAGGTTTATATTGATTTTCATATTGTTTTATTTCCAAGCAAGGTTTAAATATCAAATAGTAATCAAGCAAAATATTTATTAAATAAAACAGACATTTTAACGTTAACAGCTGTGCCATTCTGATCAACAATGAACGTGTTTCATTGTGGTTACTGTCCATAATGTTAGTACATTCCAAAATGAATTAAATAATCAGCATAGCAACATGAATGTTGAAGTGAAGGGATCATGAATTTGAGCATGTCCCTTTTGCTTTGACAGCAGCACTCAAGCTGACATGAACCAATCCTGATGATCATGATATCCAGCATGATTTGAGAATATTCAAAAGAGCTTGAGTTAAAATTGAAAAACATTTGAGCATCTGTACAAAGAAGTTTTGAGTCAGTCTCACAAATTTACTTGTTTTATTAGTGAAGAAAGTGCAATAATCTTAATAGAATCTAAAATGTTACTTTGCTGTACAAATCAAACATTTTTATTTAGTTATTTGTTTAATTTGCATGTTTAAATAAATATTTTAGCCTTGTACATAATGACAAAAAAAACTTTCTTTGTCACAAAACCAGAAGCAAATGCTTAACATAATATATTAAATACTTTCTAAACTAACAGTGCATCCCATATGACACAAACACATAGCAATCAGTTAAAGGTCAAAAAGCTTCAGCGATGAAATCATCATATTGTATGACCAACAGGGGTCAAACTTAGTTTATAAAGCAAAGAAGACGTTTTATTTTATGTACTGAAAAAGGAAGGCAAAATAAGGACTGGTT
The DNA here is from genome assembly GCA_030578275.1 of Meda fulgida. NCBI lineage: Eukaryota > Metazoa > Chordata > Actinopteri > Cypriniformes > Leuciscidae > Meda > Meda fulgida. The sequence goes on along the minus strand of CM060629.1, from coordinate 5,395,432 downwards.
ATGCATTAAAAAGAAAATTGAAATTTTGGATAAATAAAGTTGTTAAAACAGATATATTGATTTTCTAGTCATTCTGACTGCAAGAAAGTGTAAAAGATTATAATTCAGATTAGAAATATTGTGCTTACCTGCTCTTTGAAATTACTTTGCTAGCCTGTAAAGTTGGTTTGAAAGGTGTAGTGCAATTCTTTGGCATCTATTCACTCAATGAGATACTGGTGGGCTGTTTATCTATAGAAAACTATGTGAGCAGCAGACATACGCCCCCTCCATTCCTGAGCAACCACCCATTCAACACTCAAATAATACACACTGTAGACATAGAATACTGAGTAAATCTGCTCACTTGATTTATTCTTGTTGTGAAGTGTTAGGGTTAGCTGCAGTAATCCACGATACAACTGACTTTTACTGAACACCAGTAAAAACCAAGAACTACACACTATAAAATAACACTAACACTAGACAAGGAACTAAGGAAATCTCAAGGCTTAAATACACAAGGAGGCTAATCAATAGAACTAGAGAGGAGCAAAACATAACCAGTAACCATAGAAATGAACAAGTATCGGGACACAGGCAAACAGGAAAAGAACCAAAACAAAACACAAAGAAACTAACATACTTGTGACATTACACCCCCTCCCAAAAGACGCGTCCTTGGACTGTAACTAAATAGCAAAGTCCAACAGAGAAGGGAGGGTGGGGAAGAGGACGTGGAGCTGGAGAGGGTTGTGACCAAGGATGGGCTGATGGATGGAAACCCCAAGAGCAGATAATGGAGGGAGGATCCAGATGATGACCAAGAGCACAGCCAGGATAAAGGACCAGGGCAAAACCGATGGTGGGAGGAGGCAGGGTGGAGTCAGAGATCTAACCACCAGCGGTGGAGCCAGGAGAGTTGGAGACCCAGGCGGAGCCAAGGAGACACAGAGACCGGTCAACACTTTAGGCCCTGGAGGCCAAGGTGGAGCCGCGGTGACAAGCGGCTAAGGGGAAGCCATGGTGCCGGAGGACTGAGGCACAGCCGGTGGGACCGAGGACCAAGGATGGGCCCGATGGAGCTGAATAGGTGGAGGGACGAGGCTCAGCCGAAGGCCCGGAAGTCCATGGTGTAGGGAGAGTGACGATTGACCAATGCAGAGCCGGAAGGACGAGGGAGCCCAGTGGAGCCGTGAGGACAACAGTCTCAGATGGAGCCGAGGGAGGTAGAAGCCAAGGTGGAGCCGACTGTTTGACGGGCTGAGATGGAGTAACGGGCTTGGCAGAGACGGGGTCCACGTGCCAAGGCAGAGCAGGGGCCTCATTTATAACCATTGCGTACGCACAAAACAGGCCCTGAAAGAGGTGTACGTCACTTCCGACGCATAAGTTGTGATTTATAAAAACAAACTTGACGGGAAAATGTGCGCACCTGCACGTAAACTCTGACCCATGCGTACGAACATTTTGGAGACGGAGCAGTTTGGCGACACCGATGGTGAGCTGAGGGATTGATGGTAGATGAATGAAATTAAACATATTGAACTTGAAAAGTTGCGCATATAGCCTATCCATATTGCCATATACATACAAATCACTTTCAATCCTCATTATCAATCCTAATCATAAATGCATGCTTGTTCACAGTACCAATTTAAATAAATAAATGCCAATAAAAAATTCCAATAAAAGTGCATCAATTGAATTTCCTTAAATTTCATTTTGTTATGATCCAAGTGTGGGCGTTTAGGTTTACCACTCATTGTCTGATTGGTATGACAAGGTGTAAAGGATTGAATGTGATCGCTGTTTACATAAATACTACGGAGACACTTCTGCATGTATAGCCTATTGCATGATGGATGCGCTGGCATTGCTGGAGGACTATGCCAATGGCAGACTTAGGAGAGAAAGAGTGTTTAGAGACCATGAAGATTTTCTGGCCCACAATGATGAGTGGCTAATAAGCCGATTTAGGTTCCCTAGAGCCATGCTCTTGGATCTGTGTGCTGAATTGGGGCCAACATTACAAAGGCCAACTACACGAAACCACGCCATCCCGGTACCAACCCAAGTACTTTCAGTTTTAGGATTTTTGGCAACCGGGAGTTACCAGCGGGAGTTAGCCAATAGGCAAGTTTACAAATATGATAATGCAATTTTTTTTTCTGTGTAAAGCTTCTTGTGGAAACTTATAATTCTGTTAATTTGACATAGGTCTGGGATTTCACAGCCATCCCTGAGCTCCTTAATGCCTGCAGTTTTGAAAGGGATTATTAGGATGATTAATAGATGCATACAGTTTCCTTACACTATTTGGGAACAGGCCAATATCAAAAGGCAATTTGCAGCAATGTCCGGATTCCCAAATGTAATCGGCGCAATTGACTGCACTCATATTGCTATAAGGGCTCCACATGAGAACGAGTTCATTTTTGTGAATCGAAAACATGTCCATTCCATAAATGTGCAAGTTATTTGTGAGGCCAACATGATTCTTACAAACGTTGTGGCGCGATGGCCTGGTTCAACACATGACTCTTTTATTGTAATGCACAGCAGTGTAGGGAATAGACTTGAGGCAGGTGCCGTGCGTGATGGGTGGCTTCTTGGTAAGTTAAAATGACATATAATGGTTTCTAACAGTTCAAGCCTACTGTAAAATTAATCTGTTATACTGGCAGGTGACAGTGGTTACCCTCTGAGACGTTGGCTCCTCACCCAATTTCCAAACCCTCAGAGTGCAGAGCAAATGGGTTACAATGATGCCCACGCTCGTGCGCGCTCGGTAGTTGAGAGAGCCATTGGCCTTCTCAAGGGTAGATGGCGTTGCCTTGATGTTTCGGGTGGTACACTTTTATATCAACCAAAAAAAGTCTGCCAGATCATCATGGCATGCGCCATTCTACACAACATGGCATAGAGGAATGGTGTCCCTCTCCCCGCTGACCTCCCTCGCCTCCAGCATGAGGAGCCTGACCCACACCCCCCTCCCCAACATGAACGGCATCATCAGGGCACAAGGCTCCGCGAGGAAGTAATGCAGCATTTGTGAAGGGACAACAACACACAGGTTCATTTTTTAACAAGATCTTTTAATGTAGAAGCAATGTCACCCAACACAACCTTTATTTGTTTAAGCTCATCTGCTATTACTGTAATTGCCTCAATTGTGTCCCTCTGTGTCTGAAGGACAGCCTCAGTCAACACCCGGCCACTTCCAACCGTGCCATGGGGTCTGGACGCGCTCCTGCTGGGGACCTCCGGACACTCCACAGCTGCTGCAGACACAGCGCTGGGAGTCTCCTCACCACCCTGTGCTCCCATACCCTCTGGAACAACAAGGCCACAATAACCTATTGTGCTATTTCTATTTTATTTAATTGTGCTCATGTAATAAAATGATTTACCTGTTTCCACCATGTCTGTGTCTCCCTCCCTGTCAGACAGAATGCCGCACACACTGGTTTCTCCTATAATAGAAGCCAGCCGAGTCTCCATGGGGGACAGATCGGGCGTCCCAGGACCCCCACCAGTCCCAGACACACTCTGTCGGTGACTGGCGAGCCTTTTTTTGCCCCCACCTTTATGTCGGACCACTTCTTTTTTTATTTCAGGAACCGTCCTGTTAGCCGAACCAACTGCATTCACCGCTGCAATCACATGTTGCCATTCCACACTTTTTTTTTTGTTAGTGATGCCAATGCTATGGCTACCAAACAAAATATTTTTTCTTTCCTCCACCTCCGTCACAAGAACCTCTATCTCAGTATCTGCGAAAAATTTTTTTCCCTTGTTCTCAATTGCTGCCATTTTTTAGCATAAAGTAGGCTACCTTTTGCTGGCTCATTAATATGCACGGCCATTCACGAGGTGATTTGCATGGCCTATATATGGTTGAATGTGGGCGGCTAAAGGGCGGGATGTCGATTTTTTTCACGTGCGCAAATTATCAGGTAGACTGTGATTTATAAATGGAAAATTGCGCGCAGGTGTGCGTACGCACGGTTTTATAAGTCTCAATTTTAGTTTGCGTACGCTATTTTTGGCTTTCGGGCGCACGCACACTTTTAGTAAGTATCCTACGCAGAGTTTTATAAATGAGGGCCCTGGTGACAGGAAGACCACAGAGGAGGAGCAGAGGAACTGAATCGGAACTGAATCTGAACTGAACTGGCACCATCAGAGATGCAGGAGACTTGTAGATGGGTGGGACCAGCAAAGACACAGAAGACTTGGAGCTAAGCGGGACCAGCGTCAAAAGGAGACTGAGGAATCATATTGTCCAATCCATCAATCATTAATGTAGAAACCTGTCACAGCTAACCCTCAGCAGCAGGAGTATGGTCGGGGCTCCACTCCATGCCCTCATACTCCACTAATATGTCCACCTCGACGGACGTTGGTGCTCACACACCTGGTTAGCATCTCTGTGGGACATGGGCTCTGGGACAAAGATGGCCTCAGTAGTCTCTGGCACGTTTTCGTCGTGGAGTCTGCAGTTTACCAGGCTGCAGTGGGCTGGGATCTGGGTTTGGAGCAAGTGTGCCCCACAAGTCGTGAAAAGTGAAGCCAAAACGTTTTGATCGCCCCCCAGGTGGCTGGGTCCAGTATAGGTCATAAACCCACCCTCTCTATGTAATCTAATGGGATGTGAGACAAACTAAATCAAATTACACTTCAAATAATTATTTTTCCAAAGATGGTTTTTATCATTTTAGGTAGCTTTTTATCACGCTGATGCAAGTTCAAGTGTTTGTTTTTTAAACTTTCCGGGATGTATAAAGGAGGAGATTGTAGATTTAACTTTAATTTCTACATTTCCATAACTGTTTATTTCACACCGACACGAGTTGTTCTGCAGCAAACTGTACAACTGATTCTGTGGGAATGCGGGCTGGGCCTTATTACCACTCCACTCCATGCTCAATACTGCTATGATAACAGCGTCATATTGGGACATTGGTGACTTGACTTTTATAAAATGGAAGAGAGTGAAGTTGCGTTGTGCATCTTTTTTTACGGTCTATGGTTTGGAGTGGGGCTGGCATTGACCTTATCCATGAGGCAGATGGTGAGTGGAGAGTCATTTTGGTACAGGACCCATTCTTGGCACAGACACTTCCAGGGGCACACGTGCCTTGATAGTGGGTGACGCATGACAGAACTAAAACTGACTTTTAATGAACACCAGGGAAAACCAAGCACTACATGCTATAACAAAGTTAACACTAGGCAAGGAACTAAGGAAAAGTCAGGGCTTAAAACAAGGAGACTAATCAACATAACTAGAGACAGGTGCGTAACATAATCAGTAACCATGGAAACAAACAAGGATTGAGAACTCAGGCGAACAGTTGGCTATGGTAGCCTCATAGCCAACTGTTAATTGCCCACATTATAGTTTTGATAAGTGAAATATGGGAATAGAGGACAATAGATACAGTATATTCCTGCTTGCAACTTGAAGCCTTCGACTTTCAATACAAACAGAACAGAGAAATCTTGACTAAGAAACCATCTATTATCGTAGCTTGCTTTATATTGACCTTTTTCCTAACAGCCTACTGCATTTTAGATTATGGGAGGCACTTCCAGTTTGAGAAAGTTCTAATCAAAAAGACTGAAGCAAATAATTTCAAAGGTTGAGCTACAAATAATATTTATTGGTCAATTTGACTGAATGAGCTGTTAAATTTCCTTATTGTTCTATTATCAGACAAGAATATCTATGCTAAGAGCTCTGTTGTTATTTGCTGATGCTTTAACATTTTTAAATTTTCTTGTTAATGTATGTTAAACAAATTTAACATATTTTTATCTCCTGCTACAATCTTTTCAATAATTTAACTTGACTTTTGAACTTTTGACTTGAAATTTTGGAAGTTTTTTCTATATTTCTAACACTTTTGAGGAACTTGTTCCAACTATCTCTAATTATATTTAGGTATCCTTGCCATTAGAAAGTTTGAAAACCCCTGATATAGACAATATTGCATTTAATTTAGATGGTTTTATGTTCTCTGTAACCAACAACTGACAGCACCACACACGCACACGCGCACACACACACACACACACACACACACACACACACACACACACACACACACACACACACACACACACACACACACACACACACACACACACACACACACACACACACACACACACACACACACACACACACTGTTGATGAGCGGATCCTGAATAACTTAAACACATCTGATTGGCCATTGTGTTCACATGCTCCACAGATATGTCTGTGATTGGCTATAAAGCTCAAAGCTGCAAAAATATGTTGTAAATAGAAACCTTCACAGAGCGCTAACACAATCAGGGGGTACTGGTTGTCTGGCTTCTGGTGTGTTCTAGTCACAGTACACACAAGGAAGTGCTGATACAAAGTCTTTAATCAAACGCAGGCGATAACAGGAGAATCAAAATGTATGAACACTCTAGCACATAAAAACAATACCAGACAAAGAACTAACTTAAAAACCCACATGTAGCTTGGAATGCAGAAATGGACATGAAGAGATCCAAAAATATGCACACAATACAACAAATGTTAATCGCATCGCATTGCAAATCTCATTTATTTGTGAAATCGAGAATGATTACATTTATATGTGAATTAACTTTCTTGTCTTTAATCTATACATAACTGTAACAACTATAACTTTATATTTAACAATCCCCTTTTAGGATCAATTAGATTATATGTAAAATGAACAAATTAAAGCATATAAACTGAGCTCAATTAAACATCCCTGTGTCAGGGTTATGTATTTCTTGTTTTTTTCTTTCCAGTGTCTTTGTTCCTTGTGCTTCTTTTCAGGTTGAACGTAGGGACTGTTTAAACAACACAGTTTTCAAATAAAAACGGAAAAAATTTATGCGTTTTGGCCATTCATTTACATAGCCTCTCCTATTGAGCTCATTTGTTGGCTACTGTAATCATTAAAGTATTCCAACAGCAACTGATTTGGCTCAGATGATTCTCCTTATGAAATAATAATGAAACTATCATTAACACTGCAGTTATTTGTCATTCACTATGCAATCAAATGGCCTGAATGCAATCAAATTTAAACGCATGTTTTGTTTCTGCCCTCTGCGCAGGATTTATAATTTATTTTCTTTTTTGTCTGACAGCAAATTACCCTAACCAAGCCAAGAAGTAACCCATCTGCACTTTCCAGCTTTTTTTTTTTTTTCAGATGTCTTTGGGTAGCATTACTATACTTTCCAAATGTGATTTTAAATCTGATATTTAGTTGACCTCTGCATCTTAAAATTCTAGCAATGCCTCAGATGCTGGAAAATATCCTACCGTGCTGCAGGGGTGGCGCTCTCTTCCTCAGAACTGTCAGGCCATTCTGGAGGAGGAATCAGAGTTTCTTGTAGTAACACGGGATGCTCATCTTGCTCTATTCCAGCTGAGCTTATAGAGGAAGGCTCATCCTCATCTCCTAAAACCTCCTCTAGGTCTTGAAAGAACACAATTATATTATGAAAGGATTAGTCCACTTCAAAATGAAAATTATGTCGTCATTTACTCAAGTTGTTCAAAACCTGTATGAGTTTCTTTCTTCTGCTAAACACAAAGGAAGATATTTTGAAGAATGTGGGTAACCAAACAGTTGATGGGCTCCATTGACTTCCATAGTATTTTTTTTCCTACTGGAAGTCAATGTCCATCAACTGTCTGGTTACTGACATTCTACAAAATATCTTCCTTTGTATTCAGCAGAAGAAAGAAACTCATACAGGTTTGGAACAACTTGAGGGTGAGTAACTGATGAACAGTGAACATCGTTAAACATTGAATGTAGTATGTTTCTTCACTTGTCGTTTTAGATAAATAGATCAATTATATTCATATGGTTCAGTAAAATAGATCAATTCAATAGTAGGCCAAAATGGAATCTGCTGCTTCGTTTTTCTGCATAATTTAAACTTGGTACAATGTATTAAGCAGTGTGGAGAGGGATGTAGAATTTATGATGTAGAACAGGTGTTCTAGTCTCGTACTCTTTCTGAGGTTCAGATTATGTGAAACCATCGAGAAACATGGGCTTTTGTGTACAGGAGTCATCATGCTGTGTCAAGAATATTAAGCTGTGTGTTTTTATTTTTGTGTTTTTCCATTCATGTGTTATAATGCACTTCTGTAAAATAATAATATAATTATAAATACATCATACATTCATTTAAATTAATTTGTAAGCATGCATTGAATCAAACAATCAAGTTACCTGTATATATTTCAAGCATGGCACTACATGTTGCTGTTCCAAACTGATTCGATGCTGTGCATTTAAATATTCCAGAATCTTCTGGATAAGCCTCTGTGATCACTAGGGTGCACAATTCCTCTGCAATAAAACAAACATATACGTCAGGCATTTAACTCTTGTTTGTTTATCACTCAAAAGACGAATAAGTCCATCCCTTTATGCACCATCCATTTGAGAGATATGTCTACTCACCAGGAACAGAAGCTGAACTTGCCTCTGACAAGGACAAAAATAAAGTAAGAAACAGTTTTAGTTTATTGACTTGTATGGAAGGTGATTTATACCTATTATTATCTTTAAAGCAATAGTTCAAATGAAATTTCTTGAAAAATGAAACCTATGGTATATGCTGGTATTTTCCATCCTTTATATTCAGGTTAAAAATAGTGCACGAATGCCAAAGTGTCACTGATTCCAAAACATTTTTTGTGCATATTTTTGAATAGTGAATGCAAAAAAAAAACAAAAAAAAAACCTACGTAAATGTTGGTTTTTACACAAAGATACCGTACTTGGAATATAGTACACAAGTAATATGGACTACTTTTATGGTGCATTTTTTTTCTTTTCTTTTTAGAGCTTCCCAGACATTGGTCACTGTGATTTGTTGTTGTATGAAAAGAGCTGTGTAAAGATTACTTTCATTGACCGCATTTTCATTTTGGGGTGAGCTATTCCTTTTAACAACAGAGAACATGTCAAATAATGCTACATCTTCCACTCACTCTTTCTAAGAATACGGAAGTCTGCCGAATCAAGGATTTGCTCATTCTCTCTGAACCAGGAGATCTGCAGTGGAGGAGTTCCTCTGATCCTGCACTCCAGAACCACCAGCTGCCCCTTCACGGTGCTCACGTCATGCAGACGCTGTCAGGACACAACCACATCAGAGCTCACAGCGTCAAACCACAACCTGATACTGATCCAGTCAACTTCAGGTTTATGTTATTGTTTATTACCTTGACATATGTTGGAGAAACTCCAGCATTTCCTGAACCATGATTTGTGCTCTGAACCTGAACCATGACAAAAACACAGATCAATTTAGGCTGGAAGTACGGTTATTTATAAATAAATAAAAAAAATTCTATCATATTTAAGAACATTTAATTCACTATGACCATTTTTTTAATTCACAAAAATATGAATTATTCCTAATGTCTCTACTTCCTCCAGCAGAAAAACAACACGCTTGATAACTGACTGTTTCTGTTCACAGATGCCAAATAGAATGTAGCACTTCGGGTCCTGGAGAGACACTGTCCCGCAGAGATTAGCTCCATCATGACTAAGATGCTAAAACGCAATCACACGCAAATGAGCTTCTCTACTACTTTTTGTGAAATTGATTTCATTATATTTGCTATTAGTACTCACAACACTGCAAAATCCTTAACCATATGTAGGTCTGTAAAATGTGGGACAAATCACAACCCGCATTGATCTAATATGCACATAATTTTACTTTCTTTATACGGGACGGGTGGAAACCCTCCCAGATCACAGTGTGCTGAAATGAGTATACCAAAGATACCAGGATGGTCTGCTTTATCTTGTGGATTGTTGGAGTGCAGATCCATACAAATTTAAACACAGGACTATTTAATTCCTTTCCTTCCAGAATTTAGTTTCAAATAATTGAACACATCAGAACCATAATCAAGGTCTTTAGGATTACTTGGTTATTACAGGCAGCCATGTTTGATTAGGACTGGAACTGAACTTTGATTAGGAACAGAACTGAACTGAATAGGCCGGCTTTGACGGCTGATATGGCCCATAACTCTTTGGTCGAATAAAAATGGCAGATTCATGTGAGAGTTCTTTATCACTTTTTTTAAAACCTACACTTCTAAGTTTAATGCTTGAATGTGGAAACTGGTAAGAAAACCCCTATTGTACTTTGTACATGTTGTACGGTCAGGCAAAGATCCTGATGATCTGAGAGTTGATTAGCGGTGTAAACTGGGCTTTAGTGCACAGCATTAGCAAGCAAGCAATTCATTTATAAATCACAAAGCATTACATAAAATTGCAAACCCTAAGAAGGACACTGTCATATAACGGCATCACACATTTAAAGACAACAATAAAAACATATTGGTAAAGAAAGAGGGTTTCAGCGAAGATTAAAGACAACTCATAATTTTCAGATTAGAGTAGTCAACACTAAAATGGCAGATTGGTTAAAGTCAACTGTCTACAGTCCTTAATACCCTACAATGACAGAGGCTTCACTTCATTCAAGTTCCTTCTACAACTCTGATTACCTATGGAAAACAGAAATTATTTGATCTATTTATGTTCTTACCATTTGAGGACTGATGCAGAGAGGCTGTACTAAAGTGGAGTGTCTCTGCTGAAGCAGTGCTGAGGAAGATGATGATGATGAAGAGGAGGACGATGTTTCACGGGAACATGATGATATAGTTAGGGACATTGTTGATGTTTTTTTCGGAACCCTGAAAGAGTTAGAAAATAGCGTTGTGACGTTTATGACAAAACAAGTAGGCTATAACATAACGGTTTTAAGACATTCATAAGTATATAAACATTTAAAATTCACATATAACAATTAAAGCATTAAGATGGAGAAATCTACAGAACTAATTGTTAAAGTCGCCCTGTAGCCTAGTCAATAATTGTATCCCTTAAAACTCATCATTGATCACCAAAATTATATATTTAAAAAAAAAAATTCCTGTGATAAAAAATATCTTCATTCCTTAAAATAGCTTGAATGTAACTCTACACCCTTGACTCATTTAGTATAGGATACGCGGTTTTATGAATATGCTAAATAGCCCCGCCTCCACTCACTCGCGCCAGTTCAGATTCACTCGGCCAACCTACTGAGGTAAGCGCTGCACGTCGGCCATATAACGGTAATTATATATTATGTACTATATTATGAAACAGCTAATAGTGTGTTTCCTAATGTTACATGAACCATGGTCCCGTTCGCCATCTCAGAGTCAGACATCTGCCTCCTTAGAAACGCTTTAAACAACACAGAATAGCATATAGCTAGTTGATCATAACATCGTAGGCCTAATATACATCATACATCCGCTATATTGCTAAATGTACCTTATCAACAGAAAAATATACCGGGATAATCTGACTTCTCTCGAGACTCCCCTGGCACATTGATCTGATTGGTTACCAAGGGGGTAATCCATCAGCAGGGTTGCCAGATGCCAGCAAGGTTTTCCAGCCCAAAACCTCGTCGAAAACCGCGAGAATGCTCAAAAAACCGCCCAATTTTTTTGTTTATTTTATCGTTTAAACACATTGAAATCAAGAACAAGCTTTAAAATGACCCATTGGTCGGTGTACTTTTGCTCCATTCGTGTTTCCTTTTTTAACCCGTAATTGAAAAATGACAAATGAGGGGATGTTGTATTTTTAAAACGCAAAGTTGAACACCAAAATTTGAATTTGAACTGTAGGCCTATAAACCAAATGCTGCGCAAAAATATATATAGCCTATATATACTGACGTATTTTCAGATTTTTGTTTATGACTTTTTGCCCCTTTATTAAACATTTAAAATATTCACAAATTAAAATGGTTTTCTAAGGCCAAACACTATATTTCTAAGGTTATAGATGATTTGTAGGCTATTAATAATAAATATTTCTGAAAAAGTAACAAGGCATTTTAATGGTTTATTAATAAACTAGTATTTTCTAAATCGGCTGGAAACATACATCTCCGCTGTAAAGCGGATGCGCTTTAGATAAGAAATTAATTCTAGATTTCATAATCAGACTGTATTTGCTTTCGTTTCTAATTTGTTCGTTTAAAAGTGGACATTTCAAGCTTCAGCCTACATAGGCTGTATTTAGGCTACATTTGCGTATAACACGCCATGAAGTGCGTATCATATGCACGCGAAAACTGCGTATCATATACACGCAAAAACTATTTTTTGGCGTATAAATGGCCCGAGAAATAACATTCGTTCTATTGATACGCACTTTCATGAGATCGGGCTGGCCTGATTGGATCAGCCGGTGTTGTGCCGAATTTCGACCCCCTCCAAATTATTACCCCCCTAAGCATTGATAGGTTTAGGATTAGTTGTGGGGGAGGGGTTAGGATTAGGGGTGGGGTTAGGATTAGGCAATCAGGTATTGACTCCAACGAGGGGGGTAATAATTTGGCAGGGGGTCGAAATTCGGCACAACACCGGCACAGACAAATCCGCGAGTAGCTACATTTTACAGCCTATGAGGAGACGAATTTCCAAACCGTGTTTTTTTTTTTTTCTTTTCTTTTCTTTTTTTCACAGGTGACTTCCCGGGCTTAGTAGGCAATTATCTAAATGCTCCAAGTCAATGCAAATAAAATTGAGAAATGAATTTGAAAATCACTTATTTGATTTTCAAATAAATATCTAAGCATTTTATAAGGAAAATAAGTCTGTATGTGAATATTGTTTCACCATCTAAAAACGAATAAAAAGAAAGCATGTTTTTAGTTAAAAAAGGAATAAGGAATGGACACAAAAGTACACCGAAGGTAGTGGGAGGGAGTGTCTATTGTGAGTTTAGAGGGCCCGTCAGCCAGAGCTGTAGTGTGTGTGTGTGTGTGTGTGAGTGAGTGAGTGAGACTACTGCCTGCTGAATAGAGGGTCGCCAAAAGAAGGATCTGAACTGCCGGTGTTTCGGCTACAAAAACCCGCCGAACTGATCCGAAACCAGCCCAATTTTTATCCACCCGCCCAAACCCATTTTTGCCTGCAAAATAGATTTAAAAAAAAAAAAACGCCCAATCTGGCAACCCTGTCCATCAGCCGGAAGTTGAAGCCTCGCGGGAGCCGCCATTGTAGCAGAACTTCACCTGCTGTTAGCATTCCATTGACTCCCATTCATTTTGGCGTCACTTTGACAGCGAATAACTTTACATCTGAGGCGTCCAAAGACTTCATTTGTCCATTATTTATTTCTAAAGAAACACGACAATGTATAAAAGGCTCCATTACTTTGTATCTTACGCTATGGCCCCGTAGAAGCCGTTTTTGTAAAAAATAGGATAACAATTGCGTCATAACCACGCGACTTTCTGTCGCACAATAGAGACATTACCGTAGAGACAGGAGGAGAAGCTCGAAGGCAATCTTTTACTGTCTATGAGGCAATCGGGGGGAAATTGAGGCATAAAGTCAAGGGAAAAGCCCATAGATAGTCCATAAAAGCAACGGGACAAAATATTTCAACAACGTTTTTGAGGAACTAGGTGATTCAGATTTGTCTTGCCACAGCTACTAGAAGATTTACAACTGTCAGACTGTCGTCACGCTCAGTTTGAGCCTGCGCAGTCGCTCAGCCATCAGACAGGAAGTGCAATAATCGGGCTTCAGTCTTCTCCGTTGAAATCAACGGGGTCGCTGTGTCCATTTCTTTTACTGTCTATGTTGGTTACGAGATAATTTGTGAAGTCAGAAACACCATCAATTTCCGCGTTTTTGTGACTATCTTTAGATCACTGCAGTTTTAAGGAGAAAATACTGACTCATGAATATGACTTATGAATTTGCACATGGATTGTCTTAAAGCATATTAAAAACACCTCAGACATATAAACAACAATAAAAACTTGATTTTCATCACAGGGGGACTTTAATCAAATTTATAATAAATGACATTGTGAGGAACTGCGCATTTATGTGTCATTCCATATTATGTGTAAAGTTTCTGTTACAGAAGTTTACAGAAATCTATAACTGAAACTGCTGGTCACTTCTTTCTCAAAACAATAAACAAACACCATAAAAGTATATGAATGTGGAATCACACAACTTTACACTTTAAAATACTGCACTATACAGTATTTCGGTTACACTTTCCATCTTTCCACTTTCCATTTAATGTGTCCCTGTTACAGTGGAATTATATATTTAAGTACTGATTAATATTAATTAACTACATGTACTTATTAGGTTTATAGGATTAGGGTTTGATTTAGGGTTAGCGGCATGTAATTATGCCTAATTTACAGGTATTCGTGTAACAAGGACACATTAAAATGAAGTGTTACCAGTATTTTTAAGTCTTTACAGTTGCTAAAAGCAAGGGACACACTGAAACTACTTCTGGCACTATGAAACATTGAATACCTGTTCATTGTAACTGTATGAAAAAGGTAACCTGCACAGTTTTCATATTTTTATTTATTTATAGTCCACAGAAGACAGCAAGCCTGACAGGTTTTAAATGTGAGTAAATATGGACAAGAGATGACATTTTTTGGGTAAACTCTTATCTTTAAAGAGCATGTTTTGATCTGTCTCTTACTGTGCCATGTTTCCAGTATCCCCAGCGTGTGTTGATGAGCCAAGTAGGAGACACTTGAAAATTCAAGAAAAGAGAAATACTGAGTTAAGCAGGGCATGAAGGGTTCATTATCTTTATTAGTATAAATACATTTGTTGAAAGGAAGATTTTGTCTTCATGCACAATTACAATTTGCACTAGAGGTGGAATTTGTAATATGTTCTTGAGAAAGACTCACATCACCTTTTATACACATCCAATACACAAAATCCTGTGGCATAAAGTAGACCCTAAACAACAATACTAAGAGGGGTCATCCTGTAGTGTAGTGTAAAGTTGCAAACAAATAAAACAATTTTTTTCTTGTTTGAGAAAAAAGTTCTCTCTTTCCTGCACTCTCAATGTCTTCCGCTTTGAGTATGCATGAGCAAGTTTTGTAAACAGATCATTGACTTTATCCATTGCAATGCTCTGAGCCTAACCCCTTTACTGTCATTTCACTGGTACTCAATAGAGTGAAGCAACGAAACCTGAGCAGCTCCTGGGCTAATTTTGTTGTGCCTTCTGTGTGTTGCATTTAGAAACACATGGTGTAGGATAAATCTTTCACCCTGGTTTGGATTTGAAAGTGCCATCTCACACAAAAAAAGGTCTAAAGGTATGACACACATTTCCACATAGTTGAATAGATTGATTTGAACTTAAACTAGGGTAGTTGTACTGATGTGTAAAATTAATCTTAATTCAATGAGATCACACCAATTTCATTTGACGTATTCTGTGAGCGTTATGGCTTATTGAGTACAGCATCTTTGCATTGTATGTATTCTATCGCCCTACTATCCATCACGCCCTTTAAGATCACAAAACTCTGGGCTTCTGGTTGTACCTATGATATCTAAGTCCACTAAAGGAGGGAGAGCGTTTTCACATTTTGCTCCTAAACTCTGGAATTGCCTTCCTGACAATGTTCGGGGCTCAGACTCACTCTCCCAGTTTAAATCTAGATTAAAGATGCATCTCTTTAGCCAAGCATTCACATAATGCATCTCATAACCTTGTACTCCGTTAATATCAAATCAACAGCACATGATTATCCATTTGCTCTTCTGTTTTATCTCGGGATGCCCATTCTCCAGTTTTTGAGGCTCTTTCAAAGACTTTAGATGCCCAACACCTGTGAAGAGACGACTCCAACTCCTGAATCAACGGACACCAATGAAAACTTTTCTATATTGTGATCATTATGTTCACAACTTAATACATGATTTTAACTAACTGTGTGATTTGTATATGAACATTTCTGAAATACATTAGTCACCTCTGATTACAGATCACTCTAAATTGTAATGTGGACTTTTTTCTGTAAAGCTGCTTTAGACGGATATCTATTGTGAAAAGCGCAAAACAAATAAATGTGAATTGAATTGAACTAGATTGAATGTAGCCACCCACAGCCTAACCACAAGCTTTATTCTTCAGCACAATGGTAACCAAAAGAATCATCAGAAACCCTTTTAAATGTTAAAAATAACTGAACATTAAACGTTAACAGGTCTTTCCCTTCACACAAAACACATTAGCACTGACATTTAAAAATTTGCAAAACATACTGGGAACTAGAAATCCACTGCTCAGTATCAGTCAATGCAAGAAAAATGATTCATGCAGTCCCAATACAAATGGATTAATTTAACTTAACATTTGACAAATTTTGTTTTATTTGGCGTAATAAAATTGAGTGCAAATGGCAATTAAGTAAAAATGTGTGTTGCTTTAGCTAATTTTAGCTCATAAACTGAGCAAACAGCTAAAATAATTTTTTGAGTGAAGAGGATTTATTAAATAAATAATCAGAAAAATAATTTCTCTGTCAGTTTCAAGTGATACTAATAAGAATTATCTTGTAATAATTATCATTATTGTTTCCACTAATTACCTTGTGAATATGATTTTTATAGTGCCTACATTCGATAGTGAAAACATTTAAAAAAAATAAAGATTCCATTTACAATAAAAAAGGATTCACAGTCTGGAGGGGGGATTCCATAAGGAAATAAATTGGATGGAAATTCCATAAGGAACTTTTTAAAGAAAGAGCTAGTTATTTAGAATATCGGACTGGTGCCTTAAATCACACAAAAACTAATATGCTGTTGGAGAACCTAAAATGAAACATCAAGAACTCCAAAGAACCAAATAGAAATTCCAGATCCCATACAGAAAGATAAGAACATGGGTTCAGCAAAGTGCTGCAAAGAATCACTGAACATTGTTATGTCAATTACATCAGTTACATCAAATACTGCATTCTAATACAATTTGTCTGCTTACTACTATAACCAACTGGATTATTGTTTTGCAAATATTAACAAAATCATCTGGATAGCCTTTTGAATAGTGGAATGGAGTTTAAGCACCTACAGATGATTCAGTATCAGCACTGAAGCCAGATATAGTTTTTGTACAAAATGTCTGTCTGTCAAACATGAGCAAATCCTCTTGGAGCAAATCAACATATTTGTCTAATTACACAAACATCCATTCTGTCAAAGCAACAAATTAGCCACCTCTCATGCTAAGAAAAACAATTTCTTTGCATGTGTCCCACCTACTTCACAACCTGGAGCCTTACCAGCGTATCCTGTTAGCGTGGGCTAAATTCCAGTGGGCTGACAAAACCAAAGCTAAAGGATGTTAAAAGACAAAAACCCACCTTGTTGCCCTCTTACCCTCTCAAAGAGAGTGCACAGCAAATCTTTCTTGCCCCCCTCTTTGACAAGATGTCTTCTACCCGGTAAAAGAAATGGAGACAGGCACTAGACTGAGCTTTTGGTAAAGAGATTCACTAGCTTGACTGCAGGTTGTCTGGGTAGGTATAAGGTGCAGAGTAAAGTGAGGAAGTACGTTCAAATCTCATCTCACGTTACAGTCTGTCCATCTGACACAGCTGACTCCACAGTAAACGGGTGAACCAAACACTTCTGTGTCAAATATAGACCACACTCATGCACTCGGCCTCAGGGATAGAAATAACATATGCAAGAAGCTCTTCTATCCAGCCCATTTCTTGGGCGATTGTAAGGTTGATTACTTACCACTATCACCAATCATGAAAGAAAAATATAATATGATAATCAAAACCATCAAGCCCTATTATGATCCATTTTCAGCATTTAACATTAATTATTTGGGTGTATTCCAACTGTCCATACACCTGTACATCATTTCACTCATTTTACATTGTGCACAACCTTAGTACTACACAAGTTTTTAGTATTTTATTGTATTTATATGTTCCTCTTATAATCCTTCTGTTACACCTGCACTGGGCTCATTTCACTCTTTGCCCACTCTCCATGAACTGATCATGCACATCTGTTTCTGATCACTTGCCAATCAAGTACTGCACATATACTCACCACAAACTCTCTGCCTAAAGACTCACTTCTCCCTGGCACTCACTTCTTCAAACATTCAGATCTTCGTCAATCTCCCTTGAGGTTATAATCTCCCGTGTTCTTCATCTTCATTCCTCCTGTATGGATCCATCTTAATCAACAGATCCACTGCTGGATGGACCTCTGATCAGGTTAAGCTCAAAAACCTGTTCACTACCTGTTTCCCACTACTGTCAATAAAGATCCTGCAGCTGAGTTCAACCTCGTCCTTTGTGTGTTTACTCCTTGTCACGGTTCATTGATTCATTGATTGCTCCTGTCTGCCTTCCTGCCTGCTGTGAGTTTGTTTGCGTCGAGGCTGTAAGCTCTACGCCTCGTATTAGCTTTGTATTTCTTTCTGTTTTGAACCATCATTTACTATCATTCCTAGTTGTTTATATTACTAAATATAGTTTACCCACCATCTCAGATTAACCTTACATCGCTAGCTTCCGTTATTGTTAGCACAGAACGCGTGTTTACGCGCCACCCCGCGCTCATTTATTATTTATTTTCTGTCGCGGGCCCGCGCCTTTGAGTTAATAAAAGCCCAGGTAAGTAAGAATCAGTCAACACAAACGGTGAGTAATGTCTTGTCCTGTTATTGTCACCTGTGTCACATGTCATATGTTTAGTGTAGCCTTCTCCGATGGCAATATAGGATTTATTTGTGATAAATGCAAGGAGACAGTCAGGCTGACGGAGAAGATTTCAGAGCTAGAGACACGCATCCAAACTTTAATTGAGGATAGTAAGGATAGTACTAGAGCTTTAGATACTATTTTGGATGCGCCTAGCATAGTGAACTCTGTACATGATTCGGTTCCGGCTGAAGTAGAGCCCAGGCAGCAGGGCAGATGGGTGACCGTGAGAGATCGCTCTAGTCGCGGATTAAAAAACCACCCTTCCGTTCCGATTACCATAACAAATCGATTTGCCCCACTCAGTGAAACACCCACTGAGAATTCTGTTGATTGTGCCCTGGTAATTGGTGATTCGATCACACGGAACGTGAAAATAGAGACACCAGCCACCATAGTCACATGTTTGCCGGGAGCCAGAGCGCCTGACATCAAAGCAAATTTAAAAGTGCTGGCTAATGCTAATCGTAAATTCTCTAAGATCATTATTCATGTCGGCACTAATGATGTTCGACTCCGCCAGTCGGAGATCACCAAAATTAATATTAAAGAGGTGTGTAAACTCGCAAGTACGATGTCAGGCACTGTAATTTTCTCTGGCCCCCTTCCTGTTCGCAGGAGTGATGAGATAGTTAGCAGATTGGCCTCACTCAATGGTTGGTTGTCTAAGTGGTGTCCGTTGAATAATATAGAATTCATAGACAATTGGAAAAGTTTTTGGGGCAAGCCTGACCTGTTGAAAAGAGATGGTGTTCATCCCTCCTGGGATGGTGCTGCTCTTCTCTCTAGTAATATGGCACATAGTCTTAGAGCTAAAACATGACAATCTGGGGCTCAGGTCAGGAAGCAGACAGACTGGCTAAACCGACCGTCTGCTAGCGGCCTCGCGTCACCAAGGTCAGATAAATCCCATCACATAGAGCCTCTTTCACCTAGATATCATCATATAGAGACTGTGTCTGTTCCCCGAATTTGGAAATCCAAAAAACGTCAGGTAAAAAATTTAATTGATGTTCAACAAATAAAAAACAGATATAATACAGATGAACAAATGATAAAGCTTGGGTTGCTGAATATTCGATCCCTTACTTCAAAATCGCTCATAGTTAATGATATGATTTCAAGTTATAATCTAGATGTGCTGTGTTTGACAGAAACCTGGCTAAAACCAAACGATCACATTACTTTAAATGAGTCAACCCCACAAGATTACTGTTATAAACATGAACCTCGTCTAAAACGCAAAGGGGGAGGTGTTGCTGTAATTTATAGTAATATTTTCAAAACCACTAAGAAATCTATTTTTAAATATACTTCTTTTGAAGTGTTGGTGCTTAATGTAACAATATATAGTGTAAACGATAAATCACGTTTGAGATTTCTGCTGGCTACTGTATACAGGCCACCAGGGCACCATAAAGATTTTATCAAAGAATTTGCGGACTTTCTATCAGAATTAGTATTGGCTAACGATAAAGTACTAATTGTTGGTGATTTTAATATACATGTAGATAATGAAAAAGATGCATTGGGATTGGCACTTAAAGACATTGTAAACTCAATTGGAGTTAGACAACACGTGTCAGGACCCACTCATTGTCGTAATCATACTCTAGATCTAATATTATCACATGGAATAGATGTTGATGCCGTTGAAATTCTGCAGCAGAGCGATGACATCTCAGACCATTATCTAGTCTCATGTAAATTACATTTAGCCAAGGCTGCAAAGCCGACTCCGTGTTATAAATATGTTAGACCTATAACTTCTGCCACTAAAGATTGCTTTATCAATAATCTTCCTAATAAGTTTCATCATCTCAGCATCCCGGATAGCTTAGAAGAACTCGATATTGCAACAGAAACTTTTAACTCTCTCTTTTCCAGCACTTTAGACGCAGTTGCTCCGTTGCGCTTAAAGAAGATTAAAGAAAATAGTCCAACGCCGTGGTACAACGAGCACACTCAGGCCCTTAAGAGAGCAGCCAGAAAAATGGAGCGCAACTGGAAGAAAACAAAACTAGAGGTATTTCGGATTTCATGGAAAGAGAGCTCGATTGCTTACAGAGAGGCTTTAAAAGCTGCTAGATCTGCTTATCTTTCAACCCTATTAGAAGAAAATAAACATAATCCTAGGTATTTATTTGAAACAGTGGCTAAACTAACGAAAAAGAAAGCTTTAAGCACAGAAGTTTCCAAGCAACACAGCAGTAATGACTTTATGAACTTCTTCACTTATAAGATTGATAATATCAGGGACAAAATTATAACTATGCAACCGTCTACTACAGTATCGCATCAGGGAGTGCATTGTAGTCTCCCTGAGGAAAAATTGTTTTCATTTGTTGCTATAGGAGAGGAAGATTTCTGCAAACTCGTTAATTCATCTAAATCGACAACTTGTATGTTAGACCCTATACCGACTAAGCTACTGAAAGAGATGCTTCCAGAGATCATAGATCCTCTTCTTAATATCATTAATTCGTCTTTGTCTGTAGGATATGTACCAAAAACCTTTAAGCTGGCTATGATAAAACCGCTTGTTAAAAAACCGCAACTTGATCCTTCAGAATTAGTCAATTACAGGCCGATCTCAAATCTGCCTTTTCTGTCAAAGATATTAGAAAAAGCAGTATCCTCACAACTGTGTTCCTTTCTTGAAAGAAATGATATCTGCGAGGATTTTCAGTCAGGATTTAGACCGCACCATAGTACTGAGACAGCTCTCATTAGAGTTACAAATGATTTACTTTTATCATCCGATCGTGGTTGTATCTCTCTATTAGTGTTACTTGATCTTAGTGCTGCATTTGACACAATTGACCACAACATTCTTTTAAATAGACTGGAAAACTATGTTGGCATTAGTGGAATTGCACTAGCATGGTTTAAATCATACTTATCTGACCGTTATCAGTTTGTAGCAGTAAATGAAGAGATGTCTTATCGATCACAAGTTCAGTATGGCGTACCACAAGGCTCAGTACTAGGACCGCTGCTGTTCACTCTGTACATGCTACCATTAGGACATATCATTAGGAAACATGGAATTAACTTTCATTGTTATGCCGATGATACTCAGCTGTATATTTCTTCAAAACCTAACGAAACTTACCAATTCACAAAATTAACGGAATGCATAGCTGATATAAAAAATTGGATGACTAGTAATTTCCTACTACTAAACTCTGAAAAAACAGAGATTCTAATTATTGGACAAAAAACTTCCACACGTAATAACCTAGAATACTGTCTAACCCTTGATGGCTGCTCTGTTAAGTCTTCGTCGTCGGTTAGGAACCTGGGTGTGCTCTTTGATAGCAATCTTTCATTTGAAAGTCATGTGTCTAGTATCTGTAAAACCGCATTTTTCCATCTTAAAAATATATCTAAATTACGACATATGCTCTCATTACCAAATGCGGAACAATTAGTTCATGCTTTCATGACAACAAGACTAGATTATTGTAATGCTCTACTGGGTGGTTGCCCTGCACGCTTAATAAATAAACTACAGCTGGTCCAAAACGCAGCCGCTCGAGTTCTTACTAGAACCAGGAAATATGACCATATTAGCCCGGTTCTGTCAACACTGCATTGGCTGCCTATTAAACATCGTATAAATTTTAAAATATTGTTGATTACTTACAAAGCACTAAATGGTTTAGCTCCGCAGTACTTGAGCGAGCTCTTAACGCATTACAGTCCTTCACGTCTATTGCGATCTCAAAATTCGGGCCAGTTGATAATACCTAGAATTTCAAAATCGACTGCGGGCGGTAGATCCTTTTCCTATTTAGCACCAAAACTTTGGAACAGTCTTCCTACCATTGTCCGGGAAGCAGACACACTCTGTCAGTTCAAAGCTAGACTAAAAACACATCTCTTTGACCTAGCATACACATAATATATTATAGACTTCTATAATTCAATGTTAGGCTGCATAGATTAGGTCAGCCGGAACTGGGAACACTTCCCTTAAATCCTGATGTACTCGTTACATCATCATAAGAAGAATGGCATCTACGCTAATTTTAGTGTCTTTGTTTATCCCGAGGTTTTCCCGCAGCCGACCGGATCCAGGCCGTATCCAGATCTGACTAGGAGCTTTGCCTGGACCCGATGACAACGCAGTGCTGAAGTGCCAACTAGCCTCTCCCTATGGAGGATCCCTTTCCCACTCTACAGATAAAATGTTGTGATTCCGGTTCGCGTACCCACCCCGAAGTGATAAAATAAAACAAAATTCTGTATCAAATTACAGTTACTGTAAATCCGGCCTCTAGTTCATAAACGCCAGAGGAGAACTGGCCCCCGACTGAGCCTGGGTTCTCCCAAGGTTTTTTTTTCTCCATTAGGTCACCTGATGGAGTTTTAGGACACCAGTAGGTCACTTGATGGAGTTTTTCGGTTCCTTGCCACTGTTGCCTTTGGCTTGTTCAGTTGGGGATATTCAAAATAATTAGCCAAGCATTAATACCATTGATCAGCCCTACCAAACGTGGATGTTTTTTCACTAAGAAACAAACATTATGTTATTTGATTGATATTGTGAAGCTGCTTTGATGCAATTTATATTGTGAAAAGCGCTATATAAATACACTTGACTTGACTTGACTTGACATTGACTCTTTCTCGCGCTGTGTTTGTGTTGTACGTTAATAGGGGCGTGGTCGCTGATCAGCCACTGATTGTCATCAGCGCCAGCTGATCCTGATCAGCGATCTCTATTTATACCCTGGTCTTTCGTCTTGTGTTTGTCAGATCGTTGTTGGATGTATCCTGTGCTGTTTGGTCTTCGTCTGGTGTTCCCGTTCCTGTTTTGCCGTCGTGTTGAGTTTACTGTCTGCCTACCGTCGTGTTGAGTTCCTGTCTGCCTGCCGTCATCGGAGGATTTTGTCTCATCTCTTCACTGCACGGATTATCAGGTGGCACTCTTCACTTCACGGATTATCAGGTGGCCCTCTTCACTTCACGGATCATCGGGTGTCATCGCATCATGGACTGTCGGGTTGCTCATCTGTGCCTGCGCTACCATTGCGATCTGGACTGTGTTTTCTCACCACCTTCATTCTGTGTTCAATAAATCTGGTTTTCTGCACTTGCATCTTCTGTCATCATTCCCCCCGTTACAGAACGATCTGACCAACCATGGATGCAGCGAGAACCCCGGAGCTCAGCGAATTTCTTTCTAGGAACGCCACAAGGATGGACCAGCAGGAAGAAAATCTAGCCCTGACTGGTCGAGCCGTGCAAGCCTTGGTAGCGCAGGTGACCGAGCTCACCCAGCGCTTTCAACAACTAGCGACTCCCACTGCGCCACCCACACCGCCGACTCTCCCCACGCCCTCTCCTACCAACCATCCACAGGAGCCTCGATTACCTGCCCCTGAGAGGTATAATGGTGAGCCACAGTTTTGCAGGGCATTCCTAACGAAGTGTTCCATGTTTTTTGCCCTGCAGCCCCAGACGTTTGCAACTGAGGAAACCAAGGTGGCTCTGGTACTCACCCTGCTGTCCGGACGAGCAGCCCTGTGGGGAACGGCGGTGTGGGAGAATAACGATCCATGCTGTTCCTTGTTCCAAACAATCTTGGCTGAGATGAAGAGGGTGTTTGATCGGGCGGTGGCTGGAAGAGAGGCTGCACGCCGTTTAGCTGATCTTCGCCAGGAGAACCAATCAGTCGCCGACTACTCTATCGAGTTCCGTACCCTCGCCGTAGAGTGTCACTGGAACGAGGAAGCGCAGTGGGACATATTCCTGCATGGGCTGGCTGACCGTATCCAGAAGGAGATCTACGCCCTGGATCTCCCGAAGGATCTCAACGGACTGATCGAGCTGGCCCTGCGGGTGGATGCCCGCTTACAGCGGGTGGAACAGCATTCCCGCAGGACCCTGACTCCGGAGACCTTCGGACCCTCTCGAGCCAGTGGCGGGGATACGGTCAGCCCCACCTTCGGTCACGAGCCCATGCAGGTGGGTAGAGCTCGGCTCTCCCGGGAGGAGAAGGAAAGACGGAGATCCCAGGGGTTATGCCTTTACTGCGGAGGTACCGGTCACTTTATTAACACCTGCCCCGTAAAAGATCGGGCCCGGCAGTAAGTAGGAGGCTACTGTCGGGCGGGATCTCCACCAGCAAGACCTCCTCTACTCTCCTCCCGGTGAGACTGCAATGGGCAACCCGATTCTACAACTGTCAAGCACTTCTGGATTCTGGGGCCGAGGGGAATTTCATGGATTTATCGTTAGCACGTAAGCTGCAAATTCCCATCACACCACTCACGAATCCCATCTCAGTCAACGCATTCAATGGACAAGAACTTCCAGTCATAACACTCACCACTGATCATCTGACACTCATAACCTCAGGCAACCACACAGAGAAACTTTCATTTCTACTCCTGGACTCTCCTCACACTCCAGTGGTCCTCGGTCATCCCTGGCTCACCCAGCAAAATCCCAGGGTTGACTGGGGCCATAACTCTGTGTCTGCTTAGAGCACCCAATGTTATGCGTCTTGTTTAATGTCTGCCTGTTCTTTGGTGTCCAGTTCTGTCTTGCAGGAGTCGTCGGTGAATCTGTCTAACATGCCCGCGGAGTATCTCGACCTGAAGGGAGTGTTCAGTAAGTTTCGGGCTGCTTTTCTTCCTCCGCATCGTCCCTATGACTGTGCTATAGATCTTATACCAGGTACATCTCCGCCTAAGGGCAAGTTATACTCGCTTTCTGTCCCAGAAAGGGAGGCCATGGAGAAATACATTTCTGATTCTCTAGCTTCCGAATTCATTCGTCCTTCCTCTTCTCCGGCGGGGGCGGGGTTCGTTTTTGTTGGTAAGAAGGACGGGTCTCTGCGACCGTGTATTGATTACCTAGGGTTGAACAACATCACGGTAAAGAATACATATCCTTTGCCGTTGATGTCTTCAGCCTTCGAGCGGTTCCAGGGAGCCTCCATCTTCACAAAATTGGACTTAGGTAACGTATATCATTTTGTTCGCATCAGGAAGGGGGATGAATGGAAAACCGCTTTTAACACCGCTAGGGGCCATTTTGAATACTTGGTCATGCCGTTCGGGCTGTCCAACTCCCCAGCGGTTTTCCAGGCACTCGTCAATGACGTGCTGAGAGATATGGTAGACCAGTTCATATGTCTACCTGGATGACATATTGATTTTTTTCTTCTTCTCTCCAGGAACACGTTCAGCACGTCAGACGAGTGCTTCAGAGGTTGCTGGAGAATGGGCTTTTTGTCAAGGCGGAGAAATGCGCTTTTCATGCACAGTCTGTTCCTTTCTTAGGTTACATCATCTCGTCTGAGGGAGCGCGCATGGATCCTGACAAGGTCAAGGCTGTGATGGATTGGCCAAGCCCAGATTCCCGTAAGGCCCTACAGAGGTTTCTGGGGTTCGCCAATTTCTATTGGCGTTTTATTCGTAATTTCAGCCAACTAGCCGCTCCTCTGACTGCCTTGACCTCCCCCAGAACGACGTTCAGGTGGTCCGATACAGCCGAGGCCGTATTCGCTAACCTCAAGAGCCGCTTCAGTTCAGCTCCCATCTTGATTGCCCCTGATTCATCACGTCAGTTTGTGGTGGAGGTCGACGCGTCAGAGGTGGGGGTAGGTGCAGTTCTTTCCCAGCGCTCTTCCACAGACGACAAGATGCACCCTTGCGCGTTTTTGTCCCATCGTTTATCGCCTGCTGAACGTAACTATGACATTGGGAACAGAGAGTTGTTGGCAGTCAAGTTAGCGCTGGAGGAGTGGCCTCATTGGTTAGAAGGGTCGGGGGTACCTTTTATCGTTTGGACTGATCATAAGAACCTGGAATTTATTAGATCTGCTAAAAGACTCAACTCCAGGCAGGCTCGTTGGGCACTTTTTTTCTGTCGTTTTGATTTTTTTTACTCTCGTACCGCCCGGGGTCTAAGAACATCAAACACGATTCTTTATCTCGTATTTTTGACCAATCCGAACGCCCGGTTACTCCCGAGTGCATTTTACCTGGGACACTATTTATCTCCACACTCACATGGGAGGTCGAATCGAAGGTCAGAACGGCCTTAGAAGGGGTAATGCCTCCGCCCGGTTGCTCACCGAGTCGATTGTTTGTGCCAGAGGGGGTTCGGTCCGACGTTATTCGATGGGGTCACTGTTCCAGCATAGCATGTCATCCAGGGGTAAACCGCACCAGTTTTTTGGTCAAGCAACGGTTCTGGTGGCCATTAATGGCTCGCGACATTTGGAGTTTTGTTTTGGCTTGCTCGGTTTGTGCCACTGGTAAGACTTCTAATCGACCCCCAGATGGGTTACTCCAACCGCTGTCTGTCCCTTCGAGACCCTGGTCCCATATAGCGCTACATTTTATTACCGCCCTCCCACCCTCCCAGGGCAAAACGGTCGTTTTGACCGTAGTGGACCGGTTCTCGAAGGCGGCTCATTTTATCCCCTTGCCCAAATTACCTTCTGCCAAGGAGACTGCGGTGGCTGTCTTAGATCACGTTTTTCGTCTACATGGCCTCCCGACTGACGTGGTCTCTGACAGGGGTTCCCAATTCGTGTCCAAATTTTGGCAGGAGTTTTGTAGGTTACTGGGAGCGACTGTCAGTCTATCTTCGGGTTACCATCCCCAAAGCAATGGGCAAACCGAGAGAGCCAACCAAGATTTGGAAAGAGTGTTGCGATGTTTGGTGTCTAAGAATCCTTCCTCCTGGAGTCAGCTACTGTCATTGGTGGAGTACGCACACAACTCGTTACCAGTGTCATCTACGGGCCTATCTCCGTTTGAGTGTTGTTTAGGGTACCAGCCACCAGTTTTTTCTAGCCTGGAATCCGAGGTCACGGTCCCCTCCGCTCACGCCTTCGTCCAGGGGTGCCACCGCACTTGGACCAGAGCCCGTGAGACTCTGCTCCAGGTGGGGGCACGCACCAAGGCTAAGGCCGATCGCCACCGGTCTAGGCCTCCCGTATACGTCGTAGGTCAAAAAGTGTGGCTTTCTACCAAGAACGCTCCGCTCCGTGTCTAATAAACAAGCTCCCAAATTCATTGGCCCATTTACTGTCGCCAAGATCATTAGTCCGGTGACAGTCCGCCTTAAACTTCCTCCTGCGTACAGGAGAATTCACCCCGCCTTTCATGTTCCCAAATTAAAGCCTGTTTTTCGTTCTCATCTTAATCCGCCGGTCCCGGTTCCCCCACCGCCGCGACTCGTAGACAGGGAACCTACTTATTCAGTCAATCGTATTCTGGACTCGAGACGGAGGGGACGCGGATACCAGTATCTGGTGGACTGGGAAGGTTACGGTCCGGAGGAGAGAAGTTGGGTACCTGCCAGGGACATTCTGGATCAATCCCTTATTGATGATTACAATCAACAGGTAGGTCCTAGGGGGAGGGGTAATGTCACGGTTCATTGATTCATTGACTCTTTCTCGCGCTGTGTTTGTGTTGTACGTTAATAGGGGCGTGGTCGCTGATCAGCCACTGATTGTCATCAGCGCCAGCTGATCCTGATCAGCGATCTCTATTTATACCCTGGTCTTTCGTCTTGTGTTTATCAGATCGTTGTTGGATGTATCCTGTGCTGTTTGGTCTTCGTCTGGTGTTCCCGTTCCTGTTTTGCCGTCGTGTTGAGTTTACTGTCTGCCTACCGTCGTGTTGAGTTCCTGTCTGCCTGCCGTCATCGGAGGATTTTGTCTCATCTCTTCACTGCACGGATTATCGGGTGGCTCTTTAGGGTGATCATCTCACAGTGTGTTTGCTGCTACGACCTACGTATTTTGCTGCTACGACCTACTAGCCAATACAAAATGCAGCATGAAGTGGCGTATTGATCAACACGACATGGCACTAAAACTACTTCCCTCAAGGTCATTTCCAAAACTAGCATGCCAAATTGGCCTCTTTTCCCTAGCCATGACTGCATCCATATTCTCCTCTTTCACTTTCTCCTCTTTTTTTTCAACGTAGGTTTACTTTGAAATGTATTATCAATCCCCCAAAAAGCTGAGTAAGTGGTACGTTAGGATGGATTAGCGAGTTCTGTTCATAAGTGTGGTGGCTCATGGTTTTCTGGGCTTGCTATATGTCATTAGTTCATGGGTGAATCTAGCATTGAAAAGCAGATGTCAATTGTCCTATTCTTTTGAGCATAGGAGAAGGGATGGTAGAAGCTGCTGTTCTGGCTGCTCCGATGCGGAAGGAGTTCTGAAATGGTCTAGTGGTAGATCTTTTGCCAAGCGTGTCAGAGGTTACGGGTTCTAATTTGCACTCGTATCGTTTTTTTTCTCTCTCATCAAAACCAAATATGTTCATCAGTGGTTATAGTCTATATCAAGCAGGAACACCTTTGTGTGCATTTTATTTTGTGACTTCACCGGAACGAATAGAAAGTCTCCGCAACGGCGATAGATTGTAGAGTGCGTCTGAGTGAAGACTGTGCTCGAACCACAAGAGAACAACTGTGTCCATGCAACTGATAGCAGCGGCAACGAGCTCCTCAGCTTGATTTCAAAAACAACTGATTTAAGCACTAGATCTCTTATTTAATAGCGAACTAAATTAATGGTCTGCTAGTTAGCTAGAGATGTTTTATTTATTTGTATTAGGTACATCCGTGCCTCAATGTTTCAAAAAGTGGTGGGGGACAATATTGATCCTGAAAAAAAGTGGTGGGGACATGTCCCATTCTTTCCACCTGCAAATTACGCCTATGACACAACTTCACTGGATCTAAACAAATCAATCTAACCATAGATGTGATCAGTAGCGGTGGCTTTATTAATCTATTTAAAATAA
Organism: Meda fulgida; assembly: GCA_030578275.1. Classification (NCBI taxonomy): domain Eukaryota; kingdom Metazoa; phylum Chordata; class Actinopteri; order Cypriniformes; family Leuciscidae; genus Meda; species Meda fulgida. The sequence goes on along the minus strand of CM060629.1, from coordinate 5,365,985 downwards.
TTTTCCAAGGGTTCTATGACATTAGTATATTTTTTACCAAAAATATATTTTTTTACCGCACCGGGGCTGGTGGTCTGTGAATTTTCCCGGTAGATTTATTGGTCCCACTCCGCCCCTGCTATAGGGAGTGTGAAAGGTAAACGTTTATCATTAATTGCTGGATTTCCCTTTTTAAGACCATTCAGGAGGTGGCCGATGGAGCGATCTTTGAGAAGGCTTTGCGTCCCGGGAACCAAGTATCTTAGATGGAATTGATGCAAAGAAGATAGGGAAGACAACAATAGTTTTGGTGAAGAATGGGGAGAATCCAGAGGAATCAAAAATCAGGCCGGAGCAGGTGAGCCAGGCTTAAGCCCAATTTATATTTCTGCGTCAAACTCACGCCGTAGCTACGCCGTAGGCTGTGTGTAGTGTGCGTACCCTACGGCGTACCCTGACGTGCACCTCTCCAAAAATGTAACAACGCGTCAATTCTAGATGGGCGCAAGCGCTGTGATTGGTCTGCTAGAACCCCTCCCTCAGGTTTCACATGCTCCCTCTGCATGTGTAATTGCGCGTAAAAGCAGACAACGACGCAGAAGTATAAATTAAAACCAACGCGTAGTCTATAGCATTGAGGCACCGGCGTAGGCGGTGATCCAGTTGATCAAAGATCCAGTTGATCTTTGCTGATGTGGTTTTGATGAGAGAGAACCAGTGGGACTCAGAGGATCTTTGGTGAATGAAAAGACAAGGCCGCAGCCTGGCATAAGCTTGGGGGTCCTTGGGGGACTTCTAGTTCAGCATCATCTTCACATTAGGACTTCTCAGGAAGGACCAAGAGAGTAAGAGAGAGGGCTGATCTTGTGATCAGTGATTTTTAAAGTGTGAAGATGTCACACACCCTCTGGGGGTCTGTGAGCAAATAAGAAGTGTTTCCTTTGGAGGGACATTTTTACGACCCATTGTGTTCTAGGACGCATTTGAATATGTAATTTGCTTGAATGTTTAAGAGAAGAATCTTCAAGATTCTTATAATACTAATGCGTCACAAAGTTAGCAAAATGTAATGTAAATTACCAAATGAGGGACGAAGTTTGGAGTTATAGAGACCAAACATGCCACACATGATTTTGGTTAACATAGTATGCAAAGTCTGAAACATTAACCCAATAGAGTTTACAAGAATACATAGGCCAAATCACATAAAAGGAAAATCATGAGATGGGAAAATTAGATACATGTTTATACATTTCTCAAGTGGTTATATATATATATATATATATATATATATATATATATATATATATATATATATATATAACTAGAATATATAGGATTAACAGGGTTTATTTCTCATTCTCAGTAAGAATTAAGTGAGTCACAACTCTCTGGAAATTCCTTTTGGGGTCGTAAAAGTCTTCTTATCAGTCTAAAGGCTGATTTATACTTTGTGTCGGACCTACGCCAGAGCCTCTATGCTATAGACTACAGTTTTAATTTATACTTCTGCGTCGTTGTCTGCTTTTACGCGCAATTACACATGCAGAGGGAGCATGTGAAACCCGAGGGAGGGGTTCTAGCAGACCAATCACAGCCCTTTGCGTCCGTGTAGAATTGACGAAATACCAAGGGTTCACTCAAAGCATGGTGATTCTTTTTTTAGCTATTATGCCAGCCGCAGCTTCCAGAGGAGATCAGATGATCTCGAACAGTAGTCACATTCAAATCCAGACTCAAAACACATCTGTTTAGCTGTGCATTTAATGAATGAGCACTGTGCCACTTTTCGTTCGACTGTTTGCACTGTATTTTATTTCCTTTTTATTCTAAACTGTTCTTACTTCTTTTGATTATTTTAATTACTTCTATGTAAAGCACTTTGAATTACCATTGTGTATGAAATGTGCTATATAAATAAACTTGCCTTGCATTGCCTTGCCCAGGTGAAACCAGAGGAACTGAAGACCAGAGCACCACATGGAACCAGCTGAGCTGGTGGACCCACAGGGATTTTCAATGGACCAGGGGACCCTGCAGTGGATGGCTCTGCCCGAAGAGAAGCTCCAGTGGGTACAGCCAGGAACACTGGGGTAGTCTTCGGGCCAGAGACTGACTTGGGAAAAGCTTTTTAATCCTGGAAGAACTAGTTGGATTTTTAAGACAGATGGGACCGGTGAAGGATAAGGGTCAAATATCCTGGATGGAGGCTGGAGAGGTCTCAAGAATGGGCTCGAGGCCTGAGTGGACTGGTTCTGGGGTAAGACTCTGACTGACTCACAGACTGTGGAGACTCTAGAGAAGCTCGATTGGTGGGCTTAAGATCCTCTTTAGATTCTTCCACCATGAAAGATGCACTGATCCAGGATGCAATTTACCACGGAATCCATGATTAAATAGGTTTGTTTAAAGTCTGTGTAAAGGCAATTCATAGATTTGTTTCTGATGAATCAGAAAAAAAAAAAAAATTCTTGCTTATGTTTTATCATTCGCTTATGTTTTATAATTTAATCAAATGTCATCATCATATTTTAAGAAATCATTCTTATCATGTTGATGTATTTCTCATTACTATCATGTTGATGTGTTTCCCATTATTAAACATACATTATCATTTGAAATGTATGTTTAACACTTTTCTTTTATTAATATTTATGCCTCAAATGTAGCTGATTGACTTAGGGGTGAACTTTTGTACTTGCTGTTTAGATGAGGGCAAAAGTCCATAAGTTCCCAATAGACAGACCATACCTGATGATGGTTATGAGACCAAAACGTTGAAACAAAATTTTTATACTCAATTGCAAGTATTGATAGTGTGCGTTCCTTGTTTTTTTTTTTAGATTTTTAGACCTACCCAATTGGTCTTTTTTCCCACGCACATATCACCTGCAGGTGTGCGATGGTGATTGCCAAACGATAGGCAGACCACAAATGCTCTAATGTCTCAGAATAAAGTGGTAATTTAATGTTATCTTAGCTAAACATCTTGCATAAAGTGGTAATTTAGCTAAACTTCCTCTCGTTCCTAATCACGCCACCTTCTCGGCTGTCATCCAGTGCCCTACGTAAGTGTGAGCTCCCTGTCGTGAGACTTGCATGGACGTAGGACTCCTACTTAACACAGGAATACCAAGGTACATTGGGAAGCATATCTCAGTGGAAATATGCAACATAATGCCCACCCGAAGGGAGGTCTTACAGAATACACATATGACCTGGAGGAATGCATATGGAAGAACACTGGGGTGTCCAGCCCGCAGGGTGGAATCTTTCAACCCCAGGGGTGGCAAGGTGGCTTGCCAAGGGAAAGACACATGCTCAGAGAGGCATGAGAGGCATTACAGTGGAAATAAACATGTGGGGGTCACCAGGGGGGAACCATGCACATGGAGGCTAGCCTCGTGAGACCATCCTGATCTCGCGAGCTGTCAAGGTTTCACTCGCAGATCAGTCTGGATACTTTCCGTAAAAGAAAATTTGGGAGCAGTTCACCAAACGAACGTCCAATCAGCGTTGGCTTTGAGGCGGGTTGAGGTGTGACGCAACGAGAAGCGCGACAGTTCAGTCTAAAGAACATGGCGGCTTCAGCGGATGAAACTAGCATCAGCGTGGCTATCGAGCAAGTTTTATCGGAATTACAGAGTATTTCTTCACTGAAAGAAATAAACCCTTGAGCCTTTATTTTGGAGAAAACGTCTCCGGTTACTTTCGTAACCTCGGTTCCCTGAAAGGCAAGGAACGAGACATTACGGATGTCGTATATGGGAACTCCTCTCATCCTTCACTTCCGCTGAAATCTTATAGGCTAACGCCAGCAGAGCTGGCCAATTGACGCAAATATGCAAATACTGAACTTCGTAGCAGTAAAAAGCAAGTGCAGCGTCAATTCCCTTCAGAATCGAACAAAAAACGCTAAATCAATAGCGAACACGGCGGCGAGCGTAATGTCTCGTTCCTTGCCTTTCAGGGAACCGAGGTTACGAAAGTAACCGGAGACGTTCCCTATCAAGGCTACGGAACTCGACATTACGGATGTCGTATATGGGAACTGTATAGAATCCCGCCGTGGCAGCAAACAACCACTGACAACAGACCCAATACCAAAACCGCCCCTCCCCAGTATGCAAGCGTCTGATAGGCCGAGATTGACCAATAGCGAACCTCTAACCTCTGATTGGCCCGAGGGGACCAATCACAAGCTCACAAACACTGCCAGAATTTGCATATCCCGAGCAGTATAAATAGGGGGAAGTTTGCACTGTCGAAAAACAGGGCAATAACCACAGTAAGAGAAGGTCAACGCATAGCGGTGACAACAGTACAAATACACAAATAGCACACAGAACAACTCATAAGCAAAGCGCAGAACAGCTCTATCCAGTGCTGTGTGTGCAATCAACTCACCGAAAGCACTCGAGACGCTACAGAGGGCAAATCCAACTTGTAAAACCTGGCAAACGTGTTCTGAGAAGACCAGCCAGCCGCAAGACATAAATCCTGAATAGACATACCCTTAGTCCAAGCCCACGAGGAGGCAATCGCTCTAGTCGAATGGGCCTTGACGTTAAGGGGGCATTCCTGCCCCAGGCAATCATAAGCCAAAACAATAGCGTCCACAATCCAGTGAGCAAGCCTCTGTTTAGAGACACCCCGTCCCTTGTTGCACCCACCAAAGCACACAAACAGCTGGTCCGATTGTCGAAAAGCTGCCGAGCGAGAAATGTATTCCCTGAGCGCTCTGACTGGGCAAATAGTACTCTGAGCAACCGAATCCTGAGAGGTTGATGGCTCAGTGGACAGGGCAGGCAGAGAAACAATCTGCGCTCTGAACGGGGTATTGAGCAACTTAGGAACGTAACCCGGCCTCGGTCTGAGAATTACATTGCAGTTTCCCGGTCCAAAGCGAATACAATCTTCACTTACCGAGAAAGCCTGTAAATCCCCAACCCGCTTCGCCGAGGCGAGAGCGAGAAGCAGTGCCGTCTTAACCGATATCTCTTTAATGGCAATCGAAGCTAAGGGCTCGAAAGGCGGTCGCAACAAAGCGTCCAAGACCAACGTTAAATCCCACGGCGGCACCGAAGGCGGCCATGCAGGGCATAATCTCCTAGCTCCCTTGAGGAACCGTGTCACCGACGCATGTCTACCGATAGACTGCCCGTCGACAGGAGGGTGAATCGCGGCAATAGCGGCCACATATACCTTCAGAGTGGATGGTAGGCTCCCTTCGTCCATCCTGTACTGAAGGAAGCGTAGAATAACCGACACAGAGCAGTTCGCTGGGTCTATACCGACATTCTGACACCATTTCGAGAACACACCCCACTTCAAAGCATACAGGCGCCTGGTGGACGGAGCTCGCGCCTCCGCGATGGTATTCAAAACACGCGCGTGCAGCGTGTCCCGCCCGCTCAGCGACCCTGCAGCGGCCACACATGGAGGTTCCACAGCCCGGGGTTGGGATGCCAGATCGTTCCGCTCGCCTGAGACAGAAGGTCCTTCCTGAGCGGAATCTCCCATGGCTGTCCTGCCAGTAACTAGTGACCACCGCCTTCTCCTCCCTGATTTTGCACAACACCATGGGCAAAATTTTCACCGGAGGAAAAGCATAGAGGCGGACTTTCGGCCATCGCGCGGTCAGCGCGTTTACCTCCCGGGGGGAACGAGACAGCGAGAAGAACATCTGACAATGCGCATTCTCGCTCGTCGCAAAGAGGTCGACCTCCGCTCTGCCGAAACGATTCCATATCAGCTGAACCGTCCCGGGGTGAAGCCTCCACTCCGCTTGGGGAATCCCGCTTCTCGAGAGCATGTCCGCCCCACGATTCAGAACGCCGGGGATGTGCGCCGCTCCCAGCGAGAGGAAAAATCGGTCCGCCCACAGCAGAAGGGATTCCGCCTGCCTGAAAAGGGCTCTGGAATGTACCCCGCCTTGGCGATTTATGTACGAGACCACAGAAGTGTTGTCGGTCCGAATCAACACATGCTGATGCTTCAGCCGAAACCGGAAGGCTTTTAGAGCTAGAGAGACCGCTTCTAGTTCCAAACGATTTATGTGCCACCCCATCTGCTTCCCTAACCACCGACCCGAGGCGGGCTTTCCCAAGCAGACGGCTCCCCATCCGATGGACGAAGCGTCTGTCAGGACCTCCACGCGCCGCGTCACTATGCCCATAGGGACACCTGAGCTGAAGAGATCTGGATTCCTCCACGGGTCCAGGGCGCGGGCGCATCCGCGGGTGATCATAATGCGCTTGTGGCCAGAAAACCACTCGCTCGGGCGGACGCGCGCTTTCAGCCAGTGTTGCAGCGGTCTCATATGCAGCAGCCCCAGGTGACACACCGAAGAAGCCGCTGCCATCCGTCCCAGTAGCCTTTGAAACTCTTTCAGTGGGACGAGTCTGCCAGGTTTGAAGAGACCGAGAGAGGAGCTCAGAGTCTCCGCTCGCTCGGGGGAAAGGCGCGCTCTCATTCTCACTGAATCCAAGCACACTCCCAGGAATGTTGTAGTCTGGCTCGGTGTGAGCACACTTTTCTGGACGTTCACCCTCAAACCGAGCCTCCCCGGGTGTCGAAGGAGGGCTTCCACATGGCTGACCAGCGTTTCTCTCGACTGCGCGAGAACCAGCCAGTCGTCCAGATAGTTCAAGACGCGCATCCCGCTCGATCTGAGGGGTGAAAGTGCCGCATCCACGCATTTCGAAAACGTTCGGGGGGCTAGGGCTAGTCCAAACGGGAGCACCGTATATTGGTACACCGAATTTTCGAACGCAAACCTCAGGAATCGCCTGTGACGCTTTACTATCTGGATATGAAAGTAAGCGTCCTTTAAATCCACTGAAGCGAACCAATCCCCGGGGCGAATTTGCGCCAGGATTTGCTTCAGAGTAGTCATCCTGAAGGCGCGCTTGTGAAGCGCTCTGTTGACCGGTCTCAGATCCAGAATGGGGCGGAGACCCCCTCCTTTCTTCGGTACAACGAAGTAGCGGCTGTAGAATCCGTCCTCCCACTCTTTCGGGGGAACCGGTTCTATAGCCTTCTTTTCGAGCAAGCTGCACACTTCTTGCCTCAGCACGTGAGCGTTTTGGGGCAAAGTTAATGACTGAATTACGCCGCGGAAGCGGGGTGGTCTGCGTTTGAACTGAAGTGTGTATTCGCGCCGAATTATATTCAACACCCACGGCGAAATGCCCGGAATAGCTTCCCACGCTGCCTGAAAACGACTGAGCGTGGGCTGATCTAAACCTGCGGTCATCGCCGCTGCGGTCATCGCCGCTATGTGAGGGCTGGGAATATTTATTGACCGTGACTCTGCGCTGCTCGAAGGCAGGGCGGGTAACACAGTGTGTGGTGCAAGAGGAGAAAAAAGCTCTGTTTGTGAAGTAGTGATCTGCTTTATTTCTGAACAAGAAATAACATTCACAAAACAACTGCACGGGTCGCTCGCAGAACGGCGAGGGACCAAGTGCATTAGAGCGCGCCGCTTGGACGCGGGGCCGACCTGGCGCTCTCTTCTCCTCTTGCCCGAGCGGTCGGGCGACTGCTTAGGCCTCGCAGGGGACGCGGTGGGCTTTCTGCGCGGGCTCCTCTGCGTCCTCTTGCTGCCCGCTCCATGCCACTGGCCGCTACGGCCTCTACGGGCATCCGGTCCCGGGCGGGGCGCTGCCTGTCTTCTAGCCGCGGCCTGAGGTTGGCGGCCCGAGGCGGAAGACGAACGAGAGCGAGGCTGTGGCTGCTGCGGCGGCGCCCCCCGAGGAATCACGTGGCTCATGGCTTTCGCTTTCTTCTGCGTCTCGGAGTAACGCTCAGTGACTTACTCCACGGCGTCTCCGAACAGGCCTGCAGGGGAGATCGGTGCGTTCAGCAGCGTCTTCCTATCGGCCTCCTGTACGTCCGACAGGGTGAGCCACAGGTGTCTGTGGAGGACCACCAGGAACCCCATCGAACGGCCAATTGCTTGGGCCGAACGCTTCGTGGCCAGGAGCGCGAGGTCCGTGGCCGAACGGAGATCTCGGATGGCGTCAACGTCGATAGAGGCGGCGTCATCCAGAGACTTGAGTTGCTTAGCCTGCAGCACTTGGAGAACGGCCATGGCATGCAACGCAGAAACCGCCTCCCCCGCGGCACAGTAGGCCTTGTTAGCTTGGTGGGCCGTAAATCTACAGGCTCGGGACGGCAGGCTGCGGTCCGAGCCCAGGGCGGGAGCCGACGGGCAGAGGTGCGCGGCGACGGTCTCCTCGACGGGGGGGGATGCGGAGGTAGCCGTGGTCCCCCGCCTCGTCCACGGGGGCAAACATGGCTTGGGTGGAAGTGAGGGTGCGCACCGATTGCGGGGCCACCCACGACTTCACCACGTGCTCATGCACGTCAGGAAAAAACGGTGTTCCTCTTTTCGAAGCGGCCTGACGGCGGCTCGATTGGAGGAACCACGTATCCAGTTTGCTCTTTGAAGGTTCGTCGGGAGCCTTCCACGACAGGTCCAGTTCCTCGATGGCCTTCGAGAGGATACGGAAAAGTTCGTCCTGCAGGTCCGCCGGGGTCTCTTGTTCCGCGGCCGTCCGTGATGCGGCCTGCTCCGCACCCCAGTCGTTCTCGGAGGCAGACAGAGACATGGAGTCGTCTTCCTCACTCGCCCCGAAGGAAACGAAGTCAGCGACCTCGCGAGGGGGCTGAAAGGTGGGGTCGGGAAAGCTCACCGGGGGACGAACCTCGACTCCGCGGTTGGGGGGGGCTACCAGCGGTTCAGTGGCGGCGGTAGGCCCAATCCCCGCTGCTGCGCGAGCCTCATCCCTCCTGGCTTTGAGAGCTCGAAGAGACATGTCCGCGCAGTGGTCGCAGGACCCTCCGTCCCTGAGGGCTGACTCGGCATGGGCCAGCCCCAAACACGCGACGCAGAACAGAGTGTCGGGGGGCAAGATGTGGCCCGAGCACAAGTTGCAGTTAGTTGCCATCGGATGCAGGAGACAGTGCAAGTATCTCGGCGCAACTTCAACGACGGCGCAATAATCCAAGTTGTAGTATCAGCTTTCTAGCACACGATTTAAGCGTGAAGAGAGAGATTCTGAAGGGAATTGACGCTGCACTTGCTTTTTACTGCTACGAAGTTCAGTATTTGCATATTTGCGTCAATTGGCCAGCTCTGCTGGCGTTAGCCTATAAGATTTCAGCGGAAGTGAAGGATGAGAGAAGTTCCCATATACGACATCCGTAATGTCGAGTTTCGTAGCCTTGATAGGGAACACCAGATCACCATGCTGATCGCGTGAGCAAAGTGCTCACTTTTCTTTAAATCACGCAGCACAAACAGAATGCCTATATACTTAATTAAAGTCTTGTGCTGTTTTATAAAGGCACAAAGCCATATCATGGTTTTGATTTTAGTTTGTTGACAAAATATAGCATAATCTCATATGTGTTGGGAAAAGGGAGAAGAGAGAGTTCGGCAAAAGGCGGATTCGAGAATGCGTCAAAAGCTGCTTTCAAGCACTTCACGCCCTACGACCTACACCACTATAGCTATTTCGTGACGGGCGTCACGATTTTTTTCTTCGCTTGGGCTCCAAGTGCTTGCAGATTGTTGGGATAGGGGCAGTGTAAGGGGATAGAATATACAGTTTGTACAGTATAAAAACCATTACGCCTATGTGTGTGTGTGTGTGTGTGTGTGTGTGTGTGTGTGTGTGTCAGTGTGTCTGTGTGTGTTTGTTTGTTGCATCTGTAGCCATTCAAATAGTTGAGAGTTCTAAATGTTCTGACATCATAGAGGAGCTTCATCTCTAAACTGCAGCTCTGACTCTGTTCTGCTGTTGGTGTGTTATATTGGAGTGAACAGATCGAAAGACTTTCGAGACTTTCTGCAGATATCGACGACAAATATTGAATTGACTTGCAACATTCGGTGTCCATTATGGCGCTGTTCAGCCTTGTGTGTAGACAACTGTTTGAGTGTTTCACACACTTCTTGCCTCAGAGGCGGCACAAGAACCAGAGAAACTTCCGGAGGAGTGTGAGGCCTTCACTGCCAACGACAGACGCCGCAAGGTAACGCTACCTGAGAAGAGCCAGCATGGAGAGAGAGAGGAGGAAAGAGGAGGAGGAAGACATAAAGATGAGGCCGAAACAGACAGAGAGACACTTGAAAAGATAAAGATGAAGAAGAATGGACATGTGCATCAGAAAAAAAGAGAGAAGCTCAGTCTGGAAAAGCTGATGGATGGAGGAACTGAGTTTAGAGAAGCTGGAGAAAAGAAAAGGAAGGAGAGAAAACGTAAGACAACGGTTTTTCTCGTGGAGGTCAAATCTCTGGATCCAGTGAGATCTTCCGTCTTGAAGCCAATAGAGGGAGACATCCCGATGTTTCCCAGTGTCTCCGAACACGTTGTTCTTCCAGCCGCTCGCTTCAAACTCCTGCCTCCAGTGACAAAACCACACACTCATCCTCAGAAACCAGTTCTCCCATCCGAGGACGAGTTTTCCCTGATTCAAGCGGATCACGATGAAGTCGTTTCTCTCTAATGCTCTTCATCCCGAGTGTGTCCTTTCAAACGTGTTCCTCTACGTCCAACTCCTGCACCGGATGAGCTATTTTCCCTGCGACGTGCTTCATCCCGGGTGTGTTCTCTCGAACGTCCTCCAAGCCGGAAGCCTCATCCGTTCCCTTCTTCCCCGTCTCCACAACTCGTGCTGGTGGACATCGAGGATGAGGAGAACGAGTACGTGGAGTTCACCGGGAAAACCATCCGGGACTCACTCAAACCCCCCCCGAACGCCGGAGGCGAAGTGAAACGGGGAAAGATGTTTGCTTGGATGGAGAAAGAGGAGGATGAGGAGAGAGAGGTGCAGGAGGAAGAGTGGGCAAGCGAAGTGGAGGAGATCCAGGGATCTGAGGAAGATCCCAGTGAAATAGGAGACTTCAAGATCACACAAGGTTATACTTCTGACATTCCCAAGAATGAGATCCAGCGTGATGTGAACATCCAGGAAAAGTGCACAAGAAAACTCCCACTTTTTCTGTTCACCTGGAGGAGAAAGGAGGAGAAGAAAACAATCAAGGAGAAGGAGCGAAGAGAGAAAGAGTTGCTGCTTGAACGCTACAGGAATGATCCGAAACTTAAGCACTTGTGGATCAACAAGCACAACCGCAACTACAGCTCCTCCTGATGAAGATCCTCATCATCATCATCCCTTCAACCTGTGTAAATAAAACATCCTCCTCATTTATTACCCGTGTAAATAAAAAAATTGCTAACTAAAAATTCAAAGATCCATGAGTCTTCTTGACTATTGAAACATAAAACACGTGTAATACAAAGTGAATCAATTTGAACTAATTTGAATTGAACTGTTTAACTAGGAAGTGATTCATTCAATTGAGTTCATAACAGTGAAGTTCACAGGTCAGTAACAGATCAATATATCGTCTCTCCATCCATCAACTGCTCGTCTTTTCATGTTTCTTCCCTTGTTTCTGCCTTAAATTTACAAGCACTATCAACTTGGATGTTTAAATCATTTCAACTTAAATTACATTAAACCGACTCAAAAATTGAACTTATTGATCATAAACAATTTTAAGTGAATTTTTAGAGCTTTTCCGCCTTTAGAATACGCATGCTATTGTTTTTGACAACTCTATCTATCTATCTATCTATCTATCTATCTATCTATCTATCTATCTATCTATCTATCTATCTATCTATCTATCTATCTATCTATCTATCTATCTATCTATCATAATCTATAAATTACAGGAACGTCTGTCTGTCTGTGTGTGTCTGTTTTTCGCATATCTCTCGAACCGTTAGTCCGATGGATTTCAAACTTGATAGGTGTCTTGCTACAGGCACGAGTAAGTGCAGCACCAAGTTTGACATTGTTTGGATTAGAAATGCAAAAGATATTGGTACATATATCTGTGAAAGAAGCACACATTGAAGATGTTTAGAAGGTTGTGGTTTAAAAATAAACATTCTGACATAAACACTCTGTCAGCTAAACATTAAGTCAGCTACACTGTTTACTTATGAATATTATATTTCATTCACGGCCATCATTTGTAGCTTTTTCACAAACTGTTTGCTCAAGCGTAGCGTTTTCTCAGACTTCACTGTGTAGCCTGCTCCCTGGATAGTGTAGTTCAATTTTCCATATTTATTGTATGTCAGTATCAGTATTTGCTTTCTACCATGCACAAATAAAAATGTCACTGAACTTTTGCTGTGTAATTGTAACAATGAGCATTCAAACACAACAAACCAACAATTACTAAAAACACACACAAAAAATGATTTTGCACCGGCACTTTGCACTAGTAGTTTTAAATACACAAGATGAAATTTAACAACACCTGTAGTTTATTTTATTTATATATTTTTTTAATTCACTTTGAAACAATTTCTCTGAGTGATTCACTCAAGCAATTTCTTCAAAGATACTGACTCATAATTGATCTCATAACCATTTTTTCAACAGTTCAGGTCATGTGACATGCTTTACAATCTGAGAGCACAAGAAAAGATTTCAGCCATGTTTTCCTCCAGCCGACCAATCAGAGCACAGTGTGCTTTCTAAACATTAAAATTAAAATATATTTAATATCATTTTATATATTAAAATAGGTATTTATTATATATAGGCTATATAAAAAATCTATAATTTTATAAATAAAAATAGTAATTTTAAGCTGTAATAATATTCATATTACTGTTTTACTATAACTATTGTTTCTTAAAAGTGAACTGTGAACTAAAGGAAACTCCATTTATTTATACTATCTCAATTTAATATTTGGGGGCAGGAGGAGTATTAGGAAAACTTGTTTGGGAACAGTCAGTATTTCATTTACCGTTTCCAGGATTCAGATGGGCTCCTCATCCTCAGTGCTCACACCAGTCTGAATAAAAATATGTTTAGTTACTTTATAGATTTGTTTATTTACCTTATTTACAGCACATTTGTCTAATGTCAACAGTGTTGACAACAGTGAATTAACGTTATCCTATAATAAAGCCACACATTTTACTCACATTTGAAAATCCCCAGGGTCGCTGATCTCCGCGATGTTTGATAATGACGTATGCTCTCGCGTGGCCTCCTGGGATAGAAGAGTATCCATCGGTTGAGCACTCAAAAATCGGGCCGGAAGCAGTAAGCCATCCGGGAACTTCTCGCCTACTCTTTTATGAATAGTGATGTTTCGAACGTACTGCTTCCTTCACGTACCGTTTTCGCCTACTATTTAGTAGGAAAGTAGGCATATTCGAACGCACTTAAGTCCGATTCTCGCGATAATTAGTACGTCACCCAGGTAATTCTCGCCTACTCTTTTGGATATGTACATACTTTTTCGCTCGCCTACTCTTTTTCCGATACTAAATAGTAGGGAAGTATGCGGTTTGGAACGCAGCCAGAATAGGCTTCGAGGCTTCGAAACAATCCAATACTTGTCTCCACGGTGACCCCTAGTGTTCAGAACAGTGTAAATGCATCAAAAACCGGGCCAAACATGCATAAAAACACCTTTTACAAAACTATTGCTAATTTTTTCATTTAAACTAAAATCTTTCAAATGCAATTATTTAATCATCTAATAAGACTATGTAGAAGATGTTCTATATGTTCTTTTATCAAATGTCAGGTTTTTGAATGTTCTACGAATGGTTCAGCTAAACAGGCCAATAAGAGACTATTAACTACCATTATTCATTTTAATTATATAATTTTAATTATATTAATGTCTAATTAAAATTTCTGAAACTTTTTTTTTTTTTACCCACAGACACTTGTTCATTGGTTCTCCTCATTGGGACTCCTCATGATTCATGGGTTGACAGAGATCATCGCCCCCAGCGGTGAAAGTTTTTCGAAACAGTTATGACGTAATTAATGCCGCGTTCCAGGCAACCTGTAACCCGTGTTTCTGTCGTAACTCTGTTTTTCAACGGCTCTGGACCTGTCATTTCGTGGCAGCCAATCAGTATCGTCCAAAGTAGTAGCAACCAATCATATGTAACTGGAAGTCAAGCGACAGCGGCCAATGGTCAATGGTGGCGCCGGCGATAACCATAAAACATGTTTAAATCATTTTAAACCATACTAGAACATTTTAAAACTTTTTAAAACTTTCTGGCAAGTCAACTTAAAGTTTACCATCTAGTTCAGGATTGTGGTCTATCATTCTGATTTTAGAACAACAAATACAAAGCCTGTTTCAACAGTTACAGCTGCTTCTTTATACAAAGACAATGTAAAAATTAACATAAATGATAGCAAAATATGATTTTAAATAAAGGTAATTGATGAGACAAAGTTCTTCTTTTAGACAGGACTTTCATTATTTAAGTTTAAATGTAAATGTATTGTATATTTAATATGTATAAAGAATATATATTAAAAATATATACAATATGATTACATAGGCATTTCTTTCTGCATGTATATATTTCATTATTTAACAAACATGTAAGAAAGAAAATAGTCCAACGCCGTGGTACAACGAGCACACTCAGGCCCTTAAGAGAGCAGCCAGAAAAATGGAGCGCAACTGGAAGAAAACAAAACTAGAGGTATTTCGGATTTCATGGAAAGAGAGCTCGAGAGGCTTTAAAAGCTGCTAGATCTGCTTATTTTTCAGCCCTATTAGAAGAAAATAAACATAATCCTAGGTATTTATTTGAAACAGTGGCTAAACTAACGAAAAAGAAAGCTTCAAGCACAGAAGTTTCAGGCCAACACAGTAATGACTTTATGAACTTCTTCACTTATAAGATTTATAATATCAAGGACAAAATTATAACTATGCAACCGTCTACTACAGTATCGCATCAGGGAGTGCATTGTAGTCTCCCTGAAGAAAAATTTTATTCATTTGTTGCTATAGGAGAGGAAGAATTCTGCAAACTCATTAATTCATCTAAATCGACAACTTGTATGTTAGACCCTATACCGACTAAGCTATTGAAAGATGCTTCCAGAGATCATAGATCCTCTTCTTAATATCATTAATTCGTCTTTGTCTCTAGGATACGTACCAAAAACCTCTAAGCTGGCTATGATAAAACCGCTTGTTAAAAAACCGCAACTTGATCCTTCAGAATTAGTCAATTACAGGCCGATCTCAAATCTGCCTTTTCTGTCAAAGATATTAGAAAAAGCAGTATCTTCACAACTGTGTTCCTTTCTTGAAAGAAATGATATCTGCGAGGATTTTCAGTCAGGATTTAGACCGCACCATAGTACTGAGACAGCTCTCATTAGAGTTACAAATGATTTACTTTTATCATCCGATCGTGGTTGTATCTCTCTATTAGTGTTACTTGATCTTAGTGCTGCATTTGACACAATTGACCACAACATTCTTTTAAATAGACTAGAAAACTATGTTGGCATTAGTGGAATTGCACTAGCATGGTTTAAATCATACTTATCAGAGCGTTATCAGTTTGTAGCAGTAAATGAAGAGATGTCTTATCGATCACAAGTTCAGTATGGCGTACCACAAGGCTCAGTACTAGGACCGCTGCTGTTCACTCTGTACATGCTACCATTAGGACATATCATTAGGAAACATGGAATTAGCTTTCACTGTTATGCCGATGATACTCAGCTCTATATTTCTTCAAAACCTAACGAAACTTACCAATTCACAAAATTAACGGAATGCATAGCTGATTTAAAAAATTGGATGACTAGTAATTTCCTACGACTAAACTCTGAAAAAACAGAGATTCTAATTATTGGACAAAAAACTTCCACACGTAATAACCTAGAATACTGTCTAACACTTGATGGCTGCTCTGTTAAGTCTTCGTCGTCGGTTAGGAACCTGGGTGTGCTTTTTGATAGCAATCTTTGATTTGAAAGTCACGTGTCAAGTATCTGTAAAACCGCATTTTTCCATCTCAAAAATATATCTAAATTACGACATTTGCTCTCATTAACAAATGCGGAACAATTAGTTCATGCTTTCATGACATCAAGACTAGATTATTGTAATGCTCTACTGGGTGGTTGCCCTGCACGCTTAATAAATAAACTATAGCTGGTCCAAAACGCTGCAGCTCGAGTTCTTACTAGAACCAGGAAGTATGACCATATTAGCCCTGTTCTGTCAACACTGCATTGGCTGCCTATTAAACATCGTATAAATTTTAAAATATTGTTGATTACTTAAGAAGCACTAAATGGTTTAGCTCCGCAGTACTTGAGCGAGCTCTTAACGCATTATAGTCCTTCATGTCTATTGCGATCTCAAAATTCGGGCCAGTTGATAATACCTAGAATATCAAAATCGACTGCTGGCGGTAGATCCTTTTCCTATTTAGGACCAAAACTTTCTAACAGTCTTCCTACCATTGTCCGGGAAGCAGACACACTCTGTCAGTTCAAAGCTAGACTAAAAACACATCTCTTTGACCTACCATACACTTAATATATTATAGACTTCTATAATTCAATGTTAGGCTGCATAGATTAGGTCAGCCGGAACTGGGAACACTTCCCTTAAATCCTGATGTACTCGTTACATCATCATAAGAAGAATGGCTTCTACGCTAATTTTAGTGTCTTTGTTTATCCCGAGGTTTTCCCGCAGCCTACCGGATCCAGGCCGTATCCAGATCTGACTAGGAGCTTTGCCTGGACCCGATGAGAAGTGCCAACTAGCCTCTCCCTATGGAGGATCCCTTTCCCACTCTACAGATAAAACGTTGTGATTCCGGTTCGCGTACCCACCCCGAAGTGATACAATAAAACGTCTCGGGTTATGACTATAACCCTTGTTCCCTGAGAAGGGAACGAGACACTGCGTCGAGATCGACACTTTGGGGACGCTCCCTAAGCGTGCGCCTCTGAAGTATGAATAAAACTAATCCAATCCTGATTGGTGTTGCGTCGTGACGTAACATGTGACGGCATACCCGGAAGTATAAAAGTGACGCTGTCACAACACACACTAGCCTCGCGATGAAGCAAGACGCTCAAAGGCCTCGAGGGGCGTGGCAGAACGACGCAGTGTCTCGTTCCCTTCTCAGGGAACAAGGGTTATAGTCATAACCCGAGACGTTCCCTTTCGAGGGAACTCAACACTGCGTCGAGATCGACACTTTGGGGAACGAGTGCCCACTAGACCACGCACCGAATAGGCCTGTCCCGGAGTGAAACTGTCTAGGCACTCAGCAAGGACTGAGCACGTGTGCGCCAGGCGTACTTGGAAGGTGGAGACTGTAGAACCTGATAAAAGTATGCGGAGTAGCCCAACCGGCTGCCTCGCAGATCTCCTGTAGAGGTACTCCCAAAAGAAGGGCCCTAGAAGAAGCCATGCTTCTAGTTGAATGGGCCCTGACGGCTAAAGGTGAAGGCAAACCGCGCACCTTGTAAGCCGCAGTAATAGCCTGGACTATCCAATTACTAATAGTCTGCTTAGATGCCGGGAGCCCCTTTTTAGGTGACCCAAAACATACTAATAACTGGTCCGACCTTCTCCAAGAAGAGGACCTCTCAAGGTACACGCTCAAAGCTCTGACGGGGCAGAGCAAATGAAGCTTCTCTTCTTCTGCCGACACATGAGGTGGAGGATGGAATGCCTGAAGGACTACAGACCGAGCCGTGTTCGAAGGAACCTTAGGCACGTAGCCCGGACTCGGGTGCAAAAAGGCCTTTACTCTGCCAGGGGCAAACTCCAAGCAAGCTGGTGTTACTGCCAGGGCTTGGAGATCTCCCACCCTCTTAAGAGAGGTAATGGCCAAGAGAAAAACCATTTTCTGCGTTAAATCCCTAGGCGAAGCCGACTCTAGAGGTTCGAAAGGGGCCAGGGATAACCCTTCCAGAACTATAGCCAGGTCCCAAGCAGGAACTCTAGACCTGGTTGCCGGCCTCATCCTCCAAGTACCGCGGAGAAACCGAATGACCAACTGGTGCCTCCCCAGGGGCCCATCACTTAACGGAGCGTGGAAAGCTGCAATGGCTGCCACGTACACCTTAAGCGTGGAAGGGGAGAGACCCGCAGAGAACCGATCTTGAAGAAATTCCAGAACTGAAGCCACCGGGCAGTTTACTGGATCCAACTCATGTTCTCTACACCAAGTGGCAAAAACATTCCACTTGAGGCCATATAATCTCCTAGTAGATGGAGCTCTGGAGCTAAGTATAGTTTCAACCACTCCAGCTGATAGACCAGCATTCAGGTACTGAACCCCCTCAGAGGCCAGACCCACAATTTCCACAGCTCTGGCTGAGGGTGGAGAATTGTGCCCCCCGCCTGAGACAACAGATCCCTCCTCAGAGGAATCTGCCATGGCGGAGCTATCAGGAGTGATACTATGTTCGAAAACCACACTCGGGTCGGCCACATTGGGGCAACCAGAAGAAGACTGATGCCCTCCTGACGGACCCTCTCCAGGACTCCCGGGAGCAGAGCGATCGGGGGAAAAGCGTACAGGCGAAGCCTCGGCCAGGCCTGTACCATGGCATCCAACCCCAGAGGGGCTGGAAGTGAGAGGGAGAACCAAAGTGGACAGTGGGACGTCTCTCGAGACGCAAACAGATCCACTTCCATTGGTCCAAACCTCTCCCATATCAACTTCACCACGTCTGGATGAAGTCTCCATTCCCCGGGCCTCAGCCCCTGCCTCGACAGGATGTCTGCTCCCTGATTCTGAACCCCCGGAATATACATTGCCTTGATAGACAGTATTTTCCCCTGGGACCAAAGAATAATCTGATGCGCCAGTCTGCACAGAGGGCGCGATCTGAGTCCCCCTTGTCGGTTCAGATAGGCTACCACCGACGTATTGTCGGATCGTACTAAGACATGGTAACCCTTGATGTCTGGGAGGAAGCTCCTCAAAGCCCTGAACACAGCCATCATCTCTAGGCAGTTTATATGCCAAGAACGATGATGGTCCTGCCACAGACCCCTGGCAAAGCGGCCGTCCATGACCGCGCCCCAGCCCGTGAGGGAAGCGTCTGTCGAAACGGATTTCCGGCGACATGACACTCCCAACACCGGCCCTTGGGATAGGAACCCAGGTTTCTTCCATATTTGCAGAGAACGAAGGCATCTGCGCGTTACTCTGATTAAACGAAACGGATTCCCCTTGGGAGAAAACCCCTTGGTTTTCAACCACCACTGAAGGGGCCTCATGTGCAGAAGGCCCAAAGGAATAACGTTGGATGCCGCTGCCATGAGACCCAGCATTCTTTGAAATTGCTTTACAGTGATGGCCTGGCCCAGCCTTAACCCAGATACCATCGCCAGAATTGACTCGACACGTGCGGGAGACATTCGTGCCTGCATCGTAATCGAGCTCCACACGATTCCCAAAAAATATCGTGGACTGGGATGGTTCTAGCACACTCTTTTTTACATTGAGTCTCAACCCTAATTTCTGAATGTGGCCAAGGACGACATCTCGATGCCGAACTGCCATTTCTCGAGACTGGGCCAGAATGAGCCAGTCGTCGAGATAATTCAATATACGGATGCCTTGAAGTCTCAGTGGAGCAAGGGCTACATCCATACACTTGGTGAATGTGCGGGGAGAGAGTGCTAGGCCGAACGGAAGAACCCGATATTGGTAAGCTTCGCCCCCGAAAGCGAACCTCAGGTATCTCCTGTGACATGGAAGGATGGAGATGTGAAAATAGGCGTCTTTTAGATCTATCGTGACAAACCAGTCCTCGGATCTGATTTGACTCACGATTGCAGGAATGGTTAACATCTTGAACCTGAACCTCCTCAGAGATCGGTTCAAAACCCTGAGATCTAGAATTGGCCTTAACCCCCCATCCTTCTTTGGAACTATAAAGTACCGGCTGTAAAACCCGGACTCCCTGTCTAAAGGATGAACACGTTCTATGGCTTCCTTTAGCAGCAAAGTCTGCACTTCCTGTTCCATCACCTGAGCCTGCTCTGGAAGTACTGCAGTTTGCACCACCCCAGAAAACTTGGGGGGGCGGCACGCAAACTGCAGTCTGTATCCTGATTTTATTATATGCAGGACCCATGCAGATATGTTGGGAAGATGATACCATGCCTCTACAAAATCTACTAGGGGTACCAGCCTCTCGAGACTGGCCTCTGGTGTTCTTCGAGCATCTTTCTCGACTGCCTGAAGCGGAATACCGGCAGGCTGTAGTCGATACGGTTCTTTTAACCAAAACTGATGCTTTACTAGAAAATTTTCGCTGGAAAGAGATGCGGCCCGAAGCGTCGTTGACGGCGGGCAACCTACATCGTTTCCTAGAGGGCTCCGCTGCGAGAACAACCTCGGTTGCCCTGCAGTGGAGGGGACCGCCCTCAGAGGTCCTACCATTCCGGTCAGGACCTCTTCCCCGAAGTCCTCCTAGCCTGAATGACTTCCCTCAGGTCACCCCTCTGGCTGGAGGACTTCGATTTCTGAGAGCGCTTCCTCTGTTGCCAAGCTCCAGGAGGAGGGGCTCTAGAGGAAACGCTCTCTTTCTGCTCTGCCCGGTGAGAGTAGCTGGCTGCTGGCTGGGGCTGATCGCTCGGCCCCACCCTACTCGATTTGGACTTAGCCTTACGGGGGAGGTACTGCTGGAACGCCGCAGATTGTTTCTTCGCCTCCTGAAACCTGTCGACGACCGAAGTAACGGCGTCGCCAAACAGGCCAGAAGGCGAGAGCGGCGCATCCAGCAGAAAAGACCTATCTTTATCTTTTATTCCAGATAGGTTCAGCCACAGATGCCTCTCCGTAGCCACCATAGCTGCCATAGAGCGGCCGATGGCACGGGCCGTCTCTTTTGTGGCCCGGAGAGACAAATCTGTGGCCTTCCTCAACTCCGCAATATCCTCAGGAGTTGGCCCCTCCCCCTCATCCAAATCTTTCAGGAGGTCGGCCTGGTATGCCTGCAAGACAGCCATAGTGTGCAGACATGAACCAGCCCGACCTGCCGCCATGTAAGCCCTGCCTATTAAAGCTGATGTATCTCTGCAGGGCTTACTAGGCAGCGCCGGGGTTTTTAGGGAAGACGCCGATTCAGGGGAAAGATAACCCGCTAAAGCTTCCTCTACTTTCGGCATCTTCCCATAACCCTTGTCCCGTGCCCCCATAATATTGCTATAATCAACCATACTGGGACTGGAGACACGAGACGAGTGCGGTTTATCCCACGATCTCGAGATTTCAGAATGGAGATCGGGGAAAAACGGCAAACCCCGGCGCTGAGGTTGTGCTCTCTGCTGCAGGAAACGCTCATCAAGCTTGCTTTTCGCCTGCGTTCCCTGCTCATGATGTGGCCAGCTAATATTGAGTCTGGCCACTGCACGAGTCACAACCTCAACCAGCTCCTCATAAGCTTGGCCGTGAACTGGCGCGCCAAAATCACGGTCATCCGCATCAATACTCAGCACATCTACTTCCTCAGAAGCAGAGAGCTGAAGCATTGGGACCTGATCGTGGGCAGGAGAAGCCGCGATGCGGGCTCCTGGACCACTCTCAGGGGCTACGGGATCCTCAGACGAAGAATGAGAAGGTGCCTCAGCAGCCTCATTCTCATCTAAAAGATCCCGCTGCGAGCCCCACGATCTCAATCGCCGCGCCGCCTCAACAGACGCGGGACCAGAACCGCGGGGAGCGCGAGCCTGACCGTGCTCATCAAAGCACGCCAGCCGGGAGCGCAGCACTCTAATGGGTAGTGCTTCACAGTGAACACAAGCAGCTCCCTCGAGAGCTGCCCGTGCGTGCTGCGCTCCCAAACAATTCACACACAAAGAGTGTGTATCCCCACCCGTAATAAAGCGAGGGCAAGGATGCACACACTTCTTGAATTGTTCGCTGGCCATCATATATATATATAGATATTGATATAAGGACAAACAACACCAAATAAGACAGACAGTTTTTCAACACAGAGCGCTTGCTGAAGAGCGAAAGCTAGTGTGTGTTGTGACAGCGTCACTTTTATACTTCCGGGTATGCCGTCACATGTTACGTCACGACGCAACACCAATCAGGATTGGATTAGTTTTATTCATACTTCAGAGGCGCACGCTTAGGGAGCGTCCCCAAAGTGTCGATCTCGACGCAGTGTTGAGTTCCCTCGAAAGGGAACTAAATTCTGTATCAAATTAGAGTTACTGTAAATCCGGCTTCTAGTTCATAAACGCCAGAGGAGAACTGGCCCCTGACTGAGCCTGGGTTCTCCCAAGGTTTTTTTTTCTCTCCATTAGGTCACCTGATGGAGTGTTAGGACACCAGTAGGTCACTTGATGGAGTTTTTCGGTTCCTTGCCACTGTTGCCTTTGGCTTGCTCAGTTGGGGATATTCAAATTAATTAACCAAGCATTAATACCATTGATCAGCCCTACCAAACGTGGATGTTTTTTCCACTAAGAAACAAACATTGTTATGTTATTTGATTGATACTGTGAAGCTGCTTTGATGCAATTTATATTGTGAAAAGCGCTATATAAATACACTTGATGTAGCCTACTCTCATTCATAAATTATATTTATACAAATAAAAATTCATAATGTAGAAGCCTATATATTATATTGTGCTGTATTATATTCTGTTAATTATATAAGATCAGTCAAAGTGCGGAAAAGCCCTGGTCCTGATCATATTGGAGGACGACTTATTAAAAACTGTGCTGGGCAGTTGGCGGACATCTTCACATATATCTTTCAACTATCACTGCAGTTGCACAGGGTCCCTCATCTTTGGAAAGACTCTATCATTGTGCCAGTCCCAAAAATTAAAGCCCCAAAGCTACTGAATGACTTTCGACCTATAGCACTCACTTCTCTAGTGATGAAATCGTTTGAAAAATTGGTGAAGTCTGCCATAATGGACTATGTGCAGGACAGACTGGATTCTTTACAGTTTGCTTATAGACCAGGTCGAGGTATGGATGATGCCACAGGAACACTTTTAAATTTGGTTTTTAAACATCTCGAAGGGGCAGGTTCTCTAGTCCGTTTGCTTTTTGTTGATTTTTCTTCTGCATTTAACTGTATTCAGCCTCATGTTTTAGCTGATAAACTGAATCAAAACTTCAACATTGACCCAGGTTTGATCAGTTGGCTGATGGACTTCTTAACAGAGCGGCCTCAGCGAGTCAGGGTCAATGGGATCCAATCGGATGTTCTTTGGTCATCAACTGGATCTCCGCAGGGCTGTGTACTGTCGCCACTTTTATTTGTCCTATATACTAATGACTGTCAGAGCAGCTATCCAGGTTGTCATGTTGTTAAGTTTGCTGACGACTCTGTCATTGTTTCACTTCTAAGTCATAAAGACTGTGAGCATGGTCCTGTTTTATCAGATTTTGTTGAGTGGTGTGGAACTGCCTTTCTAAACATAAATGTAAACAAAACTAAAGAAGTGTACATCAACTTTGGCAGGTCACCTGTGTCTCTTCCTCCTGCTCTTATCAGCAGCCAGGCTGTGGGTCAGGTAGAGAACTACAAATACCTGGGGACAGTCATTGACAATAAGTTGCTTTTTGAGTCGCAGGTAGATGCTGTCTGCAAGAAGGCTCATCACCGTATGTACTTTTATCGGAAACGTAGAAATTTTAACCTGGATACTACTTTTATGAAAAAAAAATTATTCCTGCTTTATTGAATCAATTCTTACTTTTTCATTTATCTGTCGGCACGGTTCTCTCTTGGAGAAGCAAAAGAACCGTCTTAATGATGTTGTCAAAGTGTGTAGTAAGATTTCTGGAATTGCCTTAAATGACCTAAGCGAGGTGTACAGAGTCAGATGTTTGAGGAAGGCTACGGCTATTATTGCTGACCCATCTCATCCGTTGTGCCAAGAGTTTTTACTGCTTCCTTCCGGGCGCCGTTATAAAGTTCCACGGGGTAACACCAACAGGTTCAAGAAGTCCATGATCCCCAGAGCGATCAGTCTTTTAAATAAATGAGTGAATGAGTATATTTAATGTATTGTTTTAGAATGTGTTCTTTGTTTTGTGTCGATGGTATGTTGTATGTGACTGCTGGCTGTAAACTAAATTGCCCCATGGGGGATAATAAAGCTGAAATAACTAACTAACTAACTGTTTTACTATAGCCTATATTATATTTCGCTGCGTCATCCGCACCAATTACAAAAACAAACAAAAAAACAACTATAACAAATTATTTAGCCTTTGTTGCTTCAAAGAAAAAGAACGCCTTTTTGAATTCACCTTATAGGACTACATTAAAACAAGGTTGATCGTGAATTAAAGCGCTCTGTATCTGCTGCTCACTCGCATTCGTTTCTAGCAGGCATGAACGCGTTTCGTCAACAGTTCAGGTTTGTGTTGGCCAGATTGTTGACAATCATACACACTGCTCAAACATTCTAAACCAGTTAAAACAACTGGATTAAACACTCCAATTGATTTTTTTTAATTAAAAACCTTTAAATACATTAGTTACAATATTTATAATTTAATTAAGATAAGGCCATATTTGGACAGAGATTTATCCTGAAAGGAATTTAGCCTTTCCCTGTTCTCATTATTTAAGTTTAATAAATGTGTATATTTAATAAATATACAAAATGATTACACAGGCATTTCTTTCTGAATAGATTTCATTATTTAACAAACATGTACACTCATTCATAATTATATTTATACATATAAAAATTCATAATTTCAAGTGTAGCTTAATGGGGGGTTTTTGTATTAGGCTATGTCTATGATCTTCGTTACTTGATTTATATTTGATAAACCTTTTTTAATATAATATAATATAATTTAATATATCAAATAATATAAAATACTTACTAATAGAAGTATTAAATAAGTAGGCTACTAAAATTTTATATTGATATAATAACTTATTTGCCTGGCGGCATCCACCTCGGACTTCAGGTTATTAGCGGCAGCTGCAGCTACTTCCTGCTGCCAGCTGGCGATTTTTCGCTGAACCCCCTCACCCCAGTTACGAGCTCTGACGTCACATAGCCCGCGAAACCATACAAAACAGAGCCATAGCAGAGAATGTCTAATGGGCTCTATGCACGGCGGTAATTCCGGTGAAGGTCTAAGGATACTCGATAACTTCCGCCGATCGTAGAGTCCAATGCAATACCGAGAATTTATATTGAATTTTATACTCCATGGTTACACTAAAGAAACGTTAGTCACAAAAACAGACAAAACAGACACCCCTCGTTGTGTTTATGCTTCTGTTTTAAAATTATATTAAATAAACATAACTATATATAAAATTACACCTTAACGTATGAAAGTTTCTTTTCAAAGACGGGAGGACAGTACATTGTGAAGACTCTGCCATAATCCCGTTTTCCTCGGTCCGCTTTAATCTCCCCAACCGGAAACTGAAGAGCATCCTTGCGTCAAATGCGGAACTTATGCATGCATATACTAGCCCATAGAAAGAGAATTGACCTTTGGCAGGGAGCTTGATTGACAGGTGTGACCTGACCAATCATACTTCACCATCCGCCATTTTGTCCGACAAAGCAGTCAGGAGAGTTAGTAGATTAACATGGGAGGATTTGAACTTGAAAAACGGTTAAAACAACATTCCTTCTTATGTTCATTCATGTTTATTTGATGCTATAAATTAACTAGAAGGAAAAGATGATCGGTTCACGAGCAGCTTTAACTGATGCTCTACAGCGATCTGTCACGACACATTAAAGAGCCACAAAGCGGTATTTATTGTTTAAATTTCTTTTAAAAAATAACCAAATTTGAAAGGTGAGACTATGCTTAATATGTTTAATATCAAAAGTAACCGAAAAGTAACCTGGTCTGTCAGCGTGTTGTCAGTCTCCTCTCTGCTCCGCGATGTATTTTTCACTGCGTGAGAACATGGTGTGGAGTGAGAGCGGCGTAGCTTGATGGACATAGCGACAGTAACTAAGGGGGGCGGGGCTTAGCCAAAGGTGAATTGGCACTGTCTGGTTACTTCCGGTTTCTGGACTGGCTGCAGTAACACGTCTCTGTCCATGCGGGGGCGCTCACAGGCGAGTGCAGAATGAATGGGAGTCTATGGGGTTTCACCCCCAGAAATCCACTTTTCTCAGGATGTAATTTTTTGTCAAGTAATTTGAAAGTTGCATTCAAAAGGGAGGGCTAAGATAATACACTCAGCTGAAAATTGCATTCTTAAGTTAACTTAACTGTTCTAAAAATCCGTTCAAAAATGTGATGATGTCACATAATAGCAGAATGCTAGCGTGTTCCGGCCAACAACGGCCTAACCTGTACGAAATCGAAAGGACATAAGTACTCGTTCATTCGACTTTTGGTCTATAATCTATATTGAACTTGCGGAATCAACAATAAAATCTATGTTTATTCAACGACAAGCAGGAGAAAGAGATACATTTAGCCGTCTAGCTCCATAGACTCCCATTCATTCTGCACTCACCTCCAGTGGAATTCTAATGGAACTGCAACCAAGATGATACACAATGGGGCTAATAGGAAGTGCCAAGGCTCTCCTTTAGATGGGCTCTGGCCATAGAGAGAAAGGGTTGCGACACTCTATGGCCCAGTCCCAAATGGTGCACTATATGCGGACTTCTGGTCTCTTGGACTTAAATTGCGCGTGCTCGCCGAGTCTACGAGTCCGTCCCTTTTAGCATTTTAACGCTCTGAAGTGTGCTCAGCAGCGCCCCCTTTGTACCCTTGAAGCGGTCTTCCGCGAAGCCCGCATAGATGCAGGCTCAACGCAATTTAACTAACGTTACCCAGGAATCCTTGCGAAATGCCAATCAGAAAACGGATGGGATTGGATTTCGCTCACGGACTGTAAACATGGCTGAGAAGAGAATATGTATCATTATGGTTTTTATGACATAAGCGTTCATTTTACCAGTTGTTACTTACAGTTTATACAAACATTATCGACCAGTGGTCGATATCTCAAACATAATAATAGCGTGTTAAATAATACGATCGCATTATGATTTATTACATAAATAGAACCGAATGTCATGGCTTTACTGAGTCATATAAACGTAGTATGAATATTGAAACTTGTACATTTGTCTTAATCTTCAATTTTAACACAAAATTAAAATGAGTTTATGTATTATTATGTAGGCTACAACTGTATTTATCATTTACATAACCATGACATCTATTCTAATGCCCATGTGGCATATACAATTATAGAACTGTAAAGCAGGCTGTGTAGTTCACATGGACATAAGATTTGGGAAAATAAAATAAATCCTGTTTTCGATGCTAAAGACTGTAATTTTTGTTTTAATGATATTTGTGATATTTTTCTAATAAAGGGACTGATGAGATGACCTTTAAGTTTATTCAGCTCCGTATGGAGAGGGATAAGGCTTTCACAGGCATGAGTAACGCATCTGCGGCGTGACGATTGAGTCTGTCCCAAAATACCTCTCAATGCGCCCTCGCGGACTCGTGCTAAGGGCCCTATAGGTCTGCACTACATGACGTCACCGAAGTGTGGACTCTGAGGAAGTCCACAAGTCCGGAGTGTACCATTTGGGACAGGGCCTATGTCGCCGCTATGGCTATCACGTGGTTCCTGTAAGCCCCAATAGTTCCAAAACATACGCTGGCTGTCACGTTCTTCTATGGGACAGACAGCAGCGATTGCATTATTGAACGGTAAATATAAAATAAAATTATTTTTTTATTGCATTTTGTTAATGTCAGTTTTGCATTTGGAGAGGCAGGGTGACAACGAAATACTGTATATTACTTACATAAAATATAAATAATTACGCTGTGCATGTACAAATGAAGACCAGTACAAGCATCGCAAAGGGCCTCTGATACAATATAGACAGTTGCCAATTCAAAAGAGGTCGATATTTCAGCAACTTATCTCTGGAACAACTCGACGTGCAGCAATGTAAGTGAATGGAGTCCAGCGCCTAAATGATTGTGTTTGGAACTAATCAGATCTTCAAATCCCAGAAGTAGGCGGTTAAAAGCGCCGCCATTTTTTACTATGGGAGTGTCGCAAATCTTTCTCTCTATGGCTCTGATACAAAATAACAATGGCAGCCCCTACGCTACGGATGCAGTGTTTCTGCCATAGGTTTCTGCAGGCGGTACTTATACGCAAATGTTATGCATTATCTACAGCTATTCTAGCGTTAATTAGTTTTCAGTCCATTGAGTGCAAGGATAAATTATTTCCGCCGTTTTTCCTCCCCCGTTTCCCTCAAATAAACAAGGAGAAATTATTAAATTATTACAAATGCGCATAAGCCCGTAAGGTCCGCCATGCTGGTTTGTTTACATCTAGCTACCACAATTCCTTGCGCTCAGGTAGTTTGGCATGACTGGTCTGGAACGCTACAGAGTCGTGAGTGGTGGTTTGAAGTCGTGATTTACGTGCTCAAAAACCTGCCTGGAACGCAGCATAAGCCTCGTTTACTGAAATCACATGACTCTGGCAGTTTGATGTTTGATACAAGCTCCAAACCATTGATTCAGAACTAAAGTTTTGACAAAAGTCTTTTGAAATTGCCATCGCTACTTTTTCTCAATTTAGGAAGGAAAGCCTAACTTCTTGTGTATTTTCCATTTTTCTTGGTGCAGGAAAGTTAATTGTCTTCCCCAGTTGAACATTGATTATTTAAAAACAATAAAACAATTCACAATAAAAATGAAAAGATGCACGATGAAAAAGTAAATAGCAAAAGAACAAACCTAATAATAATAAATAAGAACATTTTCAACCAATATCTAGATATCTTTTATTGGCTGGCATGTTTTAGTCCAGATTAAAATGTGATAACTAGTCTACTCATAAACAAATGTTAAAAAAATGGCTTCTTTAAGTATTTGGTATTGTTTGACAAACACCCTAGAATACAAAAAATCTGTAGGGCTGTTGTAAATACTCTGACTTCATTTCTTCCTTTCGTGAGAATTGTGACAATGACAAGAGTGTCAGAATAGAAGCAGAAAGATGCTTGTGTTCGACAGTTTTTCTACTTTTCCATGAGCGCCACCTGCTGTCAGAGACTGAATCTGCATTTCAGTTCAGCTTCTAATATACAGTACAGGTCCTTCTCAAAAAATTAGCATATTGTGATAAAGTTCATTATTTTACATAATGTAATGATAAAAATGTAACTTTCATATATTTTAGATTCATTGCACACCAACTGAACTATTTCAGGTCTTTTATTGTTTTAATACTGATGATTTTGGCATACAGCTCATGAAAACCCAAAATTCCTGTCTCAAAAAATTAGCATATTTCATCCGACCAATAAAATAAGTGTTTTTAATACAAAAAAGTCAACCTTCAAATAATTATGTTCAGTTATGCACTCAATACTTGGTCAGGAATCCTTTTGCAGAAATGACTGCTTCAATGTGGCGTGGCATGGAGGCAATCAGCCTGTGGCACTGCTGAGGTGTTATGGAGGCCCAGGATGCTTCGATAGCGGCCTTAAGTTCATCCAGAGTGTTGGGTCTTGCGTCTCTCAACTTTCTCTTAACAATATCCCATAGATTCTCTATGGGGTTCAGGTCAGGAGAGTTGGCAGGCCAATTGAGCACAGTAATACCATGGTCAGTAAACCATTTACCAGTGGTTTTGGCACTGTGAGCAGGTGCCAGGTCGTGCTGAAAAATGAAATCTTCATCTCCATAAAGCTTTTCAGCAGGTGGAAGCATGAAGTGCTCCAAAATCTCCTGATAGCTAGCTGCATTGACCCTGCCCTTGATAAAACACAGTGGACCAACACCAGCAGCTGACATGGCACCCCAGACCATCACTGACTGTGGGTACTTGACACTGGACTTCAGGCATTTTGGCATTTCCTTCTCCCCAGTCTTCCTCCAGACTCTGGCACCTTGATTTCCAAATGACATGCAACCACTGAGCAACAGTCCTGTGCTGCTTCTCTGTAGTCCAGGTCAGGCGCTTCTGCCGCTGTTTCTGGTTCAAAAGTGGCTTGACCTGGGGAATGCGGCACCTGTAGCCCATTTCCTGCACACGCCTGTGCACGGTGGCTCTGGATGTTTCTACTCCAGACTCAGTTCACTGCTTCCGCAGGTCCCCCAAGGTCTGGAATCGGTCCTTCTCCACAATCTTCCTCAGGGTCCTGTCACCTCTTCTCGTTGTGCAGCGTTTTTTGCCACACTTTTTCCTTCCCACAGACTTCCCACTGAGGTGCCTTGATACAGCACTCTGGGAACAGCCTATTTGTTCAGAAATTTCTTTCTTACCCTCTTGCTTGAGGGTGTCAATGATGGCCTTCTGGACAGCAGTCAGGTCGTCAGTCTTACCCATGATTGCGGTTTTGAGTAATGAAACAGGCTGGGAGTTTTTAAAAGCCTCAGGAATCTTTTGCAGGTGCTTAGAGTTAATTAGTTGATTCAGATGATTAGGTTAATAGCTCGTTTAGAGAACCTTTTCATGATATGCTAATTTTTTGAGACAGGAATTTTGGGTTTTCATGAGCTGTATGCCAAAATCATCAGTATTAAAACAATAAAACACCTGAAATATTTCAGTTGGTGTGCAATGAATCTAAAATATATGAAAGTTGAATTTTTATCATTACATAATGGAAAATAATGAACTTTATCACAATATGGTAATTTTTTGAGAAGGACCTGTTATAGTGTGAGAGTTGATATCTTTAATTTCCTTCAGTGCTGGATGTAGAAGGGCAAGCTCTGAATGTTGTCTGGACCCAGTATCATGAAGACATTTGGTTCTGATGCCTGGACAGAAATAGAGGAGAGAAACTAAGAAGGAAATGAATTAGATGGCTTTGCAAGGTGGCTAAACTTACATCTTCTCATAGCATTATGTCATGGTGTCATTCCCATACATCTATGCATATGATCAAATCAAGTGCAAAACACTGTCTGTACTGCAGGATAGCATGACTTTTCTGAGGTTTTGTCTGAGGTTTCTTTGGAAACCTGCTGACACCTGATGTCTTTTAGTCTTTTTAGTCTGAAACAAACAAAATACATCTTACAAAAATCATAAAGGGCCTCAAAACAGTATCTATGTAATTTCCAGATTTAAAAAAAAATAAAATAATTAAAAATAAGGGCTTGGTTCATAAATTTGCTCAAATGAATGTGAATGTCCAATATAATAATGACAATGGTATTTTCTGTAACGTTACATAACTACACAAACCAAACATATTAGCAAATTAGCAATTTGTAAAGTTATAAACTAATAATAATTGTTTTATTTAAGAGAACAATAACACTAGCATAAAGTGGTATAACCATAAATAACAATAAAAAATATCACATAAAATTTATAATAATAAAAAGTGT
The DNA here is from genome assembly GCA_030578275.1 of Meda fulgida. Classification (NCBI taxonomy): domain Eukaryota; kingdom Metazoa; phylum Chordata; class Actinopteri; order Cypriniformes; family Leuciscidae; genus Meda; species Meda fulgida. The sequence goes on along the minus strand of CM060629.1, from coordinate 5,334,754 downwards.
ATATTTTTAGTGTATAAATAAAAATACCCACATGTAATGTTTGTCAGATGCATTGAGAGGCCTGGCAGAATGTAATAATAATAATAATAAAATAATAATAATGGTATAGAAGTAATGAAAATGCCACATGATGTAATGACTACGAAAGATTGTGGTTTCTGGTTTGACCTTCAGGATTGCAGCTTTTGATGTCCACATATGTGCCTTGTAAATTTTTGCCATTTAATAATTATTCAATCATATTTTCGGCTCAGATTAATATAATTTCGGACAACAACAGTATATAACACACGCTGGATAATTGCATTAAACAACAGTGCTATTTCAGTTTTTAAGCAGAATGTCGTATTCTGTTCAGGCGCTCCGTGGCCTGCTATGAGGTCCTTCTGATCGCCATGTGGTGTTGGATAATTCTAGAAGAACGTCAGTGAGACTTCATCACTAGCGTTATCGAAGCACAGGCCCTGAGAGTGACCCGTCAGAGCTAATTTATTTGGCATTCAGTGGCTTTGCAAAGACCTGTTACTCAACGTTCATTTATATTAGCTATTAAGTGCTCAAAGATGTTGTCTGCGGCGAGAACAGCAGCGAGAAACATGTCGTGCTCTCAGAAATCCTCCAGCACTGTGTCTGGTCTCATCAAGAAGGTGAGTTCGTTCTTCACTACTACTGAGTGCCCTTTAAAGTGTGCTGTCAGTCAGATTGATTTCTCAGTGGGTATTTGATTCAGTCTCTTTATATCGAGTCGACATGATTTTGATCTGGACTGTAGATGAAGTTTGCAGTGATGTTGGTTTGGTAACAGGATCCGTTGACATTTGCTTGAAGTGATTAATGTCAGTAACCATGCATTTGTAGCCATTCTAATCATATAACATCTGTTAAAGACACAAAACAGTGGGAAGACAAGCTTTAAACTAATAATTTCCCCTTTACATTAAGAAACCCCCCCCAAATGTGCATGTGATTTAACCACGTTCCATCGTTATGTAAGTAATTTGTTTTAGATACATGATGATTTATTATCCGTTAAATCATCTAGACAGTTAAAAGTGTGTAAACAGCAGTGGAGGTCATTCATTTGGTGTCTGTGGAGTTGAGGAAGAGTGTGTTTGAATGACCTTCATGAAGTGTCCCTGAAGCATCCCACCTCTGGTTATGACATGAGCTTTCCTTCATCCGGCTGTTTCACTGATACATGACTTGTTGTTCATTAATAACATATACTGACCGAGTGTTTGAAGTAATATTGCCATTATGTGAAAGTGAATCCACGTGATTCTCTTTGCTTCAACATGACCATATGGTCAGACCTGTCAAACTGAGTAATTCTGTATATGTCTGTCTTTTGGCCATTACTGCACTCTGTACAGCATCTCATATATTCATTTGTATTCTATTTTGTATTCGAGTGAAACTTTTTTTTTGTCCAATTTTTGCTAGGCTTGTTGGAATGGATTGACTCAACAAACTCTCCAGACTTCAGCCAGACGTCAATATGCGTGAGTATCATATTAGCTGTTCTATCATAGACGATTACGGTCCATGAACGAGTGTCTGAGCTGCCGGCTGGTTTTTCAGTTCGGAGGCGATCCGAGGCGCTGTCATCGGTATTGATCTGGGAACCACAAACTCCTGCGTGGCTGTGATGGAGGGAAAACAAGCAAAGGTGAGCTAGAGGCTTAAGATGAGTCTCAGACTAAAATGCATGTTTGAGCTCTTTAAACTGAAATTAACATTATCTTGAAATATGTATTGTTTTGTCTCAAGATGCACACCAGTAATGTTTTTTTTTTTGCTAAGTTACTTTTATAAAAGCTACTTAAATGCCCTAAGCGAACTAAGGTCTAAATCTGGTGTAATCTAAGCCCTGCTTGTGAAACTGGGCCATGAAGTGTTAATTTAGTTGTAGCGGCACATAAAAAAAATCCAAAACTGCTAAGGAGCGGAGTACAGGAATAACTTTTGTGACAACATGTTAAATGGTTTTGTCCCAGGACTCAAGAATCAGTGATATACTGCACTGTTATGTACTTGCATGTCATTGTCTAAAATGCACAAAATATGCACAAAACATAAAATACAATGTCCCAAGAATTTACATTGGGCAAAAAAGGTGTCTTCCTCAATATTTTTGTCCTGTTTTCCAATACAAATATCTAGACATCTTTGAGATGCAAATGTAAAACAAAGTCTTGATAAATTAAACCAAATGAAGTGCACCTTAACATGAACAAATATCTGTCAGTTAAATGAACTTCCCTTTGAGTTAAGTTGATTTTTCTGAGCCCTTTGGCAGACTTTGAAATAAAAAGGTCTTAAAAGCAGGGTTCCCGTGGGTCCTTGAAATCCTTGAAAGTTTGTGAATCTGAAAAAAATTCAAGGCCCAGGAAAGTTTGGGAAAATGAGCATGCAGGTCCTTAATTTATTGAATGCGTTTTGTGCAAGAAGTTTTCTGGAAAAAATTCCATATTCCCTCTGGTCGGATGAAAGTGTATTTCGCCAACACTTTGTGGCCTGTGCATTCTAGCTTGCTTGATTTACGTTAGTTGTGCGGATTTACGCATTACGCTAAGTGTTTCCCGCTTGAGGTACTTTTGATGTACGTTGCCATGACGTTCACTCCCGCACAAAAATACTACGATGGTACCTCAACGTTTGTTGTTGAACATAACAAATGTGTCCCCACATTAAGTCTTTGAATATGAGGGTATTGACCTAGAAAGTCCTTGAGTTTGAAGTTAACCAAGGTGTGGGAACCCTGTAAAAGTCCGAATTTGACCAGAAACCATGTGAATTATCACATGCTCATTTGAAATTATTTAAAGCCCCTATTGAGAACAAGAGCAAATCTGAATGAATCTTGAGTGATGAGAATGAATCGATCACCACTACTACTGTCTGCCTGAAATGGACATTGAATCAAAATGCTGTTGAACTAAAACGCATCACCGCAACAGGTCCTGGAAAACGCAGAGGGTGCGAGGACGACCCCGTCAGTGGTGGCCTTCACATCTGATGGAGAGCGGCTCGTGGGAATGCCGGCCAAACGTCAAGCTGTCACCAACCCCAACAACACTCTCTACGCCACTAAACGTCTGATTGGACGGCGCTATGATGATGCTGAAGTCCAGAAAGATCTGTAAGGCATTTAATTTCAAACTTGATGGGTTTTCATGAGCTGTAAGCCATAATCATCAGCTTTTGCATGATATTTGAATTTTTTGAGTATTTACTTACAAGGAACAGCTGCAACACTCATGACGTTGAGCACGCATTTGACCGTTTTCGAGGAAGCCAAGGTTGTGCGTTTGTGCAGCAGACATGAAATGCACTCAAGCGTGGGATGATTTTATAGGCAGTGTCTTTAACCTCTGCTCGCATGATCACTGAACGCATCTGTGCTGAAATTAATCAATGAGCTTAATCCATTAAATCATTAACTGGACTCAATCAAATAATCATTGACATCCTTATGTAGTTTTTGTTTTTCTTCCAAATAAGTGATAAACTTTGCTGTGATTGACAGGAAAAATGTGCCCTATAAGATCGTGCGTGCCTCTAACGGAGACGCCTGGCTGGAAGCCCACGGCAAACTGTACTCGCCCAGTCAGGCCGGAGCCTTCATCCTCATGAAGATGAAGGAGACTGCAGGTGAGTCCTGCCCGAACAACAGCAGGTTAAGACCAAAATAATCAAAAGCTCCATCAAACCACAGTTCCTCCTTTTCTTTCTCAGAGAGCTACTTGGGCCATGCGGCGAAGAACGCTGTTATTACAGTACCAGCTTACTTCAACGACTCCCAGAGACAGGTGAACGCCGTCCCACCACACCTTCTGCTTTTTACATTCTACTAGATTAACTTAAACGGGTAGTTCACCCAGAAATGTAAAGTTTTCTTCACCTTTGTTGTTCCAAACATGTATGAATTTCTTTCTTCTGTTGAACACAAAGGAAGATATTCTGAAGAACGACAGTAATCATACAGTTTATGGGCCCCATTGATTTCCATAATATTTTTTCTCCATACTGTTGAAGTCAATGGGGCCCATTAACTGTATGATTGCTGTCGTTCTTCAGAATATCTTCCTTTGTGTTCAACAGAAGAAAGAAATTCATACAGGTTTGGAACAACTTGAGTAAATGATGACTGTGCTTTTCACAATACATATTGTTTCAAAGCATTTTACAGAAAATGCTTGTTTCAGTCTTCCATTTTAGAAAGCGTTTTGTTATCGGCCACTGACGTGAGTGCTCATGTTGTGAACAGCTTTGGTTTATCAGATGCATTACTGTCTGTAAAATCTGGTGTGTTTGTCACAGGCGACCAAGGACGCAGGACAGATTGCAGGTTTGAATGTGCTGCGCGTTATTAATGAGCCGACTGCTGCTGCTTTAGCCTATGGGCTGGACAAGACTCAAGACAAAATGTAAGTATCAGATGCTCTTACTACAATATTGTGTTTTATCTTTATATACCAACATTGATAGGGATTACGCCATACCACTTATTCATGTCTAATACAGATTCCAATACTGATACCAATCCAAAAAAAAACAGCTTAATTTTTTAGGTACCGCTGGTCTATTAAACAGTAGCAAGTAAGAAATACAGAAATGTAATCAATTCAGGCTCGACAATAAGGACTGCCCGATCGGGCCAGTGCTGTGGGGGTGTGCGATATATATCGTCTATGATAGTTGATTTAACAATCTGACATTATCGAGTATGTCCCTCACTTTACAAAAAACAAACAAACACACACCCATTGAGTGCACGCATACACTACGTGATGAAGTCTATTCAGTTAGACAAGCACGCGTGCACATTTAGAGTGCAGACTTTTACTGCGTGATTTAGTATATTAAAATGTATTTAGAGTGATCCCAGATTAAAGATATGTATTTAATATAGTTAACCAATTTTACACGAAGAGCGCCATTTTAACTCAATTTCACAAATAGCATGAATTTTCACAAATGTGGCATTGATTTTCTATAATTTACACTTTAATAAACAAATTAATACTAAAGGGGTCATATAATGCCATTTTTGTAAAAGTTAATATGAATATTTATGGTCTAAATGAAAACTTTGTAATATACTTTAATTAATTCTCATTAGTATTGTAAGAAAACACTAATTTTACCTGGTCAAAAACAGCTCTGTTTTCAGCATGCCGTTTCAGTGCATATGCCTTTAAATGATAATGAGCTTTGCTCACTCTGCCCAAGATTTATAGTCTTGAATCATATGCATTTGCAGGATGTAAACAGTATTTTGCCGGTATTGCTACCATTCATCTTCATGCAGTTATAACTTTTTTTTTTTTTTTTTTTTTTTTACACATCTTAATCAGTAGCACAAGTAAACCAGGTGTAACTTAGTGTTACCACGTTAACTTCAACACCTGCGTACAAAGTTTTTAATAACACATTAACCATAACGCGTTGTTCATTATAAACGTGGGATTATGAATTATATTGAGAACGTTGTAACGTTACATAGAAAATATGCCGTAATATACCCTGAGTGTAAACATTAGCCGCACTCATCGTGAAGCGAGCAAGCGATTTGCAAAGGTTAATATGTAAAGGTTAATAAAACGTTACACTCACTTGTTCTGGAGGTGCAGCAGAAACACGAATAGTTGGTACCGATTCTTTTTTTTTCAGGAGCAGCTTCTTAGCATAACCAGACCCTCAACCAAACCCCCCTTAACACTGACCCTCGTTTATAAAGCAGTCTGGTGAGACCTGATTAGCGCAAACATAAAAGCATTTACGTTGATCGTTGGGAATATTCCCTTCAAAAATAAAACTCAGCCACTGCGTTTTTCAGGAACATTAAAATGACTGCTGTGTTCCGTATAAAACCCCAGAACAGAACACCACAATCGCTTAGACGCCATTCTGCTCCAGTGTATCAACAACGGGGGACTGCGAGAACAGCTCGCTCAGGGCGGGTCTGTGTTGAAACGTTGCTGTCAATCATCAATCGTGGGAGGGGTGTCCGATCAAGTGACGTCACAAGATCGAACGGCTCAGTTTGAGGCAGGGGCAAACATATAAGGAGATTAAAACAAAAACACTGCAGTGTTTCCTCTAGAATTTTTTCCAACTGTGGTGGCAGGCCCATTTCCCCAGGGGGAGGGGGCGTGGCCAATGAGGCCATATTCCCATTGGCCACGCCCCCTTGCCCCAGGTGTTTAAACCTCCCCTAAGTATTATAACATGGAAGGCTCCAATAAGAGCGGCAAAGCGATTATGCGCATCTCGTGCGTAGAATGATGCACTTGAAGCAACGCGAACTTCGTGAAGTTACAGTGCGCAGCGCTTCACATTGAAAAGTTCAAAGCACAAAGCGAACAGAAGAGATTATATCTATCTATGCTTAGTGTATCTATCTATGTAACAGTTTATTGAGCCTTTTTTAATTTTTTTTTTTACAGTTTTAAATTTCAGTTACAGTGCGCATGAAGAACAATTCATAGCGCTCTCTACTCCAGTGCTGTAATCTAACAGACACCCAGGAGAAAGGAATATGATTTAGAAAGCGGAATAAACTCCAGCAAGATTATGCAAACCATAGACCTTTATCTACAAATAAAGTATAATAATGGGAACATTGATCTTGATGAGTGTCGTCGTGTTACTGTCGTAACCGAACGCGACGCGCTGTTTGAATGCTGAATGGAGAATGACTGAGAAGAAAAAAGTTTCCATTAACTTGTCTTTAACGACTTAAATATTAATTTTTACCTCACATTATGCTATTGAAAGACTTTAGAAGTCTTAGAATATAGTGCGAAAACGTTATTGTGCTTTACAATGTTGTTTATGCCTTTAGAGGGGCTTAACAAATAGCACAATATCGGACCTCACTGAGAAGCTGCAGCCGTGGCAGGATGATTTTAGGTGTGGCGGCCCGCCACGACGGAATGAATGTAGCGGAAACACTGCACTGCATGGATTTTTATCATTATATTATGGTTGTGTACAGGCACTGCCAACACATTTCAGTACAATCAACTTGTAAAAGTGCATGTACCATTATATGACCCCTTTAAGTGACTTACATTTTAGACACCAAATCACCTGTTTATCCAATGAAAATAGTTTCAAACAAAGTCCACAGCAATGCTTTGTGTCTCTGAGCAACACACTAGTCGACACAATGGTTCATCTTTACTGAATAAATCAGTTTTTTGAATGAATCAGCTGAATCAATGATTCAATGACTCACACAAACCTCTGTTAAAATCTCAGAAATTTTGGTTTGGGGTTTCATGTCGCTTTAATGAGTGTTGAACACGATTGAAGACAATGTTAGCGTCTGTTCGATTTAATAGTAGAGTGAAAGTAGTTACATTTTTAGTTTTTCCGCTTTTCCCGTCTTCCGGGTTTAAAATCTTCATTGTGACGTGGCAGTGCACTGTGAGTGTGTTGATGACTCATCGGTGTCTCATAATTATTAAAGACACTGTATCTTAATTATTCATGACACCACGTGGATCTTTCCAATGACAGACATGTCAAACTGTGATATCGCGTAGTAGAGGAGAGAGACAATCATGGGGTCATGGTTGCAATCTGCCATAAAACGGAAAGAAGACGACGACAATCATGGGACTTAAGTGTTTGTTTTCGTGGTGCAAAAGTCCAAGTGGGTTGAATGTTTCCCCAAAAGTGGGTTGAATGTTTCCCCGTGATGCTGCCAGGGCTAGATGGCTCTGGGTGGTTGGTTTAACCACAGACACATCTAAACTGTGTGTGTGTGCCGCAAACATTTTTCTCTTGAGAGCTTTGAAAATTAGAGAATGGTGGACTTCGGCCTTGTTGACGACCAGTGTAGGTTGCGTCTTGCGAGTGATGCGGTACCAAGTCCCGAGGACTTTTCTATCCCCTTCAGAGGTGTGTGTGTGTCTAAAAATATGAATTTTAAGCGGAAAATTATTTTCAAATATATGCATTTATAGTGTGTATATAAACGACTATATATTATAATTTATAATTACATTAAAATTATACATGTACGATTACTGTAGGCTAATATATGTAGCAGGGCATTCAGTTACTTTTGAAAGGACAATAATAAAGTGTCAGTGTATTTCATTAGACTTCAACTTTGCCAGCTATAAAAAAAAAATCTAGCATTTCCTCACGTTTTACCACTGATTTTTAGTGACAGTCGATATGCATGGGCCACTGGCGATGACAGAGATGGCCACACCCACTCCCTCCCTTCTTCTCACAGCCATCCACGCCCATTTAAGTTGCTTTTTTTTTTAAAAGATTGTGAGCTAGACTTGAGCTGAAAGAGGGGGGTTTCATGGCCCTTTAAGACAGTAAAATGCTTCGTTCCAGAATGAATCAGCTGTTTGAAAGAATCGGTTGAATCTCAATGACTTGCTGCCACCTCCTGGTGGGTTTTTCATTTTTATTTCAAATAACAGTGTTTAACGTTTTATATTTTCATCATTTCAAAACATTTTTTATGCATCTTTAACTGCTCTTCACTGATTCACTTTTTTACAGGTTGATCTATAGTTATACATTTATACATTAGATTACAATTTGTGTACCTGAACATCTGTTTAAAGTACAGTTTATTTAATTTATATATGTTTGTTCTGTTGTATTTATTTGTGCTACTATTGCTCATATTTGTTCCTGTTTTATTACTTACTGTTTAAATGAGTTAATCATTGTCATAACCTTATTTATTATGGTTACATGTATCAAAAATAACGAAAACAAACCTAAGCTTTTTTTTATAGGCCCATTTTCTTTTCTTTAGTTTTTCGTTGTGGGGCCAGTGAAAATTGTGGCAGGGCAAGTAAAAATTTTAATCTAATGGAATCTAATCACAAGCTTGAGAATCGAAATCAAATTGTGAATTGTGTCCGTGCTCAGTCCAACTAAAGTTATTCAGTCAAGAGCAGAAAAATTAGTTTTTTTTTTTTTTTTCTCTTTGTCTTTTGTTGTTTGATTTATCATTATTGCTACAGACCGCAGCAGGATTATTAATCAAATCTTTAATTGAGGTAGTTACTATAGGTGTGTGTCTTTTATACAGATATATATTGTATTAATTTGTTTTTGACAATGTGTGGGACAAATGTGTGTTCCATGTGGTATTAATGTGGTTGTACAGTGTTGTCTGATGTATTTTTTTATGCCAGCGTAAAGATTGTCTGTCTGAAGTCAAACAAACAAAGACCGAATGCACAGATCCAATATCTGGAGGCTTGTTACTAATGACTTCATTCAAAAGGAATCTCTGTCTTTATTCCAGAATTGCTGTGTATGATCTTGGTGGCGGGACGTTTGATATCTCTATCTTGGAGATCCAGAAGGGTGTTTTTGAGGTGAAATCCACCAATGGTGACACGTTCCTGGGTGGAGAAGATTTTGATCAGCACCTTCTCAGACATATAGTGAAGGAGTTCAAGAGAGAGGTTTGTGTCTGTGCGTGTGTTAAAGTAGTGTTGCACCCATCGGGACCTTTAAAGGCTGATAACAACCACCGGTATTTAATTTGAAAGGGTCATAAAAACCCTGATTTTCAGCTGCTTTGAGTTCGTATGCACAATTTTCCAGACAATTTACATTGTGTAGAATACTAAAATTAAATTAAAAACCGCTATGAATACTGCTGTTTTTATTATCTAAGATCCTTGTGGTGTACTGGCAACCAGTAAATGACAAAAATAAGACCAATATAAAAACTACAAGTTACAAAACCTGCTCCCTCCAGTGAGAAATCATCCGCAGATGACGTCTTGGTGTTTTGTTGTAATGCAAACCACCAATTATTAAGCAACAGAATGATGCATTGCAATTTATAGGTCAAACTGTAAACGCATGTACTCCTCCGTATATAAACATGTCTCTATTTACATATACAGTATCTCTGTAGATCTGAAAGAAAACTCAGAATTGCATGGGCCTCAAACATAAGCACTCAAACTTTCTCTCATCTCTCCACACTGACTGACTGCTGTGACCGACACATCAAATATAGTCTCATTTGTATTCGTATCTGTTTAATTCAGTTTCACATAATGATTTGCAGTATGTTTGTCCTCTCCATCTCTAACTGTACAGCAAGTCAGAAGAATTACCATACTTAAAGCCCTTGCACACTGAGTCCGAAATTTACGTATGCCTTTTTTTGGGATTTCGTGATTCAGTGTCTCTGAATTGTCAAAAAAAACTTTCGAACTGCTTGCTACGGATGCAGAAAATGCAGAAAATCGAACCGATACGATTTTTTTTTTTTTTAATGATGGACGAAAGTTTTGGAGGCAGTGTGCAAAGGCCTTTACTCTTGAAAACAGACATCTTATTTATATAATTATATTAAAAACATTTTAAAAAACAAACCATGATAGTTCTCTAATTTAAAGTCTGATATGAAATCACAAGTACTTAAAGTTGCCAGTAATTCACACATTATCATGTTTCACTCATTAGTGCTATATAGCATGTGTGATTTTGATTTGTGCTGCATTTAAAAACCTGCTTTTAATTTCACCCTGTGATGTGTGATTTACAGGAGTGAGGCTGATAAAGATCACTGCACCCCTAAAATTAAGCCTCATAGAATGTAAAAACTTGAACTATAGTATTTTTGAGCAGAACTATTAATAATCGGACTGCAATGCAAAATGCATTTTCCTTTTTAAGCTTGTCTTCAACAAGCAACAAAACTTTTTATATAAGTGTTTATAATAAATATTCAAACAAATATTTGGATAATTTAGACAACTCATTAAAATTCTACAGAATTTTACCTAATTTTCACTGTAAAGCTGCTTTGAAGCGATCTGTATTGTATAAAGGGTCACTGTTTGTATTAGTTAAGTAAAACCTAATGCAGGATTTTCATCATCCAGGTGAAGTTTTGAGAACCGAGTTTGTGCTGCTTGTTAATGTGTGTGTGTGTGTGTGTGGTCTCGTTGCAGTCTGGAGTGGATCTGACGAAAGACAACATGGCTCTGCAGAGGGTGAGAGAGGCTGCGGAGAAAGCCAAGTGTGAACTGTCTTCCTCTCTGCAGGTGAGTGTGTGTGTGTGTGTTGCGCCTCTGTAAGCGGGGCATTAGAAAGTACGACACGGACACGATGTAGCTTCAGTCAAGTCCAATGTTGTAATGCATTTACCATGAACAGCATAAGAACATGTTTACACAGTAGTATCACAATTAAAAGTATCATTTCCCCTTCGCACGACATAATAATGTCCTACTAAGAACTACACAATTAGGAAAAATATCAGCTGGTCAGTTATAACTCCATATTACTAAAATATCCTTTAACCTTAAGTTAACCTTTAAAGTGAGTTACCAAAAATATATCACAATATGTTTACAGCATTGGCAAATAACTTTGGGACAGTATATTTAATAAAACAGATTATTAAAAAAAAAAAAATAGATTTAACTTACCCCTGTAAAGTGTTTAGAAAAATAAACCGCACAATAGAAAATATTCTGTAATGCTAAATACTGCTGTTATAGTTATTAATTCAGAATACACTTAACACTTGTACCTTATCCCTATGATATAAAACAAATACACAGAGAAAACGGTGGCGGTATTACATCACCACCACGCTTTAACCTCGGTCCACATGACAGCTAGCATACAGGCTACACTGGAGCAGCACTTCATGGTTAGCCTGCTAAATGCGCATATATCAATTACTACACTCATTGACATTTACTCCCCGCATGTTCCTTACGGTATTAAACATCTATAAATCGTTCAAACATACTACAACCCTAGTTCTTGCCTATAAAAAGGGAAATAGAAAGTACGACATGGTCACGATGTAGCTTCAGTCAAGTCAAATGTTGTAATGGACGAACCTACTATTCTGCCCAATAGGGGTTTAAAAAAAGAAGAGAGCGTTGGTTGGCGTAGGTTGCAGTTCTGAATGCATGTTATAAGTGACCCAAACTCACACAGCGCTTGCAGTGGTGGAGTGTGTGTGGAAACGAGCCGCTCCGAGACACTGGAAACACCTGATCAGCTCTGAAACATCTAGCACATCGGACAAATATTTGATTAAATCGCAGCCTTTGTGTTTTTGACAATCACAAGCCATTTTGCATTTTTACATGTTTTTTATTGAAAGTTAACAAAACATTGTAGTTTGTAAAAGGTAAAAGATCAATGAATTATTTACAAATACAAAAGAAAGAAAGACGTAAACGGGACACGCACACAAAAAAAGGATAGAAAACAGGTAAATATAAATATATCGATATAGTGATGTATGCAGGTACATTGGTAGGTTTAAGCAAGGGGATGTTTTAGTGATGTAGATAGAGGCAATATTGAGAGATTCATAGTAATTGTAATAGTTGTAGTAGAAGTAGTATTCAGACTAATAATAATAATTATAACATAATATATAAATTAATATAATTATAAAATAATGATATTAGCGGTAGCAGTGGCAACAAAGAGCATTCATGATATTAGTAAGAGTAGTGGTAGCACTGTAATTTATAATAATAATAGTAATTATAATAATACATACAGATCAGTCAATAAAATGATTGTAGATATACACTATTCTCTAGACCTGGGAGCCACTCTACCACTGCCAGTGAGCACAACCAACAGACCCCCCCGACATAGATCCCCCACCGCCAGCGACACCCAACCCCAAAACCATGCGTTGTTGGACTTGGGTTACCGGCTAACAATGCTAAGGGTGTCACACACACACTGCTAGTTGAGACTGTGAGCTCATTCAGTGCATTCTCAAGGAACTTATGCATGAAATAATTTCTAAAACTACAAAAGCTTCTTCAAAAAGATTCAAGGCAATTTTGCCTTACGAGTACATACTTGTCTGTTCAGAAAATAAAGGTGAAATTATAAATGTGGAAAAATCACATCCCTGTATGAGAAACAGACTGGAAAGGACAGTTCGCCCAAAAATGAAAATTGTTTATTGACCCTCATTTCGTTCCAAACCTGTATGGCTTTCTTCTGTGGGAACTCATACATTTTTTTTTTTTTTTTTTTTTGAGTGAACTGTCCCTTTAAGACTGTAATTACCAATAATCTTCCCTTCCACTGAAGCACATAAATCAAAGTGTTTGTGGTGCCAAAATATAATCAAAAATATTATTTTATTTTGAAATTGAGAGAAGAGGAACAGCTATTTCTGTTATTTCAGCAAGCGTGCACTGGTGAGTTTAAGTAACTGTATCTTAATGTTTCTGCACACAGACTGACATCAACCTGCCCTACCTGACGATGGACGCCTCTGGTCCGAAACACTTGAACATGAAGCTCACGCGCTCTCAGTTCGAAAGCATCGTGGCAGATCTCATCCGCAGGACGGTGTCTCCCTGCCAGAAGGCCATGCAAGATGCCGAAGTCTCCAAGAGTGACATCGGAGAAGTGCTGCTGGTCGGGGGAATGAGCCGAATGCCAAAGGTCAGAACTGAACCGCTCTCCAAGGAAAGCCTCAAATGAAGCGGCTTCATTGCTAATACCTCTGTACAGATAAAACGTTGGCAAAATGATTCCAGTTCACATGGCTACGTGGAAGCGGAATTCTGCATTATGCATTTATATATATTATATACGTTTTTAAGGCCAGATAAGTAATTTGGTGAGGTCAATTTGTAAAGAGACTACACGCCTGCGCACATATGTTCAAACGTGCATACCTATAGACTGAACACATAATACACCATCAGTGTTCTCACAGGTTTGCGTTTTAGAAGTCTGCACAGAGAACTTGTGCAAAATGTATTTATTTATTTTAAAATTGAGGCTTGCACCTTATTTCAAGGTTTGCGTTCTCGAGCCTCGGGCACTGTTGTGTGGATGAGCTGCCGGATCGCATTAAGTTAATAACTAATGATATTTGCGACGGAAGTGAATCAATCAAGACAATATTAGCTGGACAATAACTTTATTCTTGAGCTGCTGTAAAGCCAAAACAATCTCTGTTACTGTAACTTCCTATTATCTCTGTAAAGCTGCTTTGAAACGATCTATATTGTTGAAAGTGCTATATAAAGGAAGGTGACGACTCTTCCCTCTGTTCTCAGGTCCAGCAGACGGTTCAGGATCTGTTTGGTCGGGCTCCCAGTAAGTCCGTGAACCCAGATGAGGCCGTGGCTATCGGCGCCGCCATCCAGGGAGGAGTTCTGGCCGGGGACGTGACGGACGTGCTCTTGTTGGACGTCACTCCTCTGTCTCTCGGGATCGAGACTCTGGGAGGCGTCTTCACCAAACTCATCAACAGAAACACAACCATTCCTACCAAGAAAAGCCAGGTAGGTTCATAAACGGGGGATGCAAAAAGCAGTGGTGTTTTGTGATTTGAAATTGTGAAGACATTTGCAGTGCTTGATTGTTTCATCGAATGGTAACTGAGATCATGTTATTAGACACAAACACTTAAAGGAGTTATGCAGCAGTGAATATATTAACTGAACAATTATTTGAACTGTACATTAAACTAAACATTGGAACATTTATATTTAAGTAATTTATCCACAAAGTGTGCAGCTTTTGTCACTGCAGTGTATCTTTCTGGGCTTCTGGAAGAACATTTTCAGAGCCTCTTGATATGGGAAGTCAGAAACGTCTGGCCCATTTATTCAGATCCTTAATTCCTAAAAAGCTGACATCAGTTCATTGTGATCTCACACATCTGTTATTATCAATGAAGCTGACTGCACAATGAATCTTTGATAATATATACACTTTGTTTGTTATAAATAGGGGATTTGCCAGCATGCAGAATCCCGCTCTGAACAAAGTCAGTTGTTAGGGGAGTCTATCTTAAATGCATCTGATTGGCCATTGCGTTCAAATAATCAACACACATGTCTGTGATTGGCTACATCGCTAACATGCTGCAAACATGTTATAAAAAGCTACTCTGGCCTGTAAATCGTTTCTATTTTATTTTAGTTGTTTTTGTTGCTTTTCTGCAACATGTAAAAACGAATACATTTTTATTAGTCTTTTAATTGTAGATGTTTCTAGTTTGCGGGAGTCCCGCAAATCGTTTTATTCTCCCGCAACGCACACACAGAGTGAGACTGCATTACCGCTCGCACTCGGCCATCAAATCCAGTCCCGCGCCGCACTATTGCGTTGGCAGTGCACGTCTCTAGATCAAGGGCCCGACCCAGCCCGATGTGATGACTGGACTGTTGATGCTCGTCAGGGGCAGGATGCGCAGCACTTAGACTTGGAGCAGGAGAGCTACTCCGGCTGCTACTCGCAGTAGAGCGAGAGTGACCATCTTCAGTTCCCTGTGAGCGTTTTGTCTGCTTTTCATCTCGTTGACGCAACATATTTCCCGCCGCGCGCTCTGTCCGCAAATGCTCATCTGTATGTGATGCAAGTGTTTGTTTGTGTGCGCGTGTGCGCACTAATTGGGATATTTGTAAACGCGCAAACAGACAGAAGACATGCCATGGTGGAAATAAGATAATTAACATATTCCTTAAGGACTATTTAATTTGTTTAATAAAATAACAAATTGTAATCTGGCGCTATAAAGAAAATCAAATCAAATTTACTTGACCTTCAAGGGGGCGGGGCGAGCCGTTAGGAGGGCGGTGCGTCCCCCTTATATAATGGTAGGGGACACTCTGCAATGTCAAAAGACATTTCTATTAGCCAGTTCGATCTTTACGGTTTTCATTTTTGCATTAAACATTTTCAATGTTTCTTTACTGGTCATTGCAACTTCAAAAATGTACTAGTGGAAATGAAGGTTACTCTAATTTAAATCAGCCATTTCAGGGTCTAAAAGGAGGTCTATGATACATCTTTTTAAAGCTATGTATTGCTCAGCCCTATATAATGTATATATAATTCTGCATGGGTTGATGTTGGCGATCTGTCTCCAGGTGTTCTCTACCGCTGCTGATGGACAGACTCAAGTGGAGATCAAGGTTTGTCAGGGAGAGCGAGAGATGGCTGCAGACAACAAGATTCTGGGACAGTTCACCCTGGTATGTGCTCTGGGGTGAAATATTGAGATGCAGATTTACATTTCATATCCATTTAACGGCTCAAATGTTGTATTTCTGTGTTCTGAACAGGTCGGCATCCCTCCTGCTCCTCGTGGCGTCCCCCAGATTGAAGTCACCTTCGATATCGATGCTAACGGGATTGTGCACGTCTCCGCTAAAGACAAGGGCACCGGCCGAGAACAGCAGAGTAAGTCTAGACCAAAATCACTTCCAAAGGAAAACCATTCTCAATTGTTAATCAAAATACAATAACTTGCTCCATACATTTCTTAGGGATGCTATTGGTTCATGTTAACCAGTTCTCAAACAGCTGGTTTACTCATTGTGTTACGCCACTGTTATAGGTAGGGCTGTAATCTCCCAGTCGGTTATTGGTCGATACGTTCTGGCTCAAACAAAATTCTGATTGGTAGATTTTTTGCCGCGTTCATTTCTCCAGGTGGAAAGCACTTACTGCTAATGGGGGTGTTTTCAGAGCACCCCTGTTTCACTGGTAACAGTCTGTCTTCAGAACACCCCCCTTGTTTTCACTTCTTTTGGATTAGCCCAACCCACTGGAGAAGAGCGGCAGATTGAAGAAATTAGGCTACTAGAAGGTTTTTCTGAATATTATTTATTTAATTGAGAGCGTTTGATTCATAGTCAGTCCTCTTCTACCATGTCAGCAAAGCCATCGGCAGTGTGGCAGCATTTTATTTCTAGTTAATAGTCTATTCGTGTCTCAGCCGCGAAGCTGAGCTCCTGTGATAGTGTCTGCAGTTATTATAATATATATGACAAAAACAATTGTTTACATTGTTGCATATTCCTCAAAAGTTCTTGTGATGATATCACTAGTTGACAACACAGTACTATTTTCGGAAATCATAGGCTATGATATTACGCAGGTGCACGTGATGCAACGCTTTCAGAGCTGACAGACTCGTGTGTCAGACTCATTTCAGTGAAAAATAATTAGGTCAAATGATTTAATATACTGCAAATAGCCTACTAGTTTTTTATTTCTATTTATACTTCATTTAGGCGGACAACAAGGCTGCCAAGTACTGCGCACAGTGCACAGCTAATTCATCTAACGTTTTTTTTTTTTTCCAACGTCATTTTTAGTCAAATTTCAGGACTTCGGTTGACCAAGATTTTCTTTGGTTGATTACAGCCCTAGTTGTAGGTAATGCGACCCGTAGTAATGCAGTTCAAGTAAATGTAGTAAAGGTCACAGAACTAATAGTAAATAACAGTATCTTTTGAAACTTTTTCTTTTAAATATATGAAAGTCATTGGCATTCTACTGCAACCTCACATTCAGATCAACTCTTTTCTAGCATGCAACTTTCAATCCAGTCTGCTCAGTTTGAAAATCCTGTTTAACTTGAACTCATCACGTTACAGAGATGTAAATTACGTTGTGAAAACCATCACATGTAGAATTTGAGTCTAATAGAGTCCCATATTGTCAAAACTGAAATTTCCTGGCTTTTTTCGTAACAGATGTCTTGGGGCTTTGAAACCACTGTTTCAAAACAGTCGATCCACAGACAAATGCACACAGCCTGCATAAAGTAGCTGTGCCTTTTCACGAGCTGTTGTGACTTCCGTATTAATGTGATGGCAGAACTACTCACTGCCTGCTGTCACCACTCCCACCAATGGTGGGTCACTCAGAAAACAACAGGCCAATCAGAAGAGAGGCTCATGAATATTAAGTAGACTGGCCAAAATCGACCTGTTTTTGGCAGAGCTCTTGAGAAAGGAGCTGTAAAAATATATTGAGATGTTTTTTTTACTTATACCACCAAAAAAAAAAAAAAAAAAAAAAAAATTATATATATATATATTCATTCTTAAGGACATCAAAACAAAATAAAACTTCAGAAAGTTGTACAATATGAAAAACATTAATTCTTCTTATTTTTTGCATGCGCTTCATTCAGTTGTGATCCAGTCGTCTGGTGGCCTCAGCAAAGACGACATAGAAAACATGATCAAGAATGCAGAGAAGTACGCAGAGGAGGACAGGAGACGGAAGGTAGCGTCTGATTTTCACAGTACATTTTCTTTCTGTGTCTCAAAATGCTTCAAAATCAGTTCGTTTTCAACATGTTTGTCACTCTTTGAAACCGTTTTTAACGTGGTCTTATTTGAGGCACCTTAAAAGCTGTTGAAACATCTTTTGATTTCGATTCAAAGGATCGCGTGGAAGCGGTGAACATGGCCGAGGGTATCGTTCACGACACCGAGGCAAAGATGGAGGAGTTTAAGGATCAGCTGCCAGCCGATGAGGTCCGACACTTCTACAGCTGCTTTATTATCAGTCTGAAGTGCTGAAACTTGTTTTATTCAGAGGCGTTGTATAAACGTTTTGGGATCTGTTTCTGTAGTGTAACAAACTGAAGGAGGAGATCGTTAAAGTAAAAGAGCTTCTGTCACGGAAGGACGAGGAGACGGGAGAGAACATCAAACAAGCAGCCACAAACCTGCAGCAAGCATCACTCAAACTCTTTGAGATGGCATATAAGAAGGTACAGTCAATCATTTTACTTTTGACCTTTTACATTATATTTTCTGATAACGAGCTGGTGAATCATTTAAACTAATTTTGACTCGCTCATATTTTGCCTTATGACTTGTTAACCTGACAAGCTTTTGTCAATCAGTGGACTATTTTGAAAGAGCATTAAGGCCCATTTACAACCGAGGATGATTATAACTAACAATAAAGATATAGTTTTAAAAATCCTTCTGAATGTGAAAGAATAGCAGTCCACACCATATAACGACTATAACGATAATGATCCAGAGGAACAATATCGTTGGAATCACTTTCAGAACATGTTTTTTCAGCTGATGGACAATAAAAACATTGACTTTGACATTCTTCTCAATTCCTAATTTCGATTCCAATAAGGTAAACAAAAAAAAACCTTAGATATCATTCACATTTTTAGGTCTTACTGCAAAACATTTCATTGTTACTGAATACCATGAACAAAACTCAACAGGCTAAAGAACTCTTACACAAGACCTAACATTGAGAGCCAATCAGAATCTGTCCTGCTTTAAAGAACTTGAGCATTTAAACCAGCAGAATACAAAACTGCAGCGCACAATTATAAGCATAATGATATGCGTTGGTGTGGACGCTAAATATTAGGTCTGTAACGGTTCTTTTGAAAAAAAAAAAAAAGGGAACCATACCATTATCCACCCACGGTTCAGCACGCTTTTGCACATCTCAAATCTGATGATGCATCTCTAATATGAGACAGAGTTCCCCTATGTGTCTGTTGATGCATACTCTGCATGCATTTCATGTGAGTAGCTGTCCAATCAACTGTTAGCATCTACATCTGTTGCTGACATCAGTTTCTCGCATGTTGGTGTCGCGGTTCAAGCTGCTGATAGCATCATACAAATCTCCTGTTTGAGAACATTCTGGCTTATATTCATGAATTCTATTTCAAATTCTGTGAAGGTTACTTGCATTCCTCTGTGGTCGGCCTGTCAGTAGCGCGTACTACAATATTGCGGTTATCCCAACAGCCCTAACCGGTAGTCAAGTTCATATAGCGCACACCCCTACTTGCAAACATGCAAAACAATAGTCAAGTCATGTTCATTTATAGAGCACTTTTCACAATGTAGATTGTTTCAAAGCAGCTTTACAGTGGTAAACATATCATTTAAGGTAACATAAAATGACTATTTTAAGGCCGAAACAATCTCTGATTGTTACCTTTACGATTAAACGTCCCCCCTGAAGTGTATAGACAAATAATAGTGATTAAGCTGGTAAAAACACAGTATGTAGTTTTTGTCCCGGATGTCCCGGAAGTGTTCCTTTTTTCCCCATCTTTTACACCTGAGGTGTTTTTTCGGGCCTGTCTGTGAAGTATTCCCTCATCTCCTGAGTGTGTGTGTGTTTGTCAGATGGCGTCAGAGAGAGAAGGCAGCAGCGGCTCGAGCTCAGGAGGAGACAGCGGAGAGAAGAAGGAGGGCCAGCAGTAAAGCCTGTGACCCTGGAGTTCACTGTGGGACTCTGTTTCTCTGAGATCTTCTCACATATACTGTGTTTTTGACAGTAAACTCTACAAAACAATATTACCATGTCTCCTCATCCACCTCCCTTAATGTCTAGAAGCTCCGATTCATTTGTGTCCGCTGAAAATAATCTGCATCAATCTTGAAGCAAAATGTGCAATGAAGTGTTTGATTTGCCATGTGTTTAAAGGTCAGCCTGATGATAGATATACTTGCTCATCGTAGACGTGAGCCTACAGCCATTTAGACATGCATTCCAGCCACTGGGCGCAGTGTTTTGTGATGTCTTTAAAGACATATCTTTGTGTTTAGAATAATATTTTTCAAAAACATTGGTTTGTGTTGGAGAGAAATGAGGCTGAATGTGTGTCTGATCGGCTTTAGGATGTCTATATCAGCAATGAGAATTTATAAAATCAGGACATCAAGACATCAATGTTTTATATTTAAATGCAAGAATATCTGTTCTGTCCATCAGTTCTGCTTGGAAATTGCTGATTTGTATATTTCACGTTTGAGCTGGTTAGTTTGGAGAGTATGAATGATGAAACTCAATAATTGATTGGAATTGATTGTTCAAGCTAACTGTCATATTTTTTCCCCCTGTTAATTTGCTGATCATACCAGCAGGTTTATATAGAGCGCACATCTACGACAATATGACTCGTCCTTCCGTAACGGATGCTATTCAAGAGGGATTGATGGACAGATATGTGCTGATTTGTCAAGTGCACAGTAAAAGATAGTGGAGGTGAATTTAATATCTAATCCACCTTTACCTGTGAATTGAGCTGGTTTTTTATTTAAATCAGTGTTATGTTACTGTTATGGATGCTTGTGATTTACTTGAGGGAAGCCAAGCTCTGAACTGAGGGCTTGCGTTCTTCCTCTCCTGTTTGTTGGTCTCATAACAGCACGATGTAACACACAAAAGCCCATCTACTCTGTGCTGTTCAACACATGACTTTCTGGTTCATTAAAGAAGAATCTGTAACCATAGAAACTCTGTACAAAGGCTGATGTCTGTTGAAAATGTTAAATGTTAAAATGATGATTTAATGGGTTTAAAGAAAGTAATATTCCAATGCAGTCTTTTATAATAAAAATTTGAGTTTGAACTCGTATTTGTGTATTTTTCAGGAAAATTGTGGGCAATCAAAATGATTTTCCCCTTTCAAAGAAGGGTTCCCATGTATCCTGGAAAAGTTTCACTTCCTGAAACAACAGAGTTTAGACACATGAGAGAAGCATTTTGAAAGATCATGTTGGCCCCTGTAATAGTTGACTTGTGTTATTAACTGCTCAAATGTTTGCAGAGAAATGTCAAACCTGCTACCTTGTTCACATTCATTCATTTACTTGCTTACTGAGTATTTTTGAAGCGGCATGAGCCAGGGGTCGACACCGCAACCTGCATATTATGCATTAACCTATCGCCAAAAACGTAAAAAAAAAAATCTCCTGAGAGCAAATTCAGTAAGTTTTAGTCCAATGCGATAACAGTAACTAACATTTCCTCTGGGTCAAAATGACCAGACCGCAACATAAGGGTTCAAATATATTTACTATAGTAAACTTGTCGCAGCCATCATCCTCCGTGGCACCTACCTGAAACTCATCTAGAC
Source organism: Meda fulgida (assembly GCA_030578275.1). NCBI lineage: Eukaryota > Metazoa > Chordata > Actinopteri > Cypriniformes > Leuciscidae > Meda > Meda fulgida. Next base: position 5,313,060 of record CM060629.1, on the reverse strand, counting down.
ATCATCAGCAGCACTGTATAGAGCACACACACACACACACACACACACGTTCTGACCTAGTCTGCAACATATTCCTGATGATCACGCTTGCTGCTATTGTTTCCTCTATCTAGTCATCCAAGTCATCTTTTAGCCATCCCTTATTCCCTTTGTGTGTGTGTGTGTGTGTTCCTCTGGATATATCCATTGGGTTCCTGCCATATCTGCTAATACACTTGCCTGTTTGAATTGATTCATTCCTCCTCCATCATTGTTTCTCAGCCTGTACTTGACTTGGCTGAACTTATAATTATTATTAGCATTAATAATTGACTATTTCATTTTTTTTCCCCAAGTTAAATATTTAAATAGTTCCAATATTTTTTGCTATGGTATTTAAATTTGTTCCAAGAACCACTTGAAACAATATAGAAAATCTGATTTCATGGTTAAGTCATGAATATAAACTGTATGTCTTAAAGCATTATGGAGAAAGGAACATTAATTTTGGATGTGATCCTTTCTGCAATAGTGAAATTGAAAATGTCCAGTAAAAAAAGAGTGGAATCCTGGTTATGTAATGAGTATGCCTGTAATGAAAAGCCTGTGTTTCTAGAAATAGGACGATAAACGCATAACTAATATATGTATTATTTAACATGACGTTTACGCAATGATTTTAGATGAAATTACACTATAGACTACAATATACATTATGTGCTTCCCTATTGTTGCATGTTGAGTATATGGCAAAACACCACCATAAAATATATTTTTAAAATGTTAACAAAAAACTTTTTTTGTCAGCAAAACTGCTTTGACACAAAATATTTTAAGTACTAAGTACTTTAAAGGGGTCAAAGGGATGCCCATTATCCAGAAGTTGGTATGATTCTTTAGGGTCTTCATGTAAAGTTTGTAATGTACTTTGGTTAATACTCCTAAGATTTTAAGTTAATACTTCAATGATTTAACAGCATTTTTGCATGTGATATAATAATTTTTAACTCTAAAAAAAATTAAAGATGAAAAAGATATTACATTCATAAGAATAAAATTGTAAATATAGCATGTTTTAAGTACTTATTGAACATTTTTACAGATAATTTAAGGGGTGACAGACGAGTATGCATAAGCATTAAAACTAAATAGATACAATCTTTATTTACAGTTAAATTAATTGTGCATTATTACTTGGCTCTCTTTAGTACTTCAATGTGATTTATGCCTTTAGCCTGTGATTGTTGGGCATATTTTTTTTTTTTATCTATGAGTTTGTATCAAAATATTTGACTGTTTGTATCGCTTTATTTGTCTATGAATGACACATAGTTTTTCAACTACTCTATTAAAATTTTGTTGAAACTGCTGTGTAAGAAACTTCATGGCAGTGAGTTGTGGCCTCGTGTCTACTGCCGCAAAAATCACGCTATTCACAACACCGGAACTCTTGTTTGTGATGTTGATTAATATGAACATACTGTAGAACTAGTTTCGTGATAAAATGTAACCATTACACAGTATTATGAACTTCAAGTTCAATCAAAACTAGGTTTAGAAACCCTGAACTGAAGTTCAGCTTTTGTTATTAAAAATGTTTTCAATTCAATTCAAATGCACAATACATAAAGATTATTTTAATGCCAGAGGACCTTCCCTAAAAAAAGTTTGAAGACTGATTTAAATCCGTAATACTAATATTGACTTAATGTATCCATTAAGCTTCCATTAAATTAAATATGAGCTAGTTGTCATAACAAAGGTTCAAGAGAAATCAATGAGTTATTTGCTTTTATTTTGACACTGTGTTTTGCTGCAGCTTCCGTAAGATCGCAGGTTGCGAGTTCACGCGAACGCGAGTTTGAACGCTAGTCGGACAGGCGCGCGAGGATCTCTGAGGCGGTGAGAACTTCTTGAAAGTCATTTAATAAGTTGTATTATCGTGTTAGTGCTTACACGAAGACTCGTATTTGTTCTGGTGTTTAGTTGCTGTGTAAAACGTGTTATGGATGTGAGAAAAATACAGGAAATACTTGTCATTGGGCGCGCGCAGGAACTCCCATGTCAAATCTGATAATGAAGTGACTGAACTGCGTTCATGCGCGTCAAAACCGCAACATATTTTATTATTATTATATATTTGAACATATTTTATAATAATATTAATATTGTCATTTTCATATTGACAATTGCGTTCGGGACGTGATTGTTTTACATATATTGTTAAAGCGTCATTACACAAACGTAACGTTACAGCTGTAAAACTAAAATAATAATAAAAAAAATAAAGATACCCGTAATAATAAGAACAGTTATTACAATGTACAGTAAACTAATCATCATTATAAATAACATAATAGTGGGATAGGTGTACTTTATCGTCGTGTGAAGTGTGGATTTGTGTTGAGACAGTCACTGCTAACAGCAGCTAAGCAATGTCACAGTCTGTAGAAACTGTTTTCAAAATGAAGGAAGGGTTCACTTCTCTAGCATTAACATGTCGTTAACAACATACTGGTGTGTTAGTTAAAAAGACTTGAATATGAATATGAGACTTTTTAATTGACTTATTAACTTTTTAATAGCTAATCTAACGGTTAGCATTAGCCGCTTCCGCAATAACAGTCTCTGTCAGTTCTAGAGACCTGATGCCACTTTACTAACCTAGAGTTTGATTCAATTAATAAAGTTTGCTGGTTTCAAGGGGATTTAGTGATCTGGTTTCTGATTCCCGGGCTCTTCCCAAAAAATCCTGAACTGAATTGTGACAGGATTTCTATTGGATTCATAATGTAATGTTTTGATTCAATCAAGATGCTTTGGGATCAGTTTCAAATTACGATAGCAGTGGAGATCCTGTAAACTGTCTTCAGGATGTTTTGACTGTGATATGATTTCTCTATATTTATGTCAATTCCTTGATTTCTATTAATTCTTTATGATTAAGCATGAGTAGGTTTACATGCACAAAATTTAAAGTTAAGTTAAAACTGAATTACAGCTCTTAGAAAAAGACTAATTTTGTTGTTTCCAGGTGATATCACAGTTACTTGGTTTATTCATATTGTAAAATAATAATAATTGAATGTTTTTTAATCCTTTTGCTGTTCTGCAAATCATTTCCCTAATTTGGTGTTCCCGGTCAAAAAAGAAGGGCCTTTTAAAATTGCGTCTTAATCTCTCATTATGGTTTATTTCCAAATATTTGATGCATTCTTTTCATTAACTTGTTTTCTTTCAATTAGGACAGGTTTTGTATTTCTTTTTGGATCTGATGGATAGTAGGCCTTATTGATCCAAAAATAAAAATTCAAAATCTCTGCTAATTGAAAGAAAACAAGCTAATAAAAAGGACGAATCCAGTATTTGGTAATAACAAAGCATAGCAAGATATTTAAGCAATTTTTTGTTACTGTCTGAATCAACATGACTGAAAGACAACATGAGGCCAGCTGTCAGAATCTATCAGTTTGCTTAATGTCTTTTTTTAATGATGTTATTGCTGCTACCAAGTTACCAGTCTTATTCAGGGCTCCAAAACATTCATTGTAAATTGTGATAATCGTACTTAATAATCGCGATTACAATTTCATGGGAATAATCGACAATTATGATTTTTGTCATAATTGTGCAGCCCTATTTTCACATTTTGTTCAGTGCAAAATATATCAGACCTTTTGTTATGCACAACCTGCTTCTCTGCCTTAAAGGGGTCATCGGATGCCCATTATCCAGAAGTTGGTATGATTCTTTAGGGTCTTCATGTAAAGTTTGTAATGTACTTTGGTTAAATTTGCTCGATGGTTGTGTAAAACAACACCCTTTTTACTTCCTCAAAAACAGCTGTGTTCACACCCGTTTCGTGCATTTCTCTTTAAATGAGCCCTCCTCTCTTCCGTGTGGCGTGTCGACAGAAGACACGTAAAGTACTGCCTTGACGGACAGTATACAAATGGCTGAGGCTGGAAATACCGGTATGCCAATACGGGAAATGTGCCAATACGGGAAATGTGCTAATACGGGAAATGTGCTAATACGGGAAATATGCTAATACAGAACAGTCCATCAGCGGTCGTGGGCGGAGCATTAGCAATATGACATCATATTGCTCAGAAAATCCAAACGGCTTGATTGTTGAGAGTGTTTAGGCTTTTTGATTATTAAAAAAAAGGAGCGAATGGATTTTCTCCATTGCATGGTGGTTGTGTCCACACACTGCAAAGACACATTTATATGCAAACACCATATAAAAGTGAATTCTGCATGCGATGACCCCTTTAACGCCTCGTCCTTGCCTTTCTTGCAGGTGCCGCTGCCCGTGTGGACGCAGAATGCAGACCATTAAGTGTGTTGTGGTGGGAGACGGGGCGGTAGGCAAGACGTGCCTCCTCATTTCTTACACGACAAACGCCTTTCCCGAGGAGTACATCCCCACTGTGTTCGACAACTACAGCGCTCAGATGAGCGTGGACGGGCGTACGGTCAGCCTGAACCTCTGGGACACGGCGGGGCAGGAGGAGTACGACCGTCTGCGCACGCTCTCATACCCGCAAACCAACGTCTTCATCATTTGCTACTCCATCGGAAGCCCTTCATCGTTCGCCAACGTCCGCCACAAGTGGCACCCGGAGGTGTCTCACCACTGTCCCAGCGTGCCCATCCTTCTGGTGGGCACCAAGAGGGATCTGCGCTCGGATACGGAAACGGTTAAGAAGCTGAAGGAGCAAGGGCTCGCTCCCACCACCAACCAGCAGGGCGGCGCTCTGGCCAAGCAGATCGGGGCCGTGAAGTACATGGAGTGCTCTGCGCTCCTGCAGGAGGGCGTGCGGGAGGTGTTCGTGGAGGCCGTTCGCGCAGTGCTCTACCCCGCCACCAAAAAGAATAACAAGAGGTGCGTGCTCTTATAGTCGGACATGAACTCATAAACACGCTGTGATCCTGGTGTTTGTATCCTTCTCCTCTCATCCTGGCCTCTCCTAGCTCTTAAAGGACTTCCTCTGGCTCACTGATTTCGAATCTCGCTGACATGTTCACTTCACATTCCTTGTAAATGCAGTCTGTTGCAGATGCTTGCCTATTGTTCTGATGATTAATAACTGTTTATTGCCGGGTCCACTCAATGAAAGATACATTAGCGTGTGTAGAGCGGGAGTGTGGCTTTATTACTCTTGACCTGTGCCTTACGATAAAAGTGCAATATGATGAAGACTGAATGAGGTCGACACATCAGACTTTAAGTTTATGGTCCTTTTGCGGGAGGTTTCCCAGCCAAATATTTGATGTGCCTTATAAATTTTATTTAATTTTTTTTTTTTTTTATTCGTACTTGTTCAGTCATCACAAAAGCAATATTTGAACAGGTTGAAAAAAAGAAGAGAGGATTGTTTGGTTTGCGCTGATGCAATGATGATTTTCATGTAGAAAACTGCAGGATATATTTTACTCCAAAATCAAAAGAAAAAACTTTCCATAATGAAATAACCTTTTTTTTTTATTTCGCCGCATTCAGATTTTTATTAGATATCCTGAAGTCCTTTCCTGTAATGCAAGAATGAAACTCTTCCTGTCCAGACACTTAAACTGAATTTTTTAAGATGGTACAACAAATACTGTAATGCTGTACAATTCCAGGTATATTTAACAAATGCAAAACTTATAAGTGGTCCAAAAAATTTTACGCAAAAGAAAATTTCTTATTTTTTTACTTGTGATTTTGGGATTAAATATGACCCTTAATGGTGTTTTTGAGATTAACCCATGATCCTGAGAATTGTGCCTTATGTGCTTCTTTAAAGGGCTTCATCATGCTGCTAAACAAGTATTATATTAGTACTGTTGTCAAGATAGCAGCCCATATTTTCTTCAGCAGAGATCCTCTGCATGCCGTACTGTAATTCACGACAGAGCCTCGAGTTCGACTCTTGATTCTTCTTTCCAGCCCGTCTCGCTATCTGACGCTTCGCAGGGTCGTCGTCGTTTGTTCTAGTCAACGCCTCATTCCTCAGACCAAGCGAACGGCTCGCTCTCGCTGCACTGTGTGACAAAAACACTGATTTATCTTTATTTGAGGTTGCATGTTCAACAAGAGGCCGTCATGTTACCGAACAACACTGGCCACTGTATTTCAATATCCTCATCTCACATACAGACTGTTTCTCAGTGTTATCGTCATAAAAGAGTCTCTTCGTTCATCTCAGCACAGTTCAAATAATGGTAGCATGCAGTCGGTGAACTGCAGGCTTTATGGAGTTATAGTGTGTAAGACCTTTGCATGTGCTGATGTGTGATTTGCTTTAATAACTGGAAGCCGTGGTTTAACATTTAGCAAAACTGACATCATTGAATGACCGACTTTGTGGAAACCTGTGACTCCCTTTAAAAAGTTAGACAGCCAATGTTTTATAACTGATTTTTAAATTGCCTAGCATTTTTATATTTTGAACTTTTTGCTTTTTCTTACTTGTCTGCCCAACATGGCCAAAGAGTGCCTTTGGATACATAGATTTTAAATGGAATAACTGGACTCGTGTATGTTAACGTTCGAGTCGCACCTGACACGATTCTCATTAAATCCAGGAGAGCGTCTCAACTAATCATTCCTTGTTTTGATGTAAAGTGAGTGTTGCCGAACTCGATGTAAGCATCTCTGTTGTCGCCGAGATGAAATATGTAAGGGAAACGCAAACCTTGCTCTCACTTTTAGGTGTGACTGCGTGTGCAGTGGTGAATGACGAGGGATTGTGACCGTGAACTGGTTTGTTTCATCATTTCAGCATAGCGTGCTGTCATTAGCTTCACGCTGCACACTGTCTGTGTGCCTCTGGTATGTGGTACTACATTTATACACTGGGAACTCAATTTTGTCAAAATTGCCTTTGTGTAACCAAGATAAATTTGTGTAAATGAACTAACCGTGAAATTATTTTAAATTATGCTGAATAAATTTTTACGTATACAATTGACTTGCCTTTCTTTGAGATTCATTGACTCGCCTGCTGTGATTCTTGTGCTCAGGATTGTGGGTTAAAGACACCCTTCCTGAAGCTGAGATCAGGGGTGTTGCTTCTGACATGATAAAGTGCAGCACATGTTCTTACTTAAGACGGTTTCCGCTGCCGCTGCTGTGCACGAGCCACAACAAAGAGCTGACAGATATCAAGACATGCTGCAAGCAACACAACTGCACACTATTCCACAAGAACATGTGGCATTGCTTTGTGATTGCAACCTAAATATAATATATTATAAAAACCTGAAATCATTTTTCAGGTGATATTTTCACTCTTCAGCTGCAAAAAAAAGAAGGGTTCTGTGTTTTTGTTCATGTTTATTTTGTGAAGTAGATTTAAATGTAAAATTATTACTTTTATGTAGTACTCGTACAATGGAATTGCAAAATTTATTAACTCTAATGCAGTTTTTAAATGCTGCACATTTTATATTTTTAAGTATTTTAATGGCATGGGTTCCACTAGATGGCACTAAAGCCATTACACATTTTCAGAATGGAAAATTGGCTCACTACCACTGAATCTAGTCAAAATTCATAAAATTTTCTCTTTAATAAATGAATAAGACCTAAATACGAATTTAATGAAGATTTAGCCTATACACCTAGTGTCCATGTTCATGGTGTTGCTCCCGTTAAAGCACCATTTCTCTGTAGTTCAAAGGTGCATTATATTCATTTTATGAAATTGTATTTAAAATGATTTTATCACTATTGTTTTATTGTAGGAATAAGAAGCGTTACCTCTCAAACATTCATCTTTAGTTGTATGTTTTTCTTGATTACACATACATTTGATATCCTTCATCCTTGATATCCCTAGTTATTCATTTTGTTCTGAAGATGTAAAAGCAAAATTGCAGTAAAAAAATAATTATTTAAAGTGTTCATGCTGCCTTAAATTGTTACGTTTAGTCAACTTAAAATGTGAAGTAAGTGACAACTTGAGTTAGCCTATCTCAAGGTAAATCTGGGAAACGCAAATATTTTAAGTTGTGAATTGTGATAGCTAATAGTTGTTTTCACATTTTAAAAGGACTATAGGCCTACCAATTATTCTTTTATCAATTTTTTTTATTTATTTTTCAATTATTTTTAATCTATAGTTATTTAATTGGTTGGGGAATTCTACAACCCTTCATCAAACGTCTGAACACACAGAAGCTCGTATTGCTTATAACAAAAACCAGATTAACAGGACCGACAACCATATTCTGTTGCTGTGTGAACGTGCCCTAATAACTGACCCTAGGTGTGTTCCAATGTGTGTACTTGTGCACTACTATTATGCGATTACTGTTTTCACATGCAAATTCCAAAAAGAAAAAGTGCCCTTTGAATTCCCGGATGACGCACTTAATTACTCGAAAAAAAAACAAAGTGTGGAATGTTGGACACTTGGCATTTAATGTCAGCTTTAGTAACACACTGGAAGGGGAGGGGCTATCAGACTACATAGTGTGTATAGTATCATTTGGCACACAGCTCTTATCATCATGAGTCATGACTGTCCTATCTGTAATGTAATTTTCTGTTATATGATTTTCTTGTCACATGACAAAGCTTTGTGCTAATAAACAACATAGGCATAAATATCTATTTGCATATTTTTTATAGAAATAATAATAAAGAATTGCCAAAAATGGCAAAACTTTTTTGTATTTAACCTTTTCTTCACTATGATGATAGAATGCTTATATATACCTTAACTTTCTTTTTTTAATGCAAGCCGTAAAACTTACCGGCAAACCAAGTGATTTTGAAGATTTATGAATGAACCTGTAAGGGTGGATTTCCTGCAGGGATTCAAGCTGCAAGACTGCCGAATGACTAAAGAAACGTTATTAGCAAGATGGTAGAAAACTGTACATTTCTTGTCTATTCCACCCACTGCCACTTATACCAACGACGGAAATAAACGCAGTTACAATAGCTTAATATGTGGGAGAGCGTTGCTATAGATTCTATAGATATAGAGAGTGATATAGAGAGAATATTGTATTGCAATTTGTAGCACTTCAAAGTCAATAACAAATCAAAACTAGTTAGCACATTAGTTGTAATTGAAAAGGTTTAATGACAAAATAATGGTTAGGGTTACACTTAAATTAGATGTATGAGATGATGATAACTTATACCAATAATCTTACCCAGCATGAAAAATGTTACCCGAGAGAGAGAGAGAGGGAGAGCGAGAGAGAGAGAGGGAGGAAGTAAAGAGAGAGAGCCCTAAGAAAGGGACCCAGAGAAGAAGAGAGCCAGAGCATCCAAAGAAGAGAGCATAAAAAGAGACAGAGCAACAGTTTCATTCTTCTTTTATCCTTTCCGTGACCATGTGACTAAATCCCAAATGTGAGAAATTCAAACTGACCAATCAGATAATTACAACTCCCCCAATTGTTCTAAAGGTGTGACAATTCATCGACCCCCAAAGTACAAACATGCACAGGCCCAGATCACTATCAGAACCCTCTGTGCCTTTAGGAACTCCAAATGGTCCTGGTGGTAGAAAGAGGGGGTGGAAAACAGTAAAGCAAATGTCTTGCCAAGCAAATGTTCATTTCAAACTTCTTGGATTATTTTCAATCCTGCAAACCTTATTTCCAAACTTTAACCCTTTAACATCATTCTTTTAAGGTGAGGTCACATGTACTGTTGCTTTGCGAAATTTAATGGACGAAATCTGGTCATTCCAATAGGAATCAGTGCGAATGGGAATTTCATGTTAGGACGAAAAAGTTGCCAACGAAGCATGTTGCAATGCATGTCGCTTGAGAGAAGTTAGTCGCATGAAGTTGCTGCGCAGACCAACAGAAAGATGCTGGGTGTGAATGTGAGCTGTGCTTTATACATCACTGTGCTATTGACAATGGATTTTTTACCATGCAAAATGTCACTTTAATTTCGCTTATGTGACGCACCTTTAAAATAAGTAATGCTGATATATCATTGCAGTGCGTATAACAGATATCCTGGCTTTGACACGCAGTGAAACTTAAGTTCAGGACAGAAATGTGACATACTGCATGAGTGAGAGATGATTCCTCTTGGACACATCCACAGCATTTAGCCAGACATCTGTGAAGGCTGGGAATGGTTCCACAAGATTTCGCCTCAAAGTTGTTTCCTCATTAATATGTTGCAGTTGTCTGTTGTTTTCACATTGCAGTCCAGACTGAAGGGTTGAGTCTCATCAGTGAATTTGTTTAGCCTGTGATCTAGTTGTGACTCAGATATCTCAGGACAGCTGTCTGTCTGGTCTGAGTATCTGAATAAATCTGAATAAACTGTTTTCTCTTCCTTTCTGTAGCACTGCACATTGCAAGTGTGACACAACAAACAAAAAATTAAAAACAACAACAACAAACTAGAGTATTCCCCATTATTATCAACTAATGTTTAAACTTGAATTTTCCCACTACAGTTTGTCAACAGCGAATTACTGTACAACATTCCAGTTATAAGTGTGCAAAATTAAAAGTGAATGCGTTGCCAGTGTAACAGTGGAAAGTTAACTGTATTATTGTCACATGAAGTTTCTGTTTTGTTCTATTTCAGTTTCCTTTTCACACTGTCTGCCGAGTTTCCTGTGTTCCTTTGTTCCTGCCAGTCTTTTGTGAACACAGATATTCATTAACAATCACACCTGATGGTCTTTGAGTTCATTATAATTGTGTATTTAAGTTCCTCTTCCCCTTCTGTTCATTGTCTGGTATTGTTGTGTTTTAAACGCTGTGTCGTTTGTGTTTCTTCACTCTTGGATTATCAGAGTCACATTGATTGACAAACAACGTTTCTATTTAAATTACGTCATCTATATTCTTCATCCTGGGCCAAAACTTGGCCAAATTACGGACTACTAAAAGAAATTCAGAAGAACAACTCTTGGCCTTATAACAAGGAGGACGGCCACTGGAGGATTGTGTGGATGATTTCCTGGGCCTGTGCATTCAGGTTTTTTAGGACGAGTGCACTTTAAAGATGCAATTTTAGAACAGGCTTAACAATTGGGAACGACAACTGCTCATTATTTGAAAACATGCAGTATGCACTGTGCGTGGCTGGTTCTCCACTATAGTTGTTAAGGAAGAAGCCACTAGTTGTATATTCGTCCCAACCCTGCCTGTCTAAAATCCTCCAGTGGACCTCTTGGAGCTGAATCCAGAGCCCAGCCAGTCATCACCCCAATGCACGGACATTAAAGCTGCTGTGTGTTTTTGACTATACTAAAGCATAAAAATATAATATGCTTGCAGATATTTAGACTCGTTTCTCTGAAAAACACTACAGCCAATGGAAGCTTTATCTTAAGTTCTGCCAGGAAGACTCAATTGTTGCGTCACTAATTACCTTCTCATCTATCCAATCGCGTCTAATACTTACGGTATAAAAGACCAGTACTTACATGTGTTTGAGTTTGCAGATGCTGACGCTTCCATTGACCTCCATCCTCCCCACCACCTCCAAGATGGTTCCTTCCCTTCCAACCTCCCCACCACCACCAGGATGGTCCCTTCCCTTCCAACCTCCCCACCAGCACCAGGATGGTCCCTTCCTATACCTCCCGGGGGGTCGGCTGCGACCCTGCCTTCGTCTTCAGGCAGGAAATGCAGAGTCCGGACCCTCGGATTGCGAGCTATGGACGGGCCCTACGCCAAAGAACTTTATTGCTTGCTGGGTTATCAATAAATGTATTTATTGTTCCAGTATTTATTCTCCCGAGTCTTTCTGGTTGAAGTTATTTTACTATGAAATGTGCGTTCCGTGTTGGAATGTCTGTTTTGTTTTGGTTTGTGTGATCTCACACACGTTGCCAATTTACCCATAGTATTTCGCCACCACAGGTTGCCAGTTGGCTGAAATCACAGCATGACAGATTCTACCCGACCTAAAAAGTCTCTGCACTCATCTTAAAATCTCTATGAAAGGGAGCATATTAAATCCAGATATCAACATCATAAATCAACTCATGAACACATTCCATTGTCAATTGCGCTCGTTCCTTGTTGTGTGTCCTCAATCTGGCAACCCACGTGAGCATTGAGGAGGAGGGCTGGGAAATAACGATCTCCGATATTTAGAATTTGTACTGCAGTACCCAACTCAGCCGCTAGCTGTCAATCTCAGCCTACCCTCGCCACGGAGCCCCAGCCCCAATGTGAGTCTGACCAGTTATGTGAGCCGGCACCACTGGGTATTGCCGTGGGACTTTCGGAGGAATACGAGGGAATGGAGGGAAACCCCGACCACAATTTTACACACCGTGTTTGTGTTTCATTTGTTTTATTAATAAACAATGTGTTATTTGAATTACGTTGTCTATTTTCTTCATCCTATAATAGCCTATAATAGTCTAAACTAATCATATTTAGAATTACACAAAATTTTCAAATGTATACCTGATGTGCTTGTCTGTGTGTGCATCTTTCCCTTTAATATTCTGACTGCACAAGTTCTGATCATTTCCTGTGCTTGCTCCTCCTCTTCCCTTTCTGCATTTTGTCTTTATGGGACAGGTAGGTTTATATTAAGCTCATTTTGGATCATTGGATCAGCGCTTCGCCGGTCTTCTCTCTCGTTCTTCCTCATTACCATCACTCGCTTCAGCTCCGTGCTCATGCATATGGGTGGCGTGTGTATGAGATGAACAGCTTGTGCATATTTAATGGAGACATCCGTTATGCATCTTTAAGAAACGGTAAAGATTTTCATTGATTTCTTATTTGGCTTTTTTTCTTCCAGAGTACTTTCGTTCCTCGTTGGTGCATAATATAGCATCTCATATTTTTTAAAACACAAAACTAGTTATAATATATATATATATATATATATATATATATATATATATATATATATATATATATATATATACAGGTCCTTCTCAAAAAATTTGCATATTGTGATAAAGTTCATTCTTTTCCATAATGTAATGATAAAAATTCAACTTTCATATATTTTAGATTCATTGCACACCAACTGATATATTTCAGGTTTTTTATTGTTTTAATACTGATGATTTTGGCATACAGCTCATGAAAACCCAAAATTCCTATCTCAAAAAAATAGCATATCATGAAAAGGTTCTCTAAACGAGCTATTAACCTAATCACCTGAATCAACTAATTAACTCTAAACACCTGCAAAAGATTCCTGAGGCTTTTAAAAACTCCCAGCCTGTTTCATTACTCAAAACCGCAATCATGGTTAAGACTTCCGACCTGACTGCTGTCCAGAAGGCCATCATTGACACCCTCAAGCAAGAGGGTAAGACACAGAAAGAAATTTCTGAACAAATAGGCTGTTCCCAGAGTGCTGTATCAAGGCACCTCAGTGGGAAGTCTGTGGGAAGGAAAAAGTGTGGCAAAAAACGCTGCACAACGAGAAGAGGAAGGAAGAGGAGGACCCTGAGGAAGATTGTGGAGAAGGACCGATTCCAGACCTTGGGGGACCTGCGGAAGCAGTGGACTGAGTCTGGAGTAGAAACATCCAGAGCCACCGTGCACAGGCGTGTGCAGGAAATGGGCTACAGGTGCCGCATTCCCCAGGTCAAGCCACTTTTGAACCAGAAACAGCGGCAGAAACGCCTGACCTGGGCTACAGAGAAGCAGCACTGGACTGTTGCTCATTTTGGATGTCATTCGGAAATCAAGGTGCCAGAGTCTGGAGGAAGACTGGGGAGAAGGAAATGCCAAAATGCCTGAAGTCCAGTGTCAAGTACCCACAGTCAGTGATGGTCTGGGGTGCCATGTCAGCTGCTGGTGTTGGTCCACTGTGTTTTATCAAGGGCAGGGTCAATGCAGCTTTCTATCAGGAGATTTTGGAGCACTTCATGCTTCCACCTGCTGAAAAGCTTTATGGAGATGAAGATTTCATTTTTCAGCACGACCTGCCACCTGCTCACAGTGCTAAAACCACTGGTAAATGGTTTACTGACCATGGTATTACTGTGTTCAATTGGCCTGCCAACTCTCCTGACCTGAACCCCATAGAGAATCTGTGGGATATTGTTAAGAGAAAGTTGAGAGACGCAAGACCCAACACTCTGGATGAGCTTAAGGCCGCTATCGAAGCATCCTGGGCCTCCATAACACCTCAGCAGTGCCACAGGCTGATTGCCTCCATGCCACGCCACATTGAAGCAGTCATTTCTGCAAAAGGATTCACGACCAAGTATTGAGTGCATAACTGAACATAATTATTTGAAGGTTGACTTTTTTTGTATTAAAAACACTTCTTTTATTGGTCGGATGAAATATGCTAATTTTTTGAGATAGGAATTTGGGGTTTTCATGAGCTGTATGCCAAAATCATCAGTATTAAAACAATAAAAGACCTGAAATATTTCAGTTGTTGTGTAATGAATCTAAAATATATGAAAGTTTAATTTTTATCATTACATTATGGAAAATAATGAACTTTATCACAATATGCTAATTTTTTTAAAAGGACCTGTATATATATATATATATAAAAACCTAAATAAGGGAGGATGCTTTCTAAGTAAATAAGCACTATGAAATTTAATTTGCTCATAAACACAGCAAAAAATTTTCATACATAAAAGAATTAAATCACATTAAACAAAGCAATGTAGTGAATATTATATGAATTATGCATCAGGTTGTAACGGTTATGCTCTGTTTTAGTTTGATCTTCATGGACTCTTAGTTTGTCTTTCTTCAGTTACCTGTTTCCTTTCTAGTTTCCCACCAGTCATTTGTCCGTCGACCTGTCGGCTCCACCTTGAATCCTCCCTCCCTCGGCTTCACCAGATACTATTGTACTTACAGCTAGAGGTCTGCAAGCCCTTCGGGTCCCGATGACACCCGACACGCTGAGTCCATTCGGGCCGGGTTCGGGCCAATTTTTTTTTTTTTTTTTTTTTTTTTTTTTACAGATCGAGCCCGGGTCGGACTCGGCTCATTTAGTTTCTCTCCTTTCATTGTGCCCATAATATACAAGCAGAGCGCAGGCCACTGTATGAAATGTTGTTATATTGATAATATTATAAATAGTTATAAATATTATACATCACCTACGCAATACGTGATTATGCGAGTCGCGACATGGGTGCAATGCATTAGCATACAGGTGACAATTGACCATGCAGAGTATCAGGGAGAAGTTGGAGCATGGGGAGTAACTAAAAGTTCCTAATGCTTCGGGAAAAGCTGCATTTTGGAGGAGTTTTGAATTAATCACCACGACAAATAATGAGCCTGCAAACATATCCTTGCACATGACTGCAAAAAAACAGGGACATCTCATTTACAACGGCATGTAGAGCATGGTTGCACTACAGTTAACTCTGCTGCTAGCACAAGCAGACAGTAATCAATGTCCGAGTATTTCTCGAAGCCAGTGCCATCGAATTCCAGATCCCAAGTCACCGATAAGTAGGGTTGGGAACCGAAAATCGGTTCTTATCCATAACCGGTGGTATTTTTTTTTTTAAAAATACCAGAACCGTGCGTAATTCCTCAGTTTCGGTTCCGAAAACGGTTCTGGTGCGATGTGTGGACGAGGTGCTGGGAGCTTTTCCTTTAATAGCGACGTCTCACCACATGAATATTAAAATAGTAATGAAAGCACTGTCCCTCGTGCTACTCGTATACGTTTTATGCAGATATCAACGCAGAGAGAGAGAGAATAAAGACAGTAGAGCTGCACCATTAATCTTTAAACGATCTCGATTCAAACACCCACGCAATCTTATTCCTAAATGACAAAAACTTCACACCGGAACATTCAAATCTGTTTGTGCTGTCACTGACCCAGAGAGAGCAGTTCTACATGAAACAGCTTTCCTTTCAGTCTTTTCAACAACACAAGTATTGATATTTCTGTGTTAAAAATATTCAAATGATCACAGAAGTACTGAGATAAAAGTTTATAGTTCGAGAAATAAACACTGATGTCTACGGTGGGTAACAACCAAAACAGAGTTAATCACCTATTGAAAGTCGCTTCAAATAACAAAAATTCGCTTCAGAATTTACAAAATGTATATAATGAGCGAGTATATCTTGAATGCCTTTTTTCAAACCGTGTTTTTGTCTTATCCTGAATCACTACGGTAAGCCTGTAGCTAATAAGCTTTTAGACTCGGACTACTTTACACTGGTCGGTTTGGCATGTGAAGTATTGCTATCTTCGTATAACGTTAATATATATGAGGAGACAGAAGATTGTTTTTGCTCGACTTTATTCCAACATGTCGTAACCTAACACACATGAATCTTCCCTGTTTCTCTTCCGGTGTATACGTACGTATACGTAGATACCGACGTATGCTCAATCACCGATCGTGACAGGTTTACGTGACACGGCACTGCTGCGGAGTAGCCCAGTGCCTGCGTGACTCAACCCGCGTCATAGACATAAACATAGAGAAGTAGCTCCGGCTACAATGTTCTTCCGCAAGACGCACGCATTTCTGTTTATTAACTGATAGTGCAGTTTAATCCAGTAATGAAAGAAGTGAAGTCTTTATGAATCAATAATTCAAACCGATTTTGTCTGGATCTTACATGTGTGTTCAAGCATATTCTACCCCTTCTGAGAGGGTATTCTCCACTGCTGGAGATACAATAAGCTATAGGAGAGGTCCTAAATTATCCTTATGCAGAAATGTTTATTTTCCTTCAGAAAAATTTATTATTTTTGCAAAAATTGCTAAATAATATATTGAATTTGTTGACGTTGCTAGTCTGTTAAACTCATTTGACAAGTATCAGAAATAAAACACAAAAGGGATTGTGTATTTTCCCATTACTACTATTTTTATTAGTTGTTTTAATTTATTTTTATTGAATGGGAACCGGAACCGGAATTGTTTGGCGGAACCGGTCAGTTCTCAAGTTTGATCCCTCTGTAATGAGTAAGGTGGTGTGGGTACAGAACCAAGGTTCGAATATTGTTGCTGCATTACGACCTTACTGGCGTTTGGCCTGTCAAGACCACGTCTACAACATGGTCCTCCAACATGCCTTGGACATCACCGAGCTGTCAGTAACAGTCTCAGAGGTTAGTGGAACGTTGCTGGCTGTCAAGAAAGTAGTCGGTTCGTGAAACAAATCGGTCTTGCAAGCCAGTTATCCAAGCCAGTATAACCATTCTGCATGTGGGAGAAACACGTTACAGCACTGTATTTCTCATGCTGAAGTCTATCAAGGATGTGTATGCTGAACTACGCAAAAAGCTGTAGAGTCGTGGAGAGGCCCAAAGAATGGCTGATGTGTCACCAGAAGTTCTGGATTTTTTGGTCGGTTTTCTCCACCCCTTCTACGAAGCCCAGAAGGAATTGGAAGGTGATCAATATCCAACCTTGAACCTGGTTGTGTTGTGGCATGAGAGCCGTCATTGCCAGCCAGTAAGCGCTGACATGCCTTATCAAGCCACCATCCGCCAGTGCCACTTGGAATGGATTGGTAAGAAGGTCCAGATTCAGCCACTCCATAAACTGGCAATATTCATGTGGCCAAAATGTAACCAGTTGCGGATGTTCTGTGAAACTGAGAGAGATGCCATCCTGCAAGATGCAAAGAGTTGGATCGAAAGCTATCGAGCAACAGGTGGAAATGCAACTGAGGAGGAGGAATCAGCTAGAGAGGTGACGTTAGATACTCCGCCACTGGCAAAAAAAAGAGAGCCTTGTCATACTTTGAATTGGAGTGGGAGAATGTCGCCCAGGGTGATGACACAGCTGTGGATGAGGTCCACATGTACCTCAACCTTAACCCCAGCAGCAAGAAATATGACGATTGAGATTTGCTGGGTTGGTGGAGTCAACATGAGAAGACCATTCCTTTGTTGTCAAGACTCGCCCATCAGGTGTTGAGCAGACCTGCAAGCAGCAGTAGTAGCGAACGTGTTTTCATTCGGGCTGAAAAATTGCAGACGTTGTTGGGCTGGGGCCGGTTTAGGGCTTGAACACCAGGGGCCAGGGCCGGGTTAAGGCTGGATTTTTTGGCCCGTGCAGGGCTCTACTTACAGCTCCACCAGGCTCCCTTGTCCCTCCATGTTCCACTTGGTCGCACAAGGACTTGGTGTGTCCCGGGCTTTAACTGTTGGGTAGCAATTAGTCTCAGCCTCAGACGTCATGCCCACGGACCATTGGCTGAACGTCTGATGCATTTGGCACACTTTTCTGGAAACACTTCAGGTTTCGAAGTCGCAATCTCATTTGTTGAATTCTAAAGGATGTCCGGGAGACGCGTATGTTGCGTTCTTTAACGGTCCATCTGGAAATAAAGGCCATGACGCCAAAACCTCTCGTGGAAGAAGAAAGCCGTTAAACTGTTTACAACTGTCAATGAGCGCTTACCAGGATATCAAGTAAGCGCTGGATTTTCAAAAGTATGTGAAGTTTGCGGCTCCATTGTTGCAGTAAACTTGCACAACATGCTTGAATTAATAATTTATTAGATGCGCACCAGTTTGTAATTGAAGGGACATCGACATTATATTGCCATGCCCCTTAACATAACGCGGAACAAAACAAACTGTGATTGGTTGCGTCACATGTCAGTTAAACATCCTCTTGGGCGGTCCTTGGCCAAGAAAAGCTGTGATAGAGTCCAGACCTTCTGTCATCAGTCTGAAGGTCTGGCTATGCGAGACTAGATAGCAATCTGCTGTGAAGCTTGCTTCAGTGTGGGCTTAGCAAAAGTGCGCATTAGCTGCAAAGAGGTCGCTTCTGAAAGCACCCTTCTGAAACCTAAAATGACAGATGGGACACCCTACGGTCTTGTGAACTTAACGGACACGTGCAGGCAGCTGCCATTGAAAGTCCAAGACCACAATTGCACATGAAGTGTGCCATTTTGGACAGGGCCCTACTCTACTTACACACCTTTACTTATGGTACAGTTAGGCACCCTTGCACTGCTAGCGTTGAGGAAGAAAATTACAGCCAAAGTCACTTTTAGTAACAGGTTTGTATCTATTACATATCCCCCCTCATTGGAAAGCTTGATATATCCGTAAAAAGGTTTAAAATTTTGTACATACGAATCAAGAGAGTCTTAAGCAATGAAATGGCATTATTAACTGGGTCTAGGCGATCATGTTTTTTTTAAAGCCCTGTTGATCCGTTCTGTGAGGTTAATTTGAGGATGACATGCAGTAGTTTTATCCACTTCGAGCAGTATTCGACCAGATAAAAGATGCTCATTTTGTTTAGAGCTTTTGAGGAAAGGGCCCATCAGATCCACACCCAACATGTACCCAGGTTCCACCACTGGTGCAAGTAACCTGACAGCTTTGAAAATGACGATTTGTACTTTTGACAAGTCGTGAATCCTTACAGTACTTTCATAAGCCAGACCTTAAACTTGGGCAGTATGCAATTTCCATAAGTTGTAGCAAAGTTTTCAGTCGACCTAGGTGACTAACGGATTAACATGAGCATACTTAAGCAACTACTCTCTTAAACAAGTGGGAAGGACCAACTTGAACTTTGGTCCTCTCTGACCATCCAGGACACTGTGAAGCAGCAACAACAACAGAAAACATTTTCAAGTACATAACTTATCCTGGTGGGAACCGTGGGATCAAGCTTGGTATGTTGAGAAACTTAATTGCATCGTTCTTCTATTCCTGGGTTGTTGTTCTTTGCTGTGGCAATGTCGTACCAATCAGCTGGTAAGATGACTGGTGCCGTGTAGGAGAGTTGGTAGCTTTGACCATGGCTATTATGAGAGATGAAGTTATGTCCAGGCTGCATGATAGGGTGTCGCACTATGTTGCACTGTCCTTTTCTGTACTGGACACTGAAATCATATTCTTGTAGTCGAATAGTCCATCTTGTTGTCGAATAGTCCATCTTGTTAGCCTAGACCAGGCCTATTCAAATAGCGGCCCGGGGGCAAATTTGGCCCGATTGAAATTTATTCTGGCCCGCGGCAGATAAAAAAAAAAAAGTCAAAAAAAAAAAAAAAGTCAAAAAAAAAAAGTCTACGAAACTGCCGCAGCACACAGACAAGAGTACAGGCAAAGATTATAGAGCGGAGCTGGTCGTCTCCATGGTGACAAACACTCATTCTTGCTGATTCGATGTTCTCACGCTTCCTATGACACATGCATCTAACATGGCGTTGTCCAAGCCAAACCGCAAAGTTAACAGTGAAAATCGTAAGTTTCAGAGTGAATGGACGGAGAAGTACTTATTTATTGTGCCAACTACGACAAGCAAGCGAGGGACCGATAGACCTGTGTGTTTACTGTGCAACGAATCAGTGGCTGTGGCCATAGAATATAATGTAAAGAGACATTTTACTACAAAACGTTCGTTTTTTTCTGCGCAACACCAAGAGGGCTCAGTGGAGAGACAACCTAGAATAGACAGACTGGTAACTTCTTTTGAGCAAAGTCAGCGTGCAATTGGTGGGTTTTGTACCGAACAAGAGAGAGCTTTCATTGCCTCTCTACGAGTGGCGTGGATACTCATGAGAAAAACTCACTAAACTCAGAGTTACAGGGGCGAGAGAAATGTATTGTGGATTTGGTTGAGAGATTGTCTGCTTTCAAAACAAAGCTGAATGCATTTGTGTCTGACCTAACCACAAACAAGTTGATGCATTTTACACACCTTCGTACATTTTTGAGCAGTACGCAGTACGCCACAAGTCATGCAAACTATGATTGAATTCATGACAAAGCTGAGTGAAAACTTCAGTGACAGATTTCAGGGCTTTAGTTTCCCAATGGAGGTTATGCAGTTTACTCACGATCCATTCTCAATAAACCATGACTCAAACTTCATTGCAAAAGTTTAAGAGCTCATGCCTAACATTGATGAGAGTGCTCTTCAGCTAGAAATGATTGATATCCAGTCTTCACTTGCTTTGAAACTGCAATGTTTGGATCCACCTACACATGCGATTCTAGCTTTTCTCATATGAATGCAATCAAAACAAAGGCACGTTGCTGCCTGAGCAATGAGAAGTTATCCCAGTGCCTGAGAATTGCACTTACCACATATGAGCCAGATTATGTTAAAATGGCAAAAGCAAATTATTGTCACTTCTCCCAGTGAGTCACTTATGGCGCTTTTCCACTGCATGGTACGGTACGGTTCGGTTTGGTACGGCACGGCACGCTTTGGCGCTTTTCCACTGCATGGTACAGTACGGCTCGGCTCGGTACGGCTCACTTGTGGCGCTTTTCCACTGCATGGTACGGTATGGTACGGCTCGCTTTAAATGGTACGACCTCTGTTGAGGTTCCAAGCGTACCGTACCGATACTAAAATGTGACGTGGAAGCACTGTAGATCACTGATTGGTCAGACAGACAGAATCGTCACTACCAGCGTCATTGTATTTGCGAGACATCAAACCCGCTAGATTTAAATAGCCAGTAACAGCCACCGCTGTAGCACCTGTTTTAAAATTACTTGCTTGACTTGCTTGAAGAAAAAAAAATTCCAAAAAATTAATGGCTGAATCGTGGTCAGTGGACGAGAAGCGCAGACGTTCCTCTTGTTGGTTGACGAGGAACGGATAAACTATAACGATCAGTCATAATCCCACCCACTTTGAAGCTGTACTAACTGCAGTGGAAAAGCAACCGAGCTAAAGCGAACTGAGCCGTGCCTCGCCTCGCCGAGTCTACCACGCAGTGGAAAAGCAAAGCGAGCCGTATCGTGCCGCGCCGAACCGTACTGAGCCGTACCATGCAGTGGAAAAGCGCCAATACTCTCACTGATAAATAAGGTAAACTAAATGAGGAAAAAAATATTCTTGTTATTAGTTAGTTTTCATCAAGAGTTTGTTTACAGCACATAGTTGGTAGATTTGTACTTACTGTACACTTGAAATATTTTTTCTAGTTTTAAAATGTGTACTCACTGTCAGAAAGATATACTTCAGGGATATTTGAATGTTGTTATTTCCCCAAATAAGATTTGATACTTGAAACTGCAGTTGCAGTTTTGCACTTATGACAGCTTTATTTTGATTGTTTGATTTTTTTATATATATAAGCTATTACATATGTTTACTCTTTTAAGGGTAAAAGCTGTGTATATGTCTCAGTATTTGCAGTTTTACACTTTGTTGTAGGCCTAATCAATACAATTTGAATGTGTTGAAATAATAAAGGAAACCAAAAGAATAATGTACCAATTTGTCCATCCGGCCCTCACAAATTATCGGAATTTCCTAGTTTGGCCCCCCCGCAAATGTTTTTGAATAGCCCTGGCCTAGACGATGGTTCTTCTCCTTTTGTCTCCTGTGTTAAGACCGCTTCAAGGCCAATGTCACTTGCATCGACTTATTAATGTCAGGGGGAATTAACAGAGGAGCTTTAGTTAAATCATGTTTGATCCTTTTTAAAAGCATCCAGAGAATGGATGGGAATTTCAACATTTCAGAGAATTCAAATTGGCCAGCTGAAGTAACAAATCCAGTTTTAGGAATGCTCTCGTCTCAAGTTCCATCTCAACTTGCCATAAGTTGAGGAATCTTTTCAGGAATCTTTTGCAGGTGTTTAGAGTTAATTAGTTGATTCAGATGATTAGGTTAATAGCTCGTTTAGAGAACCTTTTCATGATATGCTATTTTTTTTAGATAGGAATTTGGGGTTTTCATGAGCTGTATGGCAAAATCATCAGTATTAAAACAATAAAAGACCTGAAATATTTCAGTTGGTGTGCAATGAATCTAAAATATATGAAAGTTGAATTTCTATCATTACTTTATGGAAAATAATGAACTTTATCACAATATGCTAATTTTTTGAGAAGGACCTGTATTTGTGGCAATAACCAACAACACATCGTATGGGTCAAAATTATCGATTTTTCCTTTATGCCAAAAATCATTAGGATATTAAGTAAAGATGTTCCATGAAGATGTTTAGTACACTTCCTACCGTAAATATATAAACATTTATTTTTGTGAGTGTGCAGCACAATCGCGAACATAAATGGACAACTTTAAAGGCGATTTCAATGTTTAGATTTTTTTACACCCTCAGATTCCAAATATTGTCCTATCCTAACAAATACATCAATGGAAAGCTTATTTATTCAACTTTCAGATGATTTATAAATCTCAATATCAAAAAAATTTGTGATTGGTTTTGTGGTCCAGGGTCACATATATCAAGTAAATTCACAGCTCAGTTAAACTTTAACAGCACTTTAAATTAGCTTACATATTAACTTTTGTTAGCATTTGTGCTTTGCAACACTGAACGATTATGGTCCTAGCAGATGTGATGGTAACTGCACAGCTGATATTATCCGAGTGTGTTGTTCTGTTCACTTACCCTAATGTTTTACTAATGTTATCATCATCTCTTTCAAATCAGGCTTCTCTTTTTTCAGTTGATTGTGAGGATTTGTCTAAATTCTGATTCCAAGTCTCTTCCATTTTTTAATCATGTTATTGCATCATTTAACAATTTATTTGATGAGAAAGGGCAGATAAAAGATGCTTAGCAACATTACAACTGATTCTAGTCCACATCTGAAATCTCCTAAACCTCCAGTTCTTTCCACTGGGATATTTGGTAAAGCTTGTCTGCAAAAGGCACAGTAACCAGAGAGAGCAGGGCCCAGAGATGGGTCAGTTAGCCCTTTAGTTAGCCCAGACATTGAAGAAATGATGATTTCATGCTGTATGAATGTTTCTTCTGGGTGTTAGCTAGGTGACTGGAAAGTGTTAAATTCATTTGCAAATTCACTGCTCTCTCAGCAAGGAACGTTATAGTGCAATTTAGACTGACTGTTAACTTGCTGGGCCAGCAGTTAGCTTAAATATATTAGACCTCCTGCTAATTTAGTGCACAGAGAGCAGCTGGAGAAGTCAGCTCACATTTCAGTCCACAGTTTAACAGTTCTTCCTCTGCTAAAGAAAGCACACTGTCAGATTTACACTGTGCAGATGATGTTTTTGTCAGTCAGCTGTGTAGACCTGACCACTCTTGATGGAAGAGCTTTTTACAAGCATGCAAACAAGATTGTACAGCATATTACTGTTTTTTTTTAGCAGTCTTGTGTTCCAATGTTAGAGTAATGGTGTTGCCTTTGCATGTCTTAACTTTTTCTTTCTGATTTTCAGTTTCTCTTCCATGAGTGTAGTTGATTTGAAAGAAAATCTGTACAACTGTTGAAGACATTGCTCATCTTGTAACCATGAACATACTTTTGCTGCTTTATAAAGAGTGGTTTGACACATTTTGAAACTTGCCTGTAACAGGCCAGCTAATAGACCTCTAGAGGCCAAAAGCGACTGTCATTCTTGTTAGTGTGCGCGCCTCCCATGCCGGAAACATGGTTCGGATCCCGCTCTGAGCTGTGCAAGTAGAACTGGAGGGGTTAGATTGATGCCGTGACCCGGATGGGAGTTTGGTTTAGGGGTGGTGAGTTTAACGGAGGCCAGCTAGTAAAGAGCTGTGCAGGCAAACCTCAAATTTAAATGTACACAATTTTAACTACTAGCGAAATGAGAGAGGAGAAAAACAAATGGTAATTGTGTCCAGTGTGAACAAAGCTTTGGATACCAATAGAGGGTGTGATTTCTTCATGCAAAGTGTCTAAAGACACCAATGAAACAGCAGAGATGATACATTTCTGAGGGTTTTGAATGAGTATGAGATGTTTATGAATTACTGCAAGGCCTCCTGCATATGCTGTGTGTGTCACCTGGTCAACATACTGTGCTGTTGTTGGCCTATGATACTCAAGTCTAGTAGCTGATTTGGTTTTTGGAACGAAAGATTAATTAGAATTTTGTTAAAGCTTTGAAGTCTAATGCCAACCCTAATGTCGGACTGGTTCAAAGGAATATTGTAGTTTAAATTCATGGGGCTCTTCACTCTTCACTTAACCCCTATAATCATTATTTTTGTTCATTTGTAATGTGGGGGTCTACATGGTGTTTTGTGGTGCATACAGTCAGACGACAAATACAGTCTGTCACAGGCGATCCACACTACAATCCAGAAGGGGGCGCGCACGTCACTGCAACGCTGTTTGCTAACTGCCACAATATGAAAAGGAGCAAAAGAAGGAGAGACTATCCACGCACTAACCCAAAACAAGAGTTCAAATGGGACTATACGCTGAATTGCGATTCATTTTTGTGACGCGCTCCACTAACTTCATGGAAATGTTTTGTACCCTTTACACCCAAAATACCCTTGTACCCAAAAATACCCTTTAAAGTTTCTATTTATGTCTTACCCTTATCTGTATGATCATAAATTAAGGAGTATTTTCATTTTTTTCCACTGTTATAATGAGAATAAATCATTTGGCATTGTGCCAATTTGTGTCGTGGAAGTCTCACTACAGTCCAGTGATGAAATAATGCTGTGCTGGAAATGTAAAGCCTCAGGTGCCGATTCACTCGCTTTCTTCTCGTGGAAAGCTAAAGTAGGCAGATGTAAATGGCACCTTTTCTCCTTCTCGCACACCTTTCTGAATATTGAATACTTTGTGCATCCACCATTGTCACGGCATATTAATGAACTAAAGAAAATGACATTGTAGGCTACACACATCACATTAATCAAACCAATAAGTTCGAAAACAGCCGTTACATTTTACTGCGCAGCATTTGTCAATCTGGACATATTTTTGGGGGATGGATATCATGTAAATGTACCGAACTCGAACAACCGAGGTACGTACCGTACTGTGACGTCTGTGTAACGTGAAACACCTTATATATGTCTTTATTACAGTCATGTTGTGGGTTTGTGGGGGTTGATGATACACTATTGAAACATTTGTTATTTTAACTTTATTTCTTTATATTTCAAGTTGATTTGGTGATAATCTCTCTAGCACGTTCTCAAGAGTAAAATAAAACATTTAAAAGCAACCACAAAATCTAAAATGCAGAGCATTACAGAGAGACTGTCGCTGGAAGATGCTTGCATGTCTATGGCTGCGTTCAAAATGGCATACGCTCTGAATAGGTAAAAGTGCATTCTATATAGTATGAATGTGTATATGAATGAAATCCAGACATACGATGTCCACCACGTTGTAGTGGTAGGTCATCCAGGTACTTTTCGCCTACTGTTTAAGGAATACCATGAATTCATCAAACATGCTACTCTTTTCACATACTGTTTATCACCTACTACATAGTAAGGAAGTACGCATATTTGTATGCAGTCTTTTGCCTGCCGCCATCATTTGCAAGCCTTTTGTTCTTGTTCTGACTGAGAGCAGCTGTTCTTCATTATGGTGATAAGTACTGCTGTTTTTTTCTTGCCTCAGCTGAACACAGTGTGGGTCTGGAAGGGAGCAATTAGTTGGCTAGCACAAGCGCACCGTCCCCTGTGTGTGTCGCCAGCATGGGAGCTGAGTCAAGTCAAGTCAAGTCATCTTCATTTAATATAGTGCTTTTAACAATGTAGATTGTTTCAAAGCAGGTTTACAGAGATAAACATAATTTAAGGTAACAGAGATTGTTTTGGCTTTATAGCGGTTCTTCAATAATGTTATTTTCCAGCTAAAGTTAGTTTTGATTGATTCACTTCCGTCGAAATGATCATTTGTTATTAAATTAGGGGCCGCTAAGACGCCGCCGTTCTCTCTAAACAGACTTTAAACTGAACCTGTGATAAACGCTGATGGCGTTCACTGTAATTGTAAGCGATTTAATTGTAATTCCCTACAAACCATGCCTAAACAAACTACTTGTCTTGCCTATAAATTTTGATACAGAATTTTATTTTATCACTTCGGGTTAGGTACGGGAACCAAATTTCCCCACAGTGCTTCATCTGTAGAGTGGGAAAGGGATCCTCCATAGGGAGAGGCTAGTTGGGACTTCATCCCTGCGTTGTCATCGGGTCCAGGCGAAGCTCCTAGTCAGATCCGGATACGGCCTGGATCCGGCAGGCTGCGGGAAAACCTCGGGATAAACAAAGACACTAAAATAAGCGTAGATGCCATTCTTCTTATGATGTAATGAGTACATCAGGATTTAAGGAAAGTGTTCCCAGTTCCGGCTGACCTAATCTATGCAGCCTAACATTGAGTTATAGACGTGTTATGAACGCCGCTGAAGACCAGTGCCCAGTGTTCGTTTGGAAGAACTGCGGAAGAAGCCTGTTTTTTGAGCACTCGACCTCTTAGTCCAGAACACGACAGACTATCATGGGCCTAGAAAGTAATGGGACTCCTTCTTGTGTTCACTACAAACCTTATTTGAGGCTTTTAACTAAAACTAGACTTCTGTACGATCCCAGCAAGCAATTTTGCGTTTAAAAGACGTCTAATAGCCATCCAAACGCAGCCCTAAAACAAGGCAAAAAACCATAGCCCAGAATAGACTAGTCATCAATTAGATAACAAAGAAATTAAATGAGTGAAGAAATGAAACCAAACACCTTGTAATCACTGTTTACTCTGCTTACATGATGGAATAGCGTATTCATAATAGCAGTTATTTTGGCAAACAATGACATGTAACCAAATTCAAGGTTATTTTGGCTAGAAGTGGGTTACTCATAGCCAAACTATTTTGAAGTGCTTTCACTTCAGCAATAATCTGCTGAGTGTTCAAGAGCAACAAGACCAAACTTAGGTCTATATTCCAAAGCATTCTTGAATTACAACCATTTAAGTTTGAATAGTGCATTTTAACGTCCATTCTCAAAAAGGGGGGTGACAGTTAAGGGGTTAAGTTTCACTTTAATTCACTCCAACCATTGCACTGAATGATAATCCAAATGGCGAAACAGATTACAGAGCCTTCTACACAGCTTAAAGTTAAATCCTCTATTAAGCCCTTTTTGCATATCATGGTTTTCATATGTTTTTAGGCTTAATGCAGATATTTGCCCACTGCACATATTCTTTACATTTTTATAAATATTGTTTACCTCATTCTAACCAAACTGGTATATCAGAATCTCTTGTTTGTTTGTTTGTTTAGGCCAGTGTTCAGTGGAGTAGTGCTGAGGATGGAGAGAGCTTACTTTGCTTATTATTTTTGTATATGTGACGGATAACTACTCGTGTTTAATGATTTATGCCATTTTATGAATTCTGGCATTTATCATTCGGTCTTCTGCAGTGCAGCTTTACAGCTGTTCTACTTCATTTCATAATTGACAAATTTTGCAGCATCAACACTGTTACAGAACTGAATGACAGGGTAATTTAGCTGAATAACGACACTATTGTCTTCTGTGGAGTTGCTTTACAGCAGATTTTGAACTTGTCTCATATTTGATTATTTTTTAAGTTTGCATAATTTCCTGTTTTTGGCTTTGAAACATGTGGTTTACTGTGATGTGCGTTCCAGAAGAAACGGTAACAAATTGCAATTATACAGATCTGCCCTAGTTTTCCTGAAGGACGTTAGAGAAATTTGTGTTTCGCCATGCATTTTTGTATGCCAGTCGGATCCTCCAAGTCTTTCTTTTTATTTAATAAAAGATTTTATAATAAATTAAATTATATCAATTTCATTAAAAATACACACAACCACATCACATGACCTTCTATAATGCCTTACTTTAAAAAACTCACCTCTGTAATGAACACAGATGTTAGTCCCGACCGAACAGTGTTGGGAATAACGGCGTTTAAAAGAACGGCGTTAGGTAACGACGTTAGTTTTTCAGTAACGGGGTAATCTAACTAATTACTTTTCCCGTCGTTACAACGGCGTTAACGTTACTGGACGTTAAATGTGGTGCGTTACCACGGGCGTCAGTTTGGTTTGAAATGTGCTGGGGACAGAGACACATTCGGAAGTGCATTTTCAGAAATGCTGGTACAAACTTGTCAAACTGTGCAGCCTCTCTGCTCAACCAGTAAATAAATCGATCGATCCGCAAATGTTATATGAGTACTTAAGTGGTCTAGTGGTAGATCATTTACCAAGCGCCTCAGAGGTTACGGGTTTGAATCCACACTTGTATAGTTGTTTTTTTCTCTCTCATCAAAACTAATTAAGTTCAGCAGGGACACGTTTGTGTGCATTTTATTTTGTGATTTCACCAGAACGAATAGTCTCCACAACGGCGATAGATTGAAGCGCGCGTCCGAGTGAAGACTGTGCGTGACCGCGCAAGCCACAAGAGAACAACTATCCATGCAACTGATAGCAGCAGGAATGAGCGCTCAGCTTGATTTCAAAAACAACACATTTTAGCACTAGATCTCTTATTTAATAGCGAACTAAATGAATGCTCTGCTAACTGGAGATGTTTTATTTAGTTGTATTAACATCCATGCCTCAATGTTTCAAAAAGTGGTGAAAAGTTGGCATTTTCAAGGTGCAATATAAGCACTACTTCTGTTCTACTAATTTCAACTGACTTGTGAAAACTGCTAAAAAAAAGTCTTTTTTTAACAGTAATGCAAATAGTTACTTTCCCTGGTAACGAGTTACTTTTATTATAGAGTAATTCAGTTACTAACTCAGTTACTTTTTGGAACAAGTAGTGAGTAACTATAACTAATTACTTTTTTAAAGTAACGTTCCCAACACTGCGACCGAATCACAGACATCATCATCATGATCATCATCAAGGCCTTTTGCAGCGCAAGCGCTGATCTGAACGGTTTCTAACATGCCGTCTATCTGAGCAAAAGTTGGTGTAAGCATGACAGGACAGAGTCTCTGTCAGCGCAGACCGCCAAGCTGCCCGGTCTTCAGGGAGGTGATGCCATCGGTCACGGTTGATGTTAAAGACATTCATGTCCTGCTTGACGACATCCTTAAAGCGGAGCTTGGGTTGGCCACGAGGGCGGTGTCCCACAGCTAACTCCCCATGGAAGATGGACTTTGGGAGACGTTCATCTGGCATACGACGTACATGGCCGATCCATCTGAGACGCCTCCTCCGGAACGCGGTGTACATGTCACTGCTGTTAGTGAGCTTCAGCATGGTGGTGTTCGGGACCCGATCCTGCCATGACAGGCCAAGGATCTGTCGTGGGCAACGGAAGTGCAAAGCATTAATCTTGTGTTCCTACCGCCGATATGCAGGCCACATTTTGCTTCCATATAGCAGAGCGGAGAGCACACAGGACTCATATACGCGCACCTTTTCTTTGAGAGAAAGGGGGCTGTTGTTCCAGACGTGAGACTGAAGCCGCCCAAAGGTCGTTGAGGCACGACCGATCCTGGTATTCAGTTCAGCATCAAGGCTGTTGTTTGCTGTCACGGTTGAGCCGAGGTAGATGAATTTCTCGACAACTGACAGCACTGTGCCATTGATGGTGACGTGAGGGGAAGCAGGAATTTTCTGAGCCATCACCACTGTCTTCTTGAGGCTTATGGTAAGTTCGAACTCTGTGCAGGCAACAGAAAAAGAGTTGCACATCTCCTGAATTTCTTGTTCAGTGTGAGCCATGAAGGCAGCGTTGTCTGCGTAAAGCAACTCGTGCACAAGGACGCACTTCACCCTGGTTCTGGCCCTCAGACGAGCCAAGCTGAAGAAGTTGCCATCATACAGAACCCCAACCGGATCAGGAAACGCCCGTCGCAGCACAGCCGAGAAATAGATGCCAAACAAGGCATCACAACTTGGAACTCATAGAACGATAAGAACGGTAACTGAATTGAATTAACTGAACTGTTATCGAATTGTAATTGCTCACGTGGCTGGGATCATTAATGATAGCTTAATCTAGTTGTGCAGCATGGGAAATGCGCACCACATCACTGTCTGCATGGCTTTGCCGTCTTGTGTGGTGTTGTTCAGTGGGAGTAGAACATAATGGGATGCTTTTAATAGTGCATGTAGTAAGACCTCAGCATCTGGGCAGCCATCCCAAACTTCACCAGACACCGACATGATAGAGGCTCTTTTGTGTCTTCATAATTCATAATTTATGACAGATTTCCTCTCGCTTATGCACTTTTGCACTGTTTCTTGGCCTTTGCGTGAATATGAACAGGCAGAAACTATATAGAATTAGGGAACCATTGCATTCTATATATCGTTCTCTTGCAAAACTTTTGTGTTCTCTCACAAAACATCTGTGTTCTCTCGAAAAGCATTGAGAAACTTTGAATTCACTCACAAAAGCACTGACATTTAGTTTTTCCTTCCACCTCAAATTATTTCCATCACAAACAATGTTTCTCTGAGGTATGGAAGCTTGTGTCACCGGGTGACATAGAAGGAACTTTGGGAGTGGAACGAGTTGCCCTGGGGGAGACTTCCGGTGTGACACCAGGCCGGTTCCGGATCAAAGTGTGCGGCAACAGAAGCAGAGACGGAAAGGATAAAGTGCGGTTGAGGCTCGGGGCACGATTGAGATTGAGAACGGAATGAGTGAAAGCATTGTTGGATATACAGGTTGTAATTGTGAAAGAAACGAGTGAGCCCCGATCTTCGGATTGTTCGTCAAACCTGATGTCCCCCTTTTGAAGATCACGACGGTGGATTGGCCGGCCCCGACGAGGTGGAGTGAAGGTATACTTTTCACTGGGAAGTGGTGTGTCATTGCAGTGTCTGAAGATTGAAGTGAGCACGTGTGAAGGTTTACCGTGGTTTGATGTATGCACGAGTATGGGGAAATTAAATGCTATCAGCACTCTGAAATCATTGTCGGGGATCGTCCAGCCTGACGGTGCGTTGGAAAATTATTTGAACCGTTGGGGGTAAAGCTTTGTACAAGTGTCCCAGTTCATGCTGCTGTGGTAAAGGAAGGAGGAGTTCAGCTCTGTGTGTCGTTGTGAAGATCTGCATTCTGTCATTACTGTGCGGTGGTAAGAGAAGACTCAGTTATTAACTGCTGGATTCTGTACTCACCATTGCTGTTCTGTGAACAGATTGATCCTGTCATCCGCCGCTGCATTCTGCCATTACTGTTCTGTGAACAGAGAGATCTGTCCTCCGCCGCTGTACTCCTCCTGCTGCTGCCCTGCGAAAGAAAGGTGACACTCAGTTGTCTGATGCTGTCCTGCGAAAAGAGGAAGTCCACTGTCTGCTGCTACCTAACTGTAGTCCCCTGTGTCCCACCCACCTCTTACTGTTGCTTGTCGCTCTTCATTGGAGAGTCCTGGTCCTCAGTCCAACCCCCCCCCCCCCCCTCCTCCACTGTGGTCCTACAAGCAGAGATACCCAGTCATCCGCCGCTACTTATTTGAAAGCTAACGCCCTCGTTCCTCCACACTGCTGTTCTGTACAAGGAGATGACCAACTGCCGGCTGGCCCGAGTCTTCCTCCATTGAAGACTCCTTTGACCTGTTTCAACGAGCGGTCCCTGTGAGGAGTCCTTCGTTAGTGACATTTTCTTAAAGTCTTTTTTTTTTTACATTCAATAAAAAGAATCAAGCTTTTATATCACGTCGTTGACTGGCCTCGTTGGTGAACTTTGGTGTAGCTCCCCCGGAGTGGTGGTTGTTCTCGGCCCTGGTGGTGACACTTGTTTCTGCCACAGAATAAAAAATAAAACGGTAATTGCAACTTTTAATCTCACATTTCTGACTTTTTATCTCAGAATTGCGAGTTATAAAGTCAGAATTGCGAGTTATAAAGTCAGAACTGCGTGATGTAAAGTCAGAATTGCATGATATAAATTCAGAATTACTAGAAAAAAAGTCAGAATTGTAAGTTTATTTCTCGCAATTTTGACTTTATATCCCGCAATGTTTCATAATTATTTTCTTTAATGTTTTATTCTGTGGTGGAAACAAGCTTCCATACTGGGGAGACTAATACTTTTGCAAGCGAATGCAAAAAGAAAAAAATATTTAACGTCATTATTCCTCCTATCTAATTATTTTTACCATCTCCCTCTAGTCTAGGTGCCGATCCGTAGGTATGGAATGACATGAGGGTGAGTATATGATGACAGAATTTTCACTTTTGTGTGAACAATCCCTTTAAGTCTCTTTCTGATATATGATTATTTGATAAGTCGGGACATTCGTCCCAAATGTATACAGTTCGTGTATTAGAAAATTGATGTCAATGCATACTAACGTGGTGATGAATTAGATTAATTTCTAGACAAGTAACGTTATGATGTTTTAATGACTGGATACGCTGTGTTTGTTTAATTCAGTGTTTTCTTGAAGAATCTCTCTAATTTCCCCCTCAGTGGATGAAACCCCTTCGCTCCATGAGAGCTGCTGTCATCAGCCGAGATGACAGTAATTATACAGGAGGCTTTGCTTATGTTCTCTGTCACTAAAATAGATTCTGTAAGTGATCTGCCCACGCAGCCACCAGAATAACACCTGAACAAATGTGTCCACACTGAAAACAATTAATGCTGAATATACCTGCCTGTGGCAATGGCTTTAATGCTAAGTGTGCCAGCAGGTTAATTTTGATTTCAGAAATATTAGCAGATGGAGGTTTTCATGGATATTTAAAGCTCCTTAGGAATAGATTGCTTTGAGAAAGCTGAACACTGATTCACACCCACCGAGGTTATTAAAATGACTTGTTTTCCTTGTGTTGCTACTGGGGTTGAATAGCTCACAGTATTGTGTTTGTAAAGCTGAATGTCTGGCAGAAGTGAGAGGCAGAATTGCTTTGGCTTTAGCGTGTCCTGTCTAAAAATCTGCAGCAGCTGAGATCATTCATCAACACAGAGGCTGCAGGGTTTTTTGTGAACACTGTGTTTGACAAGTTTTAACCAAACACTGGGGAATGCATCACCCCTGTATTTCTGCTTTTCCATGAGTACGAGAGTTAATTTGCATTTTCATTCAGCCGTCTGCCGATTTTGTTCAGACTAATTATACACACTAGCAGTAAAATGTTTGGAAAAATTATGATTTCTTTATGTTTTTGACATAAAGAGTTATCTTTCTTATTCAGTAAAACAGTAATATTGTAATAAAGTAAAATTGTGAAATATTTACTCGGTCACACTAGACTTTGAGCATGCAAAATTTCTTCGGACACTTCAGCAGTCGTAATTTGACGTTACGCTCTTTTTTTATAAACATGAATTCAACATATAACTAACAAATTGCAATACATTCAAAATTTAAAAATATACAATCTACTTGACTTTACTCAAAATGTAAAAATATACAATCTACTTGACTGTAAAAAATGTAATTATTTTATTTCAGCAAAGAGTTCACACCGTGACGTATTGATCTTCTATTGGTCACACGGCTTAACGTGATGCGAGTTGGCAGGTCGAAGTTCTCTAAACTTGCGCATGCGTATGAAGTCAATGGAAAGAAATGTGTAGTGTGACCGCGCCTTTAGCTGAACCAAGAAATTCACGATTTTTTGTCTGCAAAAGTCTGCCGGATTATGCAAAATGTCTAAAACACTTTGTGGTCATCCAGTTTGAAAGGTTAACTACAAACACGGAGGTTTTTTAGATTGTCCGTCACGGCGTTCTCTCCGTATTTACAACTCTGTGAAGCCTTTAGCCACAGCCTAGAACACTGGATCCTTACTGGAAACTGAAAGTAACTCATTCCCGCTAAATGTTTACTCCTTTAATTTTTTGAACCCTGGAACAATACAAGTTGACACCATTATGACTAAAAGTTTGCTAAGGGGTATTTCCTGCTAAAGCAAGGCGGTATTTGACTCTGGTAAGTGTATATAGAGCAGAATGGTGGGAATGGCCTTGGATGGCAACATGCCATACGGTGCATTATGGGTGCGATTTCAAAAAATGCCTGGTTTATGATATTCCATTTTGCTGGTGGTAAAGAACCCTGTAGCAATGTTAAAGGTTCAGGGAAGAAGGAAGCAGAACCGAGCAAAGGTTTAAGTCAAGTCACCTTTATTTATATAGCGCTTTTTACAATACAGATTGTTTTAAAGCAGCTTTACAGAGGTTTTGTTTCCAGAAGAAAATAGCTTCACAGTCCGTCACAGTCCAGCTTAAGTAAGTTATTAGTTTAGTTAATTTATATATATGTTCGCTCGGGAGAAAACCGTGATGTCATCATCCAGCTCAGTTCAGTTCTGATAAATAATATTTTTGAATATTAAATTAAATGTCCCCAACTAATGTCCCCAAGCCAAAAGCAAATGGCGACAAAGGCGAAAAAGGCGACAAGAACCAAAACTCCATCAGGTGACAGAATGGAGAAAAAAAACTTTGGGGAGCCAGTTCTCCTCTGGCCAATGAACGAACAGTGTATGATTTTGACTCAGGCAGCATTACAGGTCAGAAGTCATACTGGATTGGAACATTCCGAATATTTATCCAGTTCCATCTGGTAGAAGGTCGGAGTCATCACGCCAGTATGGAGACAGGAGAGAGTCTAGTTGACACAACCTCTGCTGACACTTGGGATACGTTGTGGTCGTGTCTTAGTGCAGGTCCTCCATCTGATCTGGATACGGCCCGGATCTTATTTCTTTTTCTTCCACCACTTTAAGAAACATCGAGTCGGGATTCCTTTCTATTAAGTTTTCATTCCAATCTTCAGATGATAATGGATCTGGAAATTCTTCTGGCAATTTTGGTCCAACACTCAAGGTCCAAGAAAAAATTGTTAAAGCTATTAACCACATTACCCATATTGTCCTTTATAGTGTTGTTATAATGGAAATAAACAAACAACAAATAAAAGGGACTGTTGCACAAACATAGACAAAACACAGCATAAATGTCCAGGCCTGGTCCTCTCTCCTCCTTCACTGTCATCGCTGCTTTTACCCTCCCGGAGCAGGGCTGGATTTACCTTTTACCTGTGACATAGGCAAAAAAACTGTTTACCCCCCACCCCAATGACTCCTCACCCCCACCCTGACTCTGGTAGCTTACATACATATTAAACAATATACCATATATCGTCGCCGTTGGGCAGAAACCTCATGTCCAAAATCGATTCTATCAAGAAATGGGAAAAATATATATACATTTTAAATAATTTTAAACTCTGTTGTCAAAGTTGATATTGAGGCTTTATTTTTGCTCAGACACTTGCATGTGTCATATTTTTTAAGTGCCCCTATTATGCTATTTTAAAGTTTCCTAGTGTTGTTTTGGAGTCTCCTACAACAGGTTTACATGAATCAAAGGTCCAAAAACGTTCATTTTCTCATAATATACATTTGCACAGCACCACATTTTCAATTATTCTCAAACGACTCGTCAGATGAATCAATCTCTCTAAATCCCTCCTTTCCGTGAGCTACTCTGCTCTGATTGGCCAGGCAGCTCAGTCTGTTGTCATTGGTTTACCGCATACAGCGCGTATGTCGTAAACAAAAAAGTCCATTGCCAAAACAACCTCTGCTCTGCTTGTCCTGAGGCTTCCTACACCGTAAACTAAACAGTATTTTACCATACACAATTTTACCATATCAATCCGAGCGCGAGTGCGATGATGAAATATTGGAAGAACTAGTTATTCAACCCGAGCCACCATCACAAGGACGACTCGAGCAAGATGTTTTTCAGTTATACGCTACTCATTTTGAGGTACATTATGAGATGTTGCAACTGTAATTCCTCACCATCAGCATTAACAAGTGCATGTCCATCAACAAACCGATTATTTTACTTGTACTTGTATTTTTATAATTTATTGCGGTGAATATGTGGAAAATGTATCAATAACAGTGCATCCATTAGCCGAGCTCTAGTGTGAATGACTGATGTAACAAACGTTGGTAAAACAAATCTTGCTCCATGCTTAATCTTTCCTCAAAGTAGAGAACGACAGACAATTTGCATTAATAGACTCAGTTTTAGGTAATAGTGGCCCACAACTTATTAGCAGAAGTATTTCAGTAAGACAGTAATAATGTGAGTTAGCCAGTTAGCAGGAGACCAACACAATATAAAACTCAAAATTAAGTATTTTGAACGCCATCTTTCAAGAGCAAGCGGTTTGCGAATCCTGCATTGAACTCCGAGATTTGAGAAGCAGTCGTCAGTAAAATAAAGGGAACATAGCAAAAGTTTAGGATTATACTGCTGTGATATTGTAGTAAAGATTAATTTTAACCACTGATTCTTCACATGCTCATCCTTGGGCAGTGAAAAAAAAACTGGCTTTACCTTCACATTGTAGACACAGCATCTTCTCGACATGATGCTATCCAGAACAGTAATCAGCTGCAGGTTTGAGGTTCAAGTTTCCCTGGTCTCTGCACACGCAATAAGTGGGCGGACAATATACTAATGTTTTGTCTTGACGTCACAACGAAACGGCTTATGACTTGTTTGATAAACGATTCATTTAATTGACTCAGAGTCGACTCTTACTTTTGAAAGACAATAACTTTATATACGGTGAACTTTCAGATTTAAAACTTTGCAGGATGTTTTAATTCACGTAGAGCTCTGTTACACACTACATTAAAGGTCATTTTCAAAAATCCATAATAGGGGCCCTTTAAAATGCTACCAAAATCAAGTTAAAATGGAGTTACAAGGTTTTTGAACATCGAATTTTGGACATACGTCATACGTGTTTTAAAACGGCCGCATCTGATCACTAAGTGCATCACATTACTCTTTCATCAACTTACAGGTTTATTGAAGCTATGTGGGTGCTCAGTTTTTCTACCATCTGAATGTCTCAACAGAAATCGAGACTCATCAGACCAGGCAACATTTTTCCAGTCTTCAACTGTCCAATTTTGGTGAGCTCTTGCAAATTGTAGCCTCTATTTCCTATTTGTAGTGGAGATGAGTGGTACCCGGTGGGGTCTTCTGCTGTTGTAGCCCATCCGCCTCAAGGTTGTGTGTGTTGTGGCTTCACAAATGCTTTGCTGCATACCTCGGTTGTAACGAGTGTTTTTTTCAGTCAAAGTTGCTTTTCTATCAGCTTGAATCAGTCGGCCCATTCTCCTCTGACCTGGTTGTGCGTGAAAATCCCAGTAACTGAGCAGATAGTGAAATACTCAGACCGGCCCGTCTGGCACCAACAACCATGCCACGCTCAAAATTGCTTAAATCACCTTTCTTTCCCATTCTGACATTCAGTTTGGAGTTCAGGAGATTGTCTTGACCAGGACCACACCCCTAAATGCATTGAAGCAACTGCCATGCGATTGGTTGATTAGATTATTGCATTAATGAGAAATTGAACAGGTGTTCCTAATTATCCTTTAGGTGAGAGTATGTTGATATGTTTAGTTAGATTACCTCTTTTCTATATAAGCTGACTTGATCATTATTAGGCTGAAATGTGAGGTTCATTATTTAATAAAGCTTCTTGTTATTGTTAAAACTTGTATTATTTGAACAGCATTTTATGGTAATTTTACAGTTAAGATGTTACCATAGGCATTGTTATTGTTTCAGAAGATTGTTGCTACCTAAACAACATGTAGGTCTATTCTAATATTAGAATTTTCTAAAACTATTTCAACTGCTTTTTTCAAGAAATCTTTAAAAGAAAAGTCCCCTGGTCACTTATTTTTCGCTGGTCCGGTCTAACGGTTTTGCCCAGCTGTGGCCATCCTCGATTTTTGTGGTGTTGAAAGCAGGGATGCTGCGACGCAGTGTTTATTTGTGGAGGTTAGAGAGGTGAGGGCACCGCTGGGCTCAGAGGACTAATGAACGCAGCGTTTGCAGGAGGGTGTTAGTGAGTGGGCAGGAGGGTGGATTTAATTAGTACCACCTCAAGAGCTTGACCTTCTGTTCAAAGCCCTGGTGAGAGCCACATTTAGCTTCTTCCCAGGCAGAGCCACTGTATTATTGATAGAGGGGAGAACAGTCCACAAAAGGAGGTGGTCTGGAAAAACAATGATCCAAACAAATCACAAGGCTCACCACAAGCTTTTTAAAAATGCCTTTTCTTTTTAAATCTTTGGACAAAAGCAAAGCCACAGGAATTGTTTTCTGATGCTCAAGTTTTCTCCTGAAGTAATTTTCCCCCTTCGATACATTTGTCTGTGTAGCAAGAAACAAATGTAAGCTATAAACCTGGCAAGTGGGTGGACAGAGTGTTCTTGGGATGATCACACACCCACATAGAAAGCTAGAGGAAAAATCAGCCCACAGGAGCAGTCTGGACTCAACCTGATTTCAGGTGGACTAGACTTTCTTTAGACGACCTCGGCTGCAATATCTTGTTTCTTCATGTGTCAGGCGTAAACAATATATGAGCAGCGACAAGGCAAAGGTATTTGTCCAGAAATCACAACTTGTTACTAAACAAATAATGTTCAAATAATGCCAGATAGAAAGATCTACATCTATCAAGAGTTTGAAAATTATAAAAACTGAAATGCTTTTAATAGTTTTTATTTTTATATTTTTTATATTAATATGAATATTGATATTCAACTTTGTATTTCTGGTGAATCTCGGTAAAATACGCCAAGCTCACATTTCACAAGAAAATTAATTATTTTCAGAAAATTTATAATTTTTTTGACATTCGACGATTTACAACATGTTATCTAAATATTCATACTAGCACAATCTTCTCATGTTTCTTTTCCTTTATGTTCCTCAATGTTCTTAATCTTATAGTTTTCATTGTTCATTGTTAGTGTGGCCACTATTTAACATGTGTACAGAGGTGCTTAGACCCTAAAATAGGATAAATGGTTTGTCTAGAAAGGACATTAAACCATTTGCTTTAGTCAGGTATATATAATAATGAATAATGTCTGTGTATGTTCCTTTGCCTGTAAGCATTGGGCCAACAGATCCTGAGAAAGTCAACCAGAATGCAGGGTTTGAGGAAAACACTTACTGAAACACTTACTTCTGTGTTCACTCACTGATATCTGGTGAACTCTCTCTCTGTGTCTCTTTTGGCTGCTCCTGTTGCCCCAGCAGAATCATGTGCACTGTTATTTGCCCAAAGTTTCACAGTGAATGCCCTTCCTCACCTAATAAATCCTCTCCATTTTTTATGGGCTTGGGACTTTTGCCATGATTTTTGGAATGCGAGATTAAAAAATTCGTCACAATTCTGCACTCGTGGGATTCACTTCGAAGATTGTGAAAATAAATTTATTTATATAAATAATTTATTTTCTGTTTGAAATACAGAAAATAACTGTGATTTTTTGACGATAATTTTCTTTAATTTTAAATTGTACCCAAAACACTGTAAAATTACAAATAATATCTGTAAAATAAAAATTCTGCTGTTATTTTAAGTATTGTGACATTAAAGGCACAATATGTAAGATTGTGTAAAATGTGTAAGATGCGTAAAAGCTAGTCAGTGAAGGACAGTGATGTGTCAGAGCTCATAAGTATTACAGTGACAGCTCTATATACAAGCAAAACACGAGGACTTGTATCAAGTGTTTAAAAACTCTCGCATCCTTTGTTTTTTTTATATATTTCCTGTGCATGAAGTCGCTGGCTTCCACAGCAGATCACACAATAAATAAACATGTAATCACTTACTTTAATGTCCTTCGCGTTAACTTCTGATGAGTGCGTTGCGTGGCATCTTTTTATCGTTCTTTTGCACTTACGGGTCGGTTCAGGACCATGATCTGTTTGACTGGAATATGATATTGGCCACATTTAAAACAACAATGTGAACAGCTAAACAAAAAAATCGG
Source organism: Meda fulgida (assembly GCA_030578275.1). NCBI lineage: Eukaryota > Metazoa > Chordata > Actinopteri > Cypriniformes > Leuciscidae > Meda > Meda fulgida. The sequence continues at coordinate 5,272,653 of CM060629.1, read as the reverse complement.
ATGTGAGCAATAAATCGTAATTGAGCTCTAAGTCTCACAGTGTGAAAGTATATGGTCAACTGCTGATTATTCAGGCCAGTAGAGGTTTCTGAAAAATGTAATTCACCAAAATATTATTTTTTGTTTCTGAAAACCAGAATATGTGATCACATTACAGGCTTCTCTCAAACTGAATTGTCCATGTTCTGTTTTTTCCTTTTATATGATTATCATCATTCAACCAAACTGTGGGGGAAAAAATCTTTAAAGAAATGCAAGAGTAATAAGTGCAGAAATAAATGTAATTGGATAATTCATTTTTAAATGATTGCTATCATTTCATCAATATTGGATTTGAAGTCTGTGTTTGTATGCAACAGAGTATTAGAGCCTGGACACGGTCATTCGCGTGCATGTGTATGTGTTTAAGAGAGTAGACACTCACTCCAGAAGATTGCAGAGATAATCCAGCATCTCTGATGGTCCCAGGCCTGCCAGGGATTTAATACATTTTTATGTCTACCCCCTTTTAAAAAATGATGTGTTCCATATGCCAGCACAACACCACCATGAGCAGAGGAACATTATACCAGCTTGTGTCCAGTTGCAGCCCAGGGACAGTTTGGTCGATTGGTAAAGATCTAGATGGCTTCGAGAGGGTTCATACAAAGTCCTTAAAAGGATAGTTCACCCAAAAGAGATAGTTGACCCAAAAATGAAAATTATCCCATGATGTACTCACCTTCAAGCCATCCTACTGTAGGTGTATATGATTATGATCTTCTTTCAGGCAAACACAATCGAAGTTAAATTAAAAAATATCCCGGCTCTTTCAAGCTTTATAATGGTAGTGAATGGAACTTTCCTGATGTCCAAAAAAGTGCATCCATCCAGTTATTTTAGTTTATAAAGTTTGAAATATGGATGATCTTACACATACGCAGATGCAAAGCGATGAACATTGCAGAACCTCTCAAGCTCCATCAGGTTGGATGGGGAGCATCGGTGCACAGCCATTTTCAGATATCTCCAGAGATATTAAATCGGGTTCAAGTCTGGGCTCTGGCTGGGCCGCTCAAGGACATTCACGGAGTTGTCCCGTAGCCACTCCTTGTTTATCTTGGCTGTGTGCTTAGGGTCGTTGTCCTGTTGGAAGATGAACCGTCAGCCCAGTCTGAGGTCCAGAGCGTTCTGGAGCAGGTTTTCATCACGAATGTTTCTGTACATTGCTGCATTCATCTTTCCCTCAATCCTGACTAGTCTCTCAGTCCCTGCCGGGATGGTATTGGCCAGGTAATGAGCGGTGCCTGGTTTCCTGACTTGTCATTCAGGCCAAAAAGTTTTGTTTGTTTGTCAATCTTTGTTTCATCAGACCAGAGAATTTAGTTTCTCATGGTCTGAGAGTCCTTCAGGTGCCTTTTGGCTGAAGAGTGGCTTCAGTCTGGCCACTTTGCCACACAGGACTGATTGGTGAAGTGCTGCAGGGATGGTTGTTCTTCTGGAAGGTTCTCCTCTCTCCACAGAGAAATGCTGAAGCTCTGTCAGGGTGACCATTGGGTTCTTGGTCACCACCCGGATTAAGGCCCTTCTCCTTAATCGCTCAGTTTGACTGGGCGGCCAGCTCTAGGGAGAGTCCTTGTGGTTCCAAACTTCTATTTACTGATGATGGAGGCCACTGTGCTCATTGGGACCTTCAATGCTGCAGATATTTTTCTGTATCCATACCCAGATCTGTGCCTCGATACAATCCTGTCTCTGAGGTCTACTGACAATTCCTTGGCATTCATCAAGTCACATTTATTTATACAGTAATTTTTACAAAACAGATCGTTTCAAAGCAGCTTTACAGAGATAACAGGAAAATAATGCAACAAAGTTTGATTCCAAAAGAAAATAGTGTCACAGTCCAGCTTAAGTAAGTTACATTTATTTATACTAATATAATGGTGTCAATGCAGGTAGATCAATATTATTGTTGAATATTAAATGTAATGTTAAATTTAATGTCCCCAACTAAGCAAGCCAAAAGCCAGTGGCAACAAAGTTGGAAAAAGGCAACAAAGGTGAAAAAGGCGACAGTGGCAAGGAACCAAAACTCCATCAGTGACAGAATGGAGAAAAAAACCTTGAGAGAAAGCAGGCTCAGACGGGGGACAGTTCTCCTCTGGTCAATGAACAAACAGTGTATATGATTCAGGCAGCATTACAGGTCAGAAGTTAGATTGGATTGGAACAATCAGAATATTATCCAGTTCCATCTGGTTGAAGGTCGGAGTCATCACGCCGATAGGAGACGGGTTTGTTGAGGATCAGTGCCGATGGCTGTCGTGTCGATGAGGCCTTCACAGGGGAGAGTAGTTGACACAATCTCTGCTGACACTTCAGGGATGCGTTGTGGTCTTGTCTAGGCGCAGGTCCACCATCTGATCTGGATACAGCCCGGATGTGGCTGATTACAGTAAACCTCGGAATAAGCAGAACGGCTAACATTAGCGTAGATACCATTCTTCTTATGATATAACGAGTACATTGGGTGTTATAGGAAGTGTTCATGGTTCCAGCTAACCTAATTTATGCAGCCTACTAATCATTTAACCGATTTGAATAATAGGAATGTATGATTTTCTATGTGTATGCCAGGTTAAAGAGATGTGTTTTTAGTCTAGATTTAAACTGACAGAGTGTGTCTGCTTCCCGAACAATGTTAGGAAGACTGTTCCAGAGTTTTGGTGCTAGATAGGAAAAGGATCTACCGCCAGCAGTCGATTTTGATATTCTAGGTATTATCAACTGGCCATCATTTTGAGATCGCAATAGACGTGAAGAACTATAATGCGTTAAGAGCTCGCTCAAGTACAGAGCTAAATCATTTAGTGCTTTGTTAGTAATCAGCCATATTTAACAATTTACGATGTTTAATAGGGAGCCAATGCAGTTTTCACAGAACCGGGCTAATATGGTCATACTTCCTGGTTCTAGTAAGAACTCGAGCTGCTGCGTTTTGGACCAGCTGTAGTTTATTTATTAAGCATGCAGGGTAACCACCCATAAGAGCATTACATTAATCTAGCCTTGAGGTTATGAATGCATAAGCTAACGTTCCACATTTTTCATTGAAAGCATTGAAAGACGTAATTTAGATATATTTTTAAGTTGGAAAAATGCGGTTTTACAGATGCTAGAAACGTGGTTTTCAAATTAAAGATTGGTATCAAAGAGCACACCCAGGTTCATAACCGACGACGAAGACTTGACAGAGCAGCCATCAAGTGTTAGACAGTATTCTAGGTTAGCACGCGCAGAGGAAAAAAACTTTTTTCAGAAGAAAGTCATCCAAATTTTTATATCAGCTATGCATTCCGTTCATTTTATGGCTTGGTTTGTGCTCATGCACTGTTAACTGTGGGACCTTATATTGACAGGTGTGTGTCTTTCCAAATCTTGTCAAATCAACTGAATTTACCACAGGTGGACTCCAATCAAGTCGTAAAAACATCTCAAGGATAAGCCGAAACAGCACTCACAAGCATAAAATCAGGGAAATCATGCAGGCCTGATATGCTAATTGTAATATATCAAACAATATACAGACTACATAATAAAAGTTTGAGTGTATGGTTTGTTTGAAAGGAAATTAAGAAGTGTTGGCTAAGCATTCTCTGAAACCAACAGTCGATTTGTAGATTGCATTAAGTAAAACTTAGGCTAAAGCAATCCTTAAAGATCAAACTCGGAAAATATGGCAGGAATATTGGGATATTAATGATACAGGAAGACATTTGTATAGTATTCAAAGCTCTGTTGGCATAAAGAGGGAGATGATTAAAAAGCATAGTAAAGAAAGGATTATCACTCAACAAGATACTTCATCTTTTAGGTAGACATATAAATGGAATGTTTACATTGCAATCAACCAGAATATGTGCAACATGTGATGATGGATTGTTTTGTATATGTAAAGGAAAGGAAGGAATTAAAATAAGTACTAGAAAAATTAAAATTAAATTTGGAACAGCATTGAGGAACATACATACAGTTAATGAAATTTTTGAAAGAAACAGGTCTGATTGAGCAATTATAAAGGTTATTGCAATTTTTTTTTTCCTACATTCCACCAAATCTTCTGATCCACACTCCCGTTCAGTAGGTGGCGGTAAAGCACCAAATAAGCTGGTTTGCCAACCACCAATAAAAACATAAGAACAAGAAGGAGAAGAAGAAGAAGAAGAAACAGGATGCACCTGAGCTCAATTTTGAGTGTCATGGCTACTTTTTTACAAAGTACTTTTTTTATTTTATTTTATTTTTAATAAATTTGCAAATATTTCAAACAAACTTCTTTCACGTTGTCATTATGGGGTATTGTTTGTAGAATTTTGAGGAAAAGAATGAATTTAATCCATTTTGGAATCTGTAACATAACAAAATGTGGAAAAAGTGAAGCGCTGTGAATACTTTCCAGATGCACTGTACATTCAAAGTAGACAAAGTTTACTTTCTTTTTTTTTTTAGTTTAAAAGAAGTATACTAATAGCACACTTGAAACTTCTTTCTCGTAAGGGTATTGTACAGGAAATAAGACAATATTTTCCAAACACAACTCGGAAAACAAAGAGGAATATACAAGTCACGCTTCTTTGATAGGATGCGTAGAACAGCTCATCGGCCACTGCTAAATCTCTATCCTGCAGCATACAAAAACATTGAAAGTCTTTTCAGAATGTAGAACACACTCTACTTTTTCTACTGTTTATGCAGTTTAATGTGCTATTTTTGTGACCTCATGTAGGACTGCAGAATGCTTTTCAAATTGTTAATGTTCAACTGCTGGTTTTACAGTATTCTCTTCTTTTACCTTTTATGCAGTCTCACTTATATTCATATACAGAGATACTATCCTTACTAATAGTGATATTAAACACATTATAGGGTTAATATTATGTGCATTGTGCAATAAATAAGTACTCCAAATAAAGTTGAATTATAATATTTATATCAGTAAGTCTCAAGCGATATGTCAGTAAATGTTAATGGATTTGTAGTATACTTACAAGTCCCCAATGTAGTCAATAATTGATCCCTTAAAACTCATCTTTAATCACCAAAATGACATATTTGAACGTTTTTTCCTTGAAAAAAATAATTTATGCCTTAAAATAGCTTGAAAGTAACTCTATACCTTTGCCTCATTTAGTATAAACGGTCTATGAATATGCATATGAGCCCCGCCTCCACTCACTCACTCACTCACTCACTCACTCAGAGATCCACTGGTTGACGATCACACGTTGATCTGATTGGTTACAAGGTAGCTTGTGACGTCAGAAACACCAGCTTTGCTGTACCACCAGCTGACACAAAGTCCTGAAGTCTCAAGCTGTGCAGAAAATGCTAATAGCCTCTGGGAATTTTAGACAAGCCTGAATAAATGTATAATCCCTGACTGAGAGAAATGCTTTCAGCTAGATAGCCACATCTCCACAGCACTCAATTTATGGGCCTGTTCAGCCATATGTTATTTGTTATTGGTGTTATGAGGCACCCATAGCAGAGATGCTATGTGGACAGGACATTTATCTGCATTTGATTTTAAGAACACAGAGCTCTCTGGCAGAGTCCCTCACACTTGTTCCTGTTCAGTTTGATTACCCTCTCCATGTTTTTAAGCCCTATGTTTCCAATGGAAGCTTGTTTCCGCCACAGAATAAAATATTTTAAAAGATAATTGCGACTTTTAATCTCACAATAGCCAGTTTACATCTTGCAATTATTAGTTTATTTCTCAGAATTGCAAGATATAAAGTCAGAATTGCTAAATATATACATGCAGTTCTGAGAAAAAAAGTAATGATTGCGAGTTTATATCTCACAATTCATAACACACAATTGTGAGATAAAAAGTCGCAATAACCTTTTTTATTTTTTATTCTGTGGCAGAAACAAGCTTCCATAGTTTCCTTAGTTCCCTTGTCTGGTATCATCTTAGTTGTGTTAGTTTGTTCTCCCACGATCTCCTGAGTTTTCCTTGTTTATTTTATTAAAGACTATTTTTTTTAATCTATCTCTTCCCTCATGCACTTCCTTACAGCCATTGTTACAATATACTGTATAACGTCCTTAAAACAAGAATATTTTTTTTAAATTGCCTAAGTTTTCAGATTTTTTTTTTATTTCCTGGTTAGCAATAAAAAATAAAAATTATATATATATATATATATATATATATATATATATATATATATATATATATATATATATATAAACCCCATCAAATATTTCCTTTTTATTTTCTTAATACTCTGTCAGAAACATTGGTAATAAAGGTTTTGTCCACTGTATTGTATTTTCCAGCCAAGTGTGAAGGGTTTGCCAATGCGATGAGAAAAACATAATTAATTAAATATTCTCTGACAGATTTGAATATATTATACAATTTTGCTATAGGCAAATTCAAATTTACTGAGTATACATACAGAGCAGGAGATTCACTAGTGGGGGGAAAGGTGGGATTCCCAGAGCATTGTGATGAACCAGGTTATGCTTCGAGGATAAGTTTCTTTGGGTACTTACCCTGAAAGTTAACTAAGTTTTTGCGGTTCCCTTTTGAGGGAACTCGATGCTGCGTCAGTTGCTGACACTATTGCCGCTTTTCCACTGCGCATGGTACAGCTCGGCTCGGCTCGCTTTGCTTTCCCACTGCAGTTTTTGCTGGGGTGATTATAGAATGATCATTATAAAAACCTTTTCATTCCTGGTCGCCCCATCCAGGTCTCGCTGGATCCGCTCCTCAGCTACCAACGACAGTTCATTTTTTTACTTTTTCCAAGCAAGTTGTTTACAAAAATTGTGAAAACAAATAATACTGCGGTGGCTTTTGCTGACTATTTAATCTAGCGGGTTTGGTGTCTCATGTTGCAAAGTCAATGACGCTGGCATTGACAATTCTCTCTGACCAATCAGTGATCTGCAGTGTTTTCACGTCACATTTTAGTATGGGTACGGCACGCTTGGAACCTCAACACAGGTATAACCATTTAAAGCGAGCCGAAGCAAACCATACCATGAAGTGGAAAAGCTCCATATGTGACTTGTCCCGCGGATCTGAGTTTCTGAGACATTGGCTTCAGGAAGATGCTTGTGTGTGTGCTGTGAGAAAGAAAGGGAAACAGAAAATAAATATAATGTAAAAAAGAATAGCAAGCAAATAAAATGTGTGTTCTACCATACCCGCATTTTGTAATGCATGGCGGCAATTTGGTGGTTGAGAATTCAGGTTCCACGTGATGCGTGACGCAGCGTATCGTTCCCTTCTCAGGGAAATAAGGTTGAGAGGTTATACGTTTACTTTTCAGTTTTTGTACACTTGCCGAGGTACGTCACTGCTTTCTAGTATAAGCTCCCCCAGCTCCTTAGTGTTTGTTTGCTCATAGAAAACATTAAAATTCATAAACAAAATAAATAAAGGTGGCAATAAAAGCAGATCAATTTGAGGAATATTTATGGTTTGCATGTTTTATTATAAGTGTCATGCAGTGTGGAGGTATATTCTGCCTGGTCTGTAAGTCTCTGATTGTTTCCTGGTGTTTCTTGTAATCTATAACCCTGTGTATAGGCTTAGTGTGCCCTTTTATGGACTGTCTTATTTTTAATCACTAATAGGAAGTGTATATACCCAGAGAGTTCACTTCAAGTATGAGGTATCAACCTTTTTTCTAGGTCTTTGTCCCTTCAGTTTCAATGGGATATGCTGCTGTGCCGTTTCTTAGCTCATGTATCTCTTGTTTGCACATCACTGCACACTAACACTGCATTGTTCAACACAATAAATGCAGATAAGGCATGTATAAGATGGGGATTGGTTAATCTTATGCAGTCATGACCGATTGAACTTCATCACATTAATCTGCGTGTGTTGCTGTGCTGGGTATGTGCTCCTAATTAAATCTGCACAAATCTATTTATTAACTGTGTGCAAAATACTGCAGCCCTCTGGCAACTGTAGCCCTCTATTGATAGACATTATGCATTTCACATTTGGCTGCCAGGTAAAGATAGGTTTGGCTGAATTATTACTGGCGCATACTATTACTCAAGTTTAGTGTTACTGATTTCAGCTCATTTGTCCTGTAACTTGCCCTTGATATGAATAATCCCTAATCACGGTCTTGTTGAAGAGAGATGTCAGTTTTCGAACTGTATGGCTGTTGTCAATCATAGCATATGTTTCATTGCAGGAGGCTTTCTTTTTCATGAAGCAGCAAGAGAGGAAGAATCATCAAGGGGTTTCTTCATAAACTCTGATGGTCTTATGGACTGGGTAAAGGTGCTGCACCAACAAACATGTCAATAAATAACTCTTTGGGTTGAACTTACTCACTGTCTAGTATTCCCTGCCACTAAGAGGGTGTTGCTTATTAAAACATTTTTAAATTAAATTAAAGTTTATTAGAGATTTTTAATTTAAAGAAATAATTCACTCAAACCATATTTTCTTTTCAGAATTTTGAAAGATTCTTCACACAGCTCTTTTCCATATAATGAAAAAGATCATAGTGATCGTGTCTGTAAAGATCCACATAACCAATAACATAAAATTAGTCTACACAAATTTACAAAATTTACAAAATAGTGTGTTCAGACGCATCACGTTCATATCCAAATGCGTTTGGTTCTACAAATGCAGAACTTTTTGAAAATTCAGACTCAGTGTTATTGTGGTTGGGTGGATATCAAACACTGCATTGCGTCTGGTGTCCAGGAGTGTCCCTGCAGACTCGTGTTGTTCATGAGTTGAAAATGATGTATGAGCAATGCACAGTCTCAGAGTCTCCTCACACCACACCTTGACACTGCACAAAGCTTCCTCCTACCGCCAGTCTCAGTGACAGCAGATGAGACAAGAGATGCTTCTGCAATGCTCACTATGAACACAGAGCTCTAGTTAAAAGCTGAGTGTAATTTAAAAATATGTATATATATATATACATATATATATATATATATATATATATATATATATATATATATATATATATATATATTGCAAAAATAATAACTTTGTTTTGTAAAAATCTTTCCTGAACACTGATATTTAGCATATTAACATTCTATTTATTTGTTCCCATTTTTCTGCATATCAACTCTGCTCTAGCATCAGGGCTCATGCTAAATTGCTCAAGCAAAACACTTCACACTCACAATTAAACACAATCTTTAAGGTTGCAGGTTGGATGAAGGCTAAGGCAGACGGGACCGCAGCATCGGCCTTGATTGGCCCGGCGATTTCTGAGCCAAGCATAATTACTCCTCAACGGATCAAGTCCAGACCGAACGTCCCGAACAAAAAATGTTGTGGGCGGGGTTTGGGCTGGCATCCAGGCTAGGAATAAATAGCATTCAATACAAAATGAATATGTCTCATATATTGATATCAAGTTTTTATGTGCTAAAATATTTGCTTTGTTATGCATTAGAGCCACACCAGGCATTTAGTCATATTACAAAATAATTTATTTAGGTATCCAGCATTCAGATACTTCACCACGTGACAGCAGCAAGCAGGCTCGTGATTGGTTGACGCGCTGCGACGGCAAAGTTCAGATTTTTCAACTCAGGAGTCAGAAGATAATTCGCATCAAAGGCGTAAATGCACTAAAAGCACCAAATAAAATAAAATCACAAATAAAATGAGGCGTATTCGTGTTCACCACGCCACGCTTAATGCCTCATTCGCGCCACAGGACCTCCAGACGTGCGTAAACACGTCTTTACATTGACTTAACATGGAAATCACTCGCGCCAGACGCTCTATTCGCGTTTAGTGTGAACGCAGCATATATGGGTTATTTCAGCCCAAAATGAAAAATCTGTCATTAAGTTCTCATCCTCGTGTCGTTCCAAACCTGTAAGACCTTTGTTCATCTTCGGATCACAAATTAAGACATTTTTGATGAATTTTTGAATTTTTTGAATTTTTTCATGTCTTCAACATGACGACTACTTTCAAGGCCCAGAAAGGTAGTAAAGACATCATTAAAATAGTCCATGTGGCTCCAGTAGTTCAACCTTAATGTTATGAAGCGACGAGAATACTTTTAGTGCGCAAAAAACAAACAAAAATAATGACTTTATTGAAGAATTTCTTATCTTCTGTGTCAGTCTCCTACGCTGTTCACATTGTAAAGACAGTGCAGCGCTTCCGGGTTCTGTGTCAGAACGCCGGCTCCAGTGGCAGCATCACATGCATGTGTCGAGGTGATCACGTGAACAGCGTCGGCCAATTGCCGTCAGCGTTCTGACATGAAACCCGGAAGCGCTGCACTGTAGTTACAATGTGCACAATATGAAATATCTTCATTTGTGTTCTGAAGATGAACGAAGATCTTATGGTATTGGAACGACATGAGGGTGAGTAATTAATGACAGAATTAATATTTTGGGGTGAACTAACCCTTTAAGTATTCACCTATTTAAATCCAGACAGAGTGTCACAGTCCTCATAGTTTGTCTGTTCATTCTGACTGTTCGTTGTGTGCTGTCATTGGTGTGATTGGCTATCAGTGTTGCCTAGCTCCCAACTGCGTGGACAAGCTAATCAGATCAGCAGCTCATCATGGTTCCCTTTATGAAGTCTTGTGTTTGCTGTCCTCATTGTCAGATCGTTCTGGGTTTCATGTCTTGCCACCTTGTTCTCATCAGTATCTCTCAATTTCCTGCGTGTTTGATTCCTGGTTGTGTCTGGATTACTTACCGTCTGACTTTTTCTGGATTATCATCTCTTCATTAATCGGTAGACATCTCAGCCCATTGTAGTCCGCTTGCTGACAAGGCCTGCTTCCATCCCTGCACCATTGCATCTGACCATCCTATTTTGCCTGTTTCTCCTGTTTATTATTACTGTTATTGCATTTGCAACTGGAAAAACTCCAGTTACTATCAACTGGCATAAATCAACCTGAACAAACACACCCTTCTCTTCATTGCCTCGCCCTGCTCCGAGTCGGTATCGAACCCCAATCCCCCTGCATGCGAGGCGAGTGCACTGACAATGGCGCTAAACACTGCATTCCCTAGCCGTTGTCAGCATGGCTCTATAGCTGGCCTCTGTTACGCAATCCTAGAGTGGATATATCCTGTTTATCGGAAGCGCAACAACATAATGCTTCACTAAAAATAAAGAGCAGATGATGAACGAATGACAAGAAATTAATGAACAGTACTCAATAGTATATTGGGGATATTCAAATTAATTAAACAATCATTAATACCATTGATCAGCCCTACCAAACGTGGATGTTTTTTCCACTAAGAAACAAACATTGTTATGTTATTTGATTGATACTGTGAAGCTGCTTTGATGCAATTTATATTGTGAAAAGCGCTATATAAATACCCTTGACTTGACTTGACTTGACTAGTAATTACAAACAAGAGTTTGTTGTTAGTTGCCAACAGCACAGCAGCTCCAGACAAACATACACTCAAACCCAGTGTTACTCACATGTGGAGCTGAATCAAAGCAGCTTCTGTGTCTGTTTTCAGGCCTTCCTGCTTAAAGTTATAGTTCACCAAAAATGAAAATTCTGTCAGTATTTACTCACCCTCATGTTGTTCCAACCCCGTAAGACCTTCGTTCATCTTCGGAACACGAATTAAGATATTTTTGATGAAATCTGAGAGCTGGATCACTCCTCCATACTAGTCCATAGGCTTCTTCAGGAATTGAAACTTGCCGGCCTCGAAAAGTTATTAAAAACATCGTTAAAATAGTCCGAGTGACTACAGTGGCTCAATCTTAACTTTATCAAGCGACGAGAATACTTTTTGTGCGCAAAAACAAACAAAAATAACGACTTTATTTCAACTATTCATTTTCTTAATTCGTGTTCCGAAGATGAACGTAGGTCTTACGGGGTTGGAACAACATGAGGGTGAGTAAATACTGACAGAATTTTCATTTTTGGGTGAACTATCCCTTTAACTCTCTCCAACGCTGGCAAGCTTTTTTAATATTAACGCGGGTCCTAAAGCTCTTGCCCAGTCATAACCCTTAATTTTCCAGTGATATTCTTCTGAGCTTTTCTCTTTGGCATTGTGTCTTATCTCTATTTCTGCAGTCTTTCTTCAAATCTCCCTCTTGCTCACTCTCTCTCCTCCACAGTCATACGCCCCCTAATGCTGATTGGCTACACACTTGTGTGTCTAACTTCCAAACAGCGTTTTGGAAAAAAACGCTTACCCCAGCTTTAAGTTACAAGAATCCTCTCTGTGCGTACTCTCAATTAAATCCTGCAAGCACCTCTGATAGGACTGGCATGATTTGTTGAATTTACATGTCTCAGAGAATGGGGGTTCTATAATCTAAAAAGTTGTGTGAATGCTTAATGTCAGTCTATGATTAATCACATTTGATCAGGAATATGTTCAGTATAATATGCGGTTTAAAAAGATCTTGAGTTGATTCTGAGAACTGACATATCTACTGTCGATGGGTGTGTTTAAGTCACTTTGATGCATTATTGATACAGTCAGCAGGTAGCAAGGGACAAACGAGTGTGAATTGGCTAGATGTAAAAATCCATTAATGCAAGAGTCATGCTGCAGTTGGATTAATGGCCTAATTGCGGTCTTAAAAGCTCCATCAGACAGTACTGTGTCTACTCCTGCTGTGCCTCTCCAGCACAGCATATTGACAGTATTTCATAAGTCAAAGAGCTGTCTTTACCAGCTCATATATTCCCATATGTACACTACTGTGCAAAGATCTTAATGCAACACAATTAAATGTACAGCCATTTATTTGGGTCTTTATTTGCTTGAAAAAGCTTTACTTGCTGGTGAATTTATGTTGCTACCATAAACTGATTTGCAATATATAGCCAACAAAAACTATCTGTAGACATTTTATATCCATTGTATATGTATATACATTACATGTATTCATTTTGAGAATACACAATTTCTAACCAAGCCCAGACAGCAACATAGTGTCGGCTCAGATCTGGGCCACATGTGGATTCAATGCATACCAGATATGGGCCAGATCTGGGCTGACATTATGTTGGTGTCTGGGGTAGTGTCAGGAGCCAATCAGATCCCTCACATACCACCACGCAAAGATCACTGTCCCCAGATTACTGATCACCTGCACCTGTTTCCACTCAGCACGCACTTCCCAGCCAGCACAAAAGCACCCGATTCACTCCCAGTCATTGTCAAGCCTCCAACAGGAACGACCCTTACCAGTCACCACTTGTCTCACTCGAAGCCATTCTTCTACAACGGACGTAAAGTATACTTACCAGAAAAGAAACTAACCTAGTTGTCCTTGTTCTGATGTTCCCAGGCTCCGCTCCATGGTTATGATCTCCGTTTCCTGGAATCCGCCACGAATTCCGTTCCCCACTGAATGAGCTGCAAGAGAAAGTGAAAGCATCACTGAACTGGTGAGCTCATTGTTTTAGAGCACTTCAAGGAATCGACTCACCTGGAATCCTTCCTGAATCACGCCTATCCACGAACGCTCTGAAAAGAGAGTAAAGACTCAAGTTATCGATCTGTGCATCACGCCACGTTATTCTGTAAGAAGAGGATTCACTCACCTGGATGCATTCCTGCCACACAGATCCTCTTCGAGATCACCATTGAACTTCCGAAACCCGGCATACTTTCCTTTGAGTTAAATAAAGATACTTTTATGTTTATCACTTACCTCTGTCTCTGAGCCTGAATCCTGACAGGTAGCTCATACGCCTAACTGCAGATGTAAAAAATAATACAAAAACAAATCATGTCAGATCCTTTGCACCTTTAATATAAAATTACAGCCAATGCAATGCCATTGAAAATCAAAGTCAAGTCAAGTCCCCTTTAGTTATATAGCGCTTTATGCAATATAGAATAGAGTTCTTTAGTGCATGACAAAACAAATCACATTTAAAATAATTATTGAAGAAATGTTAAATGTTAGAAAATTGTATTTTATATATATATAAAAAAACTGAATCTGACAGGGTGGGCAAGCTGTCAATCTGTGTGGCCCACTCGTAGCTCCACCCCTGTCCGCTGAAATTCAGGGCTGTTGTGGTTAGCCAGGTACAGGTTAACCATCTGATCTAGATAGGGACCAACAAAGAGACTTATGGCATAAATACCATTCTTCTTACAGTGGGTACATCTGGTGTTCCCAGCTCGAGATAATTTATACAGCCTATATATATAGCCTTTAACGGATTTGAATTATAGAAATGTTATGTATATGCTAGGAGTATATATATATTCTAAAGGGTCTTTGATTTAAATTGACAGAGTGTGTCTGCTTCCCGAACAAGGTTCAGAAGACTGTTCCAGAGTTTGGACGATAAATAGGAAAAGGATCTACTGCCCGCAGTTGATTTTGATATTCTACGTATTATCAAATGGGCAGAATTTTGAGACCCCCAAAAAATGAAGGAACATAATGCAATAGTTCGCACAAGTACTGATAAGCTAAACCATTTAGAGCTTTGTAAGTAATTAACAGGATTTTGAAATGTATGCAATGTTTAATAGGGAGCCAATGCAGTGTTGACAGAACCGGACTAATATGGTCATACTTCTTGGTTCTAGTGAGAACACTGGCTTCTGCATGGTTGGTTTATTAAGCATGCAGGGCAAGCACCTAGTAAAGCATTACGGTAATCTAGCCTTGAGGTCATGAACACATGAATCAACTTTTCTTCATCTGACAGTGAGAGCATTTGTCCTAATTGGAGGAGTAGAGGGGCAGAGGCAGACCAGGGGAGGGGTGAAGAGCCAGGCCTGTGAGGTGGAAGTGGGTTTGGAGACCGAGACAGAGGGCTGAGCTGAAGACCATGACAGAGCCGGCGAAACAGAGAAAGAGAGAGAATTCAGAGAATTTAAATACAATCTCTGTGGCTGTAACAGAGCCAATGTGGGGTACAGAGAGGGCTTTGCTTCAGGGATGGCTGTAGTGGTCGTGACAGGGGGGCACAGTGAGTCTAAAGATGGCCTCCTTGGCCGTAACTGCGAGCAAAGAGGTTTCAGAGATGGCCTCCTTGCCCATGACAGGACAGACACAATGTTCTGCCTCAGAGGGAGCAGCAGACATGTGTGCAGCCCAAACACACAAGCTGGTGCCATCACAGGAAGAACTGACTGTGGAAGAACCTCCAGATCCACTGACTTGGGACCACCGAACTTGGAGGCACTGAGACCACTAGGGTTGTGGCGATGGTCATCGTGATGGATGACCGACATCACGATGGTGTAACAACATTTAGTTTTACATTAAATTAGCTCAAATTATATATAGGGAATTTTAATAATTAATCATGAATATGATTAATATATTACATATTACAGTTAAATTATCGAAGTTGAAAATAGATTGATTGTACACACGAATGATCAATCACAACGAATTATAATTCCTCATTCATATATCAATGGTCCATTTCCAGATCGATTATATGAGATAACCTTTAATGGAATTAATTTAGCTATCAAACTGTTTGTCCAGCAAACGGCCGTAAGATTAACTTATCAACTTCTCAACAAAGTTATCCCTTCTTATAAACTCCAAGAAATATCAATTTTCTGGCCGTGAACATTAATTTTCCTGTGTTTATAAAATTAGACTACGCAACGTAGTCAATAATGAAAGCTTTGTAGCTAGGATCGATATCTCATTGACTTTATAAAATGAGCATTTTAGACACAAAGCAATCAAGAATATAATGGTTTTAATAGTTGGACTAATAATACATCGAACTACAATCCACACAGAATATATGTATATACACCCGAAACAAACAAAACGAAAAACATTACAAACACGAATTAAAATAGGATGAGAGAGGAAGATAAAAATGAGAGGGAGAGAGAGTTGGGAAGAGAGAGAGAGAGATCCGTAGGATCACAGTTTGGCAAAATTCACCTGGACATTTAAACCTTTAAGAGACAACATGGAAAAACAGTCTTAATGCTGTAAAATCTTGGTAACTCAAATATACTTGCATATAGTTCTCATGTGTTCATTTCTGGGGAAATTAACAAAGGAAAAACAAACTTAAGCAAAAGAAAAGAAGAGGAAAGATCCCCCAGGGCGGGGGATCACGAGTATGATGGTTACATCGGATCGAAGGAGAGAGAAGAGTCCAGTCAAAAGTCAAAGTTCCCTCGAAGAAAGGAGTTCTCCCAAAGATGCAGTTCTTCCTGGATGCAGTTCTCCGGATGAGGTTCTTGGTGGTCTTCTTTAAAAACACTTCTGTTCACGCCTCCTCTGGCGTGAATGCACCAATCAGCTGGGAGGAAAGTGTGCGGATAAGTGTTCCTTTGTTCCCTCGAGATCGACTTTGCATGTTTCATGACCGTGATGTAAAAATGCGTTCAATCTCTTTATTCACATTATGCACTGTCACTGACATGTAGGGCATCATATTAGAGCTGGATGACATGTCCGTTGTGAGGGCCAAATATTCAACATCACCCCGCTCTTTCGTAATGTTACTTCTGACCTCATTGAAAAGGTTTGGGATAGCCGTCTTGGAAAAATATTTCCGACCTGGCAGCTCGTATGTTTATCAAAGGTATGCAGCATGGCCTTGAACGACGGCTTCGCCACTGTATTGAACGACACCATTTCTTTGATCAGGAAGCGAGTTACCGCATCTGTCAACTGCCTCCATCTGTCACTGTCGGTTTTATATTTAGTGCTTTTTGCAAAAGCCCCAGTTATCGTCTGCTGATGTTGGCTAGCTTTTTTGCTACGCCCATCACGTGCAGGCAAGGTGGCATATTCTGCTGGATGGTGCACACGCAAGTGGTCATGAAGATTGGTCGTCTGCCCATCTTTTGCACTGATCACACATGAGCAGATCTTGCACACAACTTCAGTCGTGTCCCTTGGCTGTCCACTCTCATCAGGTCTAAATCCCCAAAAAATGCCATATAGGCGAAGTAGTACCCTTTTTAGCAACCAATACCAATGCCATTGTATCAACTCTTCTTAAGTGGAAGCAACTTTTTTTTCCTTTTACATGCAACCCATTGGAAAGCCCGGATGAGTAATTAGTTGGGTTAGTAAAATAACGAAATTATAAGTAGAAAAAAATATTAATGTAAAGAGATAGTAAAATAAAAAGTGCTTTTTAAATGCGTATTAGAACATTGACGACACATCTCACAATGTACAACACCAAACAAATGATGTCAGAAGGGTCGAGAGTGTAACCACTAATAGTCTACTTTAAACAGCTTTGATAGTTGTTTGTATATGTGAAATGTAGTTCTGAGGCAATGGTTATTTTACCTTGAGGTTGTCATTCACATAACTGTTTACGAGTGGGTTTTTTCTGAATGTTTGTATTTTCTTTTGTAGAAGGATTTTTGTTTATGGGCTTCCTTTCCTTATTCATCTGTGGCCTGTTGCATGAAGCTAGCTGCACAAACTCAGAGTTTCAGATTAGGTTTAGAGTTGACAAATCCAGATAAATCTAACCTTGTTTAGATCAAGTTCAGCAGTCTAATAAAACTCGGAATAAACATTCTCTGTCAACTCAGGTTTAATTTAGAGTTTTAAGTTTGTGTACCTGAAAGTGTGACAAGTGCGGCAAACAGCCAATCACACAGAACATGGAGAGCGTCAGTTTGATTCCCATTTCTCTCAAAGCTGTTTGAGAAAGTGGTCGCTGCTCAACTTCAGCAATCAGGTTTTCGCACGCTCCACAGCACTGAGACAGCACTCCTCAGGGTTGTAAATGATCTTCTTATGGCCATCGACTTGGGCTCCATCTGCACTTTAATTCTCCTTGACATCTTCTCAGAGTTTGACACCATTTCTCACAGTATTCTCATCTTACGACTCTCTGCTCTTGATATTTCTGGACCTGTCCTGTCATGGTTCATTTCCTACTTGTCTGACCGTCAGCATTGCATTTCTATCCGTCAGGCTAAGTTCACTACTGCCCCTGGTTCACACGGTGTACCACAGGGTTCTGTTCTTGGGGCTTTACTCTTCATCATCTACATGCTTCCCTTAGGTCACATTATACATCAACATGGCTTTAACTTTCAGTGCTATGCAGATGACACCCAGCTCTATATTATTTCCCAACGTACTGCTCCTTTCCCCACCAACTCCATTTTGGCCTGTATTGATAAAATAAATGCATGGATGACCAGTAATTTTCTCAAACTGAACATTGATAAAACAAATACTTCTGGTTGGCCCTTCCAATTTACATTCCGTCTCTGTGTTGACGATATTGATTTTGCTGGTTTCCTAGTTAAACCTTCCACCACTGTTAAAAACCTGGGTACAATTTTTGATTATCCCCTCTCTCTCTTTCTCTCCTCATATCTCATCACTTACCAAATCTGCCTTTTTCCACCTCTGGAATGTTGCTCATTTACATATGTTCTTAAATATCAATGATGCTGAGACCTTACTTGATACTTTCTTTACTTCCCACCTAGACTACTGCAATTCTCCCTTTTTTGGCTTGCCCACCACAACACTAAATATTCTCCAATGTATTCAGAACGCCACAGCCAGGGTCCTCACACATACCAAGACATCCTCCCACATTACTCCGGTTTTATGTTGGCTACCCGTTCATTTCCGTATGCAATACAAGGTGCTTCCCATCACATTCAAAGCCCTGACCTTATTCATATCTACACCCCTGCCTGCACTCTTAGGTCCTCTGAATCTGGTCTGTTGCTGGTCCCTGTCACGGAATTATGTGTAATTTCGTAAAATATGAATTGATTATGAATATTAAGTTTTTTTTATTGCTGTTTGTTCTAAGCAGGATCCCCTGATCAGCTGCGGGATGGCTCCACCCCTTTGATTGACACAGGTTTAAAACTATCCCTTCTGCTCTGTGAAGTTGCGCTGGTGCGATTCCGGGCCGGTCACACTTCTCCTGTCTCCTCTCCAGCCGTCAGAACATTATTGTATGTGATTTAGAGTCTGTTATGTCTTTTCTTTTTAGTGATGGTGTTTTTTAGGGTTGACCTACCCTTTTCTTAGAAATCATGTTCGTTCTGTTTTGTTTGTGTATTTAGGGTAATTTGTTGGATTTTGATTTGGATACTTCGAGGGAAGTTTTTCGTTTTTCTTGAATTTTGGACTCATTGGTTTATCTTTTGGTCTGACGACTGGGCGTGGGAGTCATGTTTATTTCATTTGTTACGATTTAACCTAGATGGATCATAATAGTCCCGTGCCACAAACTAGCATCGGTTGGTGGCAGAGCCTTCTACCTCCACTCTCTGGAATTCTATTCCCCTACATACTTGCAACATCATATCATTATATGATTTCAAAGCCCACATTAAAACATATATTGTAACCTTATGTTTTTTCTGATCCCTAGTCTCATGATCTGGTTTGTGTTATGTATGTTATGTTTCTCATAACATAATGTGTTATGTGTATATTTTTCTACACTCAGTGTACATTGTGTACAGTGTAGCCTACAGTGCTTATCTTTATGTCTGCAGTCATGCTTATTGGACTTACTATGTAAAGCGACCTTGAGTTTTTAGAAAGGTACTATATAAAATAAACCAGCCCGATCTCATGAAAGTGCGTTCCTACAGCACGAATTGTCTTTATTGTGCAATCGCGTGCATATGATTCGCACTATATGCCATGTAATACGGACATACTCCACACTACTAATCCTACCCAAGGGGTTTACAGTGTGTATCATATGCACGTAAAATCTCTTTTTTGCATATAAATTGTGCGATAAATACAATTTGTGCTATAGATACGCATTTTCATGAGATCGTGTTGAATAAACGTATTATTATAATTATTATAACATGCAAAATACACAAAATTGAATATTTCATATTTTTGGCAAGTGTTTTCTTTTGCAAGATAAGTGTGAGGTTTTGCATGTTGTGTTTGTGTTTTGGAATATTGTGAGTACAGTTTAAAAAAAGCCATAGTTTCAAAAATTGAGAGCAAGCAATTGAAAAACTATTTAGTGTTTTTGTTTGGTGGCAACATTCTTTACACTGTACATTCTTCACAATGCACTGAGGGTTAGTTTTAGGGGTGGAGACACATGATTTGAGGTATAATTTTTCTCTAGTGCAGTGCAGGATGAGTTACACGCTCAGGGCAGAAGTTTGTACAGATGAGTCCTTAATATGAGCAATAGTAAGAGTAATGCTTGTCTTGAGAGTGTGAGACTGATATAGAGTGAGAGAAATCAGGAGGAAAAAAAGAGACGACTGAAATGATACTCACACCAGTGCTGAGAGATTTTAAAGTGATCCTGACTAAAGTCTGATGATTTATGCAGTGAAAGCGACAGAGAGTGAAAAAGAGGAGATTTTGGAGATTAAAGGAGCAGGACTGGATTATATTGTGTTTTAATGATGCAAATGGAAATGTTAATGCTGTGGAAAGAGAGTAGAGTATCTCCCCACTCACTGACACAATTTTATGTATGGTGTATTCTCCTGTATGAGGTCTTGATAAGATAAGATGAGAAAAACTTTATTGTCTGTCACAAGTGACAGAAATTTGTCTTTGACAAGACAGGCTAAGATGACATAAAAACACATACAAAAACATGGATACACTCAAGACAATTTAGCCACATTAGCTGTACAGACATGTGCAAAATACAAAAAAATTGATGTGTTCTATATATGGTTGTTCCCTTTCGTAGTCACTTCGAGTTACGTCGAATGACGATGCAATGGGGTTTCGCTTAGAAAGCCTATTAACTTCCAGTATTATAAAACGAGCCAATGGCAAAGAAATGCCATGGGTCTGCGGAATTTGCATAGCGTAAATCCACCCCACCTCATGGGTATAAAAGGAGGACGCCGGCAACATGCAGATATGTTATGGTGGGAAGCTGAAGGGAAAGGCTCTCTCCAAGGAAAGGTTGTCTCACTGGATAGTGGACACCATTGCTTTGGCATGCCAGCAACAAGGTCGACCATCTGCAGAGCTGCAGGCTGGGCGACACATAACACATTCACGACATTCTATAATCTCCGAGTAGAGCCAGTGTCCTCTAATGTACTTGCTTCAACTAGCCGGTAACTGGACCCGCTCAGGTGTCTTCGCTTGCTTACCATTCCACACCACGGACTGGATACGTGCGATATTCTCCTCAGGTGAGCTTCCCCGTAAGCCCTGAGTTCCTCCAGCACTGTTGACGTCAACGCCAGAGTCTATGCCTGTATCAGCTTCCGCATCGGCTAGGTGCCTCCGTGTGCATGATTCCCCTCCGGTGACCCCTACATGTGTATTTCCACTCTAGCCTCTCGAGCATGTGTCTTTCCCTTGGCAAGCCACCTTCCCACCCCTGGGGTTGAAATATTCCACCCTGCGGGCTGGACACCTCAGTGTTTTCCATATGCATCCCTCCGGGTCATATGTGTATTCTTAAGTCCATCCCCTTCGGGCTGGCACTGATTGCATATTTCCATTGAGATATGCTTCCCAGTGTACCTTGGTATTCCTGTGTTAAGTAGTCCTTTGTCCGTGCTAGTCTCACGACAGGGATCTCAGACTTACACAGGGCACTGGAAGACAGCTGAGTGGCGTGATTAGACTGGGAACCCCATTTCGTCGTCATTCGACATAACTCGAAGTGACTACGAAAGGGAACGTCTCGGTTACGTATGTAACCCTCGTTCCCTGAGTAGGGAAAGGAGACGTTATGTCTCCCTGCCACCTCAGCTGTACCGCGGGAATTGCCTGAGTTCAGTCTCGGCTCCTCAGCAAAGAAACATATCTGCATGTTGCCGGCGTCCTCCTTTTAAGAGGTCCCCCTTGTGGGTTCTTGAAGAAAGGCCTCCTCAACGACTTGTCCGGGGGCTCCTAACCCAGAGACCATCCCGGAGGTGACTGCCATCCCTGACGCGCCGCCCAGGCGCCTTGCTCTGCCTGCGCCGCCCAGTCGCCTTGCTCTGTCCGCGCTGCCCATGTGTCCATCTCTCTCCCAAGGTATTTATAATGGTAATCAGACAGTGCTTTAGTATCAGGCAAGTGGGCTACTAAGGCCATATGATCAGCATACTTAAAAAGAAACATTCCATCCCTGTTACAGAATATATTGCTTGTGCAAACAGAGAAAGGAGCAGGGGATAAAACACATCCTTGGGGGAGCCCAGTGTTTTAAAAGCTGTTTCCTAGAATTAAAACCATTCACACGCACCTGTTTTGGTCTGTCTTGTAAAAAGTTCTTAATCCATAAAATTAGTATTGGGTGGACCTGAAGCTCGACTAGATGTTGCAGAAGTGTGTATATGTGAACAGTATTAAAAGCAGAGGAAAAGTCCATAAATAAAATCCTTGTGTGGGTGTGTAATGAGTCCGGAATCTCAGTGTGAAAGGAATGAATTTGCGTGTCCTTAATTCTTTGGTTATTTCCTTGTTATTTCTGCGTTTGGGCACATTTGCAGGACAAACTGGGTTATTTTAAAACTCAGCTCAAACCACAGTAGCAAAATAATTAAGACATTCTTCCAACAGTACCAACATGGCAAAAAACATGTCCTCTAGTCTAAATAACATTTGATGTGTGTGAGAGAGAAGTCTCTCTCCATGGAAACAATTTCTGCCACCACATATCTAGGTGTCAAGGATGGACCCCGATCCCTTTAACAAGAGGTGTTTATTCATGCGACACAGAGGCTTTTCAAAATTTGCATCGGAAAGACGGTTTCTCTTTGGTCGGAAAATGTCTTTTCCTACACTAAAGAGTCGCTGTGTTGTACTTCAGGAAGATCATCATCGGCAGGTTTTGGTATGCATTGACAAGGTTGGTTTCGGTACATTGCAAGTAGAAGTAGCTTGTTCTGAGTGATGGGAAGTATCCAGTTACTACTTCGCCATCATCAGTTTGGTCCTCTCCATCTGTCTGTATGTGATCATCTTGATATTGAGTTTGAAGCAGGTTTACTTATGCTTTCAGGTTTGGCACAACATCAGCCTTTCCACTGGGGATGTGCCAGTCTGAACATAGGATGAGCTGCAGAGGCTATGAGCAACCTTGCATCTTGAAAAATGTATCCAAACCTCTGCTTCAGCCCATTGATGATGGCATCTACCAGTGGGTTATAGTGATGTTGCTCGTTAGTAGAGCATGTTTTCCTCGTGCTTCATCTGCTCCATTCGATCGAGGATAATTGAGATTGTTGGCACCAACACTCCTGCGTAGGCCATTTTATCGGTCTGTAGTACGTCAATGGCCTTGGCCAGGGGCTCCATAACCTTAAAGATGCACAGAGAAGACAATAAAGAAACATTACTCAAAAGTAATAGTACTCATAATATTTGGCCATGTACACACTAATACTTTTTCGTTTGAAAACATATATTTTTCTCTCCGTTTTGGCGGCATTTGAAGACAACAAAAACTTAGCTTTTGGAACACGCACTCCAAAGCGGATACATTTGAAAACGTCTCGGGTTATGACTATAACCCTTGTTCCCTGAGAAGGGAACGAGACACTGCGTCGTCAGAAACAACTCTTTGGGGACGCTCCCTTAGCGTGCGCCTCTGAAGTTTGAATGAAATTAATCCAATCCTGATTGGTGTTGTGTCATGACATAACATGTGACGGCACATAAAAGTGACGCCGGCACACACGCACATTAGCCTAGCGATGAAGCAAGACGCTCTCATTCCTCGAGGGGCGTGGCAGGACAACGCAGTGTCTCGTTTCCTTCTCAGGGAACAAGGTTTATAGTCATAACCTGAGATGTTCCCTTTCGAGGGAACTCGAACTGCGTCGTCAGAAACGACTCTTTGGGGAACGAATACCCACTAGGCCACGCACCGAAGAAGGCCTGCCCTAGAGTGAAACTGATCTCAGGCACTAGCTAGGACGAGAGCACATGTGCGCCAGGCGTACTAGTGAGGTGCAGACTAAAAACCTGATAAAAGTGTGCAGGGTAGCCCAACCGGCTGCCTCACAGATCTCCTGGAGGGGCACTCCCGAGAGGAGGGCCCTAGAGGACGCCATGCCTCTAGTAGAATGAGCCCTTGCGGCCAAAGATGAAGGCAAATTGCGCACCTTGTAGACCTACTTATGGTTTGTATAGCTGGGAACCCCCAATAGGTGACCCAATACACACAACATTAGGTCCGACCTCCTCCAAGAAGAGGTCCTCTCAAGGTAAATTCTCGGAACTCTGACTGGCAGAGCAAGGAACCTCTCCTTTTCTGCCGACACATGAGGTGGAGGATGAAATACTTGCAGGACCAGGGACCTAGCCATGTTAAATTGCACTTAAGGCACATAGCTGGGTCTCGAATGGAGGATGGCCTTAACTCCGCCGGGGGCACATCCCAAGAAAGCTGGCGATAATGCCAGGGCTTGGAGATCTCCCAGTGTCTTTAAAGAAATAGCTAAGAGAAAAGCTATCTTGAGTTTGAGGTCCTAAGCAAAGCCGACTGGAGGTATACAAAGGGAGCCAGGGATAGCCCTTCGAGATCCACCGCCAGGTCCCAAGAAGGAACCGTGGACCTGACTGTCGGTCTCATCCTCCAAATACCATGGAGAAATAGTATGACCAGTTGTTGCCTCTCCAAAGGCCCAACATATAGTGGTGCATGGAATGTCACAATGGCAGCCATGTACACCCTACGTGTGGATCGGGAGAGATTGGCAGAGAAACGATCTTGAAGAAACTCCAGAACTGAAGCCATTGGGCAGTTAACTGGGCCTAACTCAAGTTCTCTACACCAAGTTGAAAAACATTCCACTTGAGGCCATACAATCTCCTAGTAGACGGAGCCCTAGAGATAAGTATGGTTTCGACCACCCCAGATGATAGACCAGCATCTAGGTACTGAGCCCCCTCAGAGGCCAGACCCACAATTTCGACAGCTCCATTGTTCCAAACCTCTGCCATATTAACTCCACCACCTCTGGATGGAGTCTCCATTCCCCGGGCCTCAGCCCCTGCCTCGACAGGATGTCTGCTCCCTGATTCAGAACCCCCGGGACATATATTGCTCCTATAGATAATATTTTCCCTGGGTACCATAAAATGATCTGATGTGCCAATGTGGATAGAGGGCGCGATCTGAGTCCCCCTTGTCGGTTCAGATAAGCTACCATTGATGTATTGTTCGAACGTATCAAAAGACGTGGTAACCTTTGCTATCTGGGAGGAAGCTCCTCAGAGCCCTGAACACAGCTGACATCTCTAGGCAATTTATATGCCAAGAATGATGATGGTCCTGCCACAGACCCTGGCAAAGTGGCCGTCCGAGACCGCGCCCCAGCCAGTGATAGAAGCGTCTGTCGAAACAGTTTTCCGGCAACATGACGCCCCTAACACTGGCCCTTGGGTCAAGAACCAAGGTTTCTTCCATATTAATAGGGAACGAAGGCATCTGGGCGTAACCTTTATTATACGGAACGGATTCTCCTTGGGGAAAAAAACCCTTTTCTTTGAGCCACCACTGAAGGGGCCTCATGTGAAGCAGGCCCAAAGGAATTATGTTGGATGCCGCTGTCATGAGGCCCAGCAGTCTTTGAAATTGCTTTACAGTGATGGCCTGGCCTAGCTTTTATCCCGGACACCATGGCCTGGATGGATTCGATACGAGCGGGAGACATATGTGCCCGCATCGTAACCGTAGCCCTCTGAGGTCCTACACTACAATTAGGACCTCTTTCCCGAAGACCTCTTCGCCTGAAGGACGGCCCTCAGGTCACCCTTCTGGCTGGAGGACTTCGGTTGAGAGCGCTTCCTCCGTTGCCAGGCTCCCGCAGGAGGGGCTCTAGAGGCAACGCTCTCTTTTTGCTCTTGCCGATGGGAGGAGCTGGTTGACGGCTGAGGTTTGCCACTTGGACCAGCCCTCCTAGATCCAGATTTAGAGCGGCGAGGGAGATACTGTTGGAACGCCGCTGACTGTTTTTTCGCTTCCTGAAACCTGTCGGCGACTGTGGTGACAGCGTCGGAGAACAGACCAGAAGGTGATAGCGGAGCGTCCAACAGAAAATATTTGTCTCTTTTATACCGGACAAATTTAGCCACAGATGTCTCTCCGTAGCCACCATAGCTGACATAGAGCGGCCTATGGCACGTGGCCTGTGGCTCTTCTCAGCTCCACGAAGTCAGCAGGAGTTGGTCCCTCACCCTTATTTAGATCTTTAAGAAGATCGGCCTGGTACGCCTGCAAAATTGTCATAGAGTGCAGGCACGCACCAGCCTAACCAGCCCCATATAAGCCTGGCCAACCAGTGCAGAGGTGTCCCTGCACGGTTTGTTGGGCAGCGCCGGGGCTTTAAGCGAAGATGCCGCATCAGGAGAAAGATAGCTCAATAAAGCTTCCTCCATCTGCGGCATCTTGCCATAACCTGCCTCTCTTGCACCCAGCACACATTCGAATAATCATATATTGAATGTGATGAGATATGTAAAGAGTGGGGTTTTTCCCAGGATCTAGAGATCTCTTTATGAAGATCTGGGAAAAACGGTAAGCCCCGGCGCTGAGGTTTTGAACGGTGCTGCAGGAATCTCTCGTCTAGCTTGCTTTGACGGGGATCATCCTTCTTATTTTGTGGCCTGCTGATATATATATATATGTACTGTATATTTATTTATTTATATTTTTAAGTCTGGCCACAGCACGCGTCACTCCACAAGCTCTACATAAGCAGAAACATGAGCCGGCGAGTGTGACTCATCATCAGAAAATAATATAGCCAAGCGGGAGCGCAGCACTCTAATAGGAAGTGCTTCACAGTGTTCACAGGCAGCCCTCTCGAGAGCTCCCTGTGCATGCTGTGCCCCTAAACAATACACACACAACTGATGCGTGTCCCCACCCATGAGAAATCTAGGGCAGGGGTGCACACACTTAGTGCATTGTTCGCTCGCAATAATATAGAGCTTTGCACAGACAAAACAACACCAATAAGACACATTTTCACAGAGAGCGCTTGCTGAAGAGCGAAAGCTAATGTGTGTGTGCCGGCGTCACTTTTATGTGCCGTCACATGTTACGTCATGACGCAACACCAATCAGGATCGGATTAGTTTCATTCATAATTCAGAGGCGCACGCTGAGGGAGCATCCCCAAAGAGTCGTTTCTGACGACGCAGTTCGAGTTCCCTCGAAAGGGAACGCCGTTTTTGCGTTGTAGTGTTGACTGTGAAGCCGGAGGTATTTGAAAACGATGACATACATTTAGTCATGTGATCCATGTTATAGCAATAGATATTCATGTTTACCAGTATTGTCTCTGTTATGTGAGATTCACTTTTACACTGTTGCTAAAATATGTCACTTTGCACACTCTTCATATCACAGTTGTCTACTGCAAAGATGACAGAAAATGTACTCACATTTGCTGTCCTGCGGCAATACAGGAGACCAGTTGCGTTTTAGACCAAACATATGGTGACTGAGTGCGACCTGGACGCATCAGTAAATGGCGAGATATTTTGAAATAAAATTATCCTGTTAGAAGAATTGCGCGAGAACTTTATTATTTATTTTTCCATCTTTATCATCTCAGTGAGCTTTTGTGAGGTTTCACGCATGCGCAGTAAGGTGAATTCAGAAGTTTCTCATCCACACTGAAACATCGGAAAACGCCTGAAAACGCTAGTGTGGACGGAGAGCGTTTTTAAAGGAAAATGCCGTTTTCAAATGTATCTGGATTAATGTAGACGTAGCCTAAGTTTTTCTTATTCATAATCATCATCATTATAACAAGTAGTAGTTTAGTACTTTAACATTCAATTAACAACCTGGAAAAAAATCGCTACACTAGTAAGCTCAGTTAGAGGTGTTTGGGTTCTGTCACTTCTGTATAGTCTATTTCTTGGTTTTGTGACAGAGCCCTGTGTGCCTTGTTTCATGTGCTTTCATGTCATGTTTGTCTTGTGCTGTGTTGCATGCAGCTTATGTTTTTCACTGGCTGCATGCTTTTCATGTTGTCATGTTTTGTGTGAACACGTGGCTTATGAGTGTTCTCATTAGCTGAGTGTTCATGTCTCGTTTTATGTAAGCACATGGCTTCTGATTTGTTTTACTGGCCATGTGCTTGTGTTTTTGTCATGTTTGGTGTGAGCACATGGCCATGTGCTCTCCTGTCGATTGTCTAGCCCCTCCCATCTTGTTACCTGATTATTATTGATTAATTTGCCCCACCTGTTCTCCCTCGTTACCCCTGTACACTGTGTGTTTCTCTGCTGTGTGCTTCGTCCAAGTCCAAGGGGTAGTTTTTGTTGTCTGTTTGATTTATTTTATTATCATTAAAAGCCCATCAACTCTGCACCCTAGTCCTCACTCCTTTCATCTCACCCAATCCCTGACAAGAGGTATGTGGTTGCCTTTATGTTCAGACAGAAACATGGATTACAGCATGAACATCAGTTAACTTTAGAGCAAAATAAAGGTAATATTTACTTGAACATAGCCTACTCCTGTATGAAGGTGAGTTCTGCCGCTTTGAAGCGAGTCACTAGAAGCTTCTCACAGGTCTCCTGGAGGTCTTGTTTTTTTTGTCAGGATACAGGTATTCAAGTGCTCCATGGCATGGTAAGTGGAGTTCCACCTTGATGGACTGGGAACTATCAGCTAGCAACCCTAGCTTGTCTTTGATGATGTCTGAAGCTTGTGTGCTTATGTGTCGCTTGTTCCATAGTGCATGGCATTTTGCCAATTGTTGATCTTGATACTTTTTTTTAAAGGCCTCTGACTGTGTCAAAGCATCCTCAATGTCTCTTGTTGCAACCAGGTTGAGGGTGTGGCAGGCTCATCGCTGATGAGGTGGGAGACTGTAGTCTTCTGTTTCAGTTAAGATGTCTGTGACATTTAAGAAAATGCAGTGTTCCTCCTTTTCTTCCTCATCCTCCACTTCTCTGTCTTGAATGGTTCTTTGAACTTCTGCAAGTAAACTGAAAGCCTTCACAAAATTTGAACCATTATCTGGTTGTAATGGTCACCTTGTTGTTTATGTTGAAATCTCTGTGCACATCTTCCAACATCTCAGCCAAAACATCATATGTGTAGCGCCCTATGATCCTTTGACAGGCTAATGCCCCGGAGCAGATCCTTAATGCTTCTTGGTTTATCCAGTGGATAGTCACCCCAAGGAAGCTTCTGTTGTGGTACATACATGGCTCTGTTTGGACAAAATCTTAGACCGTGTGATTTTCATTGATATATACTCATCCTCAAGCATTTTCCCAATGGTCTCCTGGACATCAAATGCCTGGAGGGTAAAATCTCTCTGAATAAATCAGTGTACTCTGGTCTCTCCACAGTTTAAAGTGGATGCAGTCCTTGAATGATGAAATTAAGGATCAACTTGTCAAATCGCTCTTGGGTTAGGATGGGGTTACCTCCTCTGAAAAACTGTGCTACACTCCCTTGAATGAGAGGAACAGGGTGTCCCACCTCCTCATTCCTGTGTGCGCTCCTCTTCTTGGCGTGCTCGCGTTCCATTTCCATGGAGGCCATTTTAGTTGGGTGAACCCTCTACAAAATGTTAAACACATCATAATTATAGAATAATATAAACTTTTCAATTTTCACTTTTCATCTGGTCCTTAATTTTTCCCCGCCTCTTCCCTCCTATATGGACTGTATTTATTTATTTAAATAAAATAATTTATTACCTCCCCTCCTCCCAACACTGGGTGATGTGGGACAGTGGCTAATGTGGGACGCCTGAACTCCAGTGCATTTATCTCTTCTTTTATAACATTAAAGTGAACATAATTTATGTTGAATCCAAGCAAGGGAGTCAAGTGATTGAAGACACCATGTGACTTTGTGAAAGTGATGTCATAAATATGGATGGGAAAATTTTCAAAAAGTACCCTGTGTTCTAAATTGTTGAATTATGTTTGTGATGTATTTGCACATTAAATGTCGCAATAATATGTGCATAAGTATATACACATTTAACCATCTAGTGTTTTGCAAATAAGTTTATTTAACTATTGAACTATAAATAGGTAATATAATTAAACTATTTCTTAGACTAGAAATAGCATCCAAGATTTCAGTGTGAGCTGTCCCAGATTACAAAATCCACTAATACAAAATCCATAAAACGCTTTGGCACGAGAAACAATTATATATATGTGCCATTTTCCTGTTGTATACAATATCTGAAAATTGTATGGAAACACTATACAATTCAAAGCTTGGGGAAACGCATCCACTTGCATGTGCTCTGAAACTGGTTCTGGAGGAGCTGACGGAACTAGCTGGTGGGTAGATGGCGGAGACTGTTCCTCCAGGCAACTACTCATTCACTGAGCCACTCTCATGGATAACTGGATGAAACGCTCTAGTCCTATGGGGTTATGGTAGTGATTTACTGGAATGAATCAGAATTTCCAAAGGTATACAGGTCCTTCTCAAAAAATTTGCATATTGTGATAGTTCATTATTTTCCATAATGTAATGATAAAAATTAAACTTTCATATGTTTTAGATTCATTGCACATCAACTGAAATATTTCAGGTGTTTCATTGTTTTAATACTTATGATTTTGGCATACAGCTCATGAAAACCCAAAATTCCTGTCTCAAAAAATTAGCATATCATGAAAAGGTTCTCTAAACGAGCTATTAACCTAATCATCTGAATCAACTAATTAACTCTAAACACCTGCAAAAGATTCCTGAGGCTTTTAAAAACTTCCAGCCTGTTTCATTACTCAAAACCGCAATCATGGGTAAGACTGCCGACCTGACTGCTGTCCAGAAGGCCATCATTGTCACCCTCAAGCAAGAGGGTAAGATACAAAGAAATTTCTGAACAAATAGGCTGTTCCCAGAGTGCTGTATCAAGGCACCTAAGTGGGAAGTCTGTGGGAAGGAAAAAGTGTGGCAAAAACCCTGCACAACGAGAAGAGGTGACCGGACCCTGAGGAAGATTGTGGAGAAGGACCGACTCCAGACCTTGGGGGACCTGCGGAAGCAGTGGACTGAGTCTGGAGTAGAAACATCCAGAGCCACCGTGCACAGGCGTGTGCAGGAAATGGGCTACAGGTGCTGCTTTCCCCAGGTCAAGCCACTTTTGAACCAGAAACAGCGGCAGAAGCGCCTGACCTGGCCTACAGAGAAGCAGCACTGGACTGTTGCTCAGTGGTTGCATGTCATTCGGAAATCAAGGTGCCAGAGTCTGGAGGAAGACTGGGGAGAAGGAAATGCCAAAATGCCTGAAGTCCAGTGTCAAGTACCCACAGTCAGTGATGGTCTGGGGAGCCATGTCAGCTGCTGGTGTTGGTCCACTGTGTTTTATCAAGGGCAGGGTCAATGCAGCTAGCTATGCAGGAGAATTTGGAGCACTTCATGCTTCCACCTGCTGAAAAGCTTTATGGAGATTTTGATTTCATTTTTCAGCACGACCTGGGACCTGCTCACAGTGCCAAAACCACTGCTAAATGGTTTAATGACCATGGTATTCCTGTGCTCAATTGGCCTGCCAACTCTCCTGACCTGAACCCCATACAGAATCTGTGGGATATTGTGAAGAGAAAGTTGAGAGACGCAAGACCCAATACTCTGGATGAGCTTAAGGCTGCTATCGAAGGATCCTGGGCCTCCATAACACCTCAGCAGTGCCACAGGCTGATTGCCTCCATGCCACGCCGAATTGAAGCAGTCAATCCTTGCAAAAGGATTCCCGACCAAGTACTGAGAGCATAACTAAACATAATTATTTGAAGGTTGACTCTTTTTTTTTTTGTATTAAAAACACTTATTTTATTGGTCGGATGAAATATGCAAATTTTTTGAGACAGGAATTTTGGGTTTTCATGAGCTGTATGCCAAAATGATCAGTATTAAAACAAAAGACCTGAAATATTTCAGTTGTTGTGCAATGAATCTAAAATATATGAAAGTTTAATTTTTATCATTACATAATGGAAAATAATGAACTTTCTCACAATATGCAAATTTTTTGAGAAGGACCTGTTTATGAGAGCGAGGACTGTTTAGGATGAACTGACGCATTAGCTACATATAAGAGAGTGCCATTTAGGAGCAAATCCCTAGAATGAATCTCTTTCCAAAGCTATACGAGAGAGAGAGATTGAACAGTTCAGGATGAACTGAAATATAATTAATCAATAATCCTATTAGCAATGACCCTGTCACAGCTCGGGATAATCACTATAAGGGTTTGGGACTGTGTGCATTATTATATTGTCATCAGTCAATCAGTGATGTCATGCAGTAATTTTTTTGCAGCCCCATAGTAAGTAACCACATGACATTTACAGCTAAGGTGATTGGCTCACAAGAAAGAAAGAAAGAAAGAAAGAAAGAAAGAAAGAAAGAAAAAGAAAGAAAGAAAGAAAGAAAGAAAGAAAGAAAGAAAGAAAGAAAGAAAGAAAGAAAGAAAGAAAGAAAAGAATTTGAAGAAAGATTATGAGTTGAGTGTCAAGTCATTTATATTGACTAATCTGTCTGAACAAATGGTCAGATTTCATCTCTTGCAAAAAGAAAATTGCGAACAGCCAGTCATAAATATCTGGGGCTGTATGTGTCAAAATTCTAAGAATAATGTAATTTTACTTTTCTTCCAAGACTTAAGAATAAGTGTGATTTATAAGTGTTATGACTAGGTCTCAGCTCCTAAATTACATAAGAAAGCTGGAGAGGTATCCTAACCTATTTAGGAGTAATTTGCATTTTCGGTGAGCAAAACTTGTTGACAATAAGTACCAATGCACAGATTTGTCATCACACCATTTTATTTACATGAAACATATACAAGTATGAAGTATTTGTCAATCTTTTCTGGTTTAGTGTATAATATTCATTTAGAATTTTTAGCAACTTTATATGTATTTTGAGCTTTTTTCTTTTTAGAGACTCATTGTCATCCTCAAGGGCTGGGCTCTGTGCAAACCTTGTGTCTTGTGAGGCAGAAGGACACAGGGAAACATTCTGAGATGATACATTAGAAGATGCGTCAGATGGACCAGCTCCAGCACCATCTCAACTATATTCACATGCAGAAAATAGTAAACACTGCAAACGCGTTTATTCAATCCGTTTTTTTTTTTTTCATATCCACAGATGAAAGTAACTAATGTCAATTTATAAAAAAGCAAACACATTATTACATGTATAATTTTTTTTCTAACCATCTTTGTAACTCCTTCAATTTGAGCAGTGTAAGGTCTGGGGCATCTGCAATGCCACAAATTGAAGGATTGGCCATTTCCAATATCTCCTCTACTATCTCGGCAATCTCAGACAGAGGATTACATGGAGGGCTTCCAACCATTTGACAAAAACTCAGCTGCTGCCCACACGGAAACAATCATTTAATATGAGAAAAGGGTTTAAGCCAAAATAAAATGAACCAGTGGCTCACATGCTTTCTTTGTATGCTGCAATTTCCTTACTGTGGCCAAAACATTCTACCACCTTTTCTCACAATCCTCTGCTAAATGACTACATTTACAGTCATTGCAATTTGTTGCCATACATTGAACTTGTCCTTGAACTTGTTAAAGTCAGACTGAATTTTCCTCTTGTCACCACCTTCCAGTCAAGACTGACTGCACTAGAAGAACACTTTCTAGTTTGAACCAGTTTGGTTTTCTATTTAATCAATTTTTAAGG
The DNA here is from genome assembly GCA_030578275.1 of Meda fulgida. Lineage (NCBI taxonomy): Eukaryota > Metazoa > Chordata > Actinopteri > Cypriniformes > Leuciscidae > Meda > Meda fulgida. Next base: position 5,239,060 of record CM060629.1, on the reverse strand, counting down.
CTTGGCAACTTTGGTCTTTCCTTTATACAGCTGTGAGTGCAATTTAGAATGTCTTAAATTATAAATTAAAATATGAATGATTGGTGTCATGCTGCTGTGACCCTTGCAGAATCACCACTGGCTGATTTAGTGGTTGAGGATGGCCATTTTGGGTTGACATCATTGTAGGCCTTAGTTCACAACACTTAAGTGCCACTTCAGTCAGCACTTAAGAATCAGTCTTAGACTTTGCTGAAAGTTGCTTTTAGCTTCTTTATAAAAATCTCCTACACTTAGACAAGGCCTACTTTTTACTAAGAATTTTTGGACACTTCAGTCAAAGCTCAAGACTATTCTTAAGAACATTTCGGAGAAATTTTATACATACGGGCCCAGGTCAGAAATGGAAGTTCTCATTATAAATTGGTTCCAAACCGACATTAGACTTGTTAAAGATCTTGTTAGACATCTAGGAAATTCTCATCAGTTCTTGAGATACAATTGTTACATATCCACACAACAAAAAGGCCGCCGAGGAACAGACTAAGCTGAGAGACATTAATAAATGTGAGCACTGTGTGAAAGAAAAGAGCTTTTTGATTAAAGTAGTGATCCTTCTGCATCAGCAGAAACACGATTGAAACGGCCCACGTTTATCTGCTTAGTACGTCTATTTCACAGCTGTGCCGAATCCATTTGAAAATGATAACAGCACAATTTTGTGCTTGTGGGCGGGATTCCCAATCTAACCCTGGATTCAATCTCATCTTTCAATCTCAGTAACATACCATGTAAATTTTTATATGCAAAGTTCATTCTTGTCTTGGAGATTTTCTCCTAAATTTCCTTATAGGATAAATAAAAGTTAAAAAATTATTTTCATTTTCTTGCTGTAATCTAGCAAGTAACATTTTATTTGTCAGCTAAAAATGCATCAAGCCAATTCAGGAATGAATGCTCAAAGATGAATCTAAGGTTGTGTTCACATTTGTGGTTCGGTTCTCTTGAAAGGTGGGTCTCGGTCCACTTGCTTGGTTGTTTGGCAGCATTTACATTTATTAAAACCTTCAGATTAGTTTATTCCCTCCAGGTTAGTTTATTATTTTATTGAAGGGTGAGAATTCTGTTCTTGTAAAAATTTGTGTGTTCAATCTTGTCAGTAAATCAAGTCAGCCTTACAATGGTATCAGCCAAAGGCACTAAAGACTGATGATGTGATGAGTGTTTAGATACTCCTTTTCAGTAAAAAGCTCAGAATTATTAGTGGCATATGCTCCATAAGGGCAATAGGCATAAGTAAGTATGGCTTTGGATCATTTTATTATTAATAATAAACATTGTATGGTAGTAATATTTGAGAAATGTTTGAGTTCATGTTGAGGCATTGGACATGGTGCTCAGTGCACAAAGTTATAAGAGAGTTAAAGTATATGAGTTCTTTCTCAGAAACAAGATATATGTATGTACGTGCTTGGGGAGGGGTTGGGTGTGACGCTTCAGGAACATATGGGACAGGACCTTTGACCCTAGTGTTTGACAGTTTGTGTCTTTAAGTGTAGAAACTGAACGGCAGTGGGTACCTTATCTAAATTGGTCAAAGGTACAGCCGTTGGGGAGGAACCTTGAAACAGGGTATAAAGGCTGCCCATCTCTTCCTGTTTGGGTCTCACTCACTCCACAGGGTAACTGCTGTGTTGGCGACTAGGCCTATTCTTGCAAGAATAAATACTTCTCTTTTAATTAATTTGACTCTGAGTGTCTCTTACACAGTGATGATGTTTAATGAGAATTTTTGCCACAACATCATCTAGAGAAAAAATGCAAACTTATTTCTGCCTAGGAGAAACATTTGAGATGATTTTTCAAATAATTCCAGGGTTAGCCCCAAATTTAGACATTTACGCCACAATCAAAAGGCAGAAATGTTATTGGATATTTTTTATATATATATATATATATATATATATATATATATATATATATATATATATATATATATATAAAAAAGAGGAGAAAAGTTTTTCCTCCAATTTGTTTGGGTGAGGAGTGTTCCAAGAGCTCTATATAGAGTATAAAAGCACTGGGACATTTCTTTGTTTGTATCAATCTGGCAATGTGGGCAGTGTTGAACTGAAGTGGAGCAGGACTACGATTATCTACACAAAGGGTAATACAGGTGTATCATCTGCAAAATCAGGATTGATTCAGTTCGGTTCTGCAACGCTAGAGTTGCTCACCCCATGTTAGAGGTTAAGACAGGCAGTATAACTGGAAGCATTCAGTATCTGTTCTGAAATATCTCATCTAGTTTCCAAGTTGAAAGTCTGACTTCAATTAGCAGTCTGTTCTCCTTTTATATCTGGTAATTCTGACTTTCCAAATGTTTTTGAAGCCCGGTTGAAGTTTATTCATTTAGTTTGGGTATTCATTTGGTTTGGTAATATTTCCTTAATATTATTTTCTTATATTTTGTTTTATATGTATATATTATGTGTATTGTTTTCCCCTAATTGTATGTATAAGATTATTTTGATTGGAATGGAAGAAAATGTATGATTGTGTGTTGAGTTAAAAGTAGGCTACTTGCCGTTGTAGCTGGGAGCTGGGATTGGTTAAATGCTGGGGGGGCGGGAGGAGGAGTGACATCCAGGTGGAAGAGTGATAGAATGTGTCTGAGTGCTAGCTTAAGTATAAAAATACCATCCTAATATGGTTGTCCATAAGAGAACTGATTTAAAGTTGGTATAATGTTGTTTGAACGTGATGGGATGTAAATTTCCCCTTTGATAATCGAATGACCGAGTAGCGCACGATTCTCAAGAAACGGAGCTAATCACATGTGAGAGACTAGCGAGAGTCGCATTTTTGGAAAACTACCGTGTGTCGCTTCTCTTACCAAACCTACAGAAGATATCCCAGATAGCGCCCTGAGATACCAGGAATTCTCAGTGGTTCTTCTGGCAACGCTGGACGAGTTCGCCGATCTGCCGTCAGTTCTTCGGACCGTAATCCCTCTTGCTGCAAGTGCGGCATATTGTCACGGGTGACAAAAACGCTTAGAGAGCGGAACCCCCTTGATGAGTCACGAGTTTCCCGAGGGAACGACACATCCCACTCCGGTTCCGGGTGTGGCAGAATTATTGCCCAGCCTGATTAGCGCTAATGCACTACAGGTGCGAGAGAGAGAGGAGTGGCGTTTACGCAGGCTGTTTGCTTCATAAGCCATAAATAAAAAGGCTATTGTGAGAGCGCCTGGGTGTCGTGGTTTGTGGTCGCTGGTCCGTTGTTGCACCTGTTCTGGTCTCGTGCTGTTCTGTGGTTCTGGGTTCTCGGAGCAGTGGTGGTCACGACCTTATTCTGGGAAACTGTCTGGGTGTGGAAGCCGCCCATTGAAGCTGCTGGATCAGAGTGATCGTCTGTGGGAAATCTGCTGGACTGAGTTATCGATCGAATCTGCACTGAGAGGAGAGAGAGAAAGATAAGTGAATTGATTCCATCTTGCGAACATTTAAACAGTTTGAAGAGGATGCAGTGAGTGTGGAACTGATTGTTGGAGAAGCTATGTGTTTCAGAGTGGGTTGAGGAGGAACTGAAGATTTAATATCTCCCACGTGAGTGTAACAAATGGAGTGAGGCCTCTGAACAGCCCTACCGTGTGAGTGAATTGCAATACTATTGCTTTATGGTTACACATTGATTTATGGCTGTGGAATTGAAGTGAACACGAGTGTGGTGTGCTTTTGCTGAGAAGTGGCCCCCACCCATGCTTGCACGTTTGTGGAACGTTGTTACTATATCTGTTCTCCATCAGAAGCCTAGAGTGATACAGCTGAGCTGAAAAGCAGTCTGTACTGTGAAGATCCTTACCTGTTCTCTTCACTGTCTGAGTCTGGAAGTATGCAGCATCACCAATGAAGTACGTTTTTAAACCAGTCTCACTATCGTGAACCGAAGAAAGTACTTTGTACTGTGAAGATCCTTACCTGCTCTCCTGACTGTTTGAGTCTGGAAGTGTGCAGCATCACTGGTGAAGTAAGATTTTGAACCACTGTCTCACTATCGTGAACCGAAGAAAATATTTTGTATTGTGAAGATCCTTACCTGTTCTCCTTACTGTCTGAATCTGGAAGTATGCAGCATCACTGGTGAAGTAAGCTTTTAAACCAGTCTCACTATCGTGAACCGAAGAAAGTACTTTGTACTGTGAAGATCCTTACCTGTTCTCCTGACTGTTTGAGTCTTGAAGTGTGCAGCATCACTGGTGAAGTAAGCTTTTGAACCACTGTCTCACTATCGTGAACCGAAGAAAATACTTTGTATTGTGAAGATCCTTACTTGTTCCCCTTACTGTCTGAGCCTGGAAGTGTGCAGCATCACTGGTGAAGTAAGCTTTTAAACCACTGTCTCACTGCTGTGAACCAACGAAAGTACTTTGTACTGTGAAGAATCCTTACCTGTTCCACTTACTGTCCGAGTCTGGAAATATGCAGCATCGCTGGTGAAAGAAGCTTTTAAATCACTGTCTTATTATTGTGCACTGACGAAAATACTTTGTATTGTGAAGTATCCTTACCTGTCTACTTACCTTCTGAGCCCCGAAGTGTGCAGCTATCGCTGGAAAAGGAGTGCTTACCTGGTTACTAATTCCGAGCCCTGAGGTGTGCAGCTATTGCTGGAAGAAGAGTGCTTACCTGTCTACCTACCACCTGGGCCCCGAAGTGTGCAGCTATCGCTGGAAAAGGAGTGCTTACCTGGTTACTTACCTTCCGAGCCCCGAGGTGTGCAGCTATTGCTGGAAGAAAAGTGCTTACTTGTCTACTTACCGCCTGAGTTCCGAAGTGTGCAGCTATCACTGGAAGAAGAGTGCTTACCTGTTTCTCTACCGTCGGGGCCGTGGAGTGTGTAACATCCCGGGGAAGGAGCCCTCGATCTGCCCAGCTGTTCCGGGGAGAAGGCCCAGCGACCGTTATCATCCTTCTCTTTACTTCCACAAATACAGTGCTTAAAGCTGCCGTCGGCAACATTTTTTTGATCATATTCAGTGAAATTGACACTATAATCTGACAGAACAACATAAATAAAGTGGTTTTAGAAAAAAAAACCGAGCTTCTAACTCCACCTGGACCGTGTTATTTGTTTTGCAAAAATCCACCGCTCCCGGTTCATCGGGTCCAATCAGCGCAGGGGGGTGTGAGATCTGACTGTCAATCACAGGTCGTGCACACGCCACCCGTCGCGCACGTAACAATCACATGCACACGCCTGAAGTTCGCGCAGTAACGAAGAGTGATGGTCGGAAAAGATTCAAATTCCTCGGTTAATCTCAAGAGCTAGGAGGTCAAAAACAACACAGGAAAAGAGAAAACCTGCTGAAAAGAAAAAAATTAAGAAAGAAAGTGACCGTGCCCGTAATAAAACCTGGATCAACATCGGATCGGCATTTGAAAGGTGGAGAGATTTACGTGATTTAATTGGGTTCAAGCTGGATGCAGAGCTTGCAACATTTCTTCTCGACAGGTAATTGTGCTTTATCAACCAGTTACTTTATTTCTTAGTGTTATGTTAGTAATCTAAGTATGTTTGCCCAAATGTGTTGGTATGGATAGCTAACGTCAGCACTTGTTGGGCAGGTTCGTGGTGCACACGCACTGACGAGCACGAACTCGGTGGGAGGGTATTCGTTGATAGTAGGGGAGGGGCATGAGAGTTGTAAACATTCAAAATTTTGCCTAAGTCCACTCAATCTGCCAAACTTGCCAACTGCAGCTTTAATAAAGAATGTTATTCCTTGAAATTTACCTTTGTCTCTGTCTGGTCCATTCCGTTGCGTACCTGTGGTGTCGGCTCCTCGCGGTGGTGTCTGGAGTCAGGGGCGGTTGGGCATACGAGTCCGCACCGGTGACAATATGAAAGCCGGCTCTAACTAACATAAGACAGCTGTTTGTTTTGTTTGCTCATTGAGCGAAGCGGCAAGCTGTTTTGTGCCTCAATGAACCCCAGCATCGTATCAGGCCTGCAACAGGGTATTTATTTTATTTGTTGCCATTTTGAACACTGACACCCGGGTGTTTTTGATTACTGTTGTGGGATGTTTATGTGAACAGTAACCTTTGTGTTGAGACAACAAAGACTCGTTGGACTTGAATATTGAATCAACACATTGATATTTTCTTTGATGATATTTGGGCATTTTTTATATTTACTTTCCATCTTATTTGTGGCAAGCAGGATTAGGCAAAGAGCCGTGGGAACGGCGCGTGGGAACTTTGTTTTGTTTATGTTTGTGCGGTAGTTGTCCGTGAGGGGCTGCCAGTGCTACTTTCATTTTATGTTTGTTTATTATATGATTAAAGTTCTTGAAACATTCACTGGTTTCCGCCTCCTTCTTCCCTGAATAACAACCCTTCCTACAATAATAAACATCAAAATTGTCTCTGGGCCTGTTTAAACCTGGTCACTTCATGTGTTTTTACTGATCGGTTATACCGATCTATCTGATTTGTTGAAACAGTTTCATTTACACTTGGCCACTTAAATGTATCTCCGCAAAACGTCTAGTTACGACTGTAACCTTTGTTCCCGCCTCAGTGTGATTGATGACTGAAGTACGGTATAATCACGGCAATCGTATTGGCCGGCGACAGCCATGACGTCACCGCTAGCGACCAGGACGTATAAGAGGGCTTCTAGAGAACATGTCATCCACTTCTTGTCTGAAGGGACTGTCTGCAGGCAGCCCGGAGGCATTGCGACCTCATATCCTTATAGGAGCCTAGTGCTCATTAAATTAGTTTCCCTGCCATTGGCAAGCCTCTGCCTCCTTTTCATGTTTGGTGTCTTCAATGTTTGTTTGTGTTAACCTGGTCCTACAGTCTTTTAATATTTTTAAGATCATTGTTTGATGATTGAAATAAAGCTTTGGTATCCACGTCTCAGGCCCTCCTTTCGAAAACTACGCTCCTGTGTTCTCTTTGTAGGTGGATAAATTCACGAGTATTTATATTTCCCTGGTTAACTCGGTGGCGTAGTCAGCTATATCATAGAGTTTGCTTTCCCTCTCAACGTCCCGCTACACACAGAACAAAAGGCATTGCTGTCATTAAGTCATTGCTTGGACCTCATTTTAGACAGGAGCTAAAAGAGGACATCGGTGACTCCCCGTTCTCGCTATATTTGGACAAAACAATGGACATTACAGTGAGCGAATTGCTCTGCATATGCATTAAATATCGCTCTAAAAAACAAAACCAGTTCATTAGCACTTACTTGGGTTTGGTGGAGCTCTCAGATGCTGATGCTAATGGAGTTATGGAAGCAGTCTTTCGATTTTTGCAGGAGTGTGCACTGGACCTTGCTAATATGGTGGGGATAGCAACAGATGGGGCCAGTGTAATGGTCGGCAGGCATCATTCGGTGTACACATTACTGAAACAGAGGCAACCGAATTTACAACTTATAAGATGCGTGTGCCACTCCCTGGATATAATTGCCCACAAAGCGATGAATCTGATCAGGGAGACGTATAACTGGTTCTCACACTCCGCAAAGCGCCAGACCGATTATAAAGCCATATACGAGACCACCAATGGACGGTCTCCCCTAAAGTTACTATGCCCGAGCGTCACCCGCTGGCTGGCAACAGCAGACTGCATAGACCGAATTCTGGACCGAGAAGAGGAGCTGACCTTACATTTTACATTGGCTGCTAATGCTGAGGATTGTTATGCCACGCGTCTCCTCAGCGAGATGTACAAAGACAAAACAAACTGTCTGTACTTGCATTTTCTACATTTGCTGCTGTTTGAAATTAAGGCCATAAACAAGAATTTCCAGTTGGAGACTGGGGATAGCCTCGCTGTATTCCGAGACCTTAACCGGCCTTACATGTCAACCATGAGAGGCATGATCAAGTCTAGTGTTTTCCGCATGAATAATAAAAAACAACTCAGAGAATTGGACCTAAATTCCACCAGTCTCTATCTCTCACCTGCAGACGCTGACTTGGGGGTCACATTCAGCCAGAAGCTGGAAGCAAGCACCTTGTCCACTGAAATGAAGCTACTGGTCCAAACACGTTGCGTAGACTTTTTGAAAAAACTCCTGGTCCAATACCAAATGCTGGAGGCTCCTATGTCCTGCTGCTGTGATGTCCTACAAGCCAACGGTCCGAGAGTTGCCTAGGCTCTCTCGATTCTCTCGAGACTCAGTTGAGAAATGTTGCCTCAGCAGGTTTTTCTCCCAACCTGGCCATTGACGGATTCTGACTTGAGGTGGAATCTTTTAAAGATGCTGGAGGAAATCACTGTTTCCAGGATTCAGCTTTTGGTGCTATAAAATTGCTCACACTCCTCATATCCAATGCTCCAGTCAAAAGAGCACTTTCTCAAGTCACACTGCTGAAAGATGACCTACAAAGCACGATGGGCTTACCCCTTCTTTCAGGGTTGATGGATGTGCGCACAGGTCTTGTGTGTAATGGCTTGACATCAGCTACATTCTGACCGCCCCGACAGTTGTTGAGGAAGTTTGACTCTAGTATATACTAGAGCTTTTGTGTTAATCATATTATTATTATTAGCGATTTTCCCGAAAACTCACACTCCTAATTTAGGTAGTTCGACCTGTGTGTTTTTGTGAAAATCACTTTGAACATGTTATTCAGAATAATTTTTTGTTAATCAAATCATTCTAAATAACAATTATTCAAAGCGATTTTCATTAAAACTCGTTTAAAGCAAAAACAATAAACATCATTGTTTTTGATTGAGTATGTAAGCCAGCTCCTGTGAATCTTTTCCCCATTTGACAGTTGTCTCTGTAATAAGCCTGAATGGAAAGCTCTTTTAGACTTTTCTTTAGGGAAATAAAAATCCAGTCCTGGTTTGAATGACACCTTTGCGCACTAACTCAGTCCTCATAAAGTCTGTTAAGACTGGGGGCCAATCTGCTGGGTCATTTGGTGGAGCGGCAACTATTCTATTTGGGTCTGAGCTGCTTGTATCTGCTGCTGGCTGTACACCTCTGGTTGTGCTAGTACTGACTGAGGCTGTCTGTACTTCACCTGGGTCAGTGTTAGTACTTGCTGAAGATGGCTGTACTGGATCTGTGTTAGTACTTGCTGAAGATGGATGTACTGGGTCTGTGTTAGTACTTGCTGAAGACGGCTGTACTGGGTTTCTGCTAGTACTGGCTGAAGACGACTGTACTGGGTTTGTGCTAGTACTGGCTGAGACTGCCTGTGCTTCACCTGGGTCTGTGTTAGTACTTGCTGAAGATGGCTGTACTGGGTCTGTGTTAGTACTTGCTGAAGACGACTGTACTGGGTTTGTGCTAGAACTGGCTGAGACTGCCTGTGCTCCACCTGGGTCTGTGTTAGTACTTGCTGAAGATGGATGTACTGGGTCTGTGTTAGTACTTGCTGACGACGGCTGTACTGGGTCTGTGCTAGTACTGACTGAGGCTACCTGTACTTCACCTGGGTCTGTGTTAGTACTTGCTGAAGATGGCTGTACTGGGTTTGTGCTAGTACTGGCTGAGACTGCCTGTACTTCACCTGGGTCTGTGTTAGTACTGGCTGAAGATGGCTGTGCTGTAATTGCTGAAGCTGACTGTACTGGGTCTGTGCTAGTACTGGCTGAGGCTGGATGTGTATCAACTGAGTCTGTGCTTGTGTAATAATTCCTGTGAGTGATGACATCATTGATATCAAGAATTAACTGTTGTACAAGTGAACATGTAATTCCTGATATCAAAAATAGACATTGGTTGATAAAAAAAATTAACAAAGGGGTCCTACTAGTAAAAAATAATCAAGAATTCACATTGCAAATAGTAAAAAAAAATGGAATTCTTGATATCAAAAATGCATAAACTGTGAATGAATAAAAGCTAAAATGGCTTGCCGTAGCATGTTAGAGGTTTTTTTTTTATTATGCATGTTGAAGCAATTCTTGAATTATGGTTATTATTTAATAGGGGATGTGCATCCATATTGACCAGTATGTCCAGCTAGCTAATCAACATTTTAAATTCAATATATAAATCAATAGTCAATCAATGTAAAATTGTCAATGCATTGCTTTCCATCTTGCATAATTAGTGCAGTTGTTTAGAGTTTTTAACTACACATTGACTGAGACTAGATAACCAGTGTCTTGTTTTAAAAGTATGTATAATGTGTACTTTGATGAGGAGTGCCGTCATTCACGCCCATATATTGTACAGGACAATAAAGCACATGAGACATGAGTAGCAAACTTTGTCCATCTTACACATCACTTCCGTTCTCACACACATCATTACATAACACTTCAAAATAGTCAATAATACAATTCCGCTCATGAACACAACATTTTCTCCTTTATTAAAGAACAGAATAGAACATCAGTTGCATCAGTAATGAAAACACATATGATCCAGAACAGCACATCAGATCTAAATAATATAGTCCTTTATCCAACCAGGCTTCTGGAGATCCCTTTTATGTGGAGTGGAGTGAGTGTGTGTGTGTAAAGAGCAGTGTTCTCAGGAGTTGTAAGTGTGCATTGAAACGCAGTGAGATGGGAAGCATTTCATGTCTTTCTATCACTGCACTGTAAATAATGAATCATGGGTCTTGTAATTTTCATTAAAAAAAAATTAAGGTGATAATTGAAAATATTGTGTATATTAAGAAAATTGGGTTCCATGTTGTATAGAAAATTCTGAGAACATTTCACTAATATAACCAAGAGTTTTTATTTTATTTTATTTATTTTAAGGAAACATGCACAGTATAATGTTGCACAGTTGAGGCTTGAATTGAGGAACCGATTAAGCTGATAAAATTAAGGACAAAAGGCTACCTATTTATTTGAAGAGAATCAGCTCAATTATGCGGTTTTAATTAGAGACACCATTGTTAGTTCCCAGCATGCTTTGCACATTGAGTAAAAAGGAAACATCTGTTTATGTTTAATGTTAAATTATGTTTGACTTTTGAAAGAGTTTCTATTATGTTGAATGTTGATTGTTGCCATTGTGCAGAAGAGTAGGGCTTATGGTTAGGTTGTGAATAACTGCATGTATTAATATTCTGAAGTGTGTTGCTTTGTACAGTTTGTTCAAGTTTGATTCTGGGCTGAGCAGCATACAGTCTTTCAATTATACAACATAACTCAAAGTCAAATATAAACAGGTTATATAATTATAACAATAATAATTTGTTACATTTATATAGCGCTTTTCTGGGTACTCAAAAGCATTATATCCATTCACTATAATTCATACACTTATGTCAACTAAAAATAAAAAAAAGCATATTTCACTAAAAATATTCAATTCATTGTGTCATAGACTAAATAATTTAGGGGATTTTACATGATGTATTCAGGTAGATTCCATGAAAGAAATCAAGCCTTAACTAATCAAAAATATATGAGTAAATAGCAGTGAAAAAATCTGCAGTGTAAGAACGTATGTTCCCACTCCAAGTCTTTTGACAACCAAACTTTCTTTGTCCCTAAGGAACATGCAAGCGGTTCTGTACCCTCACTTTATCCGATGCGATGGGAGCACCCGACTTTCCTCAGTGTACTTTCCTTTTGTGTTGCAGCTGTGTAACCCATTCATGTCAGTTGGCGGGTGCACAGGAGCAGATGGTAAAATCGAAAGCCTTGTGTGCATTTGCCTGCCATTTACAGGAGCTGAAAGGGTGAAGTACCAGTTGCAGCATGTGGAGTGGCACTGTCACGTTTTGGGTGTTTGTTTCTTGTCCCAGTCTTTTGTCTGTCATGTTATCCCCTGGTTTTAGTCTTGTGATCCTGCCATGTGTTCCCTTGTCTGTTGTGTCATGTTGTAATTGGTTTATTGCTACCGGAAGCCCATTTGGACAGTGTGAACCATGCAGCCGCGGTCAGTTGAAACACACAAGCCATTTTTTAACTCTGATTATAAGTGCTGTGCTGTGATGGGGCCTTAAACCCTGACTGAAACTCTTCACACATGCCATTTCTCAGCAGAAAAGAACATATAGTTGGGACGTCACTACATATTCTAATAGATCGGTCTATAATTAACCCATTTTTTATTGATAACGGGGTTTGATAGCTTGGAAGTTTTTGGGACTTCTCCTAAAGAAAGTGAAAAGTTAATAATGTGGTTCTGAGATTACAGAAAACTCTTCTTTCAGCAGCTTTGTAGGTAAAGGATCCAGCAAACATGTAGTTAGTTTTGATGTGTTATTAAATGTTGTTAGCTCTTCCTTTTCTCTTTATCTTTCTTCAAATGGAGGGGTGCAGCACTGTTATAGTGATTCGAAGACTGTATTCATAGTTTCTTCAGAGCTTTTGGGCAAACAGACCATTTGCAATAGATCTGGAACAATCTTAATGAAGTTATTGTGTGATGGCGACACCTTGATGTTGTCTTCCATCACTACTGAGACTCGCACTGAAACTCTGGCCTCAACTGTTAAAGAGGGGAGTTGGTACTGTTTTAGTAGTTCTAGTTTTTAGATGTTTTTTATTGATAACGTGTTTTATTTCTGCTCTAAACCATATTTATTTGCACATGATAAACATCTTTTTAGACGCCAACATCTCTCCCGTGCTTACATCTTGGAGCGATGAAATAATTCTGTCCGGTATTGCAGTGCAGTTTCAGTGACCTTGGCTAACCGCTATATACAAAAATCCTCAAGAGATCCGATTTTTTTGCATCCGTTTTGACCCTAGTGAATAATAAATATACAAAAATATATTTCAAATGCATTTATTTTATGCTACGTATACTGTATAATAACATATGTATGTACTTAATAGAAATACCCTGCAATTGTACTTTTAGTATACTAAACTGATATAAGTCTGCTAAATTGGAACAACTCATTTTGTATTTCATTTTCTAACATTTTTACTTTCCAACTAAAGATGTACTTAAGTTTATTTGATTGTGCTAAAGTGGAACTATTGCAAGTATATTGCAAGATTATTTTTTGCATTGCAATCAAACATAGATACAGTTATTTTACGTGCATAACCTAAAATAGCCGTTTCGCAAGTATAAATTGATGCATTGCATTCATGCTAACTTCAAACCCACATGCTATGTGTTAGCTATGTTAAGGCTGCTTGGGGTGCGTATAGTTTTAACAGTTCATTAAAAATGTTACAACCAACCCCTTATGATGATCAATCACATCCCCTGTTAAGACAAAATCATGTATTTTACTGTGAATTGAGGGATTTATGTGGTTAATGTTTCAATAGTTTATGTGCAGGCCTTCTTTTCAGATAATAACATTCCCTTCGTCATTTGAGCACATATTTTTAGAATGTATGCGCATCTCTGCATTTCCATCCACCATTTTTTATTTGATATTCCAAAATGTATATAAAAATAGGTGGATGGGCAACATAGCTTGTGACAGAATGTGCCAGGAATAGTACACACAAGGGAGTTGTTTTGTGCTAAATTTAAAGTCATTAAATAAATACAACAGTGTTTTTTGTATCTTTAAATTATTCACTTTATTCAAACTGATTAATCTTTGTAAATTTAGATAGTATGGATCTTATTTCAGCAAATTAGCTCTCATTGTTACATCTATCCCCAGCTAGTGAAAACTCCCACGAGTGTCGGTGGGGTATTGTAACAGCAGAACTCTTTGTCTTTAACATGAACTCACATAATCTGTAATGTAGTACATGTCCACATGAGTTTTATTTGTAGCAGACAAGTGGCTAGCGTGTATCAAATTTTGAGAGATATACCTCAAGTTACTGATGCTCAAACAAAAGGTGTTACTTTCATCCCTGGTCTCCCCCATATCCGATATCTGCACATCCGACCCTCGAACACATTTATCCGATTCCGAATTCCAAGCACCACAGGGCGAGTGCAACACTTTTGCCCACGAAGATCGCTCTTTAATGCGGTATTATGAGGCAGACGTGCCTGTATGCGCTCGCACTAAAACTCACGACTTTTTAACTGAGGTGGAAACTTTATAGTTAAGAAATGGCATACACAGAAACATTTAGGTGCATAGAAAGTGGTTTTCAGCATCTGCCCTGTGAATTAAAAAAATGAAAATAAAACAGCTTTTCTATACATTATTGGCTATTTCTCAGCAATTAGGAGATAACTTTGTTGTTTTTGTAATCTCTCTCTCTCTCTCTCTCTCTCTCTCTCTCTCTCTCTCTCTCTCTCTCTCTCTCTCTCCCTCTCTCTCTCTCTCTCTCTCTCTCTCTCACACACACTCATATGTAGGTTGATTCCTATGAAATGTGTAAACACAGTGACTCCATCTAAATATTTCTTTTGTACTGTTTGAATATCCTGACACAGAATTCGTCAGAAATTACACACATCACTTTTAAGGTATTATTGCTTTATTTACGATTACAGAAATCTGCAGGAACTATACATTACCAGTAAATGAATTGTCTTTTTTTTTTTTTACCATAATTTATTCATCATACAAGAATATTTTCTCTCTACACAAATTATCATACTTTATTATGTAAAAAATGTTTAAAAATCTCAAACTATCAAAGGCTTGAAAAATAAACAAATGCATTTATAAATAAACCCCAATATGAAGGACATAAACTGTCATATATACATTTTCTTTTCATTTTCATTCAGGATGTCTTGATACTTTTTAAGCAACCCAGTTTTAAGGAAGATTTGTTAATTTAGTCTACATATTACTAAACTGCTAATAGACTCTGGACTTAAACTGAAGACATGTAAATGCTTTGACATTGTGTTGTTTTCAGAAATTATTTTCATAATTTCTGTTTGTTCCCCTTCTGAAAAGACAGGCGGTAAATCAGTATGAATCCCCATACCGGTTTTGTTTTGTAGCTGGTCAAGCTGATGTACCAGCAGAGCCAAGATGGTTGACATAAATCTAGTGTCTGGTGTAAATCTGGTGGTACCAGCTTCCCATGCTAAAAAAAAAACTAGTGTTGCTAGTAGGTTATTAAGTAATTAGTAGTCAGATGTTAAGGTTGTTACTAACTTTTGTTTCACGTAATTAACGGTAAAAATAAAGTTTCCACTGAAATAAGTTACTTAGGGCCAGATTTCCTAAACAGGGCAAATTAGCATTAGTCTGGCTATCACCAGTAGCCTGGTCCCACCAGACTGTCGTACATTTCATTTAATTTGTACATAGAGCCTGGCACCGCTCCATTGGCAAGCGTTAACTTCCTTGTAGGCGGGAACTCTATTGAAGTCTAAAACTATTGGATCTGCCCAGAGTCACTCTATCTGCCTCAACCAATCGCTAACGTTTGGTCGTGACGTGTATTTTCCCGAACCCCGTGGGGAGGATGGCCACCAACAAAACTAAGCAAAGATTGTTCTTGCTCCGGCTTTAACTTCTTGATATTCTGCAGCGTCGCCACAACGGACCGAATGGCTTCGCTCGCATCTTTCTCCGCTCCCATTACTGAACTTCAACTCAAAATAACATACCAGTCGACATCAACGTCATTGTTCTCAGCCACTCCCTCTGTTCGCTGATCGGCTCGGTAAAAAATTGATCGGAGAAAACCAAAGTCTACAGCAGAATCCCAGACGTAGTACTGAAGGAAAATGAAAATTGAGCGGAAGTACTTTGGAGGGTGGAGTCAGGCTATATCACAAGACAAAGCTCAGTCTTTTAAGACTGAACATTGATCTGGGGAGTCTGCTATGTATTTTTTCTACTGCACAAGAGGCGTAATCAACGGGCAAATGACTCTGTACTCAATTAGTCCTTCAACCAATCAGATCAACAATCTGGGTGACATACTTTGCAGCAAAAACTCCAGGCAGGAAACGTGTCAACGAGCATTGAGGATAAAATAATGTACAGGTTTTCCAGCCTGAGCTGCTGCAGGGCGAAATCAAATCGCCGGAGAAAATTAGCTTGAGAACGCACTTCCAAAAATACGCAGATGGGAGTCGAAAGTTCTGCTCGTGATCTACTGACAATGAGCAGACACAGTCGGATCATTTGACCATAATGACCAACACAATTTACCAAGAGCAGTGCAAATTTCAAGACATGCTTTTTTGGGCGGTAAATGATGGCGCAAAAAACAGTAAATTGATGAGCGCAAACCTTAGTAAATCCCCTGGCATGGTTCATTTAAATACTCTCCTAACATACATTTTGTGTCTGAAAGGAAACTACTAATGCATATGCAATAAGGTCAGCCGAAAAAAATAACTGTCCACACTTTTTCATTGCTAATTTCTCACTGCCTGTCTTTAGTAAATCCTGACAGTAGTTTTTTTAACGCCAAAAGAAGGTTTGCGCTGGCGCAAGCTGTTAGTAAATCTGGCCCATTATCTTAAAATAACATAAGTATTTTTATGTAAGTAACTTTCAGAAACTATATCTAAAATGAATAAGTAGCAATACACAAAGATTGAGTCAAGAAAAACAATAAATAACGTTTAGATTGTTTGGTTTTTTTGGCATGCTGAGTGAACCACACAGAGGTGCAGTGCTATTTAGATCAGGTTTGTGTTGAAGAGCCTCTAACAAGTCATTTATTCACATTATATAACTTATAACATTATATAACTATAACAGTAACTGACATAGGCCTATAGCTGGTGCAACTCGACCCAGAACCCAAAACAAAGCAGGTGTTTTCAGCAGGGTGGTTTATCCATATTACTCATATTTTTTGAGTAGATCGCTCTGCCAGTGCCTCTTGCGGTCAGGGAAAAGTTTTGGTATGCGGATTTTCCTGAAATCCTCGATGCATTTCTTCAGCTCGTCCTCCATCACCTTTTTCTCGTCTTCTTCTGGGTCTTTGCATATCGGTCCACCATTCTCTCTGGTAATGGAGGTGGTGGTGGAGGTCATGGTGTTGGTGACTGTGGGTCGGGGAAGTGTTTTCAGAGACAAAGTGGTGGGGCGTGCGGGACTGATAGCGGGCAGTGGAGGGGGGCTCGGGTCCCGGGGCAGGGGCAGGACAGGGCTGTCCAGCGGTGGAAGGGGTGGGGGAAGGGGTGGAAGGGGGTCTGAAAGAGATTCGTTGTCCAGGTCAAGGGCAATATGTGTGTCATCCAGGCTATGGACTTTAGACATATGTGGGTTATATATTGTCTCCTCCACTGCTCCCTCAATATCTGGATCACTGAAGCAGGGCGACAGGGATGATTTGGCTCCTGTCAATAGAACAAAAACAGAAATTAAATTATATTCATTACACATATCTATGTAACTGTGTTTGATGATGAAAGGAGGAGCAAATACAGGAGCACTGAATAATGGCTTTGTGATTTTTATACAGTAAACAGCATTATTAAAAAAAAATCCAAAGCAGAGAATACAAAAAGTCTTTAATATTAATTTTTAAAATTGAAAAGTGATCAAATGGAAAATGGAAAAGTAATCAAGAGAACAAAGTATAACAAATTATAAGATTACCAAACATTTCAGTTTATTTTTTATTCATAATAATTATATTAAATTTAATTCAACACATTTTTTTAAAGATACTTTGTTTTTAAATATCATGGTTCAAAAAAGTGGTTAAAATAAGCTTAAGTATTGGTTTTTAAATACAAATGAATAGACAATAAATGTGCATTACACATTAAACATGAAATCTTTAATCATTTCATCATCCGAATGCCATTGATCATTAGCTTTAGAACAGATAAAAATATTTGTAATCATGCAATTGTCACGGTTAAGTGGCTGAAGAGAATCGCACGACGAAGAAGGATTTAATTCCAATAATCTTTAATCCGAAAGCATGAGAGGAACATATAGGGAAACAGAGCACACTCTAACACAGGTAACATGAACATTAATAAAGCCAGACTCAAACTGAAGGCTTATACAAAAAGCAAACAAGGGAGCAAACAAGATAATTAACATGATGATTGACAAGGCACAGGTCTATGGGATTCATTTATGAAACACATGAGGAAAACGGTCAAACAGAAGACAAATCCAAAAAAAAAAAGGAAAAACATATCCCTGACAACAATGTAATAAAAAAAGTATACTAAATGCATAAAAGCAGACCACAACACAGACTTAAAGCGAACTGTTCTCAAATCATTCCCTGACAAATTCTATGTGTGATTCGCTTTAGCGTCCAATGCGGAAATGCTCGCTGGTCTTTTGGCAGGGTAAACAGTTATTCCTCCCACAGGTCCCTTTGCTATTGAGCTACTCGTGGAGTCCAGAGGGACTTCATAGAGAATATTAAATAACATCCCCTTTTTCTGTATGCATTTTCAAAGCTTTGCCTCTGCTTTGAAAAAGCATTTGAACACTTATGTCACTCTTAAAAAAATGTCTGAAGGTCATTGCTTTATATACAAAGTATCCAAGCTAGTTTCATCTGTCCTCAAATGCTTTTATCTGAACTTTTCTGAATCATTTTTGCAATTACTTTTAATCAACTGTTGTTTTGGGGACTTTTAGTGGATGCAGGAAGTCAGTTCTGCTCATGTTCACACAGGTGTCATAAAGTATCCATAGGCGTACTGTAGTTCAGCATAACTATGAACACAACAATGTGCCACGATAGGTCTCATTTATATTTATTGATTTTATCATTTTATTTTATGTAATTTGTTTGCTTGTCAAGTCACCTTCATTTATATAGTGCTTCATACAATGCAGATTGTTTCAAAGCAGCTTTACAATGATAATCAGGAAAATAATGAGCAATGATGCAAACAGAATTCAATTCAATTGAATTAAGTAAGTCAAACCTCAAATTGCCTTTGTTGATAGACGTACATCTGTAGTCCATATTGAGACTGTATCTGTTCCCTGAATAGTGAGGTCAAATAAGAAATCTATAGGATCTAGAAAAAAATCGGATCGTTTTTTTTTTTAAATCAGGAAATCCAACTCTATCTCATGGCAATTCGTACAAATTTTACGAGGTGGCTAATTTGTACCAATTCAAACAACCTCACCCGTACGATTTTTGCTAAATTTTTGCTCGTATGAATTCGTACGAATGACCTACCCCTGACCCCGCCCCTAAACCTACCCATCACGTGAGTTTAGACAAATCGTACAAATTTGCACGAGTGAGGTCGTACGAATTAGCCACCTTTTAACCACTCGTACGAATTGGTCGTGAGATAGCGTTCCAAAATAAGTGAACAAAAACCATTTCTAAAGCTTGGGCTACTAAACACTGGATCATTCACACCTAAGGCGGTTATTAATAGTTTTGATGGACTCTGCCTGACAATTAATAGAGATATTATTGTTACTCAGAAAACAGGACACAGGTTTAATTCATTTGAAGTGCTTGTACTAAATGTTACACTTCCAGATTTAAGAAAAAATCACTACTATCTCTTGCTCTGACTACAATGTATAGACCTCCAGGGCTCTATGTTAATTTTCCAAAAGAGTTTGCAGATTTTCTCTCAAATCTATTTGTCAATGTCGATAAAGTGCTGATTGTCGTAGATTTTAACATTCACATAGATAATGAAAATTATGCACTAGCAGTTGCACTTAAAGATTTTGGCACAATCTTCTCTAGTCCATTAGAAACTATTGAACCCATCAGATTAAAAATGTTTAGAGAGAAAGGCATCGCACCATGGTATTACTCATGCTCTCAATAGAAAAACTCCTAATCTAGAGCGCAAATGCAAACAGGTCTTTAGAATGCTCCAGGTTCAAGCATATTCGCAAAACTCATTGAAAATAACCAAAACAATCCAAGGTTTTTATTTAAAGGGCCCCTATTATGGATTTTTGAAAATGACCTTTAATGTAGTGTGTAACAGAGCTCTACGTGAATGAAAACATCTTGCAAAGTTTTAAATCTGAAAGTTCACCGTATATGAAGTTATTGTCTTTCAAAAGTAAGAGTCGACTCTGAGTCAATTAAATGAATCGTTTATCAAACAAGTCATAAGCCGTTTCGTTGTGACGTCAAGACGAAACATTAGTATATCGTCCGCCCACTTATTGCGTGTGCAGAGACCAGGGAAACTTGAACCTCAAACCTGCAGCTGATTCCTGTTCTGGATAGCATCATGTCGAGAAGATGCTGTGTCTACAATGTGAAGGTAAAGCCAGTTATTTTTCACTCCCCAAGGAAGAGCATGTGAAGAATCAGTGGTTAAAATTAATCTTTACTACGATATCACAGCAGTATAATCCTAAACTTTTGCTGTGTGATCTAGTGTGACCCACTAGCAGTTAGTCAAGGGTCTGTCTTACTTTTCGGTATCAAATTAGGCCAATGTACATTTTAATGTAAAAAGTTATGAACAGACTTGTTCATAGATTAAAAAATAAATAAATACATTGATGACTAAGTGACTAAGATGACCCTGGGAGATATATATGTTTTCATCTCGCTGCGGCATAGGCACCCCTGGAAAAAATGACCACGTTGCTTCCATTATGAGCGCGCTTGCCGCATGCCTACATTTAAAATAACAAATTAGTGCCCGCAAAAGACGCAATATGTCAACGACCCCTTAGACAGCAACTTTTCTTTGGAAATCATATTTCATGTTATAAAAACAGCCTTCTTCCACCTCAGAAACGTCGCTAAGATCCGGAACATGCTATCTGTTTCTGATGCAGAAAAATTACTTCATGCATTCATGACCTCTAGATTATTGTAATGCATTACTAGCGGCTTGTCCTGCATTCTCAATAAACAAGCTACAATTAGTCTAAAATGCAGCTGCTAAAGTTTTTACTAGGTCAAGAAAATATGATCATATGCAGTAGCCTCAGTTTTATCATCTCTGGTTAACTATTAAGTTCTGTATTGATTAAAAAGTACTGCTACTGACCTATAAGGTAGTAAATGGTTTAGCTCCTGTGTATTTAACGGATCTTTTCTATCGCCCTACAATCCATCATGCTCTTTAAGGTCACAAAACTCTGGACTTTTGGTAGTACCCAGAATATCTAAGTCCACTAAAGGAGGGAGGGCATTTTCACATTGCCTTCCTGAAAATGTCTGGGGCTCAGACTCACTCTCCCAGTTTAAATCTAGATTAAAGACGCATCTCTTTAGCCAAGCAATCACATAATGCACCTCATAACCTTGTACTCCAGTTATATCAGATCAAAAGCACAACTATCTATTGCTTGAATTGTTATGAACAGCAGCTACGCTATTATTTAACATTTGCTTTCTGTTTCTACCTCAAGATGCCCATAACTAGAGATTATTCCAACTCCAGTTTGGATCCAGACCCAACACCTGTGAAGAGATGAATCCAACTTCTGCCAGGGCTTCAGATGACTTCAACTCTGAATCGGCATGCACCAATGATACATTTTCTATTATTGTAATTAAATCACAACTTGTAATCATTTCTTTAATGAGCTCATTGTTTCAAAGCAAATTACTTCTTCACAAACAGAGCTTTTTTCTCCTCTTGCACCACACACTGTGTTACCCGCCCTGCCTTCGAGCAGCGCAGAGTCACGGTCATTAACTATAATATAAAGTAAACTAAACTATAACTATAAAGATTCCATTCCCAGCCCTCACACAGCGGCGATGACCGCAGGTTTAGTTCAGCCCACACTCAGTCATTCCCTGACAGCGTGGGAGGCTATTCCGGGCATTTCGCCGTGGGTGTTGAAAGTAATTCAGCACAGGTACACACTTCAGTTCAAACGCAGACCACCCCGCTTTCGCGGCGTAATTCAGTCATTAACTTTGCCCCAAAACGCTCACGTAATCCCTTCTGCTGTGGGCGGACCGGTTCTTCCTCTCGGTGAGAGCGGCGCACATCCCCGGTGTTCTAAATCGCGGGGCGGATATGCTCTCGAGGAGTGGGATTTCTCAAGGGGAATGGAGGCTTCACCCCGGGACGGTTCAGCTGATATGGAATCGTTTCGGCAGGGTGGAGGTCGACCTCTTTGCGACGAGCGAGAACACGCATTGTCAGATGTTCTTTTCGCTGTCCCGCTCCCCTCGGGAGATGGACGCGCTAACTGCACGGTGGCCGTCTTTATGCTTTTCCTCCTGTGAAAATCTTGCCCATGGTGTTGTGCAAAATCAGGGAGGAGAAGGCGTTGGTGACTCTGGTAGCCCCGAACAGGCCGAATCAGCCTTGGTTTGCGTATTTGGTGGAGTTGCTGGCAGGGTAGCCATGGGAGATTCCGCTCAGGAAGGACCTGCTGTCGCAGGCGAGCGGAACGATCTGGCATCACAGCCCTGGATTGTGGAGCCTTCATGTGTGGCCGCTGCAGGGTCGCTGAGCGAGCGGGATGCGCTACACACGCGAGTTTTGAATACCATCGCTGAGGCGAGAGCCCCGTCCACCAGGCGCCTCTACGCTCTGAAGTGGGGTGTTTTCTCAAAATGGTGTCAGGATGACGGTGTAGACCCAGCGAACTGCTCTGTGTCGGTTATTCTGCGCTTTCTTCAGCACAGGATGGATGAAGGGAGCCTTCCATCCACTCTGAAGGTTTTATGTGGCCGCTATTGCAGCGTTTCACCGCCATGCTCAAGGGAGCTAGGAGATTACGCCCTGCACGGCCGCCTTCGGTGCCGCCGTGGGATTTAGCCTTGGTATTGGAGGCATTGTCACGACCGCCTTTTGAGCCCTTAGCTTCTATTGCTATTAAGGAGCTTTCGGTTAAAACGGCGCTGCTTCTCGCTCTCGCGTCGGCGAAGCGGGTTGGGGATTTACTTGCTTTCTCTGTGAGTGAAGACTGTATTCGCTTTGGGCCGGGAAACTGTAATGTAACTTTCAGACCGAGGCCGGGCTATGTCCCTAAGTCGCTCAATACCCCGTTCAGAGTGCAGATAGTTTCTCTGCCGGCACTGTCTGCTGAGCCATCAACCTCTCGGGGTTTGGACGTTCAGAGTGCTATTTGCCCAGTCAGAGCACTTCGGGAATACATTTCTCGCTCGGCTGCTTTTCGAGTATCGGACCAGCTGTTTGTGTGTTACGGCGGGTGCAACAAGGGTCGGGGAGTCTCTAAACAAAGGCTTGCTCACTGGTTTGTAGCCGCTATTGTTTTGGCTTATGATTGCCTGGGGTAAGAATGTACCCTTAATGTCAAGGCTCATTCAACTAGGGCGGTGGCCTCCTCGTGGGCCTGGACTAAAGGGATGTCTATTCAGGATTTATGTCTTGCGGCTGGCTGGTCTTCTCAGAACACGTTGCCAGGTTTGGATTTGCCCTCTGTAGCGTCGCGAGTGCTTTCGGTGAGTTGATGTGTACACAGTATTGAAGAGCTGCTCTGCGCTTTGCTCATGAGTTGTTCTGTGCTTTTGTGTGTTTTTACTGTTGCCACCGCTATGCGTTGGCCTTCTCTTTGCTGTTGTTGTTGCCCTGTTTTTGTCAGTGCAAACTTTCCCCGGTTATACTGCTCGGGATATGCAAATTCTGGCAGTGTTTTGTAAGCGTGTGATAGGTCCCTTTGAGCCTATCAGAGGTTAGAGATTCTCTATTGGCCAATCTCAGCCTATCGGAGGCTTGCATACTGGGGGGGCGGTCTTGGGTTTGGATCTGTGATCAGTGGTTTGTTTTGGCTGCCACGGCGGGATTCTATACTGTTCCAATATACGACATTCGTAATGTCGAAGTTCCGTAGCCTTGATAGGGAACGTCTCCGGTTACTCACGTAACCTCGGTTCCCTGAGAGGCAAGGAACGAGAAATTACGCTAGCCGCCGTGTTCGCTATTGATTTTAGCGTTTTGTTCGATTCTGAAGGGAATTGACGCTGCACCTGCTTTAATACTGCTACGAAGTATCAGTATTTGCATATTTGCGTCAATTGGCCAGCTCTGCTGGCGTTAGCCTATAAGATTTCAGCGGAAGTGAAGGATGAGAGGAGTTCCCACATACGACATTCGTAATGTCTCGTTCCTTGCCTCTCAGGGAACTGAGGTTACGTGAGTAACCAGAGACATTTTATAAATGTGCCTTAGAATATTTTTTTACTGTGTGCATCTTGAGACAAAACAATGGCACTGACGTATTTTAAGATTATGTCAGTGCAAGTTGCTTTCAGCTTAAGCCTTGTCTGTGAAACCGGGGGTAAGACTTTTACCCAACTGGAATTGGAATTGGTGACTTGTAACTTGTAATTTTGGCTGTATGATATCTCTGTTTTTATACTAGTATGGTTTTCAGGTAATCTTTACACATCTGTGGCTATGGTGCTGGGTTTGCAATTAACTGTTTTCGACATTCAGAAATAAACAAGTGTGACATAAGTGTCCAATTACATTTGAGGCAACTTTATGCCTGACTTGTATCAAGGCAAAGTGATGGAGTGAGCACAGATCACATGCGTACATGTGGAAAACAGCTGATCCAGGCTGGGTGATTTTTATATGTAAAAGAGGTTACAGACAGCATTGGGGTTTGCTGGGAAGAGTTCCAAGACAAAATGCTGCCAAATCTTTGTGTCCCCTGATGTTTGTTTGTTATATCAGCAGCACAAAGTGTGAAAACATGATCAGCTGTGCACAACTTTGAGACAATGCCCCTGGCTTTCACTTGTGTTCAAGCTCTGGCATTATTTAATCTGCTTCTAACCACATACATAAACACCCTCATTCAGCCACAGGCTCATCGGCAATGGTACTGGTTACATAACCAAAAAACTACTGCCTCACAGAAAACCTGCTAATTCCAGTACTGGTTGCTTTCTGACTGCTGTACAAATGAGTATGTGCAGAAATGGGTGTCCGTATAATGTGGGATGGTGTGTTTTTTTGTGAGATTTCAAAGAGTGGGAGAGAAAATCTGTAAGCAGCTCATGTGCTTCTTTGAATCCCTTAATGGATGAACAAATATAGAGCCACTGCTTTCACTCAACATCTTCTCATAAAAAAAAAAACACTTTTCAGAGTCACATAATGGGCACATGTCTGGTGGGGGGTGGTAGTATTGGTCATTGGTGTTTCAATGGTAGTGACATTATTTAGGAATTTAAGAATCTTATGAAACATGCCTGGGTCTAACGGCTTAGACATGCGAGTTGGGGCACAACTTCTGTGCTCAAAGGCATCATTTTGCAAAGCAGGAGCAAGAAAACTGCCATTCAATTGTCACAGAATGCTAAACTAATGTAGAACGTGGTGTTCATAACTCTTTTCTTACTCTCACGAGCAAGACAACTATCATTCAAAACGCAGTTAATCAATTTCTGCCTGAAATGAGTGAAGGCAAGTGAAGGCAAAGGAAGATAAGCCAGGCCCAAAATATACAGCCTAACTCAATATACAGTAAGGCACCCAATATGTGCTTGTAGTAGTCACGACACTGTGGTCGCCACTTCCATACAAGAAAGTATTGTTTCCAAAGTTCACACTTGAACTGTTGTTATCATGGCACACGGCACATGGTGGACCTGACAAAGCAGAATCAGTCATGGAGTGAACAATCTTGTGAGCAGAATTGGTAATAATAATAATAATTTGTTATTTATATAGCACATTTCTCGATACTCAAAGCACTTTACAAATGAAAGGGGGGAATCTCCTCAACCACTACCAATGTACAGATGATAAGACGGCAGCCATATTACGCCAGAACGCCCACCACACACCAGCTTATTGGTGGAGAGGAGACAGAGTGATGAAGCCAATCAGAATATATGGGGATGATTAGACAATTAGGCAAATTTGGCCAGGATGCTGGGGTTAAATCCCAACTCTTTTAAGAAGGACATCCTGGGATTTTTAATGACCACAGAGAGTCAGGACCTCGGTTTAACGTCTCATCTGAAGGACGGTGCTGTTTAACAGTATAGTGTCCCCACCACTTTACTGGGGTGTTAGGACCCATTCAGACCACAGGGTGATCAGCACCCCCTGCTGGCCTCACTAACACCAATTTTCCCAGGAGTCTCCTATTCAGATACAGACCAGACTCAACCCTGCTCAGCTTCAGTGGGCAACCAGTCTTGGGCTACAGGGTGATATGGCTGCTGTATCATGAGGCAGACAGATAAATCAGTAAATGCAAAATTACAGAGACGTATACAAGTTGAAAGTTTGAGAGCAAGAGCTGTGTGCTTTACAGTGTTGCACAGTCCGCAGAGAGCGAGAGAGAAGTAGAGACTGTCTGCTCACTCTTCATAACCTCAAGCTCAACATCGGATCCTTAAAACTCAGAACTAGAGCAATGGCGGATAGTTGATTATAATAATAATAATAAACTTTATTTTATATTGCGCCTTTAAAAGTTGCATCTCAAAGTGCTTTACAAAGACATACAGAAAAGATACATTGAGATAAAAGGAAAAAAAAACATAAATAAAAATAAATAGAATCATTCAATCAAAATCAATTTAAAAAATATGAAAAAAAAAATCACATATATACCAGCCGGAAAAAAATAAGTTTTAAGAGAAGATTTAAAAACACTAAAGGATTCAGTATGTCTAATCTCAGTGGGGAGAGAATTCCACATTTTTGAAGCGCCAACGAACAAGCCTGGTCACCCATAGAGCGTAAACGAGTTGCAGGAATAGTTAAAAAGCCAGAATCAGAAGAGCGGAGATTACGCCTTGGGGTGTAGACAGTTAAAAGTTCAGACAGGTATTCTGGTGATAAATCATGCAGGGCCTTGTAGGTAAGCATGAGAATGTTAAAATCTATGCGAAACCTGACAGGAAGCCAGTGCAAGGACTCCAAGACTGGAGTGATGTGCTCACTTGTCGTGGACCTTGTCAGGATTCTGGCAGCTGAGTTTTGAACATACTACAATTTATTTAGAGTTGATTTAGAGACCCCAGCGAGCAGAGAATTACAATGGTCGATGCGAGAAAAAACAAACGTGTTGGTCAGTTTTTCCACCACGGAGAAAGATAATATGGGGTGCAGTCTTGTAATGTATTTGAGGTGAAAAAAATGATACTTTAACCGTATTCTGGACCAAATATTAAGTTTGAATCAAATATCACCCCCAGATTTTTTCATTTTGTTTGAAACTCCATAGCAGAGCCATCCACCTTTAGGGTTAAAGTGCCGGCTTTACGAATTTGGTGAGGTGGACCAATCAGCATAGCCTCAGTCTTGTCACTGTTGAGACAAAGAAAATTTTGTGACATCCACATTTTTACCTCCGATATGTAGTGTTCAAGAAAGGCAACAACCGAGCTATCACCAGGTTTTGAGTGATTGTAAATCTGAGTGTCGTCTGCGTAAAAATGAAACATAAGACCAAGTGATCTCAAAAGTTGCCACAGGGGAAAAATGTACATGCTAAAAAGTAAGGGACTCAAAACTGAACCCTGGGGAACACTATATTACACTGAACCAATATTGGACCTAAATTTACTCAGGGACACAAACTGCCTAAGGTATGAGTGGTAAGACCTGAACCACTTCAATACAGTGTCAGTTACACCAAAAACAGTTTCCAAACGAGTGAGTAAAGAAAGACAGCCAGAGCCAGAGCAATTAACAGGTCATTGGTGACTTTAACTAATGCTGGTTAAGTGCTATGCAGTTTGCAGAAGCCAGATTGGAGGGGCACAAAAATATTGTGTAAAGTGAGGTGAGTGTATAACTGTTCACTCAAGCATTTTAGCAAGACAGGGCGGATTGGAAATGGGACGAAAATATTGATGTTTACCCAGTCTATGTTGGTCTTTTTTGGTACAGGTGTTACAGCAGCGATTTTGAGTGCAGCAGGGAGTCATTTATTATACTCAAGATGACAGGGCATAGAGAGGCAAAACATGATTTAAACAGACAGGTAGGTACAGGATCAACTATGGAAGTGGCAGCTTTCATTTGTGAAACCACATTACCCAAAAAGACAAGATCAAGTGAGCTAAAATTTGAGAAAAAGGTGCCAGAATAATTAGAGATACTGAGAGCAGAAGCAGACACAACAGAAGTAATGCATTTGCGAGCATTGGCAATCTTGGAACTGAAATGATCAAGAAATCTATTACAAAGCTGAGCTGAGGCAGGTACATTAGAGGAACTGTTAACTTTGAGTAGTTTGTTGAAACAGTTTTCTGGGGTTATTTTGATTATTGTCAATTATCTGAGCGAAATACTGAGACCTGGCAGAAACAATCTCTGCCTTATATTCAAGTATTTGGTCTTTCCAAGTTTGGTGATGCACTTTCAGGCCAGAAAGACGAATGAGAATGCTGAACGCACAAGCATTACACACATTACCGTGCATGTCCTCACTGCCAAGACAGAGAGATAAACACTTCCGAAAGCCACCATTTTCCACTATTAGAAAATCTGAGGAATGCAATGTGGATGTCCTTTTTAAGGCACTGTGACTTCTAATGGCAGTATTAGTACTAGCAGCCAATGAATTGGTGTGTTTCTATTTAGGCTTCAGACAATCATCACCAGATGATCTTCATGCCTAGTTCCCATCGCATCAGCTAATGATGCAGTGTCAAGTGAACCCATGAAAGCAAACTGCCTTTCGTTGTTGATTTGGTAAGGTCTATAAGTGGGTTTAAATATATTTTCCTCAATTCTTTTCCAGGCAGTCCATCTGTTGTCTGTGGCACATTTTTACAGCACTATCATCAACTTGAATGTGTTATAAGAACACGGCTTGTGTGTCTGTGTGTGCGCTTATGTATGTGTATGCACAGCAATGAATGTGAAAAAAATGATCATCACAGTCATGCTCAGTTCAAGAAGTTATTTCATATTTAAAAGAATGCTCATTTCTAGTAACTGTCAAATAACACAGAAAATGATTTGTCCCTCAGTTGTCTCAAGTGTCCCCCGGTAATATTTGAACAATAAGCACAAGGACACTGGAAAGGGACAATTTAAAAAAATCCACACAGCAATTTCTATACACACAGTTTTCTTTTACAAATTGTATGTGAATGTAAATAATGCTTACCCTTTATTTTTAATATATTTAGTCAATATCACCGCACCATTATTATTTCCACAAGAAAAACTATGGATGTATTGATGCAATTAATCAGTTTTCATGAAACTGTGAAAAACATTTAAACATTTTTATTATGTTGTAACCATTTTCCAAAAGCAATGAGGATCTTGAGGCGTATGTTGAATATAGTCATGCTGAAGGGTTCTGCCGCATCACGTGCCTAACAACACTGTATAGCTGGTTTCCACAATATAGCATGACTCTACTCTAGCAACGTATGCAGTGAAATGTCATGCCCTGTCAACTAAACTGCATTACTGTAAACACAATTTAGATTTTTTTTTTTTTTTTTTTTTTTTTACAAACTGAGGGACGAGTCAGTTTAGTCAGTAGAAAATTCCTCAGCAAAAATGAAAAAAAATTGTTTTGCAAATTAATTGTGCAAATGATTACACACACCTTTTTCAAATTGTTTTTTACAATAGCAATTCCATAAATTACACAATGGAAAAACATTTCAAATAGGCTTCCATATGCAAAGTGTAAACGTTACTGACCGACAAGAAAAATAAAATCTGTGTCTTGAAAATGTGTTATCTTGCGTTCACCCAGTGCTGGTTAAGAGCCTGCATGTGATCTGGCCTTGAGTGGGCTGTGAGATGCTTTTCAAAGAGACAGATGCATATCGTCTCTATGGTTACGGCTCATAATGGCTTTATGATGTAGTCATGTCTCCTCCAGAGGGCACTTTAATGGCTTAATCTCAATATTTGTTCACCATATACAAATACAGTTGATCTCCTAACCTAAAAGCATATTTACCAACCCTTTGAGGACTACCCTCCCTCCCCCCTTTATATCTATTTAAGATATCATTTTAAATAGAAATAATTTCATCAATTAAAGAAGATCGCTTTTTTCCATTTTAAATGAAGAGGGTCAGCATTTTCCACTATGAGGAGAATAAAAATGCTGAAACACAATGCAATAATTCAAAGCAAATTATACACGAGCAGATCTTATTAGAAGAACAGAAATCTCCTCACGCGTGCCACCATATTGATATAACATTACTAGCCGTGTCAACTACAAAGTATGAACATAAAAGTACATTTTAAAAACACAAGCAAACCAAACAACATAGCAACCAAGTCTTGCATCTGCAATTCATCGGTCCAATCAGAATGAATATCAATGGAAAATTGTTCAGGCACGCTGTTCCTGGATGAAAGAAACTGCAATGACCTACAGCTTCCAAACACAGACTGAGGATAAATGCCTTGGCATAAAGTGATGACCGTGACCACTGGGAGAGAGGACTGTAAAACAGCCGGCCTTAAGATAACAGACAACTAACAATACAAAAAGTTAGTCAAGTTTCTATCCTATGATGTCAATCACGGTGTGTTATGTGAAACGAACAAACAAACTAACAAAACATATACCGCTTCTGATAGCCGAAGGTCAATGGGTCGAAGCTGAAAGCCTCTTAGGCAGTGCTTCCACAGTTTCTTTGAGAAAGATCTTCCACAAGATTGAGAAAGAAATTTGTGTAATTAGTTTGAACAAGTATTGTTCAATGTTGCTACAGTGGGTCTCTCAGCTTAAGACTTTTTTTCCCTTTTTGATGAACAGTAGCAGATAAAACAGACAATAGACAAAAACTGCGACACTATCGTTGCATCGCTGTACATATTCCTCCATCTGTGCGATTCTCATCTCTGTTCCCTCAAGTGTTCCTGAACAATGCAGACGTAGGCTTTAATTAATCCCACTGTGTCAATATTTGTCTTTAGATTCTCTTTGAACTTCCTCCCAGAGTCTCTTTTTTATCTGCATTGACAGCTGCCTGTACCGTGACGGATCCTTAACGCATTACGCACATGCCAGTCTTAATCTGACTCACGGTGTGCGTGTGAATGTAAGCAACAGAAATGAATCGATCTAAATAGAAAGATGAAAATAAACTGATATCTAGCTAAAATCCTAAATTGGAAAGCATTTGAAGTCGGCATGTTGGCAAGAAATGCTGTAGTGCACTCCTGGCCTGTATAAAGCTGTGAAGTTGCACAAGTCTCACAAAGCATTTAAAGAGGTAAACACCCATGCTTGTAAAACTTCTTGGGTCAGGCGACTGAGGATAGAGCTTCTTGAGATTATTGACAATTAGAGGGCAGATTAAAGGCTCAAGACTCCAGATGGTTGAGGTGATTCCTGTAAGAAATTATAGTTTGCCCAAACTCAGATTCTACTCCGAAGTATATTTAAGAAGGAGCTCATCCCCAAAATGGCTTAATTATCATAGAGAAGAAAAAAGTCAAGTTAGATTGTTTCTGCATCATTTGGGTTCATCACATCCTGAGCAAATGGTCATCAATTGTAGAATGGGAATGAGTGTGAGACACAGAGAACCATCTCTGGGTGGCAGAACTTCATTTAAGGATTAGTTCACTTCAGAATTATAATTTCCTGATAATTTACTCACCCCCCACATCATCCAAGATCTTCAAAACGTTCTATTTTGTGATGCTCAACAATCTTTTGGTGCACATCAGAACTATATTCTTCTTTTACTCATTGTGATGGATGATTAAGGCAATTTGGCCTTTGTGGTTCCTCATATTTCAACTCCTGTGAAACAAAAAGTCATAGCTAGACAAGTTCATGTTCCTAGTCACTCTGGTATAATAAAAAAAGGGAAATATTAATGGGAATATACTTAAGAGATATTTTACTCGTAAAAAAATCTAGGGGTGCCAATAATTGTGGTTAACGTGTTTTGGAGAAAAACATTTGTTTCGTTTTTTATTTATTTTTTGGAATAAGACCCTTATTCCTCGGCTGCGATAGTGTAGAGCCTAAGCTGCATTGAAACTTCAATTGGGACCTTCAATTTCTTTTCGACTGAAGAAAAAAAGACTTGAATATCTTGGATTACGTGGGGCTGAGTAAATTATCAGGAAATTTAATTCTGAAGTGAACTATTCATTTAAAACACAGACCACAGCTGTTACAACAGGAGCAACTTAATTTACATTAAGAGTGGTAAACTGTAACAGGTATAAGGTTTGAGATTTGGATGTTCTGGGTTCATTCTGACACCGGTGAACCCAAGGTGCTTCATGTACTTAAACTGCAATAAACTTCTTTGAGATCTTCAACGTCCTCATCATTTTTTCTTACATTATCAACATCCTTGCTTCTAGTGCTCAGCAGTAGAAGCAGTTTGAAATTCATTCAGTTTCCTTTCACAGATTCACTTGACTATGGTGACATCCTCCAGGTGTGATGATTGTCTGAAGCCTGTATTATGGCTATTCATTGGCCGATGGTGTGAACGTGCACCCACTGAGGTTCACCCGTTCCTCAAAGGGACCTGTCCGTACCATTACTCCTCAGATCTGTTCTTCAGGAATACGGTTTTTCTGCTAATGCTTTTTTTTAAAAGCCTTGGGTTTATTATTTCATTATTGGATGTTTGTTTCCTGCAACCCACATAGAGTAGCGTTTTGTTTTTCCTCGAAGTAGCCTCTCTGGCACTAGAGGCTGTTCCCTTTCCAGCTGTCTGCAGTGATCACGAGAAAGCAGAAGAGCATGAAGCAGTCCGGACTTCCCCTCAAAAACACTCAGGTCTGTGGACTCACTTTGCAGTGCAGTTACACTCTCGCAGGAATGTAGACCTGAGGTCAGCAACTAAGGTTTCCCATCCCATAGGTCCAGAGGGCCATTCCTGATCAAATGGCCCAAATGTAGGACTGGCCTGCTTTGGGGGACTGTGTCAAACTGCAGAAGCATATTTGGCTTTCCTCCCACTAGATTCCGTTCTGTCAGTCCCAGAGTCTTTGAGTTTCAGGCAACAGCAGACTGTGTGTCTTGAATCTTCTCATCATGCTCCATGCGATGATGCCTTCATAGTAGGGTACAACGGGGCTAAAGGCTACCGGGGTAAAAGGTGCCTTTGATTTTATTTTCCTTTTATTTTCCTTTACACAAAAACTTGCCGCAGCACTTTCCAAAACTTCCGCTTTTCAAGATGCACGTGGAAATTTGGCTGAACGGCGCGAGGCCGGTGGTGCGATTGCTAATGAGGAACACCTGGGTAGCACACCGGTCTCGCATCTCTCACGGAGGAGCGGAAGCATAAAGGGGGAGCGACGACGTTGATGTTCGAGAGAGGAACAGGCCTGTATTTTAGTAGTGTTTTGTTTTTGTATCTGTATTTTACTTTAGCCAGCAGTCGTCCGCGAGGGGCTGCTGGTAGTTATATTTATTTTCGGTTGCCAGCAGTCGTCCGCGAGGGGCTGCTGGCGGTATTTTGGTTTGTTTGTTTTATTTTAAATTTTGATTGTTCGCCGGTTCCCGCCTCCTTCTTCCCTGAACATTGCTACACTGGTGCCGAAACCCGGGAAGAGGGAGGAACCCGCTGTCAGAAAGTCCTCGCTGCTGTGGGGATTCCGCGGTGCCATCGAGCATGGTGCGCGAGTTGCCGCCGCTCGCCGTGGGCCGGAGCCTGCTGCCATCCGCCGAGCAGGGGAGGAGCAGGGAGTGGGGGAGGAGCGGCCATGGTCACTCGAGGCGGTGCGCTGGAGTGAGTTGCCGGGGGGATGGGCGAGCTTGCTGCCGGCCGCCTGGGAGTTGGAGGGGCGACTGCCGTCCGGGAGGGAGCGGGGGAGTCGCCGCCTTTTGCCGTGGGCCGGAGCCTGCTGCCGTCCACCAGGAAAAGGGGAGGAGCAGGGAGCGGGGGACTCCAACCGTCAGCCCTAGAGCCCAAAGAGCCGAGGAGCGTCGAAACCATCCACCGAGGGCTACCCAGCGTCACCCCCAGGCACCGCGGAGGGGATCGCCCAGCTGGTGGGGGACCAGATGGCAGCGCGTTGTGGGAACCGGACCAAGTTTGTATGTTTTTTTTTTCTCTCTCCCCTCTCTCGATCTGTCGCTCCTCATGCTTCCGTCTCCGTTTCCCTCGGCTTGTCGGCCCATACCCCCCAGGTATCGCTGCCGCCGGGGGGGGGGGTAGGCACAGGCTCGTGGGTACCCACATACCCCCCGGCCAGTGAGGGGCGATGGGGGTATGTGGCGAAGGACGGCCGAGGGACGTGAGAGAACGGTGCGAGGCCGGTGGTGCGATTGCTAATGAGCAACACCTGGGTAGCACACCGGTCTCACATCTCTCGCGGAGGAGCGGAAGCATAAAGGAGGAGCGACGACATTGATGATCGAGAGAGGAACAGGTTTGTATTTTAGTTGTGTTTTGTTTTTGTATCTGTATTTTACTTTAGCCAGCAGTCGTCCGCGAGGGGCTGCTGGCAGTTATATTTATTTTCGGTAGCCAGCAGTTGTCCGCGAGGGGCTGCTGGCGGTATTTTGGTTTGTTTGTTTTATTTTAAATAAACTATATTTTGATTGTTCGCTGGTTCCCGCCTCCTTCTTCCCTGAACATTGCTACAAATATATTTTGAGACAAAGGTCTTGTTAATGATTTTCAGTTTTGTCCAAGGTAATTAAAGCAACAGTTTTTCAAACGGAAGAATATGTAAAAGTATGGTATTGGGGGTAAAAGACACCCCTGCTGTCGGGGCTAAAAGGCACAATAGTTAAGATGATAATAAACAACTGGCTGACTTTACCATTTGTTAACATGACACAGTTAGATTCAGATGGTAAATATAGAGATAATCACTATATTTATAATAAACCATCATATTTAAAAATATATTAATCATATTATATAATAATATATCATTTATTGTTACTACTGTAAATCTATCTTCAATTATAATGTGATCTCCTTCAATACTTTCAGAACCTTTACTTTTTAAAATAATTTTGTTTCTGTATTTTAAAAATATATTTTGTTATTTTAATATTTTAATGACAGTATATTTATTGAACAAAAATGGGGGGGGGGGGGGGGGGTGCAAACAGACTCTTGTACATTTATCAGAGCTGCTAGGGCAACTTGAAGATCCGGCGTATGGAAATAATCCAACATGTTGGTTGTTATTTTCCTGTACTGGCGCATGCCTGTGACGTAAACGCGTACGTGACGAGAGCCACCGTTAGCATATTGCCGTTTTTTTACCCTTTAGACGGGAACGCGACGGTTGAGCGTTTTTAAGATTTCCACTCTGGAGGGTGGTTTCACTTTTTTTGCGTTTTTAAGCCCCAAAAACGCCGTCGCCATGTAAAAAAAAGGCACATCTGATAAAATATTTTTACGTTTTCACCAGCGAGCGTTCTCGTGTAAACAGGGCCTGACACACCCATTCCAGATCTTTGAGTCACTGCTAATGAGCTGATGACCTGAATCAGGTGTGTTTGATTGAAAACAAGCAAAACGTGCAGTGTTGGGGGCCTCCAGGAATGTGGTTGGGAACCACTGACCTAAAGTATTTGTAATAATGTGTGGGGTAGAAGGCCCACCTTGCCACCTCATACATTCACAAGATAAAAAAATAAACCACTTTTATGATTTATTTTCACACAAAATCTGTTTCTCCATTTTCTGCAATCATACACTATGGGAGTAGTGAAAAGCACATTTTTCGTAAGCTGTGCCTTTAGCCCGTTGTACCCTACAGGAGATGTGCCTCGTTTATGTGATTTCAGACGGTATCCCTAAGACTGGGAGGGGTTTTCCCTGCTGCTCAGTCACCAGTTCAAGAAGGTTTGTGACACATAAGCATAGAGCGATTCTATATGCCTCATACGTAACAGGCTTTCTCTATTCTCCATGCCCTGTGCCCCAACCCACCGATAAGATGTCTGTCGTGACCCTCTTGCAGCGACAGACTCTCCAATTTGAAACACCTTAAGCCAAGAACTGGGGTTGTTTCCATTGTAACAGGTTTTGGTTCTCGGATCTGTGTCTCTCTTAAAGGAGCAACCTTGAAAGATCCTAATCAGAGCAGATCTACTTTCCCAGGTTGAGGGCACTGTTGGTGGCATCCCCAACTGGAAACATGGAAACATTGTTTTGTATTTAGATTGACTGTTAATGTGCATGTGGCGATGATTGTTTGTCTTATCTATAGTCAGGCAGCCAGGGTTACTCATGTAATCGATATGTTTCACAGTTTTGTGTGCGTTTCACCTCAAATCCTTTAAGATGCTGTTTTCAATGGTTTTGTGGGTTTTCAATGGTTTAGTTACTCAGTCTGAACCTGAGTTCAAAACCACCCACATCCCTCCGCCCCCACAGGTCTTTTTTATTGTGTTTGTGTATTGGTTATGAATTGTGATATTTTTGCATAATCATTATGAGTATGTAATAGCTGCAATTATTTACTACTGTCTCTCAGAAGATGACACCTAAATCACTTTATTATTGAAGTATTTGTCCAGAACTACACACTGCATGAGATCCAAAGATTGTGAGGTTCTCTGAAAGCCATTTATTTGGAGACAAGCAACACAGACGAATGTGCTACTATGATAGTAATCTCACTGTAACTGGGAACATGCAAATATTGCAAAATGCAAACTATACAGAACATCATCAAGTTAGGATTGCATTCACTTGTGAACCATACCAAAGTTCACATGAACTGCACCCGAATCAAATAAGATACTATTACATTGAAAAACAGAGTAGGATCTTATTGGATTCTTAGCTGACACTATTAGGATCCCTATGGATTGTCAGTTCTGATTTATAACAGAAATTGTTATTGCAATTTTTACATTCCTTCAGGAATCTTGTTGCTCAGATCATCTGGTTTGAAAGAATTGGATGAGAAGTGTCTGTACTGAATTACTGCAAATCTGATCAGTTTGAGACAAATAGTTGAGATCTCCTTTGAAGGTTTGGGATCATTGGCCCCTTTTGCACCGAGTAGTTATAGGAACTAGCCACCAGGGTGGTTCCCCTATGGCCATTTTCCTTGTTGCATTCGCACCGCCAGTAGGAACTCTGAAGTGATGAAAGCCACATTTGTTGTTGTGAATTTTATATTGACGACAGATCCTGAGCACACAGTGCTACCATTCACAGTCTGTAGTTTACGATCTGTTTAACAGTCCTTATTAGATATAACTGTTATACACAGAAAGTAGACATGATATTAAAAAGTATTAGCGTCGTTTGCCGTGTGGTTGATGTCCAGTGACGCTAGCTGAGCAGAAATACATGTTTCTCTTGGTCCTCTCAATGTAGTGTTGGATTTTCTCCTTAGCGGAAAAGGATGAGAGGCTCATCTATCACTGTTTTCCATGTTCCTAGCGTTAGTTTCTGGAGTAAATAAATAGGCTATAATCTGTGCATGTACACAGCTATGTGTGCTTGACCAATCAGCCTACACTTCCAGTCAGCTTTAAACATTTCTATCATAAAACAGTTGTCAAATATTAAATATTTAGCTATCTGTATCTTATCCAGCGCTCTTTCATTAGTAAAACTAAAGCGTTGTGTTGGAATTCGTAGTCTTCTGTGAAGCATCGCCTCCTTTGATTTGATTGGCCATCTCAATCATTTTGACATTTATGATACCGTTAGACCGCTGAGACAGATCAGCCTAAAAATATAACTTTTAAAACCTGTTTAAACAGAAAACTGTGTAACAGAGTGCAGCAGAGCAGCATCAAGAACATCAATATTGATGGAGAGTCTATGGTGGTTATGACCCTGCTTAGTAATTTTAGATTTTTCTTTTCTGTGGGAACTCGCAAAACAGCTAAAACAGAAGGGACACGCAGCAAAAGAAAAGCACAGGTCATCAGTCCAGATGCTGGAGAGTTTCTTCCTCTCTTTCTCAGCCTCAGCAAGTACGTTTCAAACCCCTCTCTGTCACTGCCTACTTTACTTAGTAAAGCTGCTCAATTGAAGCACCATCACCCCCTACACACACACCGAGAGCTGTGCCCTTTCCTCCAGGGATGTAGATTAGGGTTAATCAAATGGAAAAGTCTAAGAATCGGTCATTGAAAAATCCCATTATGATTATTGGGGGATTTATCCCCGTCAATGCTTATGATGATTGTGACTTTGGCTCACTGGAGTTCAGAGGGAGGCCGAATGGCTGAACAGCTGCGCCCGGACCCTATAAATACGGCAAGCACACAATGCAACAAATTATACCGCTGGCCAGAGTGAAGGATCGACACTTACACTGTCTTTTAATGCTTAGATGTCTTTTAAAACCCACTGTAATAACATGCATCTACGACACACGATATGAAATGGTATTTGCAATCTATTTTACTTCTGTATTAAGACACATTTCCAATTAAAACAGGGAAGTGATATGATTGTTTAAAGTCTGTGTTCCATAACAGTATTTTTCTTCTTTGGAATAAAATGCAATGAAGATGAACAGAAGGCCAGGTCCAGCTAACCTTCCCTTTTCCAAATTGCTAACAGGGTTGCGGGGATGCTGGAGCCTGTCCCATGGCCAGATGGTGTTTCAGCTCCATCTGATTCAGCCTGTGCAGTGTCTAAGTGTCATTAAATCTATGAGCGTTTGCAGCATGTGTTTGAGATGGTTGGCTGTAGAGTTGTCAAAAGTACCAACTTTGGTACTGAAATTTAAAAAATGGGACGATACCATCATTTCCCTCTAGCATTTTGAGCGGTTGGATCCCGGATCCCGGATTCTTAACACTCTGGTGCTCTTCGCGTGGCGGTCAAAAATTACAGAATTATTTAAATACTATATTTTAGTTTGATAATGTTTTTTATTTTATATTTTTAGGGGATTTTATGGTACTACATTATATTTACGCAGTAGTTGTAATCCATTTATTCACGTTTCATAGACCTGAAAATTACATTTCCAACTTAAACGTGTAAATCTTGAACGCTCTAAAGCACAGACTTAAGTTTGATCTCTTTTTAAAGACGACACTTGGCAAATTATTGCTGAAGTGAAAAAAGTTTTTAATTTTTTTTTTTTTTTTTAGTTCAAAACAAGTTTTTGAACGCAGTACCAAAAGTTTTCACTGTGAAATCCGTCTCCCATTCATTTCCAATGGGCTCATTTTTGACCGCGAGGAGCACAAGTGTGACTATTTTGTTTCAGGACCATTTAACCTTTTTCGAATCATGTCCATAATTTTTTTGTGTTCACATAGCAAGTGCCAAAACCTTTAGTCTCTGATTGGCCATTGTGTTCACGCGCTCAACGTATACAGTATGTCTCTGATTGGCTACAATGATCAATTCTTCAAAAACATGTTGTCTTTGACACTCTTCATCGAGTGCTTACACAGATACACACGCAACTGTTTGAAAGCGGCGTCTATCAGCGGATATATTAGGGGTCCGCTGATAGACGCCTGCTTTTAAACGCTCCCATGTGTATGCGCTCGATGAAGAGTGTCAAAGATGTCATTGTTGACCATTGTAGCCAACCACAGACACATGTTGAGCGAGTCAACACAATGGCCAATCAGAGATGTTTAAAAATCCATTCAACAGCGCTCAAAATGCTAAAGGGGTAATGCAAGGGACATTTTTTAAATTTCAGTACCGACTTGGTACCTATAAGTAAGTAATTTTCACAATTCTAGTTGGCTGTACTGAAGTGGGGTTTCAGGCCTTCTAAAGTCTACCTGTCTGATTCACTTTCTCTCATCATATACCAGCTCAGAGATGTTGATGTTTCAGACGCCTGGACAATAGCTCTCATGTCAGTGATCTTAGGTAATCTGTTTTTGAACGGCTTCTATAATAACTGAGCTTTAAGACGTGTTGTTCCCTCACTGGAGTGAACTTTGAGCTGCTCAGTGTTCCAGCACAATCTTAATTAGATAGATTAGACACAGCAACACAAAGGCTGGTTAGGTAATCTGCTTTGACTGAGCTGGTTATAGGTTTGTCCTGGTTTTCATTCCGGCCTATGTTCAAGCTTTGAAGTCTCGGCGGCGAGAACGCAAGAGCAAAATGAAAGAGAGAAACTGGGAAGAAGCATGATAACAGAGGGTTCAGCGGAGAAGAGGCTTTGGGGGGACAAAGATTTAATAATTTGATCTAACGCTTCCATTTTTCTTTACTTTCACTAAGCAAAGCAGATCTGCCAAATCCACGCTTCAAAAAATCGCTTCCAGGGCTTATAAGACGGAATAAACAAAACAAAATTTAAGTCAGTGAATCTCATGCGGTTTCTGACTGTTTTTACATGGGCTTAATCTTTTATGCTTTCAAATTGGTATTGAATATAGACATTTCTCTAGTGACTAATGCTCAGAAACTGAGACGCGAAAGACCTTATCTAAAGACAGCATTCACTGTTGCTTTCATTTAAACTTGACTTCGTTTTATTGATGAAACTGGAAATGTGCTTGTACAGTATATCATTTTTGGCCTGTTTCGATAATGTTCAAATACATTAAATACATACATTAGTTTTATATTTAGAACAAATATACTTGTTGAATAATTGTGTTTTATTCATGCTTTCATAAAGACACTTTGAGGCTAGCATAAAAGGACTATCAGGAAATTAAGATGGGATTAAGGGATTCATTTAATTTCTGATTGACATAAAGAAATTACTGGATGATATTTATGATCCCAAATGGCATCTCATAACTTAAAGCCCACTGCGAGATTTTGTGTTACAGTTTATAATTCAAGCCTGAGATTACAACGGATGTGCTTGTAGGAAATTTGAAATTTAAAGCTCTAAAAGACACAAATCACAAAAAAAATTAAACTTTTAAAAAAAATTTAACTCATCTTCGTGAATTAAAAATATAGGCTCTTACTTAAATATCCAAACATCAATTACTGAATATAATTGATGATACATGTATTATCATTACATTTGAATAAGATACATTTAAAAAGACATCAAATTCATTAAACAACACTAATATTAGTATATGAAAAATTAGAAAGGTTTGATCGATAATAAACAACAAAATGCAGTATGGCTATGGTTCAACTGAACTGGAAACTTGACTTTTCTGAACTCACATCCTCTAACCTTAAACAAATAAAACACTGAAAGCTTCTAACACAGCCAACACAGCCCTGATACTTTCAGGTGACGTTATACCGTTCTGCTCAATAATGCCTAACCTGCCTTGACACAGTTCACTAGATTTATAATGCTGGTTAAAAATTAAAATAGTGTGACACGTGAATATACTCAATGCAAAACACCTGTTTTCCACTTGAAATATCCTGTATTATTCTTTTGGTCTCACAGTGACACTTGAATATCCACATGCAGTAACGGCATCTATGTGTAAAGAGGGTTTTAGAACATTTGGTTACACTTTATTTTAAATAAACATAGTTACATTGTACTGACTCAAATAAGTATTAAGGGTAACACTTTATTTTACAGTGTCATATATGTTACATGTACTTAGTAATAACAGTAAATTATGCATTATTACAAGCAACTAACCCTTTAACCAAAACCCAATCCTACCCTAACCGTAATAATTAAACTGTAACAATGACACCTTAAAATAAAGTGTAACCGTATTAAGTAATATTAATTAACTACATGTACTTAAAATAGAGTTACGGTTAGGGTTTGGTTTAGTTACTTGTAATTATGCAGAATTTACTGCTATTACTATAGTAAGCACATGTAGTAATGTGTAACTACGTCACCTTAAAATAAAGTGTTACCAAATCTTTTCAATGCCTAGTGGATTACCTCTGCTTTTGGCCTTACACATGATGATAATAATGACTTAAAATGACATAATTCACATCAGAAATGGCCATCAGCTCAAAAGCTTTATAATACGTCCAACAATTTGACCGACTTTCGAATGGCTCAAGCCTCCTAGATTAGCAGATCATTTCCGAACAAAAAATAACAACAGTACAACACTGTGCTTCTCACAAGCTGTAAAAGCAGAGAAAGGGGAAGGCAGTCTCTTGGTGAGGGGAAGATCAACAGGGTTCGAAAGGTTAGTTGAGAGACATTAAGGGCTCGGACGTGGGGAAGTCTGGTGAAGGTGGTGGGGTTTGAGATCTAGAAGCTTCTACGTGTATTGCAGGTGATCCCTGGTCTGGGAGGCAGGGAGGAGACGCAGGAACACGGGTTTAAGTTCACTCACGGTAGAAAACATATTCGGTGTAGTTGGCCCAGATTTTGTCATCAGTCTGCTCATGGGCGAAGGCGCAGGTCCCGGTGGAGTTGCAGGCCACCATGTGGAAACCAGCGTCGGCTAACCTGTCAAACGCCTGCTCCAAGAAAGTAAACTTTAGGTAATAGCGTGACGTGTAGCGCTCTGGGGGGCGATCAGGGTCGCGGCTTTCGTTTAACGTTTCCCCAAAAACCTCCTTGGCAAGAGAAGTCTTCCCGCACACCATAATCCGAGCCACTCGTCGAAACTTGGCGTCTGTTTGACTGTCCCGGCCGAGAGTGTAGGAGCCCCGGTAGCCGATGGTGATGAACCCGGAGCACTTGCCGTCTCCGGCGCCGGACACCAGGCTTGAACACGCGGCCGCCCCGAGGGAGGCGAGGTTTCGGGTGATTTCGGCGCTGGGCGAGGGATCCTCTGGGTCGCTCTGGCAGCCCTCGTCGCCCAGAGAGTTCTGCTTGCTGATCTTCGGTGCCAACAGCTTAACCAGATCCGGGAGGTTGAAGAATTCGGCCTCCCGCTGAAGCCGCCCTCG
Source organism: Meda fulgida (assembly GCA_030578275.1). Classification (NCBI taxonomy): domain Eukaryota; kingdom Metazoa; phylum Chordata; class Actinopteri; order Cypriniformes; family Leuciscidae; genus Meda; species Meda fulgida. The sequence continues at coordinate 5,196,686 of CM060629.1, read as the reverse complement.
CTCCGGGAAATGGTCCGGAAGGACGAGCTGCTGGTCCCGCATGTAGTCCAGAATGTAACGAAACAGAAAGCCATCTCTGTCGACGAAAAAAACGACCTTTGGTGTCACGAGCCAGGTTTTTGGTGCTCTTCTGGCTGAACATTTCCCACAGAAGGGAGTCTGGCACACTTGTTAAAGTCGAGTAGCGGGTTATATACACCTGACCTCCTACGTTCAGTTCGATAATTTCTGGAAAGTTCAGTTCCTCTACGGGAATGCCAGAGGCGTTGTCGAGTAAAGCCATATTTCAGAATACTAAGACGACGCTTGGTGAAGGATTTAAAAAGTCTGTTGACCTGGAACAAGTGGAGAAGGCTATTGTAAGGTCAGAGATATGTGACAAATACGTATCCAGTTCACAATCACAGTTGCAAAACAAAATAATAATCCTTCAGAAAATGAGTTCAAAATTCATGTAAATTAGCATACATGGCTCAGAAAAGCTCACCGATGTCAAACACTGCCAGGCAAATGCACAGAGTTTTCAGATGATGTCCCTTTCATTTATCCATGTCCATAATCGAAGGTTTTCCAAACGTCCAATTCAGACACCTACCGTCAGTCATACTGAGCAAGCACTGTTGAAAATGCCATCTAAAGGGCTGATTTTGCGTATTACATGTCCGTGGAAGAAATATGTGTAAATAATAAACCGTTGTGATGATCCATTTCTCACAGGATGAGTGTAACGGAGCCCCACACGCTCATTCTCACACTGTGCGCACTGCAAACTGGACCATACTAATCCCGCGCTCTGGCCACGCCCCTATGTGTACGTCATCGACGCTAACCCCGCCTCCGCGTTTGTCATCCGCAATCGTGTAAATAATGTATAGGCTACTACATGAGATGAAAACTCTTGTTGCTTTACCAGAAGTCTTTTAATTTGCAATTTCTTACACTTTGTTATTTCTTAAACGTATCAGTGCAAGAAATAGGTAATACATTTAAGGCATTTCATAATTGTGATTTGTTTTTCAATGTTCATTATCACTTATCTTTAATAATAATGCGATTTTTTTATTACATTATTTCTCTACTAATAACGTTATTATTAGTGTTACAAATCTAGTGGATAGAAAGCCCTTAGCTGATGTTTCAGAATCACAATCTAAAAGAGCTTCATTACCAAGTGCTCTCTCTCTCTCTCTCTCTCTCTCTCTCTCTCTCTCTCTCTCTCTCTCTCTCTCTCTCTCTCTCTCTCTCTCTCTCTCTCTCTCTCTCTCTCTCTCTCTCTCTCTCACACACACACAAACACACACACACACACACACACACACACACACACTTATTTTGAAAAGAAAAGAAACCAGTTTTAATGATTAAAGTGATTTAATGATTTAATTGCATAAAGTAATATTTTCTTCTAAAAAAATATTTAACTTAAGGCTCACAACTAAGATTATGAGTATTTTTATATAGTCAGAAATCAAGTTCCTTTAACACAATTTGTACAGTTTTTACACTCTCTTTTACAAAAAAAAAACATGAAATGAAATGAATTCAACCTGAGACGGCCTCGCTTCATTCAGAAGCTCGAGCTTTAATCGATTGCACCCTGCGTTCAGTGTCAGCATTTTTCCGATCTTTTGTTTCTGTACTGTATACTGCAGAGAGTTCTTGGTGAAAGCTATTGAAGCTTGAAACTAACCTTGAACAGACTATTTAGGGCATTTTGTGATTTATTTTCTATTTTATCAGAAAAGCTGAGGTGACTTTGCACTTTGTGCCATGAAGGTGAAAAATGACATTCCTCTCCCTTTTCCATCATTGTCTGTAAAATAAGAAAAATGACTAATAAACCTGTGCTAAAAGAATAAAACGATTTCTGAATTTTAGTCAACAAAACAAGCGCAGAGGTTGAAACAGAAAGTGGCAAGCCGAGAGACGACGGTTGTGCTCTATGTAGGCTTCATTCATCTACATTAACGTGACAAAACAAGAATTTCCAGAGATGATAGATTAAGTTCATATTGCTGCAGTCTAACTGTGAATATTTGTGATATCTGTGATTTGCTGTTCTTTGTTTTGCTTCAACATTATTGGGTTCTTGTGGGGGATTGAAATACACTGTCACTGAAACACTGAGTGAATTAGAGATTGCAATCAGTCACTTACAGTTTACAGAGGAGCTTGTTAAAATCACTGCAAGCATATTTTGATAAGAGCTAGTTTCTAGTTTATTTGTTTTAATATGTCGTCAGGTGTATGGACTGAGAAAGAAAACCCAACACAGATGGATGGTGGCTCTAGAAGCTACACCGAAGCCTTTAAGGAGGAATGACTGTAACTCTATAGAGGAGGAAGCAGATGTCAGTGAGACATGGTCAGAAAGATGGGTGGGTTGAAAAGAAATTGTGGCAAGCCGTGTGCCGTTTCTTTGGTTCTGTGTTTGTTTATTTTGTGAGTATTGGACGTTCACCAGTTCACCCTCCTTCTTCTGCTGAACATCTGACCGCGTTACAGAGATGTTGTTTCCTGTTCTGAGTCGTGGAAAGAATAGCTGTTTGTATTTGAATGCAATAATGCGTCTATTTAAGAAAGCATGAAATACTTTATCCTCCTTCGTGGAAACAAATAAACATTATTTCTGTCTTTAAGGCAGCCAAGGATAAGCATAATGCAGCCAACTATAGTAGGCTTATCACGTTAATATCAAATTTATGTGTGTGTTTTTTTATATATATTTTTTAAAGTTAATCATTGTGGACTGAAAACTATGTGTGTGAAAGGAAAAGGATTATTTTACTGAAGCTTCTGTGAAAAAGGCTCGTATGTTAAGAGACAGACATAAGTAAGGCACAAGTAAACAAAGAGGTATATTTTTATACTGGTAACATTTTTTTGAATAGACATGCTAGGAGGAACTGTAATAAAGTTAATGAAGCAAAGGAGTTAAAGGTATACTGTTTTAAATCGGATAAATTTAGCGAGATAGAACAGTTCAGATAAGGGTTGGATCATCATATTACTATATATATATATATATTTGATAGATAAATGGTAGGCTACATGTAAATAAGTGCAGCCCAATATTTTTTAATATCATGATAAATTATGTTTTCCTAAATATTAAAATAGGCCTGAAGATCTCAAGGTGACCAGATGTCAAAGGGATATTTCCTAGTTCGGTGTTCAAAATAGCCTACCATTGAAATCTCACTTTGTGTAGGCTCTAGGATGACTTTTTTTATTTCTTTATTCTATTTTTGTTTTGTTTTCCTTCCTTACATTCCAGTCCAGTCGGTGGCGATAATTCAGTTTATCGGTTTGTCAACCGCCATTAAATCGAAGCAGAAGAAGCAGGCGTGGCCAGCAGTGTGACGTCATGCGCGCTCCATGGGATCAACAATGGCCGAGAGGTAGTAGCGACTCGCACTTTCGGATCGACATCGGACAGAAAATATCTCAACAATTACACCTCTCTGTGTTAATTCGGATTACTCCATTTCCTGTACGATCTTAAAAAAAAATTAAACAAACAAAAGAATGCCCAATATTAAAATTTTTAGCGGGAGCTCCCACCAGGATCTGTCCCAGAAGATCGCGGACCGCCTCGGACTGGATTTGGGGAAAGTGGTGACGAAAAAGTTTAGCAACCAAGAGACGTGGTGAGTTATTCCTGGAAACTATCTGGTTAACGTTTTATGTTAGTTTTATCATGTTGGAGTACCGCTATTCGCGGGCTGCTGTGGGTTGTAGTTCAGATAATGCCCGCCAGCGTCCCACGTGAGTTTGAAAAGACTACTATTCTCAGAATGCTCTGCGCCTGCGTGCGAGGTTATGCTTCAGTTTCAACGTACGCTTTGTGACTAATATTGCCATTAAATATTATTTAAATACTAAACGTCTGTTGAATGGACAATTATATTTGTATCGATTGAGCTTATGCACCTTGAGACCAAGAGCATTCAGTCATTCGGTGAATGCTTGTCTTGTGCTCCCCACATGATCGATTTATCATCCCACGATGATAGTCTGGTGGTGGGTCACTTAAATGTGGTCACAAGGCCGTAATGTGGATTTATTCGTTTAATATATGAATACTTTGCCTGCTTTCTGACTCCATGTGAAATATCCCTGAGCGCGCTGTATTTACATTCACTGCTTATTGGTTTGCTATGAGAAACATTGATAAAGAATATTTTATTTCATAGCACGCCTTCGTGCTCCGGTGTAACAGTTACTTTTACAAAACAAGAACAATGTTTCAGTGATGGTTTCATGTTGTCATACAGTAGCTTAGATGTAAGACGATAGCCTACTTAGTGATTAAGTTACCTAATTCAGGTTGCATGTCACGTTACCCCACGGTTAAATGGTAATATCAGTGTTTATCAATATTTGTTTGGCAATGTAGCTTATGATACACGCCAAACTTTTTGATTCACATCGTTAAAGGTATAGTTCACCCCCCCCCCCCCCCCCCCCCCCAAAAATACTATTAAAATGTATCATTTACTCACCCTCAAGTTGTTCCAAACCTGTGAGTTTCTTTTGTTGAATATAAAATATGTTAAAAAAAGACAAACAAAACAATTGATTGACTTCCATAGTATTAAAAAAAACTGTCAGTATAAGAATGAAAGTCAAACAGGTTTGGAACATGAGGGTGAGTAAATGATGACATAATTTTCATTCTTTTGGATGAACTATTATTGGGCGATATGACCCAAATCCTATATGATATGAGTAATTTTATTTCATGATAACTAGCCTATATTTCACAATATCGTTATTTTTGCTTTAAATAAGGTTTTTAGGATGTACATTTTTGATAACCATTAAAATGTAATAATTCTTGTCACCATTTTAACTATCACAAAAAACTAATACTGGCCTGAGTACAAAAAAAAGCGTACTAAGCTTTGAAGCTGACTGAATAAAAGTAAACTGTGATAAAGAACAAATAAACTAACTACAAGCATATAGGAAACCAAACTACAATAGAAAAAAGACAAATGAAATAGACCTACCTGAAAATGCTTACATTTGAACTGTATAAAGTAATCAAATGTATTAAACAACACTACATAGTCAAGAGCAGTGAGATATTTTCTCTTTTTTTGTTTGTTTGATTAGCATTAATAACGACAGCAGGTAAATTTGGATGCTGTCCCTTTAAGACCGACTGCACGGATCAAACACACTTGTGCGTTTTCTTTCTCAACTGTTTACGTTCACTTAAGACATAAATTACTGTGTTGTGTTTACTTGCAAATGCATGGTCACTTTAATAACAAGTATGTGTATGTATCTGTTATCTTACCCTGAGAAACAGTCGCTCCGGCATCACGTGCATATAGCGAAATGAGTTGTCTTTTGCTGCTTTCTGCGCTTCAACGGTTTAAAATCACTGGGTTTTTATCTGCAATGCTTAAAAACGCATGCAAACGATAAGCTTTCATGACCGCAATGTCACATGAGCTAGCTTGTCCACCACTATATGAAACAAATGTTCTATTTGTAAGAGAAGTTTTAATTGTTGATGTACAAAGTAGGACATCTAAATAGTGTAATGTTTTACAGTATAATGTAACCGTTGATTTTGGCTTTGCTAACTTTGACCTGTTCCTCCTCGTGTCCTCGGTGTTGTGGTGTCGTGTGCAGTGTGGAGATTGGTGAGAGTGTCCGCGGGGAGGATGTCTACATTGTCCAGAGTGGCTGTGGCGAAATTAATGATAATCTTATGGAACTTCTGATTATGATAAACGCCTGCAAAATCGCATCAGCCTGCCGAGTCACAGCGGTCATCCCATGCTTCCCTTACGCTCGGCAAGACAAGAAGGATAAGGTGGGGTGAAGGTTAAATGCCGTTATTTGTGATGTAATCTGTGAACATGCTTGCAGAATGTTTTGGAGTTTGTTGGAAAGTAGGTTGCATACTTGAATGAATCAGTCAAGTGTCTCAAAATGATGTTTGATCTTCTCTTGTCTTCTGCAGAGTCGGGCACCCATTTCTGCCAAGTTGGTGGCAAACATGCTGTCGGTCTCTGGTGCCGACCACATCATAACCATGGATCTGCATGCTTCTCAAATACAGGTGGGTTTTATGGCACTGAAAACAGTTTAGTGGTAAAAAACAAACTGCAGAATCTTGCATGTGTTTTAGATAAAAAAAGTTGAAAAGAAAAAAAAGTGCACGACTTCCTGGATTTTTGGTGTAGAATGAGAATAAGGGGGAAAAAAAAGGTTAGTCTTTTTTTCGATAGTTCACTTTAGACATTCTACTAACCAGGGCTTGACATTAACACCCGTCAACCGCCAAATGCGTGTGTATTTCAGCAGTGGTGTGTAACAGTCATTCCTACGAGCCACGTTGGCGGGTTAAGTTTTATATATAATGTATACATTTTTCTATTGCAGTCTTATAAAAAGGCATCTGAAATAATAAGATTAAATAATAATCATCGTGCTCAAAGATCTGAATTGGGTCTCCTCCTTTTTTAGGGTTTTTTTCGACATTCCAGTGGACAATTTATATGCAGAGCCGGCCGTTTTGAAATGGATTAGGGAAAATATCCCAGAATGGAAGAACTGCACTATTGTGTCCCCTGATGCTGGAGGAGCCAAGAGGTCTGTCTGAATTATGGCTTGTTTGGTTTTGCTCTTAGCGTGTGTAACTGCTGACTGAGCTGTGTTTCCATCGACAGGGTGACCTCCATTGCAGACAGGCTAAATGTTGACTTTGCCCTTATTCACAAAGAAAGGAAAAAGGCAAATGAGGTGGACCGCATGGTTCTGGTTGGAGATGTGACAGACCGGGTGGCCATATTGGTCGATGATATGGCAGACACCTGCGGTACCGTCTGCCATGCTGCTGATAAGTAAGAAACTAGTACAAATGATAATAAAACATGTTATTTGTGTAAGGCCGTCTATATCGATCCAAGTGGCGGCATTCGATTAGCGGGGAAGTTCTCGCGCATGTTCCGTCTTTTCTCATGGCAAAGGGATTTTTGATTAAATGCAAAACATTTTCTCATGTATTAATTAACTCGTTATTTTATCTGACTCCATAAATGAAAAGGTTTTAAGGAGCTCTCTCTGTGCATCATTATATGTGAGCGAATATTTGATTATTCTTTTTCTATTCTTCTTAATAGCATTCCATTAAATAGCCAGAACCTCTTTCACTGGGAAATATGCAAACAGTGGTCATTTGCATTCAGAGATTACACCTTTTTGGGGGGTTAGGAAGACCATTTGCCTATCTTCCTTTGTGTGCCAGTTTGTCTAAACTTCTAAAAAACCTTATACCTTGTGTTTCACTCTCTGGGAATGAGACATTTGTACCAGTCACCCTGAGACATTTTAAATGACACTAAACACAATACTCAATGATAATCATTCACATTAAACCATATGTATCCTTATGAGAGAGGGGAAGAGGGGGAGGTCAAATGTTAATTTCCAACACAGTCCTTTGTTTCATGGACTAGTGGTCAGGTCTATCTCTACAACCAGTTTTTCCAGTCTTACAGTATTTATTGCATCATTCAGTTGTGTTTTTCTTGTGTAATTTAAGAGTTTAATGGAGTTTTTTTTTTCTTTCTTTCTGTATTAAGGTTAATATCAGCTGGTGCAGTCAAAGTATATGCCATCCTGACCCATGGCATCTTCTCTGGACCGGCCATTTCACGCATCAACAACGCTTGCTTTGAGGCTGTAGTCGTGACCAATACCATTCCTCAGGAGGAGAAGATGAAACACTGCCCCAAAATACAGGTCTGTCATGTTAGAAATCTTTGATTCCAATCAAAGCACTGAATTCAGTCTGTATTGAATCATCATAGTGTTTTTTTGCAGGTAATTACAGATATTGTAAGAGTAGGTTTATCACAGGAAACTGTATCATCACTCTTTGTCTACTATTTAAACGACATTGTAGTATAGAGGTGTTACGATTCACTCAAGTCATGATTCGATACTATCCGAATATTTTAAGCCAAAATAAAGAAGAGGTGTTTTTTTTTAATCATTTATTACTATTAAAATGATATTATTATTTATTATTATCAGGACCCACATATATTCCCTCAGCATTTTGAAAGCCCGTCTCGATCGGTCCAAAGGCGTGATCCGATTATGATTATGTTCTTTAGTATGATTGATGTTTGGGGGACTGTTATCCCAATATAACCAGTCAAACGGCTGTGATCAGACTGTCAGCTTACAGACGCTTGCTGGACGCTCATCCAGTCAGTCGCGGCTGATACTGCGAGTATAACGCGCTGCCTGACACTCTAGCTGCAAGGAAATAAATAGTTTTCTTATTATGAATATAATATCACGCCTTTATTCTTGAGTATGATTGATTATACTCGCAGTATCAGCCGCGACTGACTGGATGAGCGTCCAGCAAGCGTCTGTAAGCTGACAGTCTGATCACGGCCGTTTGACTGGTTATATTGGGATAACAGTCCCCAAAACATCAATCATACTAAAGAACATAATCATATCAACAGATGCATAATAAATGAGCTAGAAAGGGAGGAACACAAAAACTGTCAAAAATCAATGGTTTCTGAAACTTGCCCAAGGCAGACTGCCTGACAACTAGCCAGCCACTGACAGGTCACGTGACATGCCAGTGGCGGCTCCTGCCAGCCGCTGAAGATTGAACCCCAACTGCCCCCCTTCCTCAGAGTCCCAATAAAAACCAGACCTAGCTCACACCTGTGAGGTCAAAAGGCTGAATAACCCCTTTGTCTTTCCTGATTACCCATGCTAACGAGTTCAGAGGCTCTTCCCGACCATGTGCTATGTGTGTGTGTCTTTGTTCCTGCCAGGTATATGCAAATATTCCAGGAGAGAAAACACATGATTGAATTAAAAAGAAAACCCACACAATGTCAAAATGAAAACTAAAATATGAATTTTACCACAACAATGGCAAAGTCATTTAATTCCATTTAAGCTTTTATCTGACTCAATTTTATCACGACCTCGAATAAAATAAAATAAAAGAAGCAAAAAATAACGTTATTAGTATTTTTTCCTTCGCAAACTGTTTTCTGAACGGTAATGTTACAGAAGGAACGCATGAACAGAAATGTTTAAATACTGATTCTGCTCTGAGTGAACCAATTTAATTTTCTTTGTTTTTAAGCCCTGATTAATACCATATTATACCAACAACATTTTTATGAAATTCTGATGAAAATCATTAACAAGAGTCTTGCCATAATGTATTGTAATTTTACCAATTCTTTTTTGCTACATCTATAATTTTTAAAAAAAAATGTTATCATTAAATATTAGATCAGATTAGAATTGTCCATGATTGTATGGAGAATCAGCATCATTTCCATGTACTGAAACGTGCTGGTGTGAGTTTTTGTGCAATCTAGTGGCTTAAAAGGGAATAAAATCAGATGTGCCTTTTACCCGGTGCGCCTTTGCCTCCGTTTCACCCTATAAAACAGAAGAAATGTCATTTCAAATGTTTGAAAATATATTTGGGATGCTATCATACAGATACCAGTCAGCTGTAACACATATGATATGATCTCTGCAGGTTATCGACATCTCCATGATCCTGGCCGAGGCCATTCGCAGGACCCACAACGGCGAGTCGGTCTCGTATCTCTTCAGTCATGTGCCGTTGTAACGGCTCCATGACTGCTTTCATCTTTCCCAAAGAGATCCCTCCTGACGCCATGTGTTTCCATAGCAAGACTACACCAGTTCCCTCCTGAAAGTTAAACACGGGATGTTTCCATAGTCGGTTTTACTGACAAATCTCTGTTACAATCTGTGACTGAAAGTTAGTCGTTAGGTTATTCGTGACGAGAGCTCGTCACCACCTCATTTATTTATTTGCATTCATTTCTATGCTTTGAGAAACGTTGTCACATTATGAATAAGTGGTCGAAAGACGACTGACAGCCTTCTTCCAATGGATACGGTTTATTTTGAAATTCAAGATTTTATGTTCACTATATAAAGGTGATTTTTTTTTTTTTTTTAAGGAGCTTGTTCCTCTTGCAGGCTGGAGCGTAACAGTAGTCTTAAAGAATTGGCTGTTTTTATTTAATTTTCCTGATTTTGTTTTGCAATAAAGTTTTTAATAACTCTTTATATGAACATTTCTATGAATAATAAAAATCTTTTTGGTTACATTATTCCATTCTGATTCTATTCTACTGTGTGGTTGATCTCTTTATTGGTCTTTATTTGAATTGGTTATCATATTTCAGAAAACTGGGCTACATTTTTTAAAACTGCTGTGGTGACACATGGTTCTGACACATGGCTCTGGTTAACTTTTACTTCAGATCACTTATTTTGAATTCGTTTTAAATTAAGTGCGAGCTAGCGCTGCTTTTTGCTAATTGTTTAATAATTTATAATGAAACGGAACTTGTACAGATTACAGGAAGTAAAACAAACCATAAAAATAAAGAGGTGTTCAATATTTACAATAACGAGTTGTACTTTTATGTTGACATGGAGGTTTGATGTGAATAAATATAATAAATTATAACTGAAAAATATTTTACGTAAATAGATTCTTAAAATATCGCGCCAGTTATTGCGGAGCTTTCATTAAAAAAAAAAAATATATATATAGGCCTATTAAATACTAGTTTTTGCTTGTGTTTATGAGTCAAAATACATTTTCAAGCAAGACAGGAAGCACGACATCATGCAAACGTCACAAGGAGCTCGAGGAGCGTCAAGTGCTTCGACAACGTTATTACATCTTTAGTCGTGGGAGAGATGATGAGCATCTATCATATTGCAGATTGTAAAGTTGTTTTTCTTTATTTCAGACGAGTCTCTTAAAATAACGCATGCATATTCTTAAAGTATCAGAGCTTACATTCGCCCAGAACTGAACAGCTCAGATTGGAGGTAGGCTTGTAAAAAAAAAATTCTACATTGTAATCCTCTCACGCTTCCTTAAAAGGACACTGTCAATCTCTTCTGCAATCAAAGTATCGCTGTATAGCGGAATATTTATTATATACAACACGCGACATATCAGTAAGATGGATAAAATCACACGAATTAATCTGTTTTGTTTATCATTTTACAGGAGACATTTAACTTAGAGACATTTTCAAAGGTAAGGTAGGCCTACATTTCTGAATGACATTTACACTGTCACTGCAATCCTCATTTGTAAGTCGCTTTGAATCAAAGCTTAATGAATTAATGTACAGTAAACAGCGTAATATTTCTGTTTTTTTTAATCATCACTATTAGCCTACAATTCATGGGAAGATGACAAAATTTAAATGTAGCCTATTAAATATAATACATTCGTTTTCGATATCATAAGAGTAGCCTAAATAAAAAATATTGTAAAGCATCTATAGCTAACCGATTTCACCGCAAACTGATTATATTGAACTGTATAATAAGCTATGAATGTATGCATTTTGTTTACTAGTCTATCTAATCTATTGAACCGTTTACACCCATTTTAAACAATGAGACCTAAAAGATTTTCTTATCACGTGTCTCTCTCTGGTGGACAACATTAACATTATGGCCTTCATCTATCATTCCCATCACTGAAATTCATGAACAAAAAATGATCTCAAAGTTTATGATGAATGGCGAGTTACAGCCACTGTTACAACCACTACCCTACTATATAAAAGATTAATCTATATTAAAGGTAACATGAAAATATGGCTAGAGACAGAAACTAGAATGTATGAATTGTATACGATTTGCTGTCAGGGTTGCTTTTTGTTCACTAGTTTACCAACAAACAAAAAAAAAGGTTGATACTGCATTTTTTACTTTCTGAAAGTATTTCCTAATGTAATGTAACGTATATTGATGCAGTTTGACTCGTCACTTATCCCAGCAGCACCGGAGATGGAAAGCAATTCGCATCACAACCAGGACGATGTCCTCGAGTCTGCCGACTCTACGGCCTGGTTTCGCAGCTACTTGCACGGAGGGACGTCTAGCCTGATCTCCACCATGACCACCATCATCACATTCCCTTTGTACAAGACCGTCTTCCGCCAGCAGCTGCACAGCACTTTAGTGCGAGAAGCGGTGGCCCAGTTATTCAAGGAGGGTCCAGTGAAGCTGTACCGTGGAGTGGCACCACCCTTGCTGATGAGATCCCTTAACGGGACGCTTCTCTTCGGCCTCCAGGACACCTTCCTTCATCAGCTTTCCCTCGTCTCCACGACTCCTCTTCCCAGGAACGCTCTCCCTGCCCTGGCAGGTTTCGGCGCGGGTGTGGTGGAGGCCGTGCTCTTCACCCCGTTTGAGCGTGTGCAGAACGTCCTGCAGAACAGCAGGAACGACAGTCGTCTTCCTACCTTAAGAAGCGTCTTGCTCAAACTAGCTTTGAGACCGTTAGCATCAGGATACTACACAGCCTTTCTGCCTATACTCGTCCGTAATGCCTTAGGGAGCAGTCTGTATTTTGGCCTGAAGGACCCCATGTCTAACACCCTCAGGGCTTATGGTTGTTCTCCGGTTGCAGCCTCTTTCATGGCTGGGGTTTTAAACTCAATGGTGATCAGTCTACCGCTGTACCCTCTTTCTGTTCTGGTGGCCAACATGCAAGCGCAAGCAGAAGGAGGAGAAAGAGGAGTGAGAACCAGCTGGAAGCATCTCTGGGCGGCACGTCAGCACAGATTGCCTCTTCTGTATCGCGGAGGATTCGTGGTCATTTTCCGCTCCTGCGTCTCGTGGGGAATCACTACGGCCATATACGACCAGCTGGAGAGGCACTCGAGATGACGATCCCAAAGCCCAGAACATCTCAGGTTATTCGGCAATGCTGCTCCAAGATTTTTTATGTTTTTAAAAGAAGCCTCTTCTGCTCACCAAGGCTGCATTTATCTGATTAAAAATACAACAAACATTTTTAATATTGTGAAATATTATTACAATTTAAAACAGATGTTTTTCTATGTGAAACTATAGTAAAGTGTAATGATTCCCTGTGATGGGGGGGTGGGGGGGTAATGATCAAAGTTACACTGTAAGACTGGAAAAACTGGTTGTAGAGATAGACCTGACCACTAGTCTATGAAACAAAGGACCTTGCTGGAAATTAACACCTGACTTCCCCCTCTTCCCCTCTCTCAGGTACACAAGAATATATGGATTAATGTAAGTATTATGTTTAGTATCATTTAAAATGTCTCAGGGTGACTGGTACAAATGTCTCATTCCCAGAGAGTGAAACACAAGGTATAAGGTTTTTTAGAAGTTTAGAAACTGGCACACAAAGGAAGATAGGCAAATGGTCTTCCTAACCCCCAAAAAAGGTGTAATCTCTGAATGCAAATGACCACTGTTTGCATATTTCCCAGTGAAAGAGGTTCTGGCTATTTAATGGAATGTAACAAGGGATTGGGGCCTTTTCTGTAGCTCAGATTAGCCCTGAGGCTCCGAGCGGCCCTGAGGAAGATAGGCAAATGGTCTTCCTTCAGAGCGGCCGAGACTCAGCCTCGTGTATTTCTTTATGTTGGGTTTGCATCTCTTTCTCTTTATTCTAGAGCATTCGATGTTACTGTATTGATTATCTTTGAACTGATTACGAAATTGGCATGACATTTACTTTACATAATAAATTGTAAACATTTGATTTTATTCTAACGGACTTTGTTATTATTTTCATTAAAGAGTTAAAAAGAATAATCAAACATTCGCTCACATATAATGATGCACAGAGAGAGCTCCTTAAAACCTTTTCATTTATGGAGTCAGATAAAATAACGAGTTAATTAATACATGAGACAATACCTCAGATGCTGTTTGTCCAGCACGAGCATGTGAAACTGATCTTATTGTTTTTAATAAATGATAATGATATGGTATTTTATTGGACGATATATCTGGGACAAGGGTTTTCCCACTTTTTATATAGCTCAAAAACTTTAATTTTGGTCTGTTGGTCAAGTTGTTCCAAAAGATGAATTTCTTTCTTCTGCTGAACACTAAAGAAGATATTTTGAAGAATATGGATAACCAAACAGTTTATTTGCCCCATTGATTCTTGAAAAAGAAAGAATTTAGGTTTGGAACAACTTGAGGGTGAGTAAATTATGACAGAATTTTCATTTCTGGTTGAACTATGCCTTTAAGAGAAACGTAAAGTACTGTATTTTATCTTTTTTTATTATTTTTTTATTACTGTATTTTATCCATTAGGATTTTTAAAAAAATTCAAACTATCCAGTGGGCTCTTAATTGGTTTTATTTTAATTGAAAGAACATTCTTGTTTGTTCCCCTTAGAATTGGTTAAACATGATGAATTAGTGGATTTTGCATCAGCACCTGCGTGTAAATGGCCACAAAATGGCGCTGTTGGTGCGTTCACTGCCTCTCTCAGGTAGACAAGTTTTGCAGTGTTGAAGCTTGTTTCCACCACGGAATAAAACATTTGGAAATATTATTGCGATTTTTTATTTTGCAATTCTGACTTTTTTCCCCACAATCGCGAGTTACAATGGCAGAATTGCGAGATAAACTCGCTATTTTGAAAAATAAAGTCAGAATTGCGAGATAAAAAGTTGCAATTACCTTTTTTAGTTTCAGTGTTGGAAAAACAAACTTCCATAGAAACGTCTAGTTAAGAGGCAGTATTTTGATTCGAGGTGTTTTATCTAGGAACACTTTCACTGTGTTTCACTTTCACTTACTGTGCAATCGATTTACCGTTACTTCATCGCGGTGCAGGATTATCCAATCAAAATGCAGAAACGCTGCAGATTTATCCAATCAGAACACAGTAGTGAGAGATTGGGCCAATCAGAGCGAGCGGATTACACGCCTGCTGTTGTGCAACGGGATGTGATGGCTATTTAAACCAGTTTCCCACCTTCAGCCCCGCACAGAGATTCTGTTTGAGATATTTTGTGTACCACAGCTCCGAGGCCAGCACCAGGTAACGCTCTCGAATGATATCTGTATTTAATCTGAGAAAGAGACTCTGCGGTGTTATACCATATCATAGTTTTTCGCAAACATCCAGATATTATCACGTAAGTACGTGTCTCTTTAAAAGTGTGCATGTACATTATACAATTGTAAACATGCGATTATGAGATCATATACGTTTACATTACAAATGCACTTAATATGTATAGTAATAATATGAAGGGAACTCATGTTTTAAAATTCAAGGAAGTGCAGCATATGCTTGTGCACTTGTGTACGAGAATGCGTAACGTTAGTGTGTGCGTGTGCGCTTGCAGTTTAATTATTAATCTGACTAGTTGTTAGTATCGAGCATGATGCGGTGTAGAAAAGGTGCGTATGCCTTTCCTTTGCGCAGTCTGCATACATTCTCACGGCGCATTCAAACCAGTTGCAGTACAACGTCACTTGGAACATTTTGCAGTATTTGGAAGTGTTGCAAAATCCCTGAGACTTGGCGCCGAGTCAGATTGGGTGTGGTGAAGACATGAGGATTTTAATGTGATCATAGGTTCATGCAGTGATCATGATCACACCCTCTTGTTCATTTACCATATGTGTGTGTTTATTTATCTGCTTTGAAAAGTTCTGATGTTGTTCAAATAATACTGAGGCTGTTGTGTGTCATCTGCAAATAAGAACATTAAGAGGGAACATTGAAGTCTTCAGCGCACAAATAAAAGGCTTGATTAATATGTTTTCAGGGTGACTGTGTTCATTGTGTGTATATCACATATCTGTCTTTTTGGCGAGATCTAAAAGTAAGACTAAAAAGTGGCCCTTAAAACGAAATTATTCAGTCATATTAGTAATAGCTTGAATAAAACCAGTTAATTGGATAATTTTGCATTGCTTAGCAAAATATTTTTTTATGCCATGGAGTCTACTTGAGGGATTTCCTGCTGTTGTGCAGATCTTTCTGTTGCTTTACCAGTTTGGTGACTTTATCTGTTAAACATACATGCTTCCGCGCAGTTAGATTTGAATTGTTCTGCAAATGCACAAAAACCAAAGAAAAAAAAAATCAATAATGCCTGTTCCTAATAAGGTGTTGTGTAACCTGGGTTTAGTACACACACCTGAGGGGCGGGTGGGGCGCGTCGACGTGTCCATACAAAGTCAGGAAAACGTACACCTTTGAGGAAATAGCTCTCGGGTAGTTAAAAATGCCACTTCTGCTTTTTAAAAATGTGGTTTAACCACGGTTTAGATGCCGTTATGTCTTGCCGGCTACATTTGGCAACAGCAAACGAAACCCACATACTGTCCAAACACACATTATGTTTGACCAAAGCATTAGAATGTCAATAAGTCGAATAATTTGTGTAAAGAAAGTTTTGATTCGCGAACAGCTATTTTTAATGACTAATTAGGAAAAGATTAAGCAGACATTGCATGCAGAGACTGAAGCTGTCCTAAACGTATTCAATTGCTTGGATTCTCACAGACTCTCCAAAATGAGTGACAACAACCCCGTTAAAGACGAAGTGCAGCAATTTGACAAGAGATGTCTAAAAAAGACAAACACAGCGGAGAAGAACACCCTGCCGACTCAAGAAGGTAAGCGGGTTTGGCAGCCTCGCCCTCATGATTCATTGTTCCAGATCACAGCTCAGCCTTGCACAGTCTTGTGCCGATCTGACACGGCAAAGCAAACATTACAAGAATATACACATCGAGGAATTCTGCTGAGATAAGAGCTGAGCTGAAGAGATAGAAAGGAGTGGCTGTTGAGGGACTCGAGAAGGGGAATGAGAAGATTAGATCTCTGAAGATGTTTACAATTATTAGTAGTAGTTCTCACATTAGATATACACATTGATCTGAGCATCTTCAGATAACTTTCAGTCTTCTGACAAGCTGTACTGAAAACAGATATTAAAGGCAATTCTGGGAGAAAATAAATGCTTAGATACTCAGTAGGTGTTGAAGAGTCGATCATTACTTAAAGGGATAGTTCACCCCAAAATTAAAATTCTGTCATTAATTACTCTCCCTCATGTCGTTCCAAACCCGTCAGACTTTCGTTCAACTTGATTGAATAACTTCATCAACTAATAAAGTAAATTTAACTAGTCCGTTGTCAGCTAAGCAACTACCACTTTGACACTTCACAAAGATAATAAAGATATCGTAAAACTAATCCACATGAATTGAGAGGTTAAGACACGATCGCTTTATATGATGAAGAGATTGAATTTAGGCTTTCATTCACATTAATGAATCAGCGAACATAAACAAGCTCAACCGTACTTTCTTGACACGCGAAAACAAACCTTTTGCAGAAGCGCAAACGTGATGTGTAACGAGAATGAACCTCATTGGTTCTTGTGTAACACGAGAATGAACCTCATTGGTTCTTGTGATGCGTAACACGAGAATGAACCTCATTGGTTCTTGCAGAAGCTCAAACGTGATGTGTAACGAGAATGAACCTCATTGGTTCTTGTGTAACATGAGAATGAACCTCATTGGTTCTTGTGATGCGTAACACGAGAATGAACCTCATTGGTTCTTGTGATGCGTAACACGAGAAAGAACCTCATTGGTTCTTGCAGAAGCTCAAACGTGATGTGTAACGAGAATGAACCTCATTGGTTCTTGTGTAACATGAGAATGAACCTCATTGGTTCTCTCATGTCAGGCGAACATGCTTGAGCTTCCGTTTACACTACTGATGTATGCGTTTATGAATGTTAATGTGAATAAAAGCCTAAATTAAATCTGTTCATCATATAAAGCGATCGAGTCTCTTCAGAAAATTTGGACTAAACCGCTCAATTCATATGGATTAGTTTTACTATATATATAAACTTTTTGAAGCATCAAATTGTCAGTGCATGGCTGTCAATGGAGGGACATAAATCAGATTTCATTCAAATATCTTCATTTGTGTTTTGGAGTTGAACGAAAGTCTGACGGGTTTGGAACGACATGAGGGAGAGTAATTAATGACAGAATTTTAATTTTGGGGTGAACTATCCCTTTAAGTAATGATCGACTCTTCAACACCTACTGAGTATCTAAGCATTTATTTTCTCCAAGAATTGCCTTTAATATCTGTTTTCAGTACAGCTTGTCAGAAGACTGAAAGTTATCTGAAGATGCTCAGATCAGTATATCTAATGTGAGAACTACTACTAAAAATTGTAAACATGTGATCCATTTAAATTTTGTTTCCACAGTGTTTTGTTTTTATGTGCCTGAAGTTGTCATTTGTTTTTCTCGTTCAGTGGAAATATAGGTTATGATTCATTTACATCTCAATTTGCATTTACAGTTTCCTCATAAAAAGAGAAAGAAATAAGAAATGGAATATGTAGCATTTGTCGCTTGAATTTTTATGGCTCTTAGATTTTTTTAATGCTACGTTTAAGGCCACTTTTAATCCAGAGTTAAGCATTTCACACTCAGGGGCCGTTTACACAACACCGTTTTCAACAAAAAGCTGACAACTTTTTATGCGTTTTGGCCTTTTATTTACGTGACAGCAGCATATTTGGGGGGCCCTAAAAAAGGAAACTTTTGAAAATGGGTTTCAAAGTGCAAGTTTTTGAAAGTTTTACCATTTTTGTCTCTGTGTAAACAAAACTGCAAATGGCTCTGGCTCTCCCACTGGAACAAGCGTAACGGCTAATTTCAAACCAATCACATTACAGCCTGGACGTCATGAGTTTCGATCAGAGTTGTGTGACAGTCAATCACTGTTTGCGGATACCATAGAAACGAATGACTGAATTATACCTGTCGTGCAATTGTCAATGACTTCTCACATAAAACGGCTTTTTTTTTTCCGGTGTAAACTCTAAAAATAGATCAATCCAAAACTAATGTTTAAGATCAAACATGTTGAAGATTATCCGAAGTTCTGTCGATTCGATGAATGATTAGCTTTTCCTCACAAAAGCAGTTTATTCAGCGCAGTGAAGCCTGTCCTTTATTGACATCCATTAAATCCATTGACATCCTTCCCTGTACCAGAACGTGAGCTGGAATTTAGGCTTTTTTCAGTTACAGGCTTGAGGCTTGCCTCAAGATACTTCAAGTAGACTGCAATAAAAAATATTTTATTTATAAATGATTTTCACTGTTTATAGTCTAAAGTGTGAAAGAAATGTATGTACAGTTTTAGAAAAACTAATTTCTACATTAAACACAACAATACGCCATCGCATTCTCGACTCTCCTGTTATTAAAGGAGACACTTCCGGTTTTCTTCCCACCGGAGCCTCGCTTTCGATTTCAAAATAACGGCTGCGTGAAATCAGCGCATAGCGTAGTTTTGCTTTTACAAAGTGCCATCGCCACCTACTGGCCTGGCAGTAAAATACAGCGTCTTTATCCGCGTGAAAGGGGATAGTTTTGATAATGTTGTTGCTTGTTCGCGAAAATACGCAAAGGAAAAACATCTCCGTTTTTAGTAGCTACATCGTTGTCGTGTAAACCCTGAGCCCACAGTGTTTCACCCTAGGTTATGAAACTCAGAGATCGAAGCTTGAGAAGGCCACTCTGTTTCTCTTGTTATGTTCATTGTTGCACCTCTCTCATTTCGTCTGTTCACAGATATTGAGCGAGAAAAGAAGGCTGGAGATGGGGCGAAATGAATCCTGGCTCTTCTCACATCCCGGACGCCTGCTCACCTCCTGCATTTTTTCAGATCATGTTTAAATTGAATGGCATTTTTAAAACGACAAGAATCATGTATTAATTGAACCTGTGGATATTTTCAATCTTTTTAACATGTGTTATAGAAAGCAGATGGTGAGGTGGCCTATTAATAAGCACATATCTGTATCCGTCATTACCAACTAATGACTGCCCACATCAATCTGGTGCTTCTGCATTCTTTAAATGACATGTGAGATGATATTTTTGTTTAATAAATAATGATAAAAAGTTGTATAATGTGTCCAATCGCTTTATGAAAATAATCCTTAGTAATGGTCTCCTTGGGAATTTTTAAAAAATATTTATATATATATATATTGGGCAACGATTAATCACATCCATAATAAAAGTTTGTGTTTACATAATATATGTGTGAGTATATTGTGTATAATTATTTTGTGTATATAAATACACACATACATGTATATATTTTAAGATTTTTTTTAGCCTAATTTATATATAAAATATTTATATATAATATAAAGTATGTATAAATATATAGGCTACATGCAAATGTATATATTTATATACAAAATAATAAACATAATAATATATATAAATAATAAACATAATAATATATATAAAATAAATACACAGTAGCCTATCGCATATATTATGTAAACAAACTTATTTTGGATGCGATTAATCTTTGTCCAGCACTAATATATATATATATATATATATATATATATATATATATATATATAGCTGCCTAATAATGCAGTTCACCACTTATTAGATGGAGTTAGAAAAACTTGTCCTTTTATGGATTCAAACCTCAGAGGTTGTGTCTGGATATTGGATGATTTCTACCGCGACCACGTCAATCTTATTTTGGTCACGAGCCACTTCCTCTACTATATTACTCAACTCCTGTAAAGCTCGACCTTTAGAGTCGGGTAGGCGTATAATATTCTCTTCTTTGATTGCTATGCACTCCCACCGCTGGTTGGCAACCTTGACTGACTGTAAAGTCCGTTCGGATATCGCTATTTAACTTTATCAGACAGTCATTTATGATCCCCAAAATGATACAGCAATAAACAGACTGGGACAATACTATTCAGAGTTTTGAGGCCAGTCCTCATTCTCAATGTATTATTTCTTGCAGAGGCTAACGCTAAATACACCATGGGCCAAACACACAATTGCATTTTAAGGCTGGCCCTGTCTTTGTTCAATATATGATCTCTCTAAGAAAAAGGTGTGATCTTCTGAGGGTTGTGGTCTCTCTCTCTCTCTCTCTCTCTCTCTCTCTCTCTCTCTCTCTCTCTCTCTCTCTCTCTCTCTCTCTCTCTCACACACACACACACACACACACAAAGAGAGCTTAAAAAGGCCCCATTTTAAATAACTAATGATGCACAATATCTACATTTGCGCACGTTGCTTCTACTTTATTTGTTACATTGCTTGTGTCAATGCTTAGTTGCTTTTCCTGTTTGCGTCAATGGCATTAGCCATACACACTTTTTTTTGAACATTTGATAAAATTTCTACCTTTCTAGACATTTAGTTACACACAACAATGCTCCTGTTCTCCAGAACCCATGTTCACCCACACTCACATAATGCAACATACGTCAACATCCTTATCTTTGCGCACAGTATGTGTTTTTGTAACCATATGAAAACTTCATGGCCCCAAGATCTGTAATTCTCTTTAATAAATATTTTCTTATCATTTAGATCGTTATCTAATAGTTTAGAAGAGAACATTTCTCTTGACAGATGATATAAAACACTCATGGTAAGGGTTAGTGAACTTCTGCTTCATCTATCCTGCACAATGTGTGCTAGTGACATGAATTATGACTCAAAATGAGGGGATTGATGAGGGGATGTCTGATATTACTTTTCTTACTTTTAATTATATATAATGTTTTACTTTTCTCTGATCAGACAGATGCACATTGCCCGCTGAACTAAAAATATGTGGTAAGCAACTCGCACGAACAGGATACACTCTAAATGGTACGTCATTTGTAACTAAGGAGATAAACAAAGCATATACAAATAAAGACACGAAACGAAAAGGGACAACTGAAACTCCGCTATGTATGTAAAGGGGAAACTAAACAAGACACAGGTGTGCAAATCATTGGTAACCATAGAAACTAACAGGGAGACAATCAGTAACATAAAAATACTAAACTGAAGAGAGCGGAGAAACAGAAAGTTATCAAAATAAAAGTCCACAGTAGTGATTGGCTAGTGACTAGTGATTGAAAGTGTAGTAAGTGTAATTAACTTATCATCTAACACCATTAAAATATGAAGGGTCTGTCTATTATGTGTTATTCAAATTGTTTGGTTAATGGAGAGCTTGAACCAATAAGAGGCTAACTAAAACTTTTTCTTTTTATTATACAAATGTGTGTTAAAAATGCAACTTTTGAAAAGCCAGACACTGTCTCATGGGTTCGTATCTGAATGATTCGTTCATGAATCAGATCTGATTCTCAAGCGTAACTCGCACAATCTGCTTGAAGTTCTCATCAATGAATAACTCCTTAAATTTAGGCCTGTCCTCCACATGAAGCTACCATACAATTCTATGTTTTTATGGTACTAATAAAGTGCTTTTTTGAAACTTGAAAGATACAGTCCCTATTAATTGTAATTGTATAGAAAAGGGTGACTACAACATTTCTCCTTTTGTGTTTCATGCATGCCAGAAAGGCTACAGTTTTGAATGGCGAAAGGCTGTTAAATTTGAATTTTGGGGCAGGGATTATTCATTTATTTCTAAAGGAGTTTTATCTTATTATAATGTACCACACCTTTACACAGTTGAAAAAAAAAGGGTGTGAGGGAATGAATTCTCAGAAATAGTGCATGATGTCTAACACATTTTAGAATGAGTTATTGTCATTTGTAAATCTAGAATGAATTACAAAAATGCAAGTTTTGGTTTATTAAGTATGGCAACTTATTGCAGCATTCTTGCAGAACTCTATTCTCATAGAGTATTAGTAGACTGTCTGCTATTACACTTTATTTCCATGCTCCTCAAACATACATGCTACTAACTAGAAGTAACTTTGCAAGCCCTGGTAAATATGACCCAGATTTTTTACTTCATAAAATCAATATGGCACAGAAGGTTTTATTCAATAGCTTAACATTCTGGCTTCATGAAACATTCCTTTTTCCAGGCCATGTAGAGGAAAAAAGGATGGAATCATCAACTAAAAACACATTTAGTAGATAGTTGGGTTTCACTTCATTTGGATGGTCCCTTTAACACATTCTGTTGACTATAAGTAACGTTGCACCTACATGTCTACTAACTCTCATTAGAGTGTTAGTAGAGTATTAGTAGACTGGTAGGGCTAGGGTTAGAATAAGTTGACATGTAGTTGCATAGTTACTTATAGTCAGTAGACTGTCTGTTGGAGGACCATCACAATAAAGAGTTATCAGATATTAAGCAGACAGTACACTAATACTCTAATGAGAGTTAGTTGACATGTAGTTGCAAAGTTACTTATAGTCACCAGAATGTTCAAAATGGACCATCAAAATAAAGTGTTACCGATAGTTGCTCCTTTTCTGCATGGCTTTTGACAGCCTGGATTCTTGGAGGCTTGGACTTCACTGATGAAAAACAATATTCCCCATCAAGCTAGTTCCAACTTCCTCAAAAGCGGTTGGCAGATCAGTTTTGCAGATCAGCTTTATTGACCAGTATTTTTCCACCTTAAATGATCAATCGAATTGAGATCTGGACTGTTTGCTGGCTGTCGTTCAGTCGATGCGCCTTTCCTGAAGAACAGCTTGAACACTTTTTGCTCTGTGGCAAGATGCATTATCATCCTGAAAATTTATTTCATCATCACCTAAAATATTTGGTAACACTTTACAATAAGGTTCATTAGTTAACCTTAATTACAAACTAATAATGAACTGCACTTATACATTTATTAATCTTTGTTAATGTTAGTTTCAACATTTACTAATGCATTATTAAAACATTTCTTAACATTAATGCACTGTGAACTAACATGAACAAACAATGAATTACTGTATTTTTATTAACTAATGCTAAATTAACAAATACTGTAACAAATGTATTGCGGTTAGTTCATGAGCTCTCTCTCTCTCTCTCTCTCTCTCTCTCTCTCTCTCTCTCTCTCTCTCTCTCTCTCTCTCTCTCTCATTACTTTCTCTTTACTTTGTTTGTTTCCCTTGTTCTTTGTCGGATTATTACGTGTGTAGGCCCA
This sequence comes from Meda fulgida, assembly GCA_030578275.1. NCBI lineage: Eukaryota > Metazoa > Chordata > Actinopteri > Cypriniformes > Leuciscidae > Meda > Meda fulgida. The sequence goes on along the minus strand of CM060629.1, from coordinate 5,172,842 downwards.
CGTGAGTCATGCCTGTGCTATATGTTATCTACATGAAGATTTCCCTTGTGTTATCTTGTGTTATCTTGTCTAGTCGTCTTGTGGGCTTTATGCTACTACTCTCTGTGCCTTTGTGGCCTCTTGCACGGACTGTGTTACTGCCCTACGTGAATTACCAGCTCTATCACCAAGACAGGAGTCTTCCGTTTCTGCTGACCTACTGTAAAGGACACTGACTTTGAGTTTATTACAGCTCTGTGTCGTTGCACGACAGATTGCCTATGTTCATTCTTCATTAAAGACTATTGCAAGAACTTGCCTTTGCACTTCCTCTGTTTCTTCTGACAGATGGTTCCATCATTTTTGCCAGGGGTTATACATGCAAATTTATTCTACTAACCCTAACCTAACAGTCTACTAATACTCTAAAGAGAGTTAGCTGACATTGTGAAGTTAATAGTAGAGTGTCTAAAGGTGACTATTGAAATAATTTGTAGCTTTTAAAGCACCATAAGAGCGCCTTGAAAGAGTGTGACAGTGAACTTTGAGAAATTAGTGAAGATGCGAGGCTTTCACTGGACAAGAATGTGTTTCCCAGCACTTGGACGTGTGTACTCATGTCTGAAGGGAACGCATTTGTGCGCTGGCTGATGTTTGTGTGCAGATATGCAGCTACACTGTAAAAAATGATTGTGATTTTAACAGTAAAATACTGTAAAAATGCTACAGTGAAAAATTGTTAATTGGTTAACAGAAAGTTTGCTTACTATATACGGTAAATAACTGTGATAGATCTAATGGTACATTTAATGTAATTTTACAGTAAAATACCATTGAATTTACAGTTTTTGAAAGTGAAAAAGAACTCTTATAATTTACAGTGAAAAACAGTAAATTGACATTCCCACAATTCCCTGCATGACACTTCTTATTTTATGTATTTTTGTTGAAACAACTGTTTCTTCATAGTTTTCTTAGTTTTTTTCTAATCAGTTATGTACATTAGGGTTTTATGTTACATTTAATGTTGTTAAATTCATGTTTATTACATTTTTAAAAATTCACGTGTTACCATGATGGTGTTTAATGTTTGTGTGAATCACACTGTGCAGCTTCTGTATGTTAATATAAACTTTCTTGTGAAAGAGCTGTTTGAGATGAGCTTTGATTGATCATGTGACTCTCATCACTGCTGCAATTGTTGGTTGTCAGTGTATTACAATGGTATAATACAGATATTAAAACTTAAGCGGATTGGTAAATTAACATTATAAAATCATGAAATACGTTAAGTCTGTAAAACCTAATATGTTGCTACCATATTTTATACGGTAAATTTCTGGCAACCACAGCTGCCGGTATTTTACCGTAAATTGAACAGATTGTTTTTTTTTTACAGTGAGAGTTTAATTTGATCGCCAAACACAAAACACATAACACATTACAAATATCGTTATAAAAGGTGACCTAACTATTGAGAAATGTGTCCTAACGATTTAAAAAAATAAATAAAATAAAAATAAAACTGGGTAAAACCGGCCATAAAATTACATTGAAGTTTTAAAACTTTCAACATCAGAAGACAGCCTAATGTGTACTGGCAATTTGAAATTTAATTTGAAACTAAACTCATTTATAGAGTTGGTTTCATTTATTTAAAAAAATATAGGTTGCTAATGATTGGACTATAAACACTTCATTTTGGCATGCAGGGATTGTGTGATTGATTGTGTGTGTGTGTGTGTGTGTGTGTGTGTGTGTGTGTGTGTGTGTGTGTGTGTGTGTGTGTGTGTGTGTGTGTGTGTGTGTGTGTGTGAGAGAGAGAGAGAGAGAGAGAGAGAGAGAGAGAGAGTCTTGTGCTCAGTCATACAATATGACAGTTATATATATTATTTCATGAATAATGCCTATGATGTTTTTTCTACTCTTTAATGTTATAAATCACCACTCCAAATTAACTCATATATCTCACTTTTCATGAAGTTGTTTCAACTTTTGCTTTTTAAATCAGAAGAACGAAATAGCTCTCAGAAAAACGAAGGAAAAAAAAACGACTTTTCACATAATGAGTGTTACTGTTCTTTTCATTGATGTTTTCATTAAACTGTACATAATCTGTTAACATCTTAAAAATAGCGTTTTAGGGTTTCATGGCCATTTAAGGGCCTAGAACATTTCCTTCAATTTAACACAATATTCAACCAGTGTAGTGAAGCCAGAACAGGAGAAACCTTGTTTCAACTAACAACTCTTTTGTTGGGGACATATTTCCTTTCATTTAGTCAAGTCAAACAACCCGTTAAGATGTGCAAGCACTCTCTTTTAACGGTTGACTAATTAGCATTTTTAGACTTGTCCCAATATTTGTTTTAAAATGGAAATTAATAATTTTTCCTCAACATTGAGTGATTCCATATACTTTGTACCTCTATGTGCTCTGGAAAAAGACAAAAAAAAAGATGTTAATAAAAAATAATTAAGTGGATTTGATTGAGGTATGTTTCATGAACGTTAATCTATTGGAACAAAATTTTTTCTTTCATATCTGTGATAAATTTAACACAATATTCAACCAGTGTAGTGCAGCCGGAACAGGAGAAACCTTGCAAAAGAGTTTTATACAATATAAAGGCCGGATAAAGAGCCACACCAAGTAATCAAGCCTTGAGGAAACAAAAATATTAATCACTGTCTTCAAATCCTTTACTGATAAAAATTTTCAATTTTGCGAATTCTGAGGTGATAAAAGCCACTTTACACCACTGAATTGATTTGTTTATTGAATTCACTGTTATCAAAAATCACTTCCAATTTGCTAGCATGAGCATGAGAATTTACAGATAAAGGACCAGAGTTTGTTTTTTTCTGTTTAATAGATTCTGGTTTTTCAAAGACTATAATATCTTTTTTAGATTCATTCAGCATATGAAAGTTAGCTGCCAGCCAGAAGGACAGTCCAACAAACAGTTCACCATGCTACAAAGCGAGGTATAGCTGTGTATCTTCCACATAGAAATGATACGTAATATTATGCTTCCGACAAATTTTACCTAAAGGGAGCAAATACAACGAAAACAAAAGTGGGCCCAAAATTGATCCCTGAGGTACACCAAGTTAATTGTACCATAGAGGGAGAAAAATTCCCAGCCGCAACCGAATTTTCTTTTTTCAGAAAGATACGATTTAACCAGTTCAACCAGTTACTTTACCGTTCAAGCAAAATGGTGTAAGGCCGCGCCCGATCGGCCTAATGGGTGAAGGTCTCTGCGCGTTACTGTGCATCATTAAATTTGAGCGAATGTTTGACTATTCTTTTAACTCTTTACTGAAAATAATGTCGATTATATACCAGAATAAAATCAAATGTTTACAATTTATTATGTCAGGTAAATGTATCATGCAAATTTCATAATCAGTTCAAATATAATAGATACAAAACATTAAATGCTCTGGAATAAAGAGAAAAGATGCAAACCTTGACATGAAATACGTGAGACTCTCAGCATTCACGGGCCAATTGGAGGTACAAATCGCCCGATCCTTTTGCTGCATTTCATTATATAGACAGAACTTCTTTCACATGGAAACATGTGCTAACAATGGAAATATGCATTCAAAGGCTACACCTTTTGGGAGCAACAGACCATTTGCTTGGAAGGCACCCCTAAACTCTAAAGAACTTTATTACCTTTTGGTTGACTTTTTTGGAAATGAGACATTTGTACCAGTTGCACTGAGACATTTCAAATTATATCAAACATGTGTAATACTGTAAGACAATTATTCACATTAAAACCATATAGATTTTGGATGAATTTCAGGTGATCTCAGCACGCGAGAGAGAGAGAGAGAGAGAGAGAGAGAGAGAGAGAGAGAGAGGGGGAGCGGGGGAAGAGAGAAAGAGATGTAGATTAAAATGATTCTGAGGTGAGACTAGTTCTCTCAGAAAGTAGCCTTCCAGTTCTTCCAGTTTTTCCAATCTTGCAATGGTATGGTCAATGGTGTCAAAAAAGTCACACTGAGATCCAGTAGGACCAGATTTGCAGAATACCCTAAATCCACAGCAAACAAAAGATCCTTCAAGGCCTTGAGCAACACTGACTCTGTACAGCGGTGCTGTCTAAAACCAGATTGATACTTCATTGTCACTTAAAAATGCAGACAATTGATGGAAAACATAATTTTCCGATACATTAGATATGGTAATATATCTCAAATATATGGATCTAGACTGGTCTATTCATTTAAGGCTATTAAATAGCAGTCCTAAACTAGTTTCTCATAATACAAATAAGTTAGCAAGTTGGTATGAGCCAGAACAATCATCAGAAATATAGAAAATAATACAAACGGAATACCGGACTTGATAACCATCAAAACAAACAGGTGTTTCTTGAACAGATGAAGCAGGTGAGTAAAAACAAGTCAGAGATATTTATGATTGATGAATATTGAATACCAGTCCTTTCCTTTACACCAGGTATTGGGATGTGATGGTGAGCTGTGAGTGGAGGAGACTGGAAAGCATACAGACGGTTGGGATTGGTGAGTAGCGGAGCGGGGAACAGGTGAGGACACACAGATACAATTGGAGAGTCTTAGGAGACCGCTGGAGGAATACGAGGAGATCTCGGGTGTGTGACCGGGAACCCACAGGAGACAACAGGCACGGAGTCTGTAATCCACATTACAGAGCAGGCGATGAGTGACATAATGCGTGCTTAGCTGATGATGGACAGGTGCAGGAGATTAGGATCTGGAGAGAGTGAACATAGATGTGTTTGGAGACACTCAGACACTCTGAAAATGAAAATGAAGTGGTATTTGGGGTTAAGATTGTGCAAACTACAGCTACCATTGTAAATACACAATGCTAACATGAACTGTTATCAAAAGATATGACGTTGATTCGGATGAACATCATACATGCATGCAAATCTTCTGCAGCCTACACACGACGTACACGTTATACAATATATTGGTAGCTTACCTTTTGGTAATTCCTTGATTTACTTACTGACAACTGAAGTATGACATTACATGCTTGTAATTTCATTCAGTCTTTATATATAAAGAAGATATGGTGATATACAACGCGCACCGCTTGCATAGTATCATCTGAAGAGACAGGAAAGTTTGTTTTTCTGAGGTATGAGACTTTTTATTTCTTAACAAGTGAGCAGACCCTTTTTCAGGTACGCTTAATTAAAATAATAGGTAACACTGATATGTGAAATAGCGTATACATAGTTGGAATTCCAACAGCTCCACAAGACCTAAGACATAAACTATCATTTTTACAATAAATGTTTCAGAGATTAGGGTTACTAATATTTATATTAGGGGTATATATTAGGGGTATTTGATACAGCCCTTTCGATCACAGATAACATCACCCACATTCAGACACACAAAGTTCACTTTTTATCAGTCCTCTGATGTCATCACGCGCGCACACACCTCTAATAAAACTCCATTGTGTGTGGTGGCGTGTTTTTCCTCAGTCTGGACCTGATCTCGATCATACGTGCCTCTACATGTCAGTGCTTCACTGCGGTCTATTTTTCCAGATTTCAGCATCAGTGATTTCACGCAAACTCTGCAGGTCCATGATTATGCAACGCTGTGATGAAAGGGAACTAATGCATATTGTATATAGTTCACTACACTGTACTGTAACCTGTACTGGAAAAAAATCAGAGCAACAGTCACCATGGCACCAGTATTTAGACAGTTCAATCTGAATGAGAATTAATTGATGTGAAATATAAATAAAAGCTAATTGTTGTGCTAGTCTAATACTTTTTGGGCCCCCTGAATAACACTGTGTATTTCAGGTAAGATGAAAAAGAGTGTTAACCCATTTAATCCCAAATTTTTCCCAGACACAAAAATGTCCAAATCATGTGTCATTAGTATCCCTTTGAAACAATCAATCATAATTTTTAGAAATTTTCATGGAAAAGTGTGTGAAAAAGTGTGTTTTATGATCGGTCACAATTGTGACCGGTGGGATACTGTGTTGTATCAACCATTGGACAGACTGAATATAGGTCTATTTGACCTGTGCAGTGTGTGTGTGTTTGTGTTTGTGTTTGTGTTTGTGTGTGTGTGTGTGTGTGTGTGTGTGCGTGTGTGTGTGCGTGTATGGAGTCCCCCTAGTCCCACTTTGTCAAAAAAAATAATTATAACTATCTCGTGGCCTCAAGATAGTAACTCGTGGCCTCAAGATTGTATCTTGAGGCCACGGGATAGTATCTTGAAGCCACGGGATGCTATCTTGAGGCCACGGGATGCTATCTTGAGGCCACGGGATGCTATCTTGAGGCCACGGTATGCTATCTTGAGGCCACGGGATGCTCTCTTGAGGCCACGGGATAGTATCTTGAGGCCACGGGATAGTATCTTGAGGCCACGGGATAGCATCTTGAGGCCACGGGATGCTATCTTGAGGCCACGGGATGCTATTTTGAGGACACGGGATGCTATCTTGAGGCCACGAGATGCTATCTTGAGGCCATGGTATAGTATCTTGAGGCCACGGGATGCTATCTAGAGGCCACGGGATGCTATCTTGAGGCCACGGGATGCTATCTTGAGGCCACGGTATGCTATCTTGAGGCCACGGTATGCTATCTTGAGGCCACGAGATGCTATCTTGAGGCCATGGTATAGTATCTTGAGGCCACGGGATGCTATCTAGAGGCCACGGGATGCTATCTTGAGGCCACGGGATGCTATCTTGAGGCCACGGGATGCTATCTTGAGGCCACGGGATGCTATCTTGAGGCCACGGTATGCTATCTTGAGGCCACGGGATGCTCTCTTGAGGCCACGGGATAGTATCTTGAGGCCACGGGATAGTATCTTGAGGCCACGGGATAGCATCTTGAGGCCACGGGATGCTATCTTGAGGCCACAGGATGCTATCTTGAGACCACGGGATGCTATCTTGAGGCCACGAGATGCTATCTTGAGGCCATGGTATAGTATCTTGAGGCCACGGGATGCTATCTAGAGGCCACGGGATGCTATCTTGAGGCCACGGCCACGGGATGCTATCTTGAGGCCATGGGATGCTATCTTGAGGCCATGGCATGCTATCTTGAGGCCACCGGATGCTATCTTGAGGCCACGGGATGCTATCCTGAGGCCACGGGATGCTATCTTGAGGCCACGGGATGCTATCTTGAGGACACGGGATGCTATCTTGAGGACACGGGATGCTATCTTGAGGCCACGGTATAGTATCTTGAGGCCACCGGATGCTATCTTGAGGCCACGGGATGCTATCTTGAGGCCACGGGATGCTATCTTGAGGCCACGGGATGCTATCTTGAGGCCACGGGATGCTATCTTGAGGCCACGGGATAGTATCTTGAGGCCACGGGATAGTATCCTGAGGCCACGGGATAGTATCTTGAGGACACGGGATGCTATCTTGAGGACACGGGATGCTATCTTGAGGCCACGGTATAGTATCTTGAGGCCACGGGATGCTATCTTGAGGCCACGGGATGCTATCTTGAGGGCACGGGATGCTATCTTGAGGCCACGGGATGCTATCTTGAGGACACGGGATGCTATCTTGAGGACACGGGATGCTATCTTGAGGCCACGGTATAGTATCTTGAGGCCACAGGATGGTATCTTGAGGCCACCAGATGCTATCTTGAGGCCACCGGATGCTATCTTGAGGCCACCGGATGCTATCTTGAGGCCACGGGGTGCTCTCTTGAGGCCACGGGATAGTATCTTGAGGCCACGGGATAGTATCTTGAGGCCTCAAGATAGCATCCCGTGGCCTCAAGATAGTATCCTGTGGCCTCGGGATAGTAGCTTGAGGCCACGGGATAGTATCCCCAGGCCTCAAGATAGCATCCCGTGGCCTCAAGAGAGCATCCCGTGGCCTCAAGATAGCATCCTTTGGCCTCAGGATAGTATATTGTGGCCTCAAGATAGCATCCCGTGGCCTCGGGATAGCATCCCGTGGCCTCAAGATACTATACCGTGGCCTCAAGATAGCATCCCGTGGCCTCAAGATAGCAACCTGTGTCCTCAAGATAGCATCCCGTGGCCTCAAGATAGCATCCCGTGTCCTCAAGATAGCATCCCGTGGCCTCAAGATAGCATCCCGTGTCCTCAAGATACTATCCCGTGGCCTCAAGATACTATCCCGTGGCCTCAAGATAGCATCCCGTGGCCTCAAGATAGCATACTGTGGCCTCAAGATAGCATCCCTTGGCCTCAAGATAGCATCCCGTGGCCTCAAGATAGCATCCCGTGGCCTCAAGATAGCATTCTGTGGCCTCAGGATAGTATATTGTGGCCTCAAGATAGCATCCCGTGGCCTCGAGATAGTATCCCGTGGCCTCAAGATAGTATCCCGTGCCCTCAAGATAGTATCCCGTGGCCTCAAGATAGCATCCCGTGGCCTCGGGATAGTATCTTGAGGCCTCGGGATAGCATCCCGTGGCCTCGGGATAGTATCTTGAGGCCTCAGGATAGCATCCCGTGGCCTCAAGATAGCATCCCGTTGCCACGGGATAGCATCCTTTGGCCTCAAGATAGCATCCCGTGGCCTCGGGATAGCATATTGTGGCCTCAAGACAGCATCCCGTGGCCTCGGGATATTATCTTGAGGCCACGGGATAGTATCTTGTGTGTGTGTTTGTGGAAAGTTGCAGTAGGTAGGAAGTTAGGTAGCAGCAGAATTAGCTAGTAGAATTAGCTAGCTAGCTAGTCTTCCTTGGGTCCGTGTGTGTGCGTGTGTGTGTGTTTTTCTGTGTGTGTCTGTGTGTAAAATTAGGTAGAAAGTTAGGTAGCAGAAAGTAAGGTAGAACAGTTAGCCTATGTGTATTAGCATGTAGATACAATGGGCTATCCCACCGGTCACTATTGTTGCCGGTGACATGTTTGTGAGTTCTATGACCACATTAAACAAAGTTGAGTAATTACAAATGCATATATCAATACTAGACACCTTTAACATGATGTGTACCAAAAATCAATGTCCTATCTTTATGTTAACATACTTTAATAACCTTTTCTTTGGGAGCTTTCTTGCTGCCATACTGTTCTCTTGGCGCAAAAAAGGAAGTAAACTGCTCTGGTCATGTGACAATTTACAGTAAACATGCGACACTGCACATATTTCATTGAGACCCTTTATTATTTCAATATCTGCTGGAAATGCATTGATAGAACATTCAGTAACATTTTTATAGCCTTAGAAATGAAATATTTTTTTACGGTCACTATTGTGACCAGTGGGATTAAATGGTTAATGGAGAAATTCAAAAACTGGTTTTGTTTTTAAAGTCCACCTGCTGTGGAAATCCAGCTTTTAATGTTGTTTATATGTCTATGTGGTGGATTTAATATGCTTTATGTGTAAATTCATAAGTCGACAGCATTGCTGAGTATTTTCTCCAGAAAACTGCAGTGAACCAAAGACTCAAAAACACGGTATGAAATCGCTGGTGTTTCTGACGTACAAACTACATTGTAACCAATCAGATCAACGAGTGGATCTCTGCGCTGCTGTGAGTGAGTGGAGGCGGGGCTCATTTGCATATTCAAAGAACCGCGTTTACTAAATGAGGCAAGGATGTCGTCGAGTTACATTCAAGATATTTTAAGGCATGGATTTTTTTTCCAAGGAAAAAAACGTTTAAATAGCCTACGTAATTTTGGTGATCAAAGATGAGTTTTAAGGGATACAATTATTGACTACAGGGGAATTGAATGCATAGTACCATTATGCATGTAGTCAGAGGGGATTGAAACATTTTGATATGAGTAAATATGCATTCAGCCAACAATACACATTTCAAGACACTGTAGCTACTATAACCCAACGACTTTCAGTGTGTGTATATGTGTAATGAATGGCCAGAAGGAAGCGGTTACGGTGCAGCTTGGAAGTTAATTCAGATTTTGTACTGGATCATGTCGTGTAGATTTACAATAGCATGTTTTACAGCCTGTGTCATATTTGAAATGCAAATGCAAAGGCCTCTAAATTATCAACACGATCAAAACGTTCTTGAAAAACTTTTTGTTCACGATCAACTTCATGCCTTCTGTTGTCTGATTGATATTTTTAGCAAATAAAAGCCTTTAGTAGGCTATAACAGTGAAAACCTATACCTTCAGCTCGTGCTTCATGTGTCTTTTTGCTGTGAAGTCTTCACTGATTTTTATAAAGTAAACGTAAGAATAATTTGCCTATTGTGAGTAGCCTAATATTTTAAGATGAAGATCATGTTCATATAGGCTATGCGAGTATCAGATATATAATCCATCAGGCTTTTGAGGAAGGTTCATGTTCCTCTCTCAATCATCATGCATGTTTTAAAGTACAAAGCTTTGATCATAAAACTAAGCATTTAAATATCATCTTAAGGCAGATATAGAGTGTCAACTGATAAATATGCATTTCCAACGCATTTCATGTAAGCTGATGTACTGTCACAAAGATCAGAATTTCATTGTACTTTTTGGCCATATAAATACCTGCAACTGCACCAAATGGCATATTTTTGCTCAGTTTTCGGCATCTGAATAAAAGTGAGGTGTTTTTTCTTCCTGCATGTGAACTCCATATTCTCATATGAGCCTTTAAAGCCTTATTTAAAAAAAGAAAGTTTCAACAAACAGTTCCATTTAAAAAAAAAATAGCCTATATATTTTTGTGGACTATTAATAAACAAGTACCTCCGTAAAAAATATTCATGTGACATTATTACATCGTAATGCAGGCTTCAGGGGCTTTGAATGAAGAAGACCAGTATTTTACCTATATTAAACCATTCCACTGGTCTCAGTTCAATAAAAGCACACTTGGCATTGCATGTTGTTGCAACTCACAAAGTTACATGAAGTAGGCCTATATAGCCTAGTGTATATGAACTGAATGCAAAAATTCTGTATGCATCACCAGATGGTCAACTACAAATTGTCAAAATGTGCCTAAACAACTCAATGTGTGGTGTAGTGTTCCACAATGCAATTCATTTAACTTCTTCCAGTTAACATTTCCTCCTCCAACATTACTTGTCTCAGATAACTGGCTAAGTGACTAAAATGTAGAACACTTTTGTTTGGAATTTATTGTTGCATAATGGCTGTGCTGTTTCACATTCTTACATTCTAGTAAGCACAAGGCAGTGTTCAGTAACTTGCACACTAGTATTTTATTGTGAACAAAAACATTTATCTCGGTCTACTACAGCCCTACCAACAAATTTGTTTTTTATTTATTTATCGCATTTTAATAAGAACAAAACAATTTACATCCAGGAGTACATATAACCATTCATGTCAGGGATCAACGAAGAACGAAGAAATCTGATTAACAAAGCTTCAGCGTATATTAGTATCGTGCCTCCACCTGCCGGACAGACCCTGTTACTGCAGTCAATGCTCAAATACCACAAGCATCCACTAGGCGGAGCTACACGCCGATATATGGTTAGTCTCTTACTGCAGTGGGCGGGACCTTTCATTTGATTGGTTGAACGGATGTCAATCACCTCTGGTCGATAGCAAACGAGCTAACTAGCTCCACACAGGCAAAATACTGCCTGAAACATAACAGCGAAAAATCGGCGGGTTACTTATTTAAATGTATTTATTTATTTTTTATATATCGAAACGTTAGGTCCTAAAATTGCAGAAACTGGGGCGAAAGGAGAGGTATGTTGATTATTGTGTCAGTAATAAGTTAATTGGAAACAGTAGCTCAGCTCACACGCTACTAGACACAAACATATTAGCTTAACGCTGATGCAAATAACTACATCAAAATGTCGGTGTTATTAAACACACATTCGTTAAATATATAAGCATTGTTTAATCTCTAGAGAATAATTCACGTTCTGTAAATTCTTTCATTAAGTATATCATTGTTAGTTTAAATAAACCATTTGTTTGCTGGTTTGTTTATTTGTTTTGCTAACTTGTGTGCCGGTGTAGTTGTTTCATTTTATTAACATTAGCAGCTATGTGTATATAGTATAACATATTAGCTGTGGCTCTATATGGCTGTAATCTTGTTTAAAAAGCTCGCAAGTCTAACAGATGTAGATGTAACTTAACCTTTCATTTCTTTAAAATCTCTACAATAACATCTATAAGGGTAATATTTGTTACGTTTACTATTAAATAATCATACGTAATTTCATTTATAATGATAGTAATAATGGTAAAAAAAAAATGAATAAATCACAATTTAAAGGGATAGTTCACCCAAAAAAAAAAAAAAAAAAAAAATCTGTCATTATTTACTCGCCTTCAAGTTGTTCAGAACATGTTTGAGTTTCTTTCTTCTGCTGAACACAAAAGAAGATACTTTGAAGAATATGACAAACCAAACAGTTGATGGAGAATATTTATCTTTCCATTCTGTGGAAGTCAATGGGGTTCATCAACTGTTTGGTTTGTCATATTCTTCAAAGTGTCTTCTATCTATTGTGTTCAGCAGAAGAAAGAAATTCGTACAGGTTTGGAACAACTTGATGGTGAGTCAATGACAAAATCGTCATTTTTTCCCTTTAAGTGAGCAGTCTAACAAGTGTGTGTGTAAAATACATTCACGTGTAAGTTTGTTAGACACACGAGAAGATAAAGCCTTTGTTAGCCGTTGCTGAATTGTTGTTTTTGGCTGTGATCAAACTGCAAACATAGAAGCATCTGGATATTAGTATCGGATAATAAAACAAATAATGAAATTAATAAATAATTTGTATTTTGTTTGAATTCTGTTAAATAAGTTGCAGTTGATTTTTGTAATTATTCTTACTTTATTAACTTCCTAATATTTCTATTAAAGACTAGCTACTCATAAAGCACCTCAAAATAGTTTACAAACTGCGTAATAAATGTATTAGTGTTGATAAATAAATTGAACGGTCGTAAAGAAATGAAGAAAATCCCTATTAAAGAAGCTTTGTGAAAAGCAGTTTGATTAATGTAGTTGTTTTTCTGTAATACAGTAGTCAACATTTGAAGTGAAACCTTTCATCAAATTTTGAACAATACCCGTTCTTGTAGTAGAATGGTCGTCCCAGATAATAATAACAGTTGTATTTGTGTACGTAAATAAATGAAGAAAATCCCTATTAAGGAAGCTTTGCGAAATGCAGTTTGATGAATTTTCCTGTTTTTCTGTAATATATTTGATCATTTATCTTGGTTTATTTTGCTCTGTATTAGAATGGTCGTCCCTGATGGTGGAAGTGTCATTCAGCCAGCCGATAATGGTGACGCCGACGGGACGATGTCCAGTTCTGAGCCCGAGTTCGGGCCGACCCTGACCACAGCGGAGCTCGAGGAGGTCCGAAAGCTCCAGGAGCTGGTGCGACGCCTGGAGGTCCAGAATCAAGCCCTGCGCAACAGGGGCAGCAAGCTAACTAACAGCAACCTCACCACAGGGAGTCACATTAACAACCTGGACGAGGTCATGGACACGTCCCCCAGAGCAGAGGATGCTGGGAGCTCGCTGTCTCCTCCGGCGGGCAGCAGTAGCAGTGAGGACATGTCTCCGCTGCCTGACGCCTGCAGGCCTGAGGATGAGGACGGGTTCTTGAGCTCACCGTGTGCTTCCGGCTCCAAACACACACTGGCACGCTTTAGCACTGCTGTGTCTCCAGACGTCTGCGATTCAGAGGCGCTGGGAGCGGGTCACGCTGGAATGGACCAGTCCGCCCTGGACGAGGTGGATGTTCTTGACTTGGAGACGTGTGCTCAGGCCGGCGATGAAGACAGCTGGTGGGTTTATCGATCTTTATTTTACTGTATCATCCTTGTTACACATTACATGTAGTTACTATAGGAATGACGATAAATTAAGCATAATTACATGCAACCATGCACTAAATCCAAATCCAATCCTGGCCAATCCTGTTCCTGGAGATCTACCTGCTGGCAAAGTTCAGTTACAACTAGGGTTGGGAATTGAAAATCGATTCAAGATTACTTGAGCTCAGGAATCGGATACTTGTTCTAAAATTAAAATTTCGATTCCTTTGTGAGCATTTCAAAATGACTTTAAACAGTTGAAGCGCGAGACGCCTCGCGATGTTTTCTGCAACACACACATTCAAAGCGCGCTCACAGAAAATGTGATTTTAAGCCATTCAAGCGTGAGACGACACTGTTTTCAGTGCACAGGCATGTGTAGGCTAACTATATTGGGCAACTCTTAAAGTGACAGCAGCTGCCGTCTCTATTTTTAATTACTCTGCGTCATTTTTAATTACTGTCTATTCTATTTTTAATTACTGAGTGTTTATTTGTTTAATAATGCTTGAAATTTATATTACTTAGGCTAGTTGTTTTCATGAAATTTTTAACGTTCCTTGCGTAAGTGTTCTTTAGCCTGTTCATGATATTCAGCTACAATTAAATGTTTAGAAATTGAATTTAGGAATTGATAAGAAGCAGAATCGAAATCGGAATCTGAGTCGTTAAAACTGAAACGATACCCAACCCTAGAATCCGTGAACCGCGTTATTTGAAAGCTGCATGATATATTTAAAGGGCAATTCCATGCAAAGGTCATCTTTACCATGAAAAAATAGTTTTAACCAAAAGAACAAAACCAGTTTTAAGTTGTCCATTTAGGTCTGTAATATACTGTATTAATGTGCTTTAACAAAGATTTTAAGAAAATTGCCTTGTTTATCCACCAGATATGAGGTGAGCTACAATGCTTAAATTACATTTTCAACCAGCCATATTTCATGCTTTCAAAAAAAAAGATATCAAAGACCCCCCTTTTTAAACTTTATTTTAACAGTAAGCATTTTGCAGAAAGATGGAGGCATGCCTGAGAAATAAATATACTAATTTGGTCATAACAGCACTGCCTGTTGAATTTATAAGGGCTGTAATAAAGAGGTCTTGACGCCTCAGTGCACTGTCACGCCCATAACGTTGTAAAGGTTTAGTTTATTTAATATGACAATTATAAATGCAAATAACTTGAAACTTTATTTACAAAGCTAAATTATGTTTATGCTTTTCATCTCAGACAATTCATCTCACTACTTTGCTCTGAACAACCATAATAATGCGTTACGAACGTGACCGTTATAGTCGCTTCATATTAAATCTTGCATATGACTATTGTGATCTGTTTCAAGACAGAGAGGATTTTGGCCACTTCATTTCAAGTTTTGTTTTGTAGAAAGACTTTATTTAAAGTGAATTTCGTTTTGTATAAATTGTATCTTAATTTTAAATCAAAGTTTCATCAACCAATTGACTGGAAATATAGCATGGAGGTGCGATCACTTGCAACATGTAAACTTGAGCGCGTCTCATCACTGAACAGAAACTCAACGTATGCCTCTCAGAAATATAGCCTATCTATAGAAAGATTGCAAAGATCAAAACGAAAAGAAATAGGCAACTCTCTGATTGTGTAATCTGTGCTTTTTCCACCACCACGTCCCTTTAGAGGCTCGGTACGGTCACGCTGACAAAATAATAATAATAATAGGCTAATAATATTGCGTGTCAATTATTTTGTCAAATCAATTTTATACGAAATAAAATGTGATGATTTTGACTCGCGACTGTCCATTAAAATCCATAAACCGGCCGAAAACCGCGCGATCGTTTAGACACAAAAAACGTAGGCGTTACATGATACATGCTAGTGACTCACATCTACGGACAATAATGTCCATCGGGTCACCTGACTGTGGAGGAAACCTGTGATTTGAACTCCTATATGACGAACATTAATTGTTAATGTATTTTAATTTTGACTGTCTTGCCTAATAGTCTCTGCTTTAATGTTTCGTCTGTGTGTTTGTAGTAGCCTATTCACGTCCTAGTCGAGCGGCGTCCTGCAATAGCGCGGGGAACCTGATTGGTTTAGGCGCGAAACAGGCGCCCTCTAAATCGCTCGCGCTTCCTGTCATTCAAGCTCAGGTTATGATCTTCAGAATCATTTCAGACAGTCTTCTTAATGTGAAAGCACAGCCTTTATGCGTCAACAAAAGTGCTATGATGCTTTATTGATTTTCCAAACAGATTCTATGTATTTCAGACGCATCCATAACAGGGTTTTTGTCACATCCATAACGTAGGTTTTTCCTCATAATACACTTCATAAAAAAAAATATATATTTTAAACATTGATATTTTTATGTTCAGCTTTGACCTCTTCATCATGTGGATAGCAATATTTATACATTGGATTTAAAAGTTCACAGGCTTTAAAGGAAAACTCTGTCATTTCCCGTCACATCCATAACGCATGCATATTTTCCTTTTTTGGGGGTGCTTAAATATATTTTAGAAAAACATATTTTGCCTGTCAATTCCCCAGATTGGGTGCTCTGAGAATATGCATTTCCAATTTAAATATTGTAAGAAGTTTTTTTTTTCTGAGACATTTCACCTGTCATTATGAGTTCAAATGTCACATCCATAACGCTGGAATTACCCTAAGCCATTTAAAAATCATAATATAGCATAGTGCTAATGGGCCTCAATCTACCGTAGAAACGAGCGCAGAAATCATCTTACGACACGTTCACAGGTGATTCATGAAACATTCGAGAAATTTATCTTTCTTCAAAAACACCCAGTTAACCTTGCAATTCCAAACAGTTATATTAATTTATATTAAATGCCGGTAAATGAAACGAAACATTTACAAACGCTATAAACTTCAAATTTAATGGTATTCAGAACAGAACAAAAACAGAACAAAAATGATATTAAACTAAAATAAAACACTAATTAGGCTATAGTGGCATTCATTATGAACAACATATAGGCTAATGGGCTCACCTCTCTCATTCGGCAAGAATCCAAATATGTTTCCATATTTGCCATGTAACATAAATTATGGTTGCTAAACTATTATTCATTCTGTAAACAAGGTGTTGTATTTCACTCGTGTTCCAATATCCACATAAAACAGCATCCTTCACGCGGTCAGAATTGTGTTTGGTTAGGCGCTGCACGCTGATTTATTCGGTAAAAGTAAAAGCAGTTTTTTTTATGCAAAATCCCATAATGTGCATTAAAATAGGTGGATGGAAACTAATGAAACCTGAGAGGTTTCTGTCCCACCGTTGAAGGTCCAGGTAACCTCAACTTAGTGGATCCGAAAAAAGTCTTATAAGGAGGTATGATTGCTTTATATGATGAACAGATTTATTAGGCTTTTATTTACATAAATAATGATCGACAAACATACATAGTTCGAGTCACAAGCTGAAACGGGCATCACACATTAGAACAAACCTCATTGGTTCTCATGCAATACACGCGCAGTTTCTGTGTTCATCACATGTGATGTTTTGTATGTGAATAAAAGCCTCAGTTAAATCTGTTCATCATATATAGCGATCAGATTTGGATTTAACTCTCAGGTTTTCATTACAAATATCGTGATTTGTGTTTTGAAGATGAACCAAAGACTGACATGAGTAAATGTGATTTGTGTCGTTCTGAATGTATCAGTGATGCATGGGTGAATTTTGCTGAGAGTGGGATCTTCCTGCGTGTAAACGGGACGTCCAGTGGCATCTCTAGAATCAAAGAGGAAGCCTGGCCTTGCCGTGTTAGTGCTGGGGTCCTCTCTGTGGTTAAGAGCTGTTTTAAATCCACTTTGGATATTAGGGAAGGTCAGGCTGAAGGGTGCAGTGCCTAGGTGAAGTTTTGTTCAGCCCAATGAATACATTTTACTCTTGATTGGCTAAATTATATATATAGTGAATGTAACCATGTAGTCTATGCTTTACATTGTGCAAAAGAAAAGAAAAAAGGTTCTAATCATGTTGTAACAACAATCTTAGTCAGAATTACTGTTTGGTGCACATTACGCTTGTTTACTGAAGTCTATAGACTATACAAGTCTATATAATTTATCAGAGACTCGCTTGCTTAAGGCTCGTCCACTCCTGACAGCAAAATAGAAATATTTGCAAGACTTTATAACATTTACAGATGGAGAAACCTGTGAAATGTAAGTTCTGCACTGAGAAAAACACGACATCTCAAACACATTAAACGGCACAAGCATTCAGAGCATCTGACAGGCCAAGCCCTTAGGATAACGCATGACTCGCGTTTAGGACAAATTGGGTGACGCACGTTCCCCACAGTAACTCACTGCTTGTCCTCCGCTCGTAGTGTCAAACTACGGCATCTCTATTTAAACGGCCTCATCCTAGATTGTTTATAAAAATATACCTATTACGATATTTCGTACAAACTCGATATTTTGAGTTTTGAGCCCAGACCTATTTTGAATTCAAATGTGCGGGAAATGTTTCTAAAAATGAACAACTAACACTTATGAAGCCAAAGTGTGATCCTGGGATACTTGCCAAGACGGACATTCTGACTGAATTCTGTGTAAATTTGTCCTTTCAAATGCAAGAAGCCCAGAAAGAGAGTTTAGTATTCGCACGAGGCTTTCTGAGCGCTCGCTTCTGATGTGTGTGCACAGAAAACCAAATCCAGCTCTTCAGCATCATCTTGCGCTCGATTGTTTAAACTGGCAAAGGCGTAAGAACACATGCAAATGATAGGCCTACACGTTTGCGACCAAATATGTAATCTATTTCAGAGTGTCTTTTGTGCTGAACGGTGCACCTGCATCTCATGTTCAGCACTGGATGAATAACAGGCTTCCTGCTGAAAGGTAAATAAGAGGATGACATCTAGTGGAAAAGACTAAAAATAAAGTTCACGTTAATCAGAAATTATGCTCAGTGTTTGTGGAAAAAGATCTAGAGCTGCCCCACGTTCATTTACGCCATTAGTTGACTAGTCGCACATTTATGTGTTCATTTAATTATTTTAATTAGAAAATGGTTTGAGTTTCAGGTCTAAGAGAGAATATTACATGTGAAATTACAGAGAAATACTAAACCATAATAAGGATGAGCCTTTAAAATATAAATTAAGCACTCAAACGATCGGCCACACTGGCAAAGGTAAGGATTATGAATCTGTTGGGGAAAAACTGGAAGGGCAGTCTATAGACATTTTAATAATTGACTGATAAGCTAGTGTTTTCTGAATCATTTCAGCTGCAAAGATGCAGGTGACGACACTGACTCAACAACATTGATTCGTCCATGGACAGAAATGCACGTTAAGTTAAAGCGTGGTACTAATATAGCTTCCACACTCCGCAGGAACACGGCTAAAAATATGCGGCTAAAAATAGCACACATTTATCTAGGTTAATGTTGGTGTGAGGCATTAGGCGGCTGCTAGCGTTAGCGTGTTTATAATATGTTTGAGATCAATGAATGATAGGCAAACGTTTGGATTTCTTGCCCAAAATAATTACCACATGGTCTAGCCGTTTAACAATCGGTCACAGACTGCCTGACTTTGCCAGTTGCTTTTGACTTTTTTTCCGCTACTAGCCTAACAAACTAATTAATATTTGGTTGACTAAGCTTCTTTTCATCGGCGAACGTTTAGCCGACTATTAGCGGGCAGCCCTAATAAAGATCGATTTTCATAAATGTATTTTTTTGGCTAAAGGCTGTTCTTTTTAGTCCATCCCTTGTATTTTCTTCAGCATTGATTTGTTTAATTGATAGAGAACTCCAAAAACGAAACATTAATAATCAGCTAATCTCTAATGCAGCTTTAATTTTAAGCAGAATAATCTAGCCACTAATCCTCCGGTGGATTGGCAATTATCCTCTCCGTATGTCATATCTGCTGCTTGAGGTTAACAGAGCCCTGTTTGTGGCAGCATTGGGTCGTATCTTTGGCACGTGGTAAGCAGCTTTCGGTGGATTAGTGCTTCATGTGATACTGCTCATTCTAGACGGTGAAAAAAGCGGATTGTTTTGACCTGGATGTGGACTGACTAGAACAGTTTTTCATAGGATCCATTATATGAAGCTGAAGTGTGTCATTTCGTTGTTAACATTGTCTCTCATCAGTTTAATGTGAATTCAGTCATCTAAATATGCACCAGTAAAACATTCATGGGCAGTTGTACTGTGTCTTTCAATATGCCTTCTAATGTTCATTCATGTTTATTGCTGTGACTATTAGTCGTGAAGAGATGTTTGGTGAACTTGTATACCATATTAAAGAGCATAAAATCTACATCTATTATTAGAATTTCATCATGAATTTAAAATCTCAGACTTTTTCATATTTGGAGTAACAGCACAAAGGTTATTGTTATTACTGGATGGCATGTGCGCTACAAATAACATTTTATAAAGTGTTGTTCATGCATTAACTGAAAACAGCACAGACTAAAAGATCTTAGTTCATCAAAATGAAGATTGATTAAAAGTGAGAAATCAATATTGTCAACCCAGCCCTAGCTTCCACACAGCTGACATTTAGTGGTTAACCAATGGATCGCCAAGGCGGATATTTAGCTTTTTATTTTTAGAAAATTCTTTCTCATCCATCTCGTCAGCAGATGCACATTTATATCACTTAAACAAGTCAATGTCTTAACAAGTTTTAACAAGTCAAAAAACTATTAATTTCATAAAACTTTCAACTCCAGCTGTAAGATCTTGTGAAGTGTGCGTTTGTAAACTGCATAAAAACATGTGCATGGTAGGGATGCACCAATATAAACATTTTGGCTGATACCGATCATTATTTTATAATAGACAGCGATAACCAATATATTGGCCGATAAATCTATATGCAAGTTTTTCTATAACTTTTGACAGCCTGATTACAAAAACAAAAGTTTCACCATTAAAATCCATGTCCCGAGCACACAATTAAAATGTTCTCATTATAATTGTATGTAGCCTATATATATGACTGACACATGTTGCGCTTTACTGTATTTTTCCTTTTTTGAAGTGATTCCAGTCATATTTCAAGCTATTCAAAACCATCATGTTGAACAGTGCGCATCAGAAGTGGATATGATCCATTATTTATCAGCTTTAATATATCGCCCGAAGTGTCTTATTGTACCGATAACATTAAAGATGAACATATATCGGCCGATACCGATACCCTAGCACAACGGTTGGTTCATGCGAATCAAATGCAGACAAGAGAGTTCAGCTGTCACTGGACATGCATGAGCGAAAAACTTTAAACCCTTGATTTCAAACTCAAGGACGACCGACAGTAAGACTTTTGACTGATTAATACTATCAGACCTCTTGTATGTCAAAAGATCATGCAAAAGTTTGTCATGACCCCTTTAATTCAAATATGTCTTGTACATTTTTTGACTTCTGACAATCCTTTCAAATAAGTCAGCAGTCCAGACTCTGCTTTCAAATAGGATCGGGAATCTTATTGTTATTGTTAAATTCTTCCTCTAGAAAGGAAATGGATGTTTGTGTCTGTCTAGAGAGAGAATGAGCTCCATCAGAGCAGTATTTGTACAGCATTTTGATGAGCTGCTCATGATGGATGGATTCTTCACAAATGAACGACAAGCATCTGTTCCAGTAAACACTGTCTGTCCCACAGAAACGACTGTTTGATTTCCCATATATTTACAGTTGAGCAACAATCACAACAGGAAGCTCTGGTGTGCCATCTTTATGGGATAGTAAGTTGAGTCCGTGTAAGACTTGGTGATGATTGTGAGATGGGTAAAGACGCCCCAGAGCTCTCGCTGTGACTAATTTCTAAGTTCTCGCCCAAAGCTAATTTTACCGGTTTAATTTCACGGTTGATGTTTATTATTACTGTTCTGTAAATGCGTCCTGTTTTTCTCTCTTCAGGTTGTACGTGTCCCCAAAGAAGCAGGTTGTGGCAGATCAGGGGCCTGAATCACCACTGAAATGGTGTAGAAAAGTTCTCGATCACCCCAGTCCAGAGACTGAAGTCGCCTGTCGGACACTCATCAACCGACTTGACCAAAGTATGGAAACTTTACAAGATAATAGAAACAATATTTTGTGGTCATTTAACTGATGTTAACTAAACAAAGGGGTTGTTGTATACAGATGAATATCGAATGATTCAGGAACTGATCACAAGTGGACGATGATGAAATGCAGGTGTAAAAGGCTTTGAGCTTGTCCACTTTTGACCACTTCCAGGTAGTCAAAAACGCATTCGACTGAATTGCTTTCGTAGTGTAAACGCTCATGTGGACAAATGTGTTCAAACAGCCACAAAAGACCCACCCATAGACCCTGCCCTCGAAGAAATCAGGACAGAAGTGGTTGAAAGTGGACAAGAGAGACGGATTAAAACACCAGTAAATGGGATTCTCCAAAACGCATTTTAATACCAGATGTAAACGCGGCCACAGAGAGATACAGTTATGACATTTTGATTAAACATTACGCAACATTTTTATAAAACATTAAACATTTTGCATGGTTTAATTGTTCACAATAAGATCTATAACATGCACAGGGCTCAACACTAAGGAATTTTTCTAGTGGCCTCGCCGCAAAAAAGTAAATAAAATAACATAGTTACTGTTTTCAATGTTTTTGACTCCTGTAACCTTGTATTCTAATAAATAAGCTTATTACACTATTTTAAATACCAGTGAAATTTCACAATTCTTGTTTCCAATTTCGAAACCACAGCAAAAACTACTTTCCAAACTAATTTAAGTTCAAGTTCAAATTCAAGTTCAAATCACGATGGACACAAATCCAGATCTGCCTTATATAGTTTAAATACCAAAATGGGGGAGAAAAGACAATCGCAACTTCCATTTCATGCTGACTTTAATGTCACCATGTTAAATTAAATGAGGACCATTAATATACACTACACTGAGTGCCCAAAAAGCTATAGAAATGTTACAATATAAATTGCGTATAAGTATGTATTTCTTTTACACACCTGGCAGCAGTTTGAAAGCAGCAAGACAGTCTCTGAATTTTAAGTAATAGACTGATGAAAACACAATCTAAAAGTTAACAGGTAAAAATGTTGAATGTTCTACTGGAACAAACACATAGTAACTAGTT
This sequence comes from Meda fulgida, assembly GCA_030578275.1. Taxonomy (NCBI): domain Eukaryota; kingdom Metazoa; phylum Chordata; class Actinopteri; order Cypriniformes; family Leuciscidae; genus Meda; species Meda fulgida. The sequence continues at coordinate 5,149,926 of CM060629.1, read as the reverse complement.
AATGTATTTTTTCCCCCTGAAATCCTGAAATTTTCCTGTAAGGGTCGTTTTTTACATAATTCCATTAGTCACATTTCTTATAAGAATAACTTCTTGATGAACGTGCATATTTATTATCATTATTGAGCTTCTTTCTTTGTTGTGTCAGTTGCTCTGTCAAGTCTTATGTTTAATGCTCACTAAACATGCTCAGCGGGTGAATTTTGAAAAGTTAGTGAGGTCCAAAACAACACTGCACCCCGCTGATATTCATTGTATGGACATGTGGGTGAATAAATGATTTTATTTTTGTATCTGGTTGTTAGACATGGTCATTAAATGATTTGATTTTTGTGTTTTGCAGCATCTAGATGGAAGAACGTGTACAGTAGCCCATCTCAGACAGCTGAGGCTGGCGTGTCAGCATCGTCTTCTGCTGGGTACCTCAAATCAACTAACAAAACACTACTAACCTCTGGCAGCTCAGGTATGGCATTAACCCACGCCTTACAGCCTCTCACCACAACACACACACACACACACCCATGCAAGCGTTCAGTGTGGGCAGAGCTGCTTTGACTTTGTTTGTGTTCAGTACACATAAAGCATATGATGAGGTCAGATATCATGCATGAGGTTCTGGCAACATTTCTGGCTGGCAAATTCCTCTTCAGCTATGTGTGTTTTACAACCTGTTTGGTCTGCAGTGTGTGTTAAAGGCATGAGTAACTGCCTCTGCATGAGTTTTTGCTGTTTAATGAACCACATTGGTAGCCAGAAATGATTGTAGTTGCTTCGCTGCAGGCATGTGACTCACTTTTAGTGCTAGGGCTGGACGGTATGGACCAAAAATCATATTTCAGTATTTTTTAGGCTGAATGGTGATAAATAATGTCTCTGTATTTCCTATGGAGTGGATAAATGTTGTGTTTTTATGAGGCCCACCTTTGGTAAATAAAGCTGGCAAAGCACTTTGTTTTCTGGTTGTGATGTTTCACAAGATTAAATGTTTTTAAAGATCATCTGATATTTTAAATTTTAATAATCTCCAAATCAGGGCTCAAAGCTAAGGATTTTTTGTACTGGCACAGTTGGGCCAGTGGTTCAGATTTTTACTTGCCCTAGTATAATTTTCACTGGCCCCACCACAAAAAAGTAACAAATAAACGAAAACAATAACTAGGCCTATTTTATTTTCTTATTTTTAAAACCTTAAATGAAACCTGAAACATTAAATTAGGTTATGACAGCAATGCCTACTAGCCTAACTCATAAATATTATTAAAGACAAGTAAACAGTCAATCATAAAATAACAACAAATAATCAAATTTTGAGAAACGGCTCACATTAATACAATAGAACAAACATACAAATGAAATAAACACTGCTTTTCAGGTTGCTATAACAATAGTTTTATGGTACAGAAATTAAATAAAGAAGGCTAATCAAATGTAAAAAACACTGCAAAGACTTTACTGTATAAATTAAATCTAGATTAATCCTTATTTAAGTTACAAAAGTTATTCAGTCAAGAGCAGAGAGTGATTTTTACATCAAATTTAGTTTGTCTTTTGCCTTTTAGTTTTAGTCATTTTAGTCATCTGAATTGTTTTAGATTTAGTCGACTAATAAGAAAATATGATTTTAGTTGACTAAAATCTGATGAATTTAGTTAAATTGTAATTTATCAATTAAGCATTTCTCTAAAAAATGTCTAAACTCATTATGTACTCCTGGAGAAAACATATTAAGCTGTTAAATGAATGATATTAAGGTTTGAACATGCAATGCAGACACAGATAATAGCTGCTGTGACATAACATGTCTTTGTTCATCTAAAATAAAACCACTTCTCAAAAAAAGAAACGAGAACGTGGTCTGTTCTTAAATGAATGATATGGTGAATTCAGGTTGATTGAGATGACTGTGAAAAAGTGTCCCAATCAGCCTGAAGTCTTCCTTGTGCAGTCTTTATAACCACGTGCAACATTCTTCAATCTTTCTAGCAGACGTATTTATTTGTATAAATTAAATAGAGATTAATCCTTATTAAAGCTATAAAAAGTAATTCAGTCAAGAGCATTGAGTTGTCACTTTAAAGCCGAATGCATGGATCTAATGCACTGATACACATCCAATGGTGTCCCAGCTGTGTGTGTTTACGCGATTACTCACCAAAACAGACATTTTTACATAATTGTGTGTATTTTTCCATTCAAGTGCAGAAACAGGCGAAAGAGGGCTCAATTCTGCACTCGTGCGCTGTCTGAGAGGCGGACTGGACTGAATTGAGCTCTCTTTTTTAAGTCGTCATGCTTTTTCAGATTTATCCATACGTCTGCTCTTCTTTCTACCACACGTTTGCATTTTTTTGAAACATTTTATGAGACAGTAAGTGTCTGCCAACTTGTGTCCCGCTGGGTAGATCAGCACGTTACAATCCAAATGTGCACATCTATCACTCAGGACATCAGCTCTGACTGGAGTCTGGATCTCTCCCCAAATCGTCACTGCCTAACATTTTCATCTTGTGTAAATTAATGAAATTCATTTATTTCGTCATAGTTTTTGTCATTCAAAACAGAATTTTAATTTAGTTTCATTTTTGTATTTGAAAAAATGTTGTTGACTTAAATTGACACATTATTCAAATTATTCCTCAGCTAAATTAGCACAGCATAAGACGACGTGAAAGAGAACTTATTTGTGCACTGTCTGAGATGCGGCTTTCTGTAATGTAATACGCATACACATAACGTCACCATTTTTATGTATATTTTTCACAAAAATTAAACCCGTTTTCAAAAGTGTGCCTTTTTAGGCCCTAAAAACGCTGGTTTCGTGTAAATGAACAGCCACAAGTCATTTTTTGTTTTTAGTTGAAAATCGTGTCTTGTAAACGGCCTCAGAGACTCGCTCACTATCAGGAAAAAACTATGCAAAATAGAAAATACTTGTGGTGTTTCTAACATTACAGATAAGAGTATAACAGTCAAATGCAAGTTATGGCCTGGGGAAAACGCATCTCAAATGTGTTAAATGTGTTGTAGCTTAATATAAAGCTTCTTTATAGCTTTCTATCTATTATTATCAGTTTCATCGATCAGTTGGTGCAGCCCTGATATTGAGTGTTTTCTGTTGTATACAGGTCACATGGGCGCCCACTCTGCTCTCAGCTCACAGTCCTCTATTGACAGCGAGTTAAGCACCTCAGATGACTCCATCTCCATGGGCTATAAGCTTCAGGATCTGACTGACGTTCAGATAATGGCTCGTCTGCAGGAGGAGAGTAAGTGCTTCACCAGACACAATGCACCACTCATGCAAATGCAAATAAATGTAGGATATGAAAATGCTTTCTATTCTTGTTATCTGTTTTGAAACTCATTGCTTCAACAGAATGATCTGATTATGGTTCAGGCAAATTGTAGACAGCTGTTATTTGTGTATCGAGAACACTTTTAGAGATTAACTGGAGTCTCTTGTGGAACTATTACACAGTAGTTGAAGGTGAAAGCACACGTTTTATTATTTGACAAACCACATGGGTTTGTAGTCTGCAGATGATCTGACAAAACATTGGTAAATTTGAAAAAAGGAACAGGTGAAACTCGAAAAATGTGAATATCGTGCAAAAGTTATAATTTTGATGATTATGGCTTACAGCTTATGAAAACCCCAAATTCAAAATCTCAGAAAATTAGAATATTACATGAAATCATTTAAAAAAGGATTTTAAATACAGAAATGTCGGCCATCTGAAAAGTATAATCATGCATATGTATATAGTTATACTATATATGCTATATATATATATACTATACTATATATATATACTAAATGAATATATTAGTTTCACCTTTTAATTTGAATTACTGAAATACACAAAATTTTGCACAATATTGTAATTTTTTGAGTTTCACCTGTAAATTAACTAAGTTCAGTTACTGGTATTATTTTAATAATATTTGTCTTCAACAATCCCCTTGCTATCTCAAATTCAAACGTTGTTCAATCTGGTATGGAATGGCCACTTTTCACCATCAGCAATTTACTACGGACAAAATAAAACCCTACATAATATTGAATGTGCATTTTCTGTCAGAAATGTCATTTCAAAAAGACTCAGAGTCTTTCATTATAAACCGTGATTGCCAAAAACTATAAATCTCTGTGTGTACTGAAGCCAACATACTCTTATTAAATGCTGTAACTTCTACGGCTTACAAGCTACATTCACCAAACTCAGCATAACACACTGTCAGAACGCACTGGTGGTCTGTGGCTGAATCTGTAATCGCCCCCACACCCTCAAGTAGGGCGTTTTAGGGAACAGCCATTTGCAGTGGTGTCCGAAACGTTATTGAGTGCACTCATTCAATCCCACAATGCACTGCAATAACGCGTGTACAACAGATGTGCGCTCAACGGCTGTCCGAATTCGCTCACTCGTTTTCATTCACTCCTTCAAGTGAACAGTATTAGTGGACTAACGTAGGGAACAGTGAATGAGGGTTTAGGAGGCGATTTCGGATTCAGCCTATGTCTTTTTTAACTGATTACGCTTAAAATCCCATAGACTTCCATAGAAAATGGCTTTTTTCCGTAATACATTTGAGTGTCCAGCTTGTGTCGATCAAACTTGGCAGTAGGGATATCAGTACTACAATCAGAAAGATCAATACCAGTGTTGCGACAGCATCAGTCATGTGGTGTACAGACACACAGACGGCTGCTTTCTGTGTGTGCATGTGTCCCGTGAAAATCACTTGTGCCGAATAGTCAAATACACTTCAAAATCGTTAGTATTACACCAACTTCAAAGTGTCCGTGTTGACTTTCAAGTTTTTGTTGTAATAATACTACTAATTAGGGCTGGGTTAAAAATATTGATTTCTCGATATTAATCGATTCTCATTTTTACTAACCGATATCGATTCTTAAATCTCAAGAATCGATTAGTCATCCTGTTTTCATTTGATGAATGAATGGAACATTGTAGCGCGCATCCCATCCAATAAATCGCAATAATCTTTGTGCTTTGTTACTATTGATATGAAATAAAGTCTCAAATTTCAAATTTTCTTACAAAATTCAAAAACATAAATACACATGATCTCCTCTTCCGCCTTAATAATACCAGTTACATCGCGAAATAAACATGAATGAGCATCTGAAAGTGTGTTAAAAGATAGAGCACAATTTATCGAAATCCGTATCATGTCACATGGAATCGCTCGGTGTTTCAACCGTGGAAAGACGTCAGCAAAACGTCACATTTATCTCAGAAAAACCATGTGACCATAAACTCGTTAGTCAGATAGAAAAATTAACTCTAGAGAGGAGCATTTTGCTAAATATATGCACCATATATCATATTCATTATAATTTTTAATGTTCTTCAATATTTAATGCATGTTTGAATACATTTACAAGTTTTAATGACAGCCACAATTTAAATGTTTATATTTCATATAATTTTCTTACTATACAAATAAATAAGTCTAATTTAAGTGTTTGTACAGCTACAAATCAGTTATTTTTTACCTTCAACATTATACAACTGACTCCTATACTTTACAGCATTAGTTAAGAGATTTATTTTCCTTGAGAAAACGTGCCATGTATAGTACCGGATATCCAAAATAATCAATACTGCACCAAATCGAATCGAATTGCAAGCTTGTGAATCGAAATCGAATCGTGATATTTGTTATTCCAAGAGCAGTTTCAAAAGAAGCTTTTTTCTCCACCATTACAGCCAGTGGCTTGTCTTTGTGTGTTTCAGGCCTCCGGCAGGACTACGCCTCGACCTCGGCCTCGCGCCGCAGCTCGTCGGCCTCCCTGCAGTCTCTGCGTCGAGGCACATACAGCGATCAGGAGTTTGACTCCTACAGTCTGGAGGATGAGGAGGACGAGTGCTGCTCTCTGCCTCAGCGTCTCCAGCGCTACTCGCCCTCGCCACACAGCTCTCCTCGCTGCCTCTCTCCCAACACCCTGGCGGAGTACAGCCGGCTCGCCGCGCCGCGCCCGCGCATGTCCCGCCGCTCCCTGCAGGGCCCCGGGTCCAAGAGCGAGGGTAGGACGTGTAGTGCTCAGCCGATATGAAAACACTACCAAGTTTTGGATCGTAAGATTTTTAATGTTTTTAAAAGAAGTCTCTCCTGCTCACCAATGCTGCATTTATTTTATTAAAAAAAGACATAATATTGTTAAATATGACAATTTAAAATGACTGTTCTCTATTTTAATATATTTTAAAGTGTAATTTATTTTTGTGATCAAAGCTGAATTTTCAGCATAATTATTCCAGTCTTCAGTGTCACATGATCCTTCAGAAATCATTCTAATATGTTGATTTGATGCTCAAAACACATTCATTATTATTATCAATCTTGAAAACTTTTTTTTTCAGGATTCTTTGATGAATAGAAAGTTCAAAATAACAGCATTTATTTGAAATGGAATCTTTTCTAACATTATAAATGTTTTTCTGGGTTTTTTTTTTTTTTTTTACTTTTGATCAATTTAATTCATCCTTGATGAATAAAAGTATTGACTTATTTTATTTCTTTCCCCAGACAAATAATATAAATTCTTACGGACCTGAAACTTTTGAATGGTAGTGTTCAATGTTACAAAACCTTTCTATTTCAGATAAATGCTGTTCTTTTGAACTTTCTATTCATCGAATTCAATTGTAATTAACTGTTTTCAACATTGATGATAATGAGAAATGTTTCTTGAGCATCGCGTGACACTGAAGACTGGAGTAATGATGCTGAAAATACTGATTTAATCACAGGAATAAATTAGACTTTACTATATATTCACAAAGAAAACAGCTGTTTTAAATTGTAATAATATTCCACTATATATATATATATATATATATATATATTTATTTATTTTTAAAAAAAAAATTAATCAAGTAAATGCAGCCTTGGTGAGCAGAAGAGACTTATTTTAAAAACATTAAAAATCTTATCAATCCAAAACGTTTAACTGGAAGTGTACATAAGCCTGGTGGAAGTGTGCTTGTAGAACAGAACTGATTGATGAACTGGATACATCCATAAGTGCAGTGCACTCAAATCTATAATATTACTGAATATTAAGCGTCTTATAAACACCAGCTTAGCAAGCCGAAGGCAACAGTATAATAAACTACACCGGCACATATTTAACTTGAGTAAACTTATGTATCTATGTACTGGTTTGATTAGCAGATCTCTAACAATGATACTCTTGGTCTCTCAATAGCGTTAAAATCTGTCATAACGCTAATTTCAAACACACTTAAAGATTATAAATAAATGTACTGCCGTTGCCTCTGAGGATCAAATACTTGGCACTGCTGTAGCTTTCAGTACACCATATTTATGAGAAACCGGCTGCATGATAGACTGACATGAGAAGTTAAGAGCACACCTCCTTGACCTCGGATCATAGGACGACTATGACTTTTTTAGACGTTGGTATTAGAAGTAAATTAAAGTCTAGGAGGCCATGTACATGACACTGTTTTGACCTAAAAACTGAAAACTTTGTATGTGTTTGGCCATCCATTTACACGACAACAGCATTTTGGGGGCCTAAAAATGCAAACTTTTGAAAACTGGTTTCAAATTGCAAGTTTTTAAAAACAATACATTGATCATCTCCATGTAAACAAGACCACAAATTTGTGAAAACGTATTGGGTAACCACTAACTTAGCGATGAGGTGGCAAAGTGAGAGCTGAATAGATACTGTAATTCCTAAATACTAGAAAACTAATGATGAAAGTAAAATGCGCAGCTGAAAGTCCCTGATCATTTCAGTCTGATCTTGACACCTTGAGGGGCACATTTCAGTGCAAACTGTTCACGAGTCTGTAACTGTGTAATGTCTAACTTTGCAAAGAGACTGTTATTGAAAGGATGGGGAATATAAAGCAGTATTGGATGTGTCAGCAAAGCCGCAGCTCACAACAAAGCACTGTTACTAATTTCAATAGGGGCTTTCGCACCGGAGGAACCTTTTCATAGTTCCTAGAGCTATTGGCGGAATGACACAGACTTTGGCGCGTTCGCACTGCAGCAACTAGGAGTGATTTGAGTTCTAGGAACTACTTTTGAAGGAACTAAATTATCTCCTACTTCAGAGTCAGTCTAAACCAGTGCTATAGGAACTATCCGTGACATTAGTGTTCGCTGATTGGCTGAACGCACGTGAAACACCCGCCATTTTTAAAAAGGTGTGCACACACAGATTATAGCCTACAAACTAACTCTACGAACATGGAAAACAGTGATAGATGAGCCTCTCAACCTTTACGCTGAGGAGAAAATCCAACGTGACTTTGAGAGGACCAAGAGAAACATGATTATGTATTTCTGCTCAGCTAGGACATCCACCACACAACATACGCTAATACCTTTTCATATACTGGCTACTTTCTATGTACAACAGTTCTATCTAATAACCTATTAGACCGGACTGTTAAACAGATCGTAAACTAGTGAACTAGCTCGGGGCGTTCTCAGTGCCGTCAAAATAAGTCACAACAGCAAGCGCGGCTTACGTCACTTCAGAGTTCCTACTGCCGTTGCGAATGCAACCAGGAAAACGTTCCTAAGGGAACATTAGTTCTCGGGGAACCACCATGGTGGCTCGTTCCTATAACTAAGTTCCTAGCACTATCCAGTGCGAAAGCCCCTAAAGTGATAAAGAGGAGTTCTGAGGTCTTAAAGTCTCTCTGACCCTTAGGATCAAATGTTTTTATCCAGAGGGTTTATCATGAAATTGGTCATGATAAACTATACAAGTGGACATCAGGGAAAACACAGCATGGTACAACCCCTTTAATATTGTTACGCACGTTTTTTTTTTTCCTTTTTTTTTTTGCTAAATGTCGACAAAAAATGTTGTTACGCGATGTTACGCCACTAAAAAAAACGTAATTTTTTCCTCTCGCGATAAGTCATTCCAAAAATCATGGCGACTGATGTTGGTTGGTTTATGTATATCCCAGCCACTGCACTTGCCATTATTAATAATCGAAGGAGACGTATGTGTGTTATCCAATCATTAACGGTAAGGAAAGACCCTTATACTGTGAGCGGCACATATGAGGAGTTTCTGGGTGTTTCTCCCTCATTTCTGCTTCGAGGTCTTGATTGTGGCTTTTCCTCCCCCTCATGCAAGCGTAAAAACTTTTTTGCGATAAATGGGAGTTTTTGCGAAGTTTCCATTGGCCGTATTTTCAAGCCGCAATTTGAAGGGTAATGGAACCGCGGCTACTGACTGGCTGATCAGCATTGCACCTGCATGTATTCCTTCTGCATCTCAAACAGCAAGATGTTCTCAATGGGCGGGTAGTGTGTTAAGCAGGCTGTGTGTGTGGTTTCAGAGGAGCTCAGGCACAGCATGCCTAACCTGACCCCGCGCACCAGCCTGCACTCTCTGGAGGCAGTCAGAAACAGCCGCAGCATGGAGGCTAACTTACAGAGTTCAGGCAACCGCACGTCCCGTCTGCCCCACTCCCCGACAGGTTGGTACCCCGCTCCTCTGCTCCTCCCTGTTCCTCAGGTACAGCTGTGTGATGATGATGTGCCTCTAACCCACTCTTTCTAGACAACCCCATAATCCCCATCACAGTGGTGAGATGAATGGATGTTGTGTCTGGTTTCTGTATGACCACTCCTAGAATCTGAACCATTGTTGAACTAACAATACACTATTGGTCCAGTTTCTCCTCCCCTCACCCATCATCCATTATGTCTGCTCTTAAAACCTGTTGCACCTGTAGTGGCAGTTTGAGCCCCTATAGCACATCCTTTGATGTCCAGGGATGATATATTTTATAGTTGGCCCTCCTGGAAGTTAGTATCAGCCTTGATCCCTTGACAACAAAACAATTTGTCATGAAAAAGCCCGGTGACGTTTTGTCAATATGATAATCTTCACAACTGAACACCACTTTTATGAATTTTGAAGCTTAAATTCAATCGGCAGAAGTCAAAAGCTAAACGTGAGCTATAGATTACCTATAGCACCGTCACATGACTTAAACATCACCATCACTAAGCTTCCAACAATGCTTTAAGTCTTTATGAAAACAAACATTTTCCCTAAAAGTTATAATAGTTTGCCAGAGCGTGTTTACAGCGAAATAGCGAGTAGATGAGTTTACCTGTTAGGCTGATGACGTTTAATGTCCCCGACATGCTCTGCAGTCCCATTTAACCACTTGTTAGCAAGCATTTTCAAGACAGGTAAAATGTTTTATAAAATCAAAAGGCAGTTTTACTGCTGTATTTTATGCTTTAGAATAAAACGTGAATAAATATATTGGGCTTGTGTTTACCACATACCTTATTTCAGGCATTTCACCAAAAACCCATTGACTTCAGGGCGATGGAACGCAGTGCTAAAATGAGAAGTCGTTTCTGTGTTTTGGCCTATAAAATACGTCATCCCTGCAGGACTCGATTACAGTTCTGCCACTATCCAGCTAGGTGCAGTTTCATTTCATCATCCAATTACTAAGAGTAATGTGACATGAATGTGGTCTGGACCTACAGCTAACTCATGTCCTTTGGGAGTTAGGTTTCGAACCAAACAACAAGGCCAACAAACTGCCATTGCAATGTCATTTTACACACGATTTAGACCTGCAGGGCTTCAGACTGTCCGAATGGTCGCATTTTGTGACCTTTTTTCCTGCTAGTGCGACCACATTTTGTTAAGAGGTCGCACTGGTGACACCACCACATTGCTCAACTGATAAGAGCTGCAATTTCTGTTGCATATGAGAAACATTAAACGGCAAACAAATCCAAGTGGAACGAAACCATGCTAATTAGAGATGCACCGATTGATCGGCTGGTGAGCGGAATTGGCCGATTTTCACGTGATCGGCGATCGGCCGGTCAGTCTGACGTGTGCCGATTTTATGCCGGTCAAATGCACTCGGGCGCCACATTATTATTGCGCAACATCAGCATCACACGTGCACACAGAACACACATGTAGGAAACCTCCTGAATTACTGACGTTTCACACACCGAAAGCATATTTATTACAGTATATTTAAAGTTTCCCTATTAAAAAATAATTTTGCATGTTACTGTTGTTAATAAAAGTACATTTTATTTGCAACTCAATTCAAGCTCAGTGTTTTACTGTCAAATTTCCAATAACCAAACCTGTAATATTATTAGTAACTGCACTGAAACAAAAAGTAATTTCATAATTAAATGAACTACCAAATCCGGTGTTGGTGCCACTATCCGCAGAACTGCCCTGCCCTGGTCTCTTCTCTACACACCCTAAAGAGTCCATGTTGTTGAGCGTTTCATCCTGTCCCTCTCTCTGGAGATCGTGGGGCTATTCTTGTTACCATGCTTGATGTGGTGCACTCTTGTGTGTGTGTGTGGTAAACGAGATCTTTTACACACATCAGTCTTTCCTGGAGGTCGCCCTAGGTTTTAGCCTTCTCCAGTCACTCCCTTTGAGACTGTTGTCTTGGACATATGTCTTGCTTCACCAGATGGCATCCATCTTTTCCTTGAGTATTTCGCCCCTACCAAGCCACTACATCTTCTGCTTAACTCTTCCCTCTGACTCCTGGTCCCGGGGCCTCATTCATGAAACACACATACAAACAGATCCTAAATTCCTAGGTTTTCATCAAAAGTGATGAGCACATCAGGATTTAAAAAGGCGTAGGTCCACTGAATTACATGCATTACATGCAATTAAAGTAATCCAACATTATTAATATGTGATGAATAGAGAATCATATCTAATTAATGTCCAGTGCATTGATATTATGATATGTGCTAACGAGACGCATAATAACTGTTTTGTGATAATTGCATCACTGACATGAATTCATTATGTTTCTGAATTCCTGGAATATCACACATGGAACATGCATCATGTCTGGCACACATGTGTTCTCCAGGAGAGTGCTGTGGTTTTCTTGCACGTTGATGATGAGCGCCATACTTCATCTAAACCATGGCGGCAGATTCGTGAGCGGCTGTATGTGTGGGAGTAAAAGCACTTGTTCACATTGCGCATGGATTTGAGATGAACAGCGATTTATGAGGATTTTTGTTTGTGTGTACAGGCATTTTAGAAGCTGTTGTACGTTCACATTAGGATCATTGAACATTGAGTTTTCTGTTGAATTTGAGCCACTGAATTTGTGGAAGTAAATTTGTAAAGCGAAATAAAATGGACCGAAAATTGCCTGTCGAATATAATAATAGGTTGTATTTTTAAACAGACCTAATATTTTGAAAGTGAAATCTGAAAAGTGAATATGGATCATTTAATTTTTAACAATGAAAATGAGTATGGAATGATTTGAATTGAAATATTCACAAACATACAACCATGTTGAATTTCAGCATTTAAAAATACAATGTATTAAAATTAGTGCTGGGCTACGATTAATCGTATCCAAACTAAAGTTTGTTTACACATAATATGTGTGTGTGTGTGTGTGTATAGTTATTTTGTATATATATAAATACACACATATGCATATATATATTTATGAAATATTTGCATATATATACTGATTATATATATTTACATGTAATTGACATAGTCCTCATACTTGGTGTTTCCTGCAAGTGTCTAGGAAGTGTCAAGTGTCCTACACTTTCGGTTAAATGTACTTTCTGCTGGTTAAAATGCAACATTAATAACATCGATGAGGATATTACATGAGTGTCTGTGTGACTGGGTGCTCTTGCAGGTGTATCATCTGCACGGATGAGGGGCGATGGCCAGTCCCCGCTCTATCTGCGGGCTCCCATGAAAGCTCTCGGGCCCGTGGGCTCTATGACAGGGGTGCGACAGCATGCCAAAGGCCCTCCAGGGGCCCAGGGAGGGATGCGGAGGGTTCAGTCCCCGGGTCCCAGCAATGGTGCGTCATACTCGGGCTCCAGGAGCGCTGCTGTAACCAGACAAACACCCGGAAGAGGCATGACCCCAACATCACCTTCTTCCAGAGGCAGACTTCCACAGACACCCAGAAGGTAACTCACAATCAGCACAATACACTAGTTATTTCCAAAGTTGTTTGTAGTTATTTAGCTTATTTCTCTCTAAAGCAGATCCCTGGGAATGACCAAACCCTGTGCTCCCTTCACTGATGAATCCTGGAAAGATGGTTGTTACTGAAGCCCGGAGAACTCCACCTGTGGTCCTCACAGTGAAATCCAGCGCAGCACCACTGCCTAAAAACCAACACGAGGCCCTAAAACAAGAGGAGCGTGAACAAATCCAGAGTCTCAATGATAAGAGCAACTGTGGTGAACGGTGGATTTGACAGACTGTAATATTTGCTCGATTTGATTTTTTTTAAACATCATTGTGCTTTTAATTTCATGAGAATCGGGAGGTTTGAAAAACTGAGAGAACTTGAATAATGAAGGTTTGTGTCTTGTAATATATGTAGTTTTTTTGTGAAACAACGTGTGGAATTTAATTCCTAGATGCTGTGGAATAACCTGATGTTGATTTTGCATGTTTAATCTATTTTTTTTAGAAATGAAGGATATATGATTTTTCTGTGGGGGGAGGGGAGTGTGAGAATTTTTAATGTTATGAAGGAATAGTTGTTTTCTGTAAAGCAAGAAATGTGTCTGTTTTGTACCGGCAAGACATAACAGAGCAATATTGAAAAGTGTTCTCAAAAATGTATCTTGAAGGAGAAGTTTTAAAAAAATAACTTTTTTTTAATTTTTTTTATTGAGATCACATCAATGTGCCAAGGTACATTAATTGCTACTGCAACACTGTTTCTTAATTCAGAGTGCTTGTAGCTGAAGTTACTACACTATCACTCCATCTGGAGGTTTGAATCTGAATTTTGATGTGTGTGTAGTCTAGGTTTTAATATGCAGTTAAATTGGAGATATCTGGGTATGCAATGATAATGGAGTGCCTCAGAAAATAAATAAATTTCAGCAATAAAACTAAATGAAGAGCAATTTTGTTCATTCTAATACACTAACACATTATGAACTCCCATGTTTTAATGTTATCAAAACCAACCAAAATACATTAACAGTGTATGCGTTGTGTTGTTTGAGCGTGCAAACGTACAGAGGGGAGGAGATAGCAAGTGTGTGAGTGCTGATCTTTAATTCATTACCCCATGACGGCACTTGCACCGTAACTTATTTAGGTAGATAGCGCAATGTTGTCGTATGAGGTGACGTAAAGCGTGCAGCGCGTTCGCTCTGCCCCACCCGCTGATGTTGTCAACGAACATTCTGATTGGTCGAGGCTTAGAAACGAGCAATCTAATTGGCGGAGGCGACGAATGGAGGAGCGTGATTGGCTCAGGCCTCAGGCCTGGGAAAGAGCGTTCGAGGATCCTCAAATGTACAGGCCGCAGTAGTGCTACCGTTGGAAAATTAACTATAATAAATTACGACAATTTCGAGGGGATCGGAAACTCATCAACGCTCTGAAGGCAGTCGCGGAGTAGGTAAAGCGTTCTGGATTTGTGCAGCGTGTGTATGAAACGGTGGCCGTCGGCCCAGTCGGCCTGCGTGGGCCTGGTGTTGTGCTCAAGCGCGAGGAAGCGCCCAGCGCGCGCTCCTGCTAGCCAGACCCTACGCAAAACTAGCGAAAATAACGATCGTGCGTCTCGCTTTTGGCGCATTAATCAGTCATATACGAAGTAAATGTAGAAAATGCGTCTGGGTTGCACGTTTTTGTGATACTTAGGGTTGTGTTGTAGTCAAATACATGTTGACATATTCGTTAGCTAATGCTATTAGCCGTTTAGCATGTGGTGTAATGGCGGAGGGCAAGATGGCGCAACAACGCGGCTGCATTTGCGCAAGCTGTTAACTACGTAAAGAACCGAATTCTCCTGGAATATTAAAGTGAATTTCGAAACGTTGTATTTTCTAAAGGTTTTTAACTGTACCGAGTCAATGCAACAATCCAAACTTTGTTTCGATTGAACTGTCACATGGACTAGCACGCTCAATTACCAAGCCTACTATGTCGAAGGTTCATCTCACGAGTATATCAGAGTCACGTGGTAACGGCACTGGTTGTTGCAGTCACGTGATGGAATTAATATTAATGAGTTTACCTTTGTCATAGTGGGTTCGGATTACGCCATCAAAATATAGACTGTAAAAGACAATCATAATCGCTGTCATGAGCGTAGCGCTGACAAATATTTCGCACTTTTCAGACATGGCCGTCTTTAAAAAATAGAGCGTTATACTTCTGGCACTCTTTTTAGTGACCGTAAACATATAGTACTCAATTTTCCCCCACAAATAGAGATTTGACGTCATCTTGGAAACCCCCTCACATAATTGTTATGCTTATTACCTTGTACTTACTAATGCAGTCTAATGAATTATTTACCGGTTATGATTAATTTATTATAATCAACCACTTTCTTGATATCAAGTTAAATGATTATTTTCTACATTTTATATATATAAATGTTATCAAGGTTGTTGTTATAATGTTAAGAAATTACTGCAATGTGACCTTTCTGAATGATACACACAGTTTATATGTTTATAAATCGTTTTATTTTGCTACTGTGCTTGAATTATTTGTTCTATGTTTAAGGATATTTCGTTTTCTTCACTTTTTATATTTGGAAACACAAACAAGAATTTGCAGTTATAAGTTTTAAAATGATTATAATTGTATAAATGTGATATTCATTTCATTGTCTCTTTTGTTTCTTTCAGACACTTTCCTCCCAGATGCCAGATTCACAGTTTTTTTTAATATTTGTGACACTTTTATGTGACGGGAACTACTGTCAAATGTGAAGGTTTGTTAAATAGCAGTTTTCACTCACAGTGCTGTTTGCTTGTGATTCGAAAAGAAAACCTTTTTGAAAAATGAGTTGTTTAACGAGTATTCATATGAATTCAGTGTGTTGGGTTGAATTATGTCATTTTGTGTAGGGCTTCCCCCTAATATTTGACGAGAAGAGGTTTAGTCAACCAGAATTTTATTAGTTGGTTAGTCATAGAAAAAACCTGTCTGTGAGGGACAGAGCCTTAACGGCGGGTGAGATGAGATGACGAGTCGGCATCATCAACTTCATCTTTGCTGCCGACACTGACTCGGAAAACACTAGTTTATTAATAAAAAATTAAAATGTCTCCTTGCTATTTTTTTTTTACACATTCATTATCATTACTTTTGCCGGTGCTTTGCGGCAAGCGTTATGTGTGCGCTCAAGTGCGGCATAGTATAGTGTGTATATATACCCCTATGCCCTAGTATATATATTTAAGTAATTCAAATGATTATAAACATGTGATTAGTCGACTAATGGCTTAATGGATGGCTACTAGTCGACTAGAAAAATCTTTAGTCGGGGGCAGCCATAATTTCATGTCATCATTTATATTTTCATCACATTCCTCATATAGCAGTCCTTTATTTTTTGTAATGTTTTCACTTTTACAGTATTGTGGGACAATCACAGATAATGGATCACGGTGGAGGGATCCTGGAGCTTCACAAGGATTTGAAAATGCCCCATACAATGATAATGCCAGATTTTGGTAAGGAACCGTAATTAAAATGAGTCAATTAATTGCCTGACGTTTGGCTTATTTTAGGTTTTGGCATTTACTGATCATTTGATAGAGTTCTTACTATAATTAAAGTCTTTCAATCTCATATGGTTTTTGGTTTGTATTTTGATGTATTAATGTATGTAACATTTCCCCTTATAAATAAAGGTGTTTTTTTTTATCTTAACTATAATAAATTGTTATTATAGTTAAGATAAGAAAAAAACAACAACTTTATTTATAAAACTGTAAAGTTGTAATCCCATGAAAATGAAATCCACATGAATAAAACGATAACCTCACAGGAATCACTCTCATGCCTTTCCAAACCCATAAGACGTTGCATTTTTGGGGGTGAACCATCCCTTTAATGAACAATATTTATGAACCACCACATTAAATGTTTTGTCAGGTTTGTTAATTTGTTTGTTGTGCTATTCTCTTGTGCAGTTGCAGGGATGGGTGGCATGGCCCACATCGACGGCGATCACATAGTGGTTTCGGTGCCGGAGGCCGTGATGATCTCGGATGAGGGCATCATGCTGGAGACTGACCTCGAAGCTGAAGTGGTGGAAGGGCCTGACATCTGTCATGAGGACGTCATCACCACTGAGGGAGTGATCCTGTCGGAGTCGATCCTGGGGGCCGAGGTGGCCATCCAAGAGGCTCTGGAGACGGAGCCTGATCAGGTGTTCGTGGCGGACCTCATGTCACCTCACGATCAGAGTCCGCTGGATCACGACCTGGTGTCTGCAGAGGTCATGGTGTCGGACTCGGAGACGGTCATACAGTCACATGACACCCTGCCGTCTGATGTCACTATTAAAGTGGACGATGAGGAGGATGTGAAGAGCACTTCAGAGGACTACCTCATGATTTCCTGTGAGTCTTTGCTGTTACATGCCAGCTTGGATTGTAGGGCTGGGACAATAAATCGATGCATCGTGAATCGAGAAAAGATTCTGGATTTATTCTAAGATTTTCCGAATGCATCTCGATTCTCTCTCGCATTGATTCTGAGCTTCATTTTTAACCTCAGATGGCAGTGCGTGCTTCAGAAACAGTCGTACTCTGCTGGCTTCCAGTGCCTTACACACACCACTTGAACCTACTATAAGATAATCATTCATAAAGTTCGTAAAGGTTAAAGCAAAGTACAAGGGTGTTTGCAGTGGGCTGTTTACATTAATCTCGCGTCATAAAAGCATTCTGAGGTGCAAGTACATTCTCAGACTCAGCCAAACGCACGTGCGCTCTTCTTCATGAGCGTTTGAGTGTGCGGTTAAACACTAGCCTAGAGCGCCATCTGCTGTTAAATACTAAGCTCAGAATCGATTTGAGAGAGAATGGCGATGCATTGATTTATTGTCCCAGCCCTATTGGATCTACAGGAATGTTTGATATTTGGCTTCTTTGCAGTGGATGAGGTTGGGGAAAAGCTAGACATTGGAGACGGGTCTTTAAAGATCAGTGCAGATGTGGGGCAAGATGGCGACGGCTCGAAAGAGGACGAGTTCAGCTCTGAGGTCATCAAAGTTTACATCTTTAAGGCCGATGGAGATGAAGATGTGGAAATTGGTAAGGAACACATTTCAGATATTTACCATTAGCTGATTGCTACTACTCATACTCTCACTGTTATTGAGAGTATGAAAAATATACAAAAAATAAAATACAATATTGCACTATGGGAATTAAAAGGGCAGGCCTTAAAGGGTTAGTTCACCCAAAAATGAAAATTAGCTCATGATTTACTCACCCTCAAGCCATCCTAGAATTCATCCAAGATTGTATTCGTCTGAAAGAAGAATGTCATACACACACAAGATGACTTGAGGGTGAGTAAATCATTGGGTAAATTGCATTTTTGGGTGAACTATCCCTTTAAGGTATCCAATGATGTGCTGTTTTTAAGTCACATGACATTTGAATGTCACTCCAAAACACTCTTTCCCACTGTCACCCTCACACGGAAGACACGTGTTGAAGTGCTCCAGAAATTGCTGAAATTTGATGAATTGTGCAGCCCTAATGTAGAGCAACCTCTTATGATTAAATGTCAAGGACATTTTGATTCCCCATTCATGCCCTGTAAGATGAATATGTTTGTATGGTGTTGTAGGCAGCACAGAGGTGGTAGCAGAAAGTGATTTTCCCAATGGACACGCTGTGCTGGATCCAGTGGTCTCAGGCCGGCTGCCCAGAGAGAAGATGGTCTACATGGCTGTGAAGGATGCCTGCCATGGAGACGAGGATATCAGTGAGTTCTGGCTCTTTTTAAGAAGAGTTTAGGTCCTTGCACACTGAGTCCGAAATCCTCATCCGAAATTTTCACACGTTAAATTAATATGGCCTCACGTTTACACACTGCCTCCGAAACTTTCGTCCGTCATAAAAAAAATTGGATCGGGTTAAATTTTCTACATTTTTCCTATTCGTAGCAAGCATTTTGAGAGGTGTTTTGACAATTCACACAGCCTGGTTGACACCAAGTTGTAACTGAGAGTGGGTCTGGGGAAGGTTCATTCACAGCCCATTTCCAAAGGGCGTCACCAACTGACGTCGCTCAAATGCCTCTGGGCACAATTGGATTGACCTAAAACCAATCAGAGCTATCGTCAGCGTGTAAAGCCCGCCTCAACGATTGTGATTGGTGCCTCGATTTGGAAAAATTGGAAATGGGCTTGAATGGGCTCTTTCACTGACTTGCAGAGCAAATCTCAAATTTGCCGGGTTTGCCCAGGTTACAATTCACATCCACCGAATGATGAATAAGAAAAAACAAATACCAAAATTTCTGACTCCATGTGCAAGGACCTTTTATATGTGCCTACAGCATGTCAGAAAATGTGCTTATGTGTACTCTGTCCTGACTGTAGACTGCTCGGAGATGACTGACCAGGTGTATATGGAGGTCATTGTTGGGGAGGAAGAGGCTGCTGGTATAGCAGAAGCACAACTGGAGGACACACCAGTTAACAAGAGCTTTGTTCCTGCGGCCTGGGCAACTGCTTATGGTCCTTCTCTTTTTTGTTGCAGGCAGAGATACAAATTGCTTTAAATTAAGTCCACCCAAAAATGAAAATTCTGTCTGAATTCGGAACCGCACTACCATCCTACCCTAGGATTGGACTCTAATTATGACTATGTTAAAGTCTTCTGAAGCCGTACAATAGCTCAGGGTCTCCGGAACATTTTTGTCAGCCAAATCCCCGTCTTTGCGATATTTGCACTAAGTCATATGGCGATTTCAGTTTTATTCCGATTAACTGTACAGCCTTATATATTTTAATTTTTTGATTTAATGAATTTTTGGCTTTAATCAACTCACACCTAAACCCTTGATTGGAAAACCCTGCGAAAAACCAATGACAGAATTTTCATTTTTGGTTAGCTGTTACCTTAAAACTTTTATAAAAAACATTCTCCTTTCCTTTTAGTGCATTTATAGGGTGTAAATGTCAGATGCAAACACCTTACCAGTCATGGCTTTCCTACAGGAAGCAGTCTAGAAAGTAAGAATGGTGCAGGCACTCCCTACCTGCAGATCTCTGACAGCATCAGCTCAAGCCGAGCTCTTAAGCAAAAGATCAAGAAGAAGAGGAGGGGAGAGACACGCCAGTGCCAGACAGGTATGATCTTCTGCTAGAGCCAGAAACTGTTTATAAAGGGAAACCCCCAAAAGACACCAGAACCTTCTCAGTTGTAACTGAGAGTGGGTCTAGGGAAGGGTCATTCACAGCCCATTTCCAAAGGGGCGTCAACAACGGATGTCCTCAAATGCCTCTGGGCGCAATTGCATAGACCTAAAACCAATCAGATCGATCGTCATCGTGTTAAGCCCGCCTCAACGTTTGTGATTGGTTCCTCGATTTCTAAAGATTGGAAATGGGCTTGAATGGGCTCTTGGCCAGATTGACTTGCAGAGCAAATCTAAATTTGCCGGAAGTTCGTCTGGGTTTTCCCAGGCTACAAAAGACATTTTTTGAGATGTGAAACAGATATGTACAGGCTGCACATCATTGAAAACACTAAAATGACTCAAGTTAATCCATAAGTGGAAAGTAGTTATTGTTTCCATTTAGCATTTTTTTTACCGCAATTTCGTATGTACGGTTTAAAAAGCAAAGTCGAAGCAACGTCATGGATTCTGATGTCAATGCGTAAATCTGGCAAGATCTGGAGTGGAGTGGTCTGGAGTGTTAATTGGCTGGACGAACGAAGTGACGTCATCTGTTTCTGAGCGCTTCTCTGCATTTATTCATGATGAGCTCATTCAATCCAATCGCTGGGCTGTGGTATGCATAAGATCGATATTGATTTATAATTGAAGCATTGTGCATGAAACAGTATCACTTCTGTCGCGTTTGTCTTCCCTCATTGTTTAGAGATATGGGTCGTAAGTGTTTGTTTCCTATGTGCGACAGCACAAAAGTGTTGTTTGCATTTTCCCAGAGATGCGTTTAGTGCTGGAGTTTGACTACAAACATATAGGAAATATGAGTTTAACAATATTTAATTTTTTTGCGTTTCTGCGCGGAACGATGCGATGAGTTTAACAATACTCGTCACGTGGATCATAGATCATATACGGACCGGAGGAGGCCTGTTTCATGTTCTTAAAGACATATTTCATATACCTGAGTAGTGCTCTAAACATGAACCAGAACCTTGTATGTGCACACATTTCATCAGGTCTTCATCAAATTAAATTTATATATGTGCAAATAAGGACACTGATAACAGCCTTACGTCTGATTATAAACGTGACGGCATGACGAATTATTCTGATAAAAGACTGAAAATTCAAAGAACAATGGACAAAAATGTAACTGTCTTTCTTTCTGTTAAACTGGCGTGTGTCGTTATGTAGTGAAAATATTATTAAAGTCCTGTAATCCAGAATTTTATTACATATTTAAACGTATTTTCCTTTAAAAAAAAAATCATGCCTTAAAATATCTTGACTGTAACTCGACGACACCCTCGCCTCATTTAGTATACACGGTTCTATGAATATACAAATGAGCCCCGCCTCCACTCACTCACAGCAGCGCAGAGATCCACTCGTTGACGATCACACGTTGATCTGATTGGTTACAAGGTAGTTTGTGACCACAAACTCCAGTGTCAAAAAAACGTGTTTTTGAGTCTTTGATTCACTGCAGTTTTAAGTAGAAAATACTCAGCAATGGTGATTTGAATGAATCTGTACATAGTTTGTCTTAAAGCATATTAGAAACGCCACATAGACATATGGGGGTTTGATGACACTTTAAGTCAACAACATGAACTCAAATTGACCACATAACATAATAACGCGAGTTGTTGGACTCATGTTATTCCACAAAGAGAAAAAAAGTTTGTTGTCTTAATCTTTATCACAGTGTCACTAAATGACTTTGTTTGACGAATATCACCTAGCAAAATAACTATTCTGGGATTGTTTTTTACAGCCTTTCCTTAACCTGCCAAAAGTTAATACTGTAATTTAGACCCAAGTATTCATATTGATAATGTATTTTTTTTCCCATTTAAATGTTTTTTTTTTTGTTTTTTTATGAAGCCAGTGGTTATAAAAATCCTTTTTTTTTTCAAAATGCCCAAGATCCTAGTAAACACAGTTGGTTTTGTTTTAAGTGTAACGTAAACCGTTTAGTGAAAACAAGATGTTTGTCAGTATATTAGATCTGTGCAGTCTTAAAGTGACAGCAGCCTAATAAACCTGCTGTTCTGTGTCATTAATAATAATAAAACCACAACAGAAAAAAGAAAATCACTCGCTGATTTCGACTGAAGAACCTTTGTAGCTTTTAATAAGAATAAGTGTTTGTATGTGTGATGACTAGTTTTTTTTTTTTTACATTTGATCATTCAGTTCTGTAATGTTTTTTCAGGTAGGTCTATCTAATAGTAAAGCACTCTGTTTCATTTGTATCTTTGTTCTATTGTATTTATTTGTCCTTTGTTCTTATTTTTTACTTCTTCAAAGTTGTCTTCAAAAAGCTTGAACTTTTTACCTAGGCTATTATTGGTTGCAGTAATGCTGAAATTTGTATCTATCAATGGTATTGGGTTTAATGTCATCTAAAATGCTGACATTGTAACACCCTTATTTTCATAACTATATTGTGATTAACTTTTTTATATATATATATATATATATATATAGTGCTGGGCAAGTTAACGCGTTATCGCGTTAACGCATTTATTAATTAATGCCGACAATTTTTTTTATCGCACGTTAACGCAGTTTTTTTTATTTATTTTGAAAGTCCGTTGCTCACTGGCTCTGAATACACATAGGCCTACAGTCAAACCATGAACACAGCAGGGGTGGGATATATAACCCACCCAAACCAGCAGTGGAGAGGCTTTGGCAGGTTCTCAGGTGAACAGAAAGGGAGACAGCGCTCCGCGAGTGAATGACAGGCCCTCTATACAGTACCCATAAAACCTATAGATAACTATTTAGATTCTGGAAACTCACAAACAGCGAGCCGAGGATCAGTCTCTCTTCCAATGATTTGTGCTGCGTGTCGTGTACAAAAATAGACAATTGAACTTCGGCAACGGGCGGGGGCGGGCGTGAGGCGAGCATGACCGCAACAGTTTCACAGGAACGCACCCGCTTGACGCTGCACCATGTGCTCGACCACTTCAACTCATTCTGTTTAATGTAATCTTACGTGGGAAACCATGGCACGATCAAACCTAAGCTACTATCAGAGAAGTAACGTTGGTCGACTTATATCTGTAGTAGTGATCATGACCTCTGACTACATAGACTGTTTCTGCTGCTCCCTGATACAAGATACCTGTTGATGCCTGTTCAGAAAAAAAAAGAAAAAAAAGAAAACTGGACTCGTTTTAACAAGCTAGATAAAAGGTAATGCCCTGGCAGTGGCAAATAGCTTTGTTTAAATATTTGATTTTGAAAATTAAGCGATTAATCGTGATTAAAAAATTTAATTGTTGCCCAGCACTAATATAAATATATATATATATATAATTTATGTGTGTGTGTAATGTTATCAACTAGAAACTTAAGTGTGTTCACCTAACACACAAAAATAAAATGTTTTCCTTTTTAAACATGATATTAAATTTCAAAATGTAGAGGACTCATATTTAGTAAAAAGTAATTACAAGCATGAATGCAATATTGCTACGCTGGGTGTCTGAGCATTAATTCCAGTTAACCTTTATGTAATAGGGCAATAATACCAAATAATAATAGATTGAAAAATAAGCACCACCATTGGGACATTGAGATGTTCTCAAGGGTGAACTTGACCTCTATACCCTGCTCAAAAGTCCTTTCTAAAAAAGGATGTTGGTGTCAGTGTTTCAAAAGGGAAGTAGTCCTTCCTTTGTCTCGCCACTAAAGTGCACTACAGAAGTAAAATGTTGACCTGACTATTTTCAGCATGTGCTCCTCTGTTTTAGCTGTAATCATTGGTCCTGATGGGCAGCCCCTGACCGTCTACCCCTGCCACATCTGCGGCAAGAAGTTCAAATCACGAGGTTTCCTCAAACGCCACATGAAGAATCACCCGGACCACATGTTCAAGAAGAAGTACCAGTGCACCGATTGTGACTTCACCACCAACAAGAAGGTGAGTTTCCACAACCATCTGGAAAGCCACAAGCTCATCATTAAGAACGAGAAGATCCCCGAGTACACGGAGTACACACGGCGCTATCACGAGGCCAGCCCGCTCAGCTCCAACAAACTCATACTGCGTGACAAGGAGCCCAAGCTGCACAAGTGCAAGTACTGCGAGTACGAGACCGCCGAACAGGGACTCCTGAACCGCCATTTGCTGGCTGTGCACAGCAAAAACTTTGCACATGTCTGCGTGGAGTGTGCCAAGGGCTTCCGCCACCCCTCTGAGCTTAAGAAGCACATGCGGACCCACACAGGCGAGAAGCCCTACCACTGCCAGCACTGCGACTTCCGCTGTGCCGATCAGTCCAACTTAAAGACTCATATAAAGAGCAAACACGGGACTGAACTGCCCTTTAAGTGTGGCCATTGCCCACAGGCGTTTGCAGACGACAAGGAGCTCCAGAGGCACACTGAGATTTTCCAGGGTCATAAGACTCACCAGTGTCCACACTGCGAACACAAAAGCACCAATTCCAGTGACTTGAAGCGTCATGTCATCTCGGTGCACACTAAAGACTTTCCACACAAGTGTGATGTGTGCGAGAAGGGCTTTCACAGACCCTCCGAACTGAAAAAACACGCTGAAACGCACAAGGGGAATAAAGTACACCAGTGCCGGCACTGTGATTTTAAGACATCGGACCCCTTCACATTAAGCCGCCACATTTTGTCCGTTCACACTAAGGACTTGCCATTTAAATGCAAGCGTTGCAAGCGCGGCTTTAGGCATCAGAACGAACTTAAAAAGCACATGAAGACTCACAGCGGTCGCAAGGTCTATCAATGCCAATATTGCGAGTACAACACTACGGACGCTTCAGGTTTCAAACGGCATGTCATATCCATCCACACTAAAGAGTATCCACACAGGTGTGACTATTGCAAGAAGGGTTTCAGGCGACCGTCAGAAAAGAACCAACAT
Source organism: Meda fulgida (assembly GCA_030578275.1). Taxonomy (NCBI): domain Eukaryota; kingdom Metazoa; phylum Chordata; class Actinopteri; order Cypriniformes; family Leuciscidae; genus Meda; species Meda fulgida. The sequence continues at coordinate 5,124,769 of CM060629.1, read as the reverse complement.
ATAATGCGACATCATAAAGAAACCCTACTATGATGCTCTTTCATCCCCAAAACAAGATCCGACGCTCCACAGCTGCATGTGTCATTTAGATGGCCTGCATTTAACAACCTTCTTATTTAATGTTCCGCTTATATGTAACGAAACAAATCAAAACTGCGACATGCAACAGTAAGTGGCTAACAATATGGTCTTGGTCAAAGTTTTCATGTCACACCTCTCGCAGCCTTTGGTTTCCCTGGGAAGGAAAAGTAAAGAAAACCATCATTCAGGGTCTCAAATGCCTATATTTTATATCCACTTTGCTGTAAGCAAATCACATCCTTTAATACAGGGATAGTTCACCTAAAAATTAAAAATCTGTTATTTACACACCATCATGTTGTTCCAAACATTTATGACTTTCTTTTGTAGAGTTTAAAAGATGTTTCACAGAAGGTTCATGCTGCTGTCATTCATTAACTGACAAGTGGCTGTCAAGCTTCAAAAAGGATGACAAATCACCGTATAAGTGTCATAAATGTAGAGTTTGTGCTACTATGTGGCACATTTTGTGTGCCTGGTCACTGTATACTTTTGTATGTTTGTCTGTAAAAAGCAGCACAATGATGTTGTGTTCCACGGGAGAAAATGACATTGGTTTGGAATAACATGAGGGGAGTAAATAATGACAACGTTTTCTTTTATGGGTGATTCCTGGGCAGAGTATCATCACAGGCCTTAGTCAGGATAAACACCACAATGAATTTTACGCAGATGAAAACGAGGCCAGACTTAAAGTCTTTACAATGGCATTCACTGTATAAAGATCCTAGATGATGTCACTTTTAAAACTCGCAACTTTCAAAAAGTTTTTGTCTGCTGAAATTCTTTGGGAAAGATGTTTCATCAGATGAACCATCAGTATGTTGTACTTTAATCGCTCTCAGCCTTTATTTAAAAAAAAAATTAAATATGGCGCTATACCCTGACTACGGTCTCACTTTCCTGTTTTTCTCTGAAGCCGTTAAATCATTAGATGTATGTCCAGGTTTTACAGTACCTTTTACCATTTTGTAACCATCATGATGTTAATTTGAGCAAATTTGTTTTGTGGTATCTGAAATTGTACGATTTAAGCCAGTGCGACTTTCCAGCGTTTCCTTACCATTTGTGATCCTAGTGTCTTGAGCGCTCCTTCACGAATCAAGCGATTTGTTGTAAACTTTCTGAATACCACTACAAAATTCAATGTTTATGTAAAATGAAACGTTAACAACATGGCGAACATGCACATACTGCCAATTATTTCGGATCTCCTGCGTCATGCCTTACATGTATTTCTTTTGCACTGAATTCAGTATGAATCGATTTGAGGAATTTTTAACAAGTTTCAGTTGTGCTATGATAGATGTATACATTAACAAATGCAAATCAGATTAAGAGCACCTTTTACTTTTAAAATGTCACTTCTGCGTTATTTATTTTTTAGTGGGTGGGCATACACATCATCCTAAACCAGAAGCCACCCAACTTTCCGCCAGTAAAAGACCTCAGCGATCAAGAGGCAAGTCTTGATATCTAGCTCTAATAATTGGCATAGCTATGGACTTGTAATATGACTGTAGTTAACATCAGCATCCAGCAACTGTACTACTTCACAGCGTGGTGGATTTCATTCACGGGTGGAGGTGGAGAAAGAGTTCTACTTATTAATCATGTTTTTATTGTCAGACTTCCTAATGTAACAGTCACTCCAATGTTGTCATGTAAAAGCCTCTATTATAAGCTCTGTCATAAGGAGTGTCATAAAGTGTTTTAACAAATTAGTGAAAGTGGATGATTAAAACAATTATTTATGTTTCTTGAAATTACAAAACGCCACTTCTAAAGGTTTGTCGTCTGCACAGAAAGAAATATCACTAAAATGTCAGCATAATGCATGTTGTAAATCTAGCTTTTGTGATAGACATCTTTTATCCCCAATTAAATTGGTTGTTTTATGTTAGAGGCAATAAAACAGAACATTGTTTAATTGATCAAGAACTTACAAAGTAATCCGTTATCATTTGATCCTTGGGACCTTATTTATGTGCACGATTACATGATATCATCAGACTCTAAGGTGTCAAATGTACCTTCTCGTTCTTCAGTCGGTACTGAAATTTAAAAAATGTGCGCTGTTGAACCTAAACACCTGATTAGTCATTGTTCACGCGCCAACATATAGGTCTGTGATTGGTCATTGTGTTCACATGCTCATCATATACGTATGTCTGTGATTGGTCATTGTGTTCACATGCTCAACATATACACTACCGTTCAAAAGTTTGGGGTCGGTAAGATTTTTTATGTTTTTAAAAGAAGCCCCTTCTGCTCACCAAGGCTGCATTTATTTGATGAAAAATACAAAACAAACCCAGTAATATTGTTAAATATTATTTCAATGTAAAACAGCTGTTTTCTATGTGAATATATTTTAAAATGTAATTTATTCCTGTGATCAAAGCTGAATTTTCAGCATCATTACTCCAGTCTTCAGTGTCACATGATCCTTCAGAAATCACTCTAATATGATTATTTGATGCTCAAGAAACATTTATGATTATCTCAGTTTACAACAGTTGTGCTGCTTCATATTTTTGTGCAAACAGTGATTCATTTTTTTTCAGGATTCTTTGAAAGTTCAAGAGAAAAGCATTTCATTAAAAAATAAATATTTTGCATTATTATAAATGTCTTTACTGTCACTTTATATCAATTTCATGCGTCCTTTCTGAAGAAAAGTATTAATTTCTTTAAAAAAAAACAAAAACAAAAAAACAAATTGACCCCAAACTTTTGAACGGTAGTGTATGTCTGATTGGCCATTGTGTTCACATGCTCAACATATGTCTGTGATTGGCCATTGTGTTCACATGCTCAACATATGTCTGTGATTGGCTAAAGTGTCAAAGATGTCTATTTACAACATGTTTTGGAAGCGTTCCAAACAATGCCAATATGCCAATCACAGACATATGTTGAGCATGTGAACACAATGACCAATCACAGACATATATGTTGAGCATGTGAACACAATGGCCAATCACAGACATATATGTTGAGCGCGTGAACACAATGGCCAATCACAGACATATGTTGAGCATGTGAACACAATGGCCAATCACAGACATATATGTTGAGCGCGTGAACACAATGACCAATCACAGACATATATGTTGAGCGCGTGAACACAATGACCAATCACAGACATATGTTGAGCATGTGAACACAATGGCCAATCACAGACAATAGCCAGAGGTGTTTTAAGAATCCTTTCAACAGCGCTCAAAATGTTAAAAGGGAAATGCTGGTATCGTCACATTTTTTTAAATTTCAGTACTGACTTGGTACCGAAGTCTGTACTTTTGACAACTCTACTCTCAGGCTGTCATTCATGAATCACAAGGAGAACTGTGTGTGTGTGTGTGTGTGTGTGTGTGTGTATAGTTTGTATAACCATTCTTGCGTAAATTGATGCACTGAATAGATGCAGCAGTTTGCCAAATCGTTTTATGAACGATTCACAAATTCGTTCTGCTCGTGTTTTGTGAATGAGGTCCGTTACTGTTGTGGCTTCTTGAATTATTCCAACCATAGTTCGAAACTCTCCTGTACAGGCAGTGCTTTGGCAGAAACCAAGTGGTGAAATGTAAGCGAGCAGTCTAGATGTTGCTGTGTTTGTTACAGTTGTGGTTGGAGATTAACATTCTTAATGAAAATAAAGTTCATGCATTTAAATTATTTTCTTTTTGGTATTGGCGACAGGTGGACTATTGGTGAGGAGGAATCAAAATAAATACTTTTCAAAAAGGATTCTTTTGCTTTCAGAAATGTTCACACTCAGGTATTTCCTTGACATTTAGCAAATAGCACTTTTCAGATGTAACCCAATTAACAAGTCTAAATAATCCAATGGAAATCATTTTAATCTGCTTATTATGAGTGTTGTATTATGCCATTAAAGTTAATCATAAATACTCTTCTGTCACTGTTCTATAACCTTACTATGTGTGTCTCATTCAGCTCCTTGGTTCAGTAGTCAGGGCTCATTTTAAGGGCTCTCGGTCGCAGAATCCTGCATGTGGGTGAAATGTGTTCCTTAACAGAAATCCTGAAGCACAAAACAAATTAGCACTCGATAGACATCGTGACATGCGATAGAAGATTTAAAAAGACAAACTGTTATTTAATTATATGTCAGCATGAACACACATGGCTAGACAGGTAGTGAACTTAATCTAGTTAAAGTGATATTGAAAATTTGTTGTTGAAAATTTCCAGTGGTTTTTGCAAAGCAAATATGTAGCCATGTCACCGTAAATAGTCATGTGTCCCGATGTTTACTGAGACACAGTTCTTGACCACTGTTCGAATTCATGTACACCAGTGGTTCTCAACCAGGTGGACTCGGCAAACTTCAAGATGACTTAATGAAAACAACATACATTTCCAGTTATTCCCAAATCTAAAATATTTTGGGTTGAAATATTGAGTAAAACATATTTTTAAGAATCCTTATCCAGTAAATTTTGAACAACTAACTTGTCATGGAGCCTTTGAATCTGAATGTGGAAAAGTCACAAATGTTGAGAACCGCTGATGCGCACAATAGGAAGCTGATTGAGTCGCAACTTTGAGTGCTTTTTGTCTGATAGTGTACCCATTGTGTAAATAATACAGTACATGTTGTTAAAATGTCCCTTCATGTACTTACACATGCACTGAAATGGTGATGGTATTTCAGAAAGCAGGTTATGTGATTTACGGTAAGCGGATTACCTCAATTTTCGTTTCCAAAACCTGAGGTAACTTTTAGGGCAAGTAGCCATTGCATCTTCCTCTCTGAGCTGGCCCTGCTCTGGAGCGGCTCATGCCAGGGTCAGTTCGCTTCAGCGTTCAGTGTTGATGAGGCTCCAGGTTTCACAATATTATATTATACAGATATAAGGGCTGTCAGTATATTGAAAATGTAATCGCACGGTTATGAAATGAAGCATACACCATTTATCTTGTTTAATACGTTCATTTTGTCATCATTTGCTATATCCAACAAAGTAAACCGCGTCAGTTTGAACGACAATTCTCACAAAACTTTAATTTCTGCAAGGTTTATTTAGGTGTCTTTCCAAAAACACTTGGAGACTCCAAAAAGACAGTAAATAAGCAAAAGGAGTCCATATTGTCATTTCCGCCTACCAGGGTTACAGGGTTTTTTTATGTTATTTTTACAGGTATTATATTTGCGCCATTCTAGATGCTCTCGACTTCTGAGATCATCTAACTACCTGATGTAAATTACATTAATGATCCAATTTTGCATGCTTCAGTAATGTATTTGTTTCAATTTTGAATTAATCGCATGATAATGCATTAACGCAAGAGCCCTAATAGATATATGCATATATTTATTATAAAACACTGTTATTATAACATAAAGCAATGTATATTTTACTCTTATTTATTTTATTCTAATCTCACACACTCAACAGGCCTTTTTGTTGTTGCATCGTGATGTTTTCTATATAATGTATTTCTATAATGAAAATGCTTCTGTGATGCATCTCAGCTTTCAAGAAATGTGAAAGAAAAATGTCTAAACATAAAAATAATGTGACAGCCATATTACCTTTGCAATGTAAGACCCTTTTGCAATGAATCTTTTTTTACATTTATAATTAGCATCAAACAATATAATTACAATATAAATACAATATAGTTAAAAGTAATAAAAAAAGATGTAGAGATGAGATTAAATGAAAGTGTGGCATGTTTCTTGTCATCTGTGACTCCTGGATTCGGCGTTCGATTGTGTGTGTGTGTGTGTGTGTGTGTGTGTGTGTGTGTGTGTGTGTGTGTGTGTTTGTGTGTTTTCACCGTTAGCTCTGGTGTTCATTCTCCGGGTTGACTGAACTTACTCCAGACTGTGGGTTTGGGACCTTCATACCTCGAGCAAGCAAGCTTTGGGTTATCAACTCGGAGTTCATGGTATATGTGACAGTAAGTTAACCTTGCTTTCTGGAATACCACCCAGGTACGTTGTATTGGGTTATTTATTTATTTATTTATTTATATTATAAGTATAAAGTAGTTAAATGCAGAATAACAGTAGCAAAAATATATTTGAGGTTATGAAATTGAATATACAAGATATTGCTATTAAAAGATTCCCTGTCAATTTTGTTCCTATATTATAACACTATAATTTGTAGTTTACCGATTAATAGAAACAAAATCCTGCTGTTAAACTGCACTTAGATTTTGTACATTACACTGACAATTTTGGTAACAAGGTTGCAAAAAAGACGGTTCACATAATATTTCGATTTGACGTCCAGAGGTGTTTGAACAACATTTTTTTTAATGGTCAGCACCTTTTACTGACCATAAAATACAATTTTAGGAAATGCTTTGAAGTCATTCCTGAAACTTGAAAATGAACAAAGCCAAGTGATACATCAAAGTAAGACTTCTACATGTAAGCATGGCCAATCTGATCTACCCGATGCTCTTTATTTTGACTTGAATGGCCATACAGATATTAAATGCAACACCTGATTAAACCAGGTCTACTTTGGCGTTTTAGGTCTGAGTTACAGAATGACTTTGTTTTGTACAGACAGACATTTTGCCTTTAGTTTTTTTTTTATTAAATAATGTTTAATCAATTTATTGATCTCATATTTCCCATTCAACTGCTGTTGTTGTTCAAAGCAAATGCTGTCCACCTGAAAATGAAGTTACTTAAAAAAGTCAGAAGCAGTAATAGTGTAGTGTTCTCATATCATTGGGTCCAGCATGAAATTCACATTATATTTCAGATTGTGTAGCCATATGCCAGAAATATGAAGCTGAACCAATGTGAAATGACTTCAAACAAACTACAGCAAATCACTGAAAATATATAGCTCAGAATGAAGGAAGTCAATTCTTTGATTGCAATCCCTGTGTTGTGTGAGGAGTGAGCTAACAATTCTACCAATTAAAGTCCACATGAAACAAACTTCAAAACATTTTATGTTTTGTAATCTGACTGGGCGTTTTATTCCAGAATGGAGCCAGAGCTCAAATCCAGTGCAGGACTCTGTTGTGTGTGTGACTCTTGCTGTGCATGTTCTCGAGGCGCCATCATCAGCTAGTCATGGTTTGGCTTGTCAAATCATACTTTTCGGGGATTCTGTGCCAGTCTCACAACTGACATTGAGAGGAAAGGGTAGGATACTGAAACAAATAGCTAACAGACAACATATTTTCCACAGCAGACAAATTAAATTGTTAAAGCATTAATAGGCTATAGAGATACGAGATCTCTACAGAGCATGTTAGATGGAGGAGAGGACGCTGGCGTTGTTTGTTCGCCGCTTCTCTGACCGAAATCCTTTGTGCAACAGTTGTTGCTATACAACTAGGCTATACAGTACGTTTATCGACCAGTATTACGTCCAGTAAGTTATACTAGTGCCGTTGCTCACTTGTAAACATTATGGTGTGTATGTGTTCTGTACGGATTCCGCCGACTCCAGCGGATGTCTACTCAACAGTTTACCATTGCTTTGAGTTTCCCGTATCTATTCATCACTGCCTGCCATCGAGAGACTTTCACCCGAAGTCACTGCTGATATTCGTGAGGTCTCCATCCAAAGCCACTGCTGTTCGCTTACTGTGTCTGATGGCTCTCTTCTGTGCATCACGGGCATTGCTTACGGCTAACAGACCACTCTCCACAACTGACATGATGTTGAAGTATTCCGTCATCCAACTGAAGAAATTCAACAACTACACCACTCCATCGTGCATATCAGTCATTAAACAAATTGGAGGTTTCACTTCATTTGGATGGTCCCTTTAACATAGGGTGACCAAGCGTCCTGTTTACCCAGGACATGTCCTGTTTTCACGTCCTGTCCTGGCTGTTTTTTATAAAGTGATGAAAATGTCCTGGTTTTCATTATTTTTCAGTGGGCCATTAGACTTTAATGCTTATTTGTTAAGCAACAAAAAACTGCTGGGAAAGATCAGCTCTACAGCAACATGCGTATAGATGAGCAAACAAGGAGGATGAGGAAGAAAAACAGGATAAAGAGGGAGTTTGTGTAAGTTTGTGAGAGCTATTTTGTTCAATTTGGAGATATTTTTTTAGTTATTTATTATTTATTTTTCTAATACAGAAGAGACATTATTTCTATCATTATTTCATTCATTATTTTTGAAACCTGTCACAATAAAACATGTGGAGTAACCTCTGAGAAGCCTATCTGAATTTGTGTCTTTGGTTATATTTAATATTTTGAAATATAACAATTTTCTATCCATACAGAGGAGGCATAGCCTACTTTAAATGTATTGAAATTAATAAGGCATCTTTGAGTAAACTTCGAGTATCATTTGAGTATCTCATTGCCGGGCCGAGTGTCCTGGTTTTCGGTAATCAAAATATGGTAACCCTACTTTAACACATTCTGTTGACTATAAGTAACGTTGCACCAACATGTCTACTAACTCTCATTAGAGTGTTAGTAGGGTATTAGTAGACTGGTAGGGTTAAAGGGGTCGCACACACCAAACGAGAAGTGCAGCGCCGCGTAGCGCCATGTCTTTAAAATTCGAACACATTATTCTCTATGAGTGTACACACACCAGCGGCGTCATTCGGCGTTTGTCCGCGGCGCCCAGCTACGGCTCAGGACCTTGTTCAAAACCCTGCCGTGCCACAGAGCGCCATTTTCATGGTTTTATATTAAATTTACATTTAATTGTCTCAAATCGTCGTTAATGTTTATTGACTTCACCATGTGCCGCAATATACATTTAGTTTTACATTCATTTACAGAAATCAGCTGCTTGAAAGAAAATTGTTGATGTTATCAGATTTTCAGGTGAGAGTCTCAATTCATTCAGTTAACGGACGCTCTGAGGTAAAGTGTTCAGACTGCAAACTCAGCAACGATTGTATTTAATTATACAGTACAATCATATCATAGTACATACATTATCTTAATTCAATAATTTCCTTAAATATAACAATATTGCTGGCCAAAGTGCGCGTCCGGTGTGCGATACCTAGAGTTGTTCTAGACGCGCCGTGGCGCTCCGCTTCTCGTCCGGTGTGCGACCCCCTTTAGGGTTAGAATAAGTTGACATGTAGTTGCAAAGTTACTTGTAGTCAGTAGACTGTCTGTTGGAGGACCATCACAATAAAGAGTTATCAGATATTAAGCAGACAGTACACTAATACTCTAATGAGAGTTGAAATGTAGTTGCAAAGTTACTTATAGTTACCAGAATGTTCAAAAGGGACCATCAAAATAAAGTGTTACCAAATTGGACTACTTCGCCGGCCGCGTTACATTCACAGAAGTTGCGGCCGAAAGTTTGTTTTCTCCCCGTCTGAACACAACATCCCATCACTCTGGTCTGGCGCACGCCTCGTCGCATCTCCAACACGTCACCAAGGTGCTACCACTCCTAGGACTAGGAACGCTGGAGTTTCCACGGCAACACTATGCACTGATCGGGAGGGAAAACGTAGAGTGGATTTCAGTCTACTCCGGCCAATACAGAGACACACTGCTCCATCTACCATCAATATTGAACTGTTCAATGCACAATCCATCACAAACAAATCTTGCCTCATACATGACCATATTCTGGATAAGTGTTTGGATTTGGTGTGCCTAACAGAAACCTGGCACCAACCAGATGTTTTTACTGTCTTAAATGAGACCTGTCCTCCTGACTACTGATACCTTCAGAGAGCCCACAGCACAGGGCGCGGTGGTGGTCTGGCTGTCATCCACCAAAGTGATCTGGGCCTGTCCCCTATAACCCTGCCTGAATTGTCTTCTTTTGAATGCCTTTCATGTAAATGTAAGCCCCCTCTCTCCACAACGATACTTCTCATTTACCGGCCACCCAAACAAACTCATATTTCATCCCAGAAATGTCCAACATTCTCTCAACATTCTGTACAATGTCTGCCAATATTCATGTCAACTCCCCCACCTGCCGTTTTGCAGCAGAATTCCTCCAATTACTCGACTGTTTTATTTTGACACAACTTGTCGACGTCCCCACTCACACCAGGGGGCACACACTCGACCTGGTCATTATGATCTGATCTGGGTGTTTCCGACCACAAGGCCATTTCCATGAAGATGTCTTCACCGTCCACCCTCATCAAGCGCAAATCTGCTTCAGAAATCTAAAAAACATCAACCCAGAGACTATGGCATCCGACCTTCAGCATCTCCTTTCCGTAACCTGTTTACCAGCCATGGACCCTGTAGATTACTACAACAACACCCTTAAGAGTATCCTGGATCTCCACGCCTTGGTCAAAACCAGAACAGTCACTTTCTTCCGATCAGCCCCCTGGTACACCAGTGAGCTACGGAAAATGAAGGCATCTGGGCGTGCTATCGAGCGGTGATACAAAGCCACAGGTCTTACTGTGCACAAACAAGCATTTTTGGGAACACCAAAAGGACTACTCAAAGTCACTCACCGAGGCACGTTCACAGTTCTACTCAACCGTTATCAGAAACAGTCCCGGAAACTCCAAGCAGCTGTACTCCACCATAAATCATCTTCTCAAACCACAGATCCCCTCACTCATAGAAACTACAGAAGAGCACTGTAATCATTTGCTGGCCTTTTTCAAAACAAAAATAGACTCAATTCACTCTTCCTTTCCTGGATCCTCAACACTACCCACCCCGACTGTACACTCACAGCGTGCAATCTCCCAGCCCCTACAGTGCTTTCCAGAAATCTCCCAGCAAGAGGTTGAGAATATCATCAAAAGGGTAAAACCCACCACCTGTGACCTCAAACCCTTTCCTACAGCTCTAGTCAAAGCAAACAACCCCTGCCCAAAGCCCTCTGATTACAATTGTAATAAACCACTTCCTCCAGGCTGGCAATGTTCCATCTGCCCTTAAAACTGCTAAAATCTGACCACTTCTGTAGAAAAAAAAACACTCTTGATCCAGATACACTTACAAATTACAGGCCCATTTCCAATCTCCCATTCCTCTCCCATCCACCCATCTCCATGACCACCTCAAACATAATAACCTTTTTGAAAAATTCCAGTCTGGTTTCCGCTCTGCTCACAGCACAGAAACAGCCCTGGTTAGAGTCACGAGTGACCTACGAATGGCAGCTCATACTCCTCGATCTGTCTGCTGCTTTTGACACTGTGGATCATGGCACTCTTCTCAACTGGCTACACCAAACCACTGAACTCAGTGACACTGCTCTGAACTGGTTTAAATCATACCTCACTGACAGAACAGAGTACATTTCACTTGGAAACGCAAGGTCCCGGCAAAACACAGTCACCTGCGGAGTACCACAGGGGTCAGTCCTTGGCCGCATCCTCTTCATCATTTACATCCTCCCCTTCGGCCACGTCATCAGCCGCCATGGAGTCTCATTTTACTGTTATGATGATGAAACACAACTGTACATGAAATCTGACTCACACCCCACTGCAGCTTCACCAACATCATCGTCTTCAACACTCACCGCCTGTCTGGAGGAGATAAAGGCATGGATGAAACACAATTTTCTCCAGTTCAACAGCTCTAAAACTGAGGCAATTCTTGTTGGCACCTCACATCAAGTCCAGTCATCCTCCATAACCGGTATAACTATCTCTGGTCAAGACATTCCCTCTCCACAACAGTCGCCAATCTTGGTGTAAGATTTTATCCACAACTCACCTTTGAAGCCCAAATCAAAAACCTCTGCAAGATCTCCTATCATCTCAGAAATATTGCAAAACTCCGTTCAACACTCACTTTAGCTGATGCTGAAAAACTGGTCCACGCCTTTGTCTCCTCCAGACTGAATTACTGTAACACACTTCTCATCGGGATCCCTAACAAGAGTATGCAAAAACTACAGTTTATTCAGAACAGTGCTGCAAGGATCCTGATGAGAGTGCGAAAGTACGACCACATCACACCCATTCTCCACTCACTTCACTGGCTTCACGTTTCTGCAAGGATTGAAGGTCTCAATTCTCACCCACCAGTGCATCTATGGAAATGCCCCGCCCTACTTGAAAGAACTACTCACTCCTCTCAATACAACACGATCACTCCGCTCAAAAAACTCAAACTGCCTCCTACTCCCCATAACTAACTTAGACTCACTGTATTCCGGACATCACGGTATTCCGGATACTTGACCTTTTCCCGCAAATTCTATAAATAAACACTTCCAGTTTATGTCATCTATATATATCTGTGTCATCTTTGCCTCCTCCTCTTTCGATTCCGACCAACCTTGTGTCTCCAGAGCCAGTCGTTTCAAAGAAATCAACGTGAGTGTCTAACGTACACCAATGACTGTTATGAAAATGGCGGGGGGAGGGTTTTCCGGCCGGACAAAAGGAAGAGGGGAGAAGCATACCTCAGCAGAAAATGGCTCTTAAACATGTTCACCCACTAGAACATGACAAAAAAACATTCTTATGGTCTTCTAAAATAATTATGAGTTACAATTTGCAAATATTTTTACTTTTTTAAAGGGATATACACGTTCAGTGAGGCACTTTGTCCGACATGAAATTTGAGGCAGCGGCGCATCATTGCGCCCTCATTAAAACACCTCGTTAAAATAATTTGAATGGTAAATGCTGTTTTAAAGGTCATTTCAACACATTGTGTAATTACACATTGTGTAATTTCACAACAAATGCAATTGTTAAATGCAATTTAACAACATTTAAAGCCATGAAGTTATGTTTAAGTTACTTATAAGCCATAAAAGTAATAATTATAATTTCTATGACATTAAGTTATTAACATTTGAGGACCCAATAATAAAATTATCTAGACTTCATTTTATAAAAGGAACTTTTAATGACATGAACATCAACATGAGCATCAACAAAAAACTATATACATTTAACATTAAGGTTAACGTTAGGTTTCCTCCTCTCCCTGGTGTGTCCCGGCCTCTCTTTCTCCTGTTAAAAAGAAACACTTAAAAACACTTAAAGCCATAAGTATAAGAGAACTCACAACAGTATTAAGATTTAATTTTTACATTAAGTTATAGATAAGCTAACAAATGCACATCTTCTTTTGGTACGTTATGTTAGGTAAGAATGTCAGGAAAAAAGAAATGTTACAGCAGGGAAATGCTAGACGCAGCATTAAGTGCAGTTAAGTCAGGTGAAAGTGTCAGGAGTGTCTCACAGAAATTTGGCATACCAATGTCAGACCACAAGCTGGGGAAATCTGAATGTGGGCCTCATCCAAATAGGGCCCTTACCCTGGAGGAAGAAGAATGCCTGGTCAATTATATTGTTTGGATGGCAGATCATGGTTTCCCTTAACGAGAACCATTGTCAAGTGTCTTGCACTTGAAATAATTAAAGAAAGCAGCCGGAAGACTCTTGTCAACCTGAAGACGGGGTTGAGCGACAACTGGTGGGTCCGCTTCAAAGCTCGCCACCCAGAGCTGACCACCCGGACACCGGACTCCCTTGATAGGGCCAGGGTCCTTGCTGCAACACCTGAGGCAATAGATCATTTTTTCACACTTCTTCAAAAAATGATTAAACTCCACAGTCTGCATGACAAACCTCATCAGCTGTGGAACTGTGACGAGACGGGGTTTGGAGATAAGCCAAAGTCGAAGGTGAAGGTGATCTGCCAAAAGGGAAAGCGCCACATCTACCGGCAGCAGACGACCACCAGGGAGCACATTACTGTGCATGTAGCAGTCAGTGCAGCTGGTGAAAGTGTACCTCCCTTTATTATTTATACCCGCTGCCTTCCCAGTGTGGCGTATGCCTTGGGTGGACCAGAAAATAGCCTTTACGGATATGCAGACAAAGGCTACATGACAACTGAGCTATTTTTGAAATGGTTGGACCATTTTATAAAATACGCCCCTCCTGCACGCCCTCTAGTCCTCATAATGGACCAGCACGAAACGCACTGTGGCCGTCAAATGATAGACGTCTGCAGGGTAAACCAGATAGAAGTTCTTCTCCTACCCCCCCACACAACTCACATGCTGCAGCCACTGGACATAAGCATTTTCAACCCCATGAAGGGAGTGTTTAGCACCCTGGCCAGTCGCATGGGCCTGGTGAGAGGAGACATGGTGGTGGGGAAAAAGCACTTCTCCTCTGTGCTAAAACATGCTTATGAGAAGTCAGTCACAGCATCCAACATCATGGCAGGATTCAGGAAGGCAGGCATCTGTCCTCTGTCAAGCGAAGCAGTGGACATGACACAGGTTAGGTTCTTCATTGTATTCCCTAAAAATATTCCTATTAATTGTGTTATGCAATTTAAATCATAATGTGAAGAATACCAGTTTTTAACTTGAGCACTCCCTATCTAGATTGTAAAGCTTGTGCCCACTGCAGCTGTTGTGCCCACCTCTGCAACTGCAGCCACTTCTTCCTCCTCTGCTTCCTCCTCTGCTGTGCCCACCTCCTCCGCTGCAGTCGCTGCTTCCTCCTCTGCTGTGCCCAGCTCCACCACAGCATTGGCTTCTTCCTCCTCTGCTGTGCCCACCTGCTCCACTTCACCTGTCTGTCCTACCTGCAACAGAAGTTCAAAAAACCCCTTGGTGGAAACTGGCCTCATTCCACACTATTTATCAGACATCCTGGTCACACCAACCTTTGGCCAGAAGGAAAGGGTACGGCGTCGGGTGCCACTGCAAGCAAGGGTCATCACAAGTGACGATATGTGGCACACCATGATAACCTGGAGGCAAAAAAAAAGAAAAAGAAGAGGAGGAGAAGAAAAGGAAGGAGGAACAAGAGAAGAAAAGGGAATCAAAAAGAGCTAAGGCAACAAAAAGAGTAGCGCCTGCAATGGACAATGGCAGCTACTGCTCTATCTGCACATGCACCCTACCACCAGGGTCCAATGCAGAGGTGGATGAGTGGATCCAGTGTGACCTCTGCCAGTTGTGGTTCCACATGGCGTGTTTGAACGCAGACACTGTCCCTGACGGAGAGTGGCTGTGTCACAAGTGTGGTGTCACTTTTTAAATAGGAGAATAGATAGATGTAAACAGTTAGTTTCAAATCAAATGTAAAGTTTATACACACATTATTATTATTATTATTCATACATTCATACATACATACACACAACACTATAAATTCTGTACATATCAATCATTATAAATTTGTTATTGTGAAAATTAAGTTATGTGTTAATGGATTAATTAGTGTTATTTGTGTTCATTCTGTTTTTGTTCAATTAAATGTGTTCAATAATTCACCAAATAGGCAGAATTGTGTTTATTTATGTTAATTAATCCTCCACATGAGCAGTATTTCTACCTATAACAATATACAATATACTAATATAACAATATACTAAGCTGATTCAAAATTCTGAAATATAACTTTAAAGTTAAAAGAATGTTATCGACATCAGTTTTCAGTTGCGCACCACCATTTTGTACTGCCATGTGCTTCACATGAGCAATTGTCGATTAAAAAAGTGTATAGACGCTTATAAATAATAAATACACAACATATGAAGATTAATATCATTATTTCACCAGCTTATAGTTGTTAAAATGTATGTGCTTTATATTAGAAATGACTCCTCCTTACCTGTCCGAAACACCGTGAGTAAAAATATTCGGCTGTCCGGAACACCGTGAGTCCTCGTGGTAATACGGACACTGCGTCACCCTGCAGTTTCTTCAAGATTTCAAGATTTCTCCAAAATGATTTGTCCAAAATGTGTCAATCAAACTTTGGAACGTGTGGAAGGCATGTCCCCAGAGACAGACGAACCAATCAGGTTTATCTTTCCGCGGATTGATATCTTACGGGGCTTTTACTATGCAAAGTGTCCGGAATACAGTGAGTCTACGTTATGCTCAGCACAATGGGTGATCGTGCCTTCTGCTCTGCCGCTCCTCGGACTTGGAATGCCCTCCCTGACCATCTGAGTGCACCACAGACTATTGAGACTTTTAAAAAAGGACTAAAAACATTTCTTCTTAGCAGAACTTAAGGGTTTTAACCTTGTACAATAATGTCGTTGCACTATTTATTCATATTTTACACTGATGTTTTTACCTTGCTTCTATGATCTTACCTGTAGCACTTTGAGGTTTGTCTTAAATGTAAAGTGCATTTCAAATAAAATGTATTATTATTATTATTATTATTATTATAGAGAGATTACGAGATTTCAACTTGTAAAAAGTGTTCAGAGCTTGAATTTGTAAACTGGGATTGTTCGCAGAGCTCCATGTTGAATACATGTTATGAATCTGTTCATTCTATTGAATTTGAGATTGTTTTCAATCACATTTCTTGTGAGAGAAGCTGTGGTTTAAAAATGTCTATGAAATGGTTTATTGTAACAAAAATGATTGTCAAATTAATATTTTTCTGCCAATTAGTTTTTGTTGTTGTTTTTTAAGGTTTAGGTTTGGGCATAGGGTTAAGGGATCTACAATATATCTACACTGATGAGCCAAAACATTATGACCAGTCACAGGTGAAGCGAATGTCATCGATCATCTGCTAACAAGGCCACATATCAAGGTCTGGGTAGATTAGATGGCAAGCAAACAATCAGCTCTCATAGAGGGCTTTTACACTGGGCTCGTTTGCTGCGGTCCGAGCCCGAGCGCGATTGTTCCCGTTGAGTGTGAAACCAGACCAACGCTTCGGGGGGCGCCGGGAACAATCGCGCTCGGGCTCGGACCGCAGCAAACGAGCCCAGTGTAAAAGCCCCCTCAGATCACCTCCTCCAGGTAGTCTCGGGTTCGATACCCCAGTGCGCACCTGGGTCCCATGACAGCGTTCACATAAGCGATTTTTCATGCGAACCATGCCCCGTTCCGAACTAAACTGCCAGTGTGAGAGCCCCCATAATCAACATGTTGGAAGCATAGTGTGTATACTGTGGTACAAGTCACACATTTTAAATGATGGTTAAGGTTGGAATGTAATTAATAAATAATTATTTGGGGTTTGGCAGACCAATCAGAGTGCCTATTATGACACTAGTAGATTAGGTTTAAATCACTTAATTAATGGTAATTGGTGGTCGATAGAGCTCAATGCGCTGCAACTTAAGAAAACACATGCAAATAGAAACATACTGATTGTGTATGCGTTTTGAGTATTTGCAGTGCGTTTCTGTTTTTGGCTGTGTTGTGAGTATTTGCAGTGCGTGTGCATTGAGAGTATTTGCAGTGTGTTTCTGTATTTGGTTGCATTGTGAGAATTTGCAGAATGTTTCTGTATTTGGTTGCGTTCTGAGTATTTGCAGTGCATTTCTGTAATTGGTTGCTTTGTGCGTATTTCAAGCGTGTTTCTGTATTTGGTTGCATTGTGAGTATTTGCTGTGTGTTTCTATATTTGGTTGCTTTGTGAGTATTTGCAGAGCATTTCTGTATTTGGTTGTGTTGAGTGTATTTGCAGTGCGTTTCTGTATTTTCTTGCATTCTGAGTATCTGCAGCGCGTTTCTATATTTGGTTGTGTTGTGAACTTGTGAGTATTTGTAGTGTGTTTCTGTATTTGGCTGAGTTGTGTGTATTTGATTGCTTTGAGTGTATTTGCTGTGCGTTTCTTTATTTGGTTGAGTTGTGAGTATTTGCAGTGCGTCTCTATATTTGGTTGTGTTGTGAGGATTTTCTGCACGTTTATGTAATTGGTTGTGAGTATCTGCAGCACGTTTCCATATTTGGTTGTGAGTATTTGCAGAGTGTTTCTGTACTTGGTTGTGTTGAGTATTTGCAGTGCGTTTCTATATTTGGTTTTGTTGTGAGTATTTGCAGTGCATTTCTGTATTTGGTTGCGTTGTGAGCATCTGCAGCGCGTTTCTATATTTGGTTGTGTTGTGAGTATTTGCAGTGTGTTTCTGTATTTGGTTGCGTTATGAGTATCTGCAGTGCGTTTCTATATTTGGTTGTGTTGTGAGTATTTTCTGCACGTTTATGTATTTGGTTGTGAGTATTTGCAGTGCGTTTCTGTATTTGGTTGCATTGTGAGTATTTGCAGTGCGTTTCTATATTTGGTTGCGTTTTTGTATTTGCAGAGCATTTCTGTATTTGGTTGTGTTGAGTGTATTTACAGTGTGTTTTTGTATTTTCTTGCAGTCTGAGTATCTGCAGCGCGTTTCTATATTTGGTTGTCTTGTGAACTTGTGAGTATTTGTAGTGTGTTTCTGTATTTGGCTGAGTTGTGTGTATTTGATTGCTTGAGTGTATTTGCTGTGCGTTTCTTTATTTGGTTGAGTTGTGAGTATTTGCAGTGCGTCTCTATATTTGGTTGTGTTGTGAGGATTTTCTGCACGTTTATGTATTTGGTTGTGAGTATCTGCAGCACGTTTCCATATTTGGTTGTGAGTATTTGCAGAGTGTTTCTGTATTTGGTTGTATTGAGTATTTGCAGTGCGTTTCTATATTTGGTTTTGTTGTGAGTATTTGCAGTGCATTTCTGTATTTGGTTGCGTTGTGAGTATCTGCAGCGCGTTTTTATATTTGGTTGTGTTGTGAGTATTTGCAGTGTGTTTCTGTATTTGGTTGCGTTCTGAGTATCTGCAGTGCGTTTCTATATTTGGTTGTGTTGTGAGTATTTTCTGCACGTTTATGTATTTGGTTGTGAGTATTTGCAGTGCGTTTCTGTATTTGGTTGCATTGTGAGTATTTGCAGTGGGTTTCTATATTTGGTTGCGTTGTGAGTATTTGCAGAGCATTTCTGTATTTGGTTGTGTTGAGTGTATTTACAGTGCGTTTTTGTATTTGGTTGGTATGTGAGTTTTTGCAGTGCGTTTCTGTATTTTGCATTCTGAGTATCTGCAGTGTGTTTCTGTATATGGTTGTGTTGTGAACTTGTGAGTGTTTGTAGTGTGTTTCTGTATTTGGTTGAGTTGTGTGTATTTGCTTTGAGTGTATTTGCAGTGCGTTTCTTTATTTGGTTGAGTTGTGAGTATTTGCAGCCCATTTCTGTATTTGGTTGTAATTGTGAGTATTTGCAGTGCGTTTCTATATTTGGTTGTGTTGTGAGTATTTTCTGTACATTTATGTATTTGGTTGTGAGTATCTGCAGCGCGTTTCTATATTCGGTTGTGAGTATTTGCAGTGTGTTTCAGTATTTGGTTGTGTTGTGAGTATCTGCAGCGCGTTTCTATATTTGGTTGTGTTGTGAGTATTTGTAGTGTGTTCCCGTATTTGGTTGTGTTGTGAGTGTTTGCAGTGCATTTCTGTATTTGGTTGTGTTGAGTGTATTTACAGTGTCTTTTTGTATTTGGTTGATATGTGAGTTTTTGCAATGCGTTTCTCTATTTTCTTGCATTATGAGTATTTGCAATGTGTTTCTGTATTTCGTTGTGTTGTGAGTATCTGCAGCGCGTTTCTATATTTGGTTGCTTTGTGAGTATTTGCAGAGCATTTCTGTATTTGGTTGTGTTGAGTGTATTTGTAGTGCGTTTCTGTATTTTCTTGCATTCTGAGTATCTGCAGCACGTTTCTATATTTGGTTGTGTTGTGAACTTGTGAGTATTTGTATTGTGTTTCTGTATTTGGTTGAGTTGTGTGTATTTGATTGCTTTGAGTGTATTTGCTGTGCGTTTCTTTATTTGGTTGAGTTGTGAGTATTTGCAGTGCGGTTCTATATTTGGTTGTGTTGTGAGGATTTTCTGCACGTTTATGTATTTGGTTGTGAGTATCTGCAGCACGTTTCTATATTTGGTTGTGAGTATTTGCAGAGTGTTTCTGTACTTGGTTGTGTTGAGTATTTGCAGTGCATTTCTGTATTTGGTTGCGTTGTGAGTATCTGCAGCGCGTTTCTATATTTCGTTGTGTTGTGAGTATTTGCAGTTTGTTTCTGTATTTGGTTGCGTTGTGAGTATCTGCAGTGCGTTTCTATATTTGGTTGTGTTGTGAGTATTTTCTGCACGTTTATGTATTCGGTTGTGAGTATTTGCAGTGCGTTTCTGTATTTGGTTGCATTGCGAGTATTTGCAGTGCGTTTCTATATTTGGTTGCGTTGTGAGTATTTGCAGAGCATTTCTGTATTTGGTTATGTTGAGAGTATTTACAGTGCGTTTTTGTATTTGGTTGATTTGTGAGTTTTTTCAGTGCGTTTCTGTATTTTCTTGCATTCTGGGTATCTGCAGTGTGTTTCTGTATTTGCTTGTGTTGTGAACTTGTGAGTGTTTGTAGTGTGTTTCTGTATTTGGTTGAGACGTGTGTAATTGATTGCTTTGAGTGTATTTGCAGTGCGTTTCTTTATTTGGTTGAGTTGTGAGTATTTGCAGAGCATTTCTGTATTTGGTTGTAATTGTGAGTATCTGCAGCGCGTTTCTATATTTGGTTGTGAGTATTTGCAGTGTGTTTCTGTATTTGGTTGTGTTGTGAGTATCTGCAGCGCGTTTCTATATTTGGTTGTGTTGTGAGTATTTGCAGTGTGTTTCTGTATTTGGTTGTGTTGTGAGTATTTGCAGTGCATTTCTGTATTTGGTTGCATTGTGAGTATCTGCAGTGCGTTTCTTTATTTGGTTGAGTTGTGAGTATTTGCAGAGCATTTCATTATTTGGTTGTAATTGTGAGTATTTGCAGTGCGTTTCTATATTTGGTTGTGTTGTGAGTATTTTCTGCACGTTTATGTATTTGGTTGTGAGTATCTGCAGTGCGTTTCTATATTTGGTTGTGAGTATTTGCAGTGTGTTTCTGTATTTGGTTGTGTTGTGAGTATTTGCAGTGCATTTCTGTATTTGGTTGCGTTGTGAGTATCTGCAGTGCGTTTCTATATTTGGTTGTGTTGTGAGTATTTTCTGCACGTTTATGTATTTGGTTGTGAGTATCTGCAGCGCGTTTCTATATTTGGTTGTGAGTATTTGTAGTGTGTTTCTGTATTTGGTTGTGTTGTGAGTATTTGCAGTGCGTTTCTGTATTTGGTTATGTTGAGTGTATTTACAGTGCGTTTTTGTATTTGTTTGATATGTGAGTTTTTGCAGTGCGTTTCTCTATTTTCTTGCATTCTGAGTATCTGCAATGTGTTTCTGTATTTGGTTGTGTTGTGATTATCTGAAGTGCATTTCTGTGTTTGGTTGTGTGGAGTGTATTTACAGTGCGTTTCTGTATTTGGTTGTGTTGTGAGTGTTTGCAGTGCATTTCTGTGTTTGGTTGTGTTGAGTGTATTTACAGTGCGTTTTTGTATTTGGTTGATATGTGAGTTTTTGCTGTGCGTTTCTGTATTTACTTGCATTCTGAGAATCTGCAGCGCGTTTCTATATTTGGTTGTGTTGTGAGTATTTTCTGCACGTTTCTGTATTTGGTTGCGTTGTGAGTATTTGGTTGTGTTTCTGTATTTGGTTGCGTTGTGAGTATCTGCAGTGCGTTTCTATATTTGGTTGTGTTGTGAGTATTTGCAGCAGGTTTTGTCAAACTGATCAAAAAAGCTTCCTTAATTTGCTGGTTATTTTTCTATTTGCATGTGTTTTCATTAGTTGCAGCGCGTGGAGTTCTCTCTGCCATTGTACAATTCAGAGTTGACCAAAACGGCGGTTCTTTGTGTATGTCCGGCAGGACAACTAAGTGTTTGCATATCATACATCCAGCGCATATCCAAGGGTTTGCATATCATCTATCCACCGCATATCCAAGTGTTTGCATATCCTTGTGGAAGCTAGAGTATAACACGCTTTATGACATGGAGGCGCTGGCGCGATCACTTTCCCAACGAAAACAACTTAAAATACTCGGTCATTTTTGGTCATACAGAAAAAGAGTAATATACCATTTGAAAAGGGTCTATTTAACCTCACAACAACAAGAAAACGCTTTGCCTTTGTCAAATAAAGGAACCAAACAGGATGCGCTTTCTACCGTCTTGGTCTCCGTGAGATGGAGGACATCACATAAATGAACCGAAACTCTGCTTATAGGATACTTGCCTCACAGACATGGGAAATATATCTATAGAAAGCTTGAAATGTCTACTTTTAAATGAACCAATTTGAAAAGAAAAGAAACTCTGCTTATGTGTTCCGTATGAAAGATATATTTCTCTATATAGGCGCGTTCACTTCTTCAGAGATGATGAGTCAGCATCATCAACTTCATATTTTCAGCCAACACTGACACAGAAAAAAAACACATTTATTAATAAATAATTAAAATGTCTCCTTGCTATTTTTTCCGACTCATTCACAATCATTACTTTTGCCGGTGCTTTGCGGCAAGCTTTGTGCGTGCGCTCGAGTGCGGAATATGCTGTATTACACATATATTTTAAACGCTCATTATGGTTTAGTATTCTCCTCAGTATATTAAGTCATCAAATTATAATAAACGTGTGGTTAGTCGACTAATGGCTTAAATGAACGAATACTAGTCGACTAGAAAAATCTTTAGCCGGGGTCAGCCCTACTAGTCATAATGTAATAACAATGTACGAACTATAATTTAGAAACTATCAAATAACTATAATAGTTTGCAAATGATAAGTGCTTTGCTGCGGTATACTTTTTATAGTGTTACCGATAAGGGTGTCAATATCAATATATGAATAATATTTTTTCAGAGCGCACATTATGAACTCAACCAGTGGATTCATAGCCAAAACTATGCTGAAAATGTTACTTTTAAGACCCTTTATTGCTTTAAATATGACCTTACACACAAAAAGACCACAGTGAAGCAAAAACACTGACAAGAACTCAAAGAACTGAATATGACCACATACAACAAAAATGAAGCATAGTGACAAATCTCATTTTGTCTTTGACAGAAAATATGTTTAAAAAAATAAAAACATGTATAAACATGATGATATTGTTTACTGTAAAGTATTTTATAAAAATAAACAGGTTCCGTGCTTTATTATACTCTAAAATATAGTTACTATTAATTTGTCTCTGGTACTTCTATAAATCATAAGATACATGTTGTGATTTTATCTTTTCTTAAAAATAATATTTTGATAAATATTTGCAATGTTAGTTCTTCTCAAAAATGATTTTAAGCTTCACAAATATGTTCCTTACAATATTTTTTTGTTAAGTTTAGCATAGAGTATTTATACTTTTATATGGAAATATTGTAAAACATTCTGTCTGTAATATTGTTGACCTTTTAATGTTACAAGTTAATCTAAATCTAGCATTAAACAGGTGGTCTTTCGGGTGCTGGCTTGACAGAACTCACTTCATTTAAATTCTATTTTAAAGAAGGGATAACATGCAAGACGCCCTAACAATGAGATGTTAATTGTTTAAACTTCAAAGTAGAGCCTTCTATGGATTATAAGACCACAGTTTAACCATTTATGTCCTAGATTGGAAGAGGAGACAGAAAAGTTTTCAGACATAAGACAGCAGTTGGTTTTATTAAAATACATATAAAACTATTCTGTGTGGGTGGGTGAGGGTGGAGGGATTATGTTCTCAGGAGTGCACAATGAATGACATCACATGAAAATTAAAAAATAAAGTTTCCTACAATAAGACATTTCAAATTATGGTAGACAAGAAAAACATTAAAGCAATATTAAAAAAAATATTGTGAAACATTGGTTATATGTGTGTTTATTTAGGCTATATGTGAAAAAAAGGTTTTAATTTATATACGCAAGCATTTGCTTAGTGATTGCTCAAAATTATGAGGCTATTAAGAACCCAGCCCACTCCTCTAATACAAAAAAATGCCACATTTTGCCTCTACATGTATGAGGTATGGAGCTGGATGACTATGTGGGTGTGAGAGTGAAAAATGTATTTATGTATTTATTTTTTGTGCATTAGAAAACAGGAGCGCCCTTGTTCATTTTGGTCTTAGATCAACCATTGTATCCTTTCAATTAATATTCTGGTGAATTTGAATTTGCTACATTGTCTACCCTGGGCAGGTGTTTCCTTCCTTCCTTTCCATCTTGTTAGTGGGCTCTTGTGTTCATAAATATTCATTAAAAAAGTGTCAATTCAGACCCTTGCAGAGATACAAATCCAGACATTGTGAATATGATATTGTGAAAAGGAAGTATTTCATGTCACAACAAACAAAACTGAAAAGCAAGCACATTACCAAATTACCATTTCTCTCTCTCTATCTAGTTTACAAAATCTGTTACCGTTACTTTTTCTGTGATTTTATTATTTTAGATTATGTAGCTATAATGTCTACAGTAATTGTAATTGCAATAATGATAATATAATTTGTCCCATAATATATTATAGAAACCATTCTTAGGACACAAAATAACTAAGGCTTTGTGATTTTATATATAGGAACAACTAAACATCCAAAAACTAAGTCCATTTCACAGTACCCTTTCTCTAAGGACATGAGAGTGAACAGCCCTGTTGATCACCCATAATGCACAGGATCAGTTGTATTTTTTTTTTAATTCTGTGCACATATAATGTCAAAGATACTTTGTGTACAAGTTGGCACAATCTTCATAAACATATAACAGTAGATAGTTATGCAGTTATGTAATTTAGCAGGCAGTGAAAATAAAGGCGAGTAAAAATGTAAACCAATGAATGACCCGAAGATATTCCTGCCAAAGTGTTGAGCAGCTGTCTTTCCGGCCTGCCCCACAATCTTGTGTAAATGAGTCATTACTTGCTGGGCAAGGTTTTGATAGAGCGATTAAGAGAGCCGATGTTAGTGGATGTATGGAGCTGAGGACTTGCACTCTTATTAGGGAGGCTACTAGAATGTCCCATTGCCTCTTCAGCAGCCCGAAGAAGAAGGGTGTAGTTGACAGCTACCTCTTCTACCTTACGTAAAAGCTGTAGTTTTTGAGTTTCAGATCGTACACTCCTGACTAGCCGAATGAATGTATGAGTAAGGTTACACAGCACCTGGAAGCTAGCTGTGACGGCACTTAGCATTCGTGAGGGACTTTTCTCAACACTTGCCACTCGTCTACATGATGCCCTGAACTCTTTAAAACGGACTGCAAGTTCTTGCTTGTACTCTGCCAGTCTTGCAGGGGGAATACGAGGTTCCCCCTCTATTTGGGGACTAATGGCACACTGCCTTAAAATTGAGAGCAGCTCATTGGCATCAAGTTGTGCGTTTAGGAATCCATCAGGTAGTGAGAATATTTTGCCCTGCAAGGATTGTACTCTTGCCAAGCTAGTTTCCAGGTTCCCGCAGGCCCGCAGATCAATCCTCTGTGTTTGTGACTCCTCTTCTTCCTCCTCCTCCTCTTCCTCCTCCTCCTCCTCCTCCTCTTCCCCACTGCAATCCTCTGCATGAAGTACCTGAAGAGTTTTGCTGACCACTGGCATTGCCCTTGAATCTACATGCATTCCAGGCAAGACCTGCAAGGGGATGGAATAAGACAGTTCATCTTTTTCACTGCTCTCATCAGCAGCTTCACATTTGCGATAACAGAAGCAGAAAGAGCAACATTTTTCTCTGTCCTCAGTGTCCTCACTTGGCAACCCTAGAACCTCAGCAGTACCCTCACGACTTTCCTGAATTAGCTCTTCTCCCTGAATAAAAAATATCCCTTTTTTCTTTGCATCCCCATCTTTAGTATGTACAGGCTCCATTGGAGTTGGAAGTCTAAGTCCAGTGGCCCTCACTCTTTCCATTTCTTTCTCAAGGCTCTTTGCTTTTGTAGTTTTAACCTCGGCATACAGGGGAGTGCTGTCATTATTATCAATTTCCCCTATACTATATCTCCTTTGTAGCTTTTTATATTGTGGCACACTCATGCATTCTGAATGGGTGGTGCAAGTAGGCAAGCATGATGTAGGTGTATCTCTGGGTTCCCTAGACTCAAGGCTTGTGGAGCGGATTCGAGTGGTTTTGATTTCCAAAGTTTGAGGTTTCCGTAATTCTCCTTGAGCATGTGGAGACTTCGGAATTGCTGGGGGTGTTTTAGAGATTGCCCTCTCTCTTCCTCTCTGATCAGTTGCAGAACCAACCGCTGTATCTGGGAGACGCATTCCACGGCACATTCTCTTACAGTCGCAGCTGCGTCGCTGTTCTCTTGAGATCCCAGGAACTGTCTGTACAGGACTTGTGCGCAGTTGGCAGGCACAAGGGGTAAATGATGGAACAGGAGAGGATCCCTGTGGAATAAACTCTCCTTGTGATGTTTTAGGTTTTAGAAGCTCCTCCAGAAACTCTAGCTCGTACTGCCTGACTTTTTGAAGCTGTGCACGACGCTCATCTGTCTCTCTGCGCAAACGTGCTGGGAAAGTGGCTGAAATTAAGTTCCTAAAACTCAGGAATGGAGTACTACGCTGGGATTTAGCTTTGTTATTTGCCTGTTTCTTGTACTCGCCTCCTGGGATAGTTGCACCCTTTTCCACACAGCCTAAGACGTGCGTTGGGTCTACCAGAACAGGCACACTTTTAGGAGTTTTCTGTGGTTCCACAGGGGCTTTACTCTGGGAGTTCTCTCCCTTTGCCTCTGACATCTCTTTCTGTTCTGCTTTAACAGGCATAAATGGTGAGTACTTAGTAGGAGGCAGGGTGCTGGGCTTCACCAAGCTTCCATCAGATGTCTTTGCTGTGTTCTCTTTGTTGCTAGCTAACTGAAGTCCTTTGTCACGGAGACGCTCATCGTCTGTGGGAGACGAGTGAAACACTACCACTTTTGGGGCCTGTGGATCTTTTAGACGCACCTGTGGGCCAGGCTCTGGCCGTAATGGACATGTGCAGAACAAGTCAGAAGCTGGTAGAAGGCCCTTTGAACTTGAAGGCTTTGTGGTCTCACTTGAGGCATTCTCGGCATCTTGGCACATATTTGTTGAACAAATTTTTGCAGATGCAGTTCTATCCACAGGCAAGAGAACCGGTAAGGCTATACTGGTAGTTTCTAGGGTAACTGTACCAGAATCTTTTTCCTGGACACCTTCTGAGGTAATAGAGCTTGGTTTTTCTTTATTAGCAAGAGGCAATTTATCTGTGTTGACTTGGGGAGCACAAACTTGTTCTGATGCTTTAAGTTCTTCAGATGCCTGTTGTTCAGACTCTTCCAAACACTCTTTTAGAGGGTCTTTTTCTGATTTTTCTATATCCTTCTCAGTTTTTGCTTCAAGGCTCTTTCCCTGATCCACAGAGTTGTCAGACGGACTAATTTCTTGACTGGGACAAACTTTCAAGGGCAAAGTCTTACTTATGATCACAGGCTTTGGTGGACACCCGCCACGGATCTGACTCATTGAAAAAGCCCCTCCCCCAATTGCTTGTGTTGTACAGCCAGGGATTGACAAGGGGAAGTCTCGTCGACTGAAAAGTCGTTCTTTGTTGATATGGTGGGCAAAGAGATATGTCTGGTTCGGATGCTGCTTCATGGCAGACACCATCTCAGACACATCAGTTAGCTCTGATGAATTTGTCTCATGTCCAGAGTCTAGGGATGATTCAGGGGTTATGGCAGCAAGCACAATCAACCCTGTAAGGGAACAGAAACAAAACACAACCATGCTCGTAAGAAATCACGTAAGCTCTTGTCACTTCAGGTAAGCAAAATTATAGAGACAAAATACTGTTGTTCTAACAAAATTAAATATTAAAATAATCTAAAAATGTTGTTAATGTACAACTCCTCTTTGTTGTTTTGTTGTTGAGGAGTAGTTAACACTGCATTGATGCTTGTTTTGGGACAGTCTAGCTTCATATGTCAGGCTACTATAATTTGAAGATAATTTATCAAAATAAGTGCACAAACCACTAATTTTAAATGAATACTTATGATTTTACAATTTGCTTGACTTTCAAAAGTTTAAATTACTCATAGACATGGTAAAGAACCAGCACTTTTAATAGTACATATGTCCACCTGCTGTCTGTTGTGTCTGCTGGTGATGGTGTGGGTAATCCTCCGATGCAGCTAGTGCTTCCAGTGCCTGGAGGGTGGATACTAATGCATCATCTAACTCCTGAGCATGGTCTTGAACTGTCCTAGTGGTCACATTATCAATCAGTGTTACAGGAACTTCCTCTTGACCCTTTGCCACAGCAGCAGAGGCTTTGATTCCTTTCCGACCTTTTTTTGGGTCATCTTCGTCAGAGCTGTTATCACGAAACCCTGGGGGTGGAGCTGCTATGCCAGGAGGGTGAGGCTGCAACTTTCCTCCTCCATCATCCAGTTCTTCATCTTCCTCATTCCCAGGTAGTGGTAAGGCAATGAGATCAACAGCACCTCCTTCACGAGAAGCACATGCATTTTTGCACTGCTGCAAAATGAGTCTTTCAGCCTCTCCAGTGTCCGAAATCAAACCTTCAGCTTGGAGTTTTGCCTTGCAGGAGTCACAGAAAAACCTTTGTGTAGGCTCCATTGTTTTCGCTCTGTTCCTGAAGCTTGAACTGTCATCAGTGGGACCATCTTGATCAGGCACAGATTCAGTGCTCTTTAGAGTGGGGTCAGACTTTGTGCGTGAGCGACTCTGTACCTGTGAGATAAGGTTCTCATTAATGTCAAGTTCTTGCTCTGCTTGTATCTGAAGCTCTTGCATCTGTTGTTGCTCTTTTAAATGGATGTGACACAGGCCAAGGTGCTGAGATATGGGTGATGCTGATGTCTTCTGTGTTGCCTCTCTGGACACCCCCTCTCTCTCTTCACGACGACTCCCACTTAACACAGTGGCTCCGGAGCGGAATTGGGCATGGGAGCTTCTGGAATCTAAAGGACAGAACTGTCTGAGTGGTTGAACGAGTAGAAAACATGATGGATGTGAATGAGTCCAGATGACAAACGTGAATCTGTTGAGTTCTCAGAGATGGAAAAAAAGCCTTGTGGGATGTAATGGTATGCTGAGATCTTTCTCTTTGGCAGACCACAGGAGATGCTAACATCCAATACATGGTTTTGTAATACAATACAATATATACTGAACTTTCAGATACATGAATTTATCTAGATAAGAATTTCCATCGGACTCACATAAACTGACTCAAGATGAAGATGGAGAGCTCAAGGAAATGGAGAGGTCAAGCTGGAATTATGAATGATTGCCATGATAAATCCTTACAATAATCAGAAATCCTTTTGGAAGCAATCTGATGAATTCATGTCATGATTTTATTGACTGATTTTTCTCACTATTAGAAAAATGTTAATGACCAGCATATATTTGCCACCATGGACATGTTCTCACCATTATTACATCTATTTTGCTTTTGAATGTCCCAAGCTGCATACGTAACATATTTTAGTTCCGCTTGTCATTGAATGATGAAAGCAAAGCAAATGCACTTTCAGAAAATGATATGCAATGACTTTTTTGTATATTTTTTTAATGAAATTGCAACAATAACATTTCTAACATACCTGCCTTGATCATATAAGGCTGACCAGGTATCCTGCAGTAGATTGTCCTTTTAGGGTCCACAAATAGCTTGTAATAGCCAGAGATCAAACAGGCAAAGTTTGATGCATCTGGCCACTCCATTAACAAGACCAAGGGCTACAATAATTAGTATGGAAACAGATATTAGGATAGTATTACATTTTAGAATGTTATATATTGCAATACTGTTTCTCTCACACACAAACACACACACACACACACACACACACACACACACACACACACACAATTATCATAGGGTTAAAACTATGATGTAAATTCATTCAGCTTTTTTCATTTCTGCATTTTTTTCACACCTTTGCTTCCAGAATAACAACTTCAACACGGGCTACCCCATGATGCTCTCTAAAGAGCTGGACTTTGGCCACGCGGCTGAATTCTGTTAAGACAGTTGTTAGGTTGTTCTTCAGGTCAATTACATGACTGATACCGTGTCTCGGCCCAACCAACAGTGTAGTGGCTGACTGCTTCTCATCCTTTCAATAGAAAAAGAATATAATCAGAAATTGAATGAGAAGTAAAGGCTTTTTTTTAAGCGAAATGAGATAATACTTTTTTTGTGTATAAATCTTTCAAATCACTGCAAAAATGTATATGTCAGATTCATGTTACCAAGCCAACTGTGTTAAACAAGAAGCCTCCAAATGGCGGGAGGTCATTCAAGACACGCATATACTGTAGTTTTCCTTGAAGAGAAGGAACCTGCATGAATGAAGAGAAAATAAAACTGGTGAGTTGTGCAATTGCACAGAGAGTGATATTCTAGCCAGCAGAGGGCAATGTTTCGCTGCTATAAGGTGTGCGATGCCTATAAATGATCAGTATGTAAAAAATTAATTGCACACAGCATTTCTCTATTCCAATATTACATATATCAGATATGCTCTTAGGTCATACAAATCACACAAATACAAAAAAAAAAAAACATTCTGCATTAGATGACATAAATGATTTCTGGTGTCACATTTGAGAGGAAATCCTTCTATTTAATATTCTTAGTAACCAGATATACCTTGTTACCAGCTGGTGGAGGATGCTGATATGTTTTCAACAGCTGTGAGAGAGTCTTGCAGACGTTTTTCTCCTTGATGCTTGGCAACAGAGTCAAAGGAAGGAAAGGTTCCAAACCCCATTCTTTCCTAAAGAAAAGTATGCAGGTTTAAAGCATGCAACCAGCTACAAGACCTTATAGTACATTTTGATGGTTATATCAGCGTTATCTGACACTGGTGGATAACTGGTGGATTTTTTTTTTGTATAAAAGTACATGGTTACCACATGTGTGTTTCTTTGGGAAAATAAGGCTAAAGTCCTGTTCACATGAAATTTCTGTCATTATTCAAAATTCATGTATGTTTTAAGACTTACTCAACGTGCTTTAGAGAAATCTTCTGATTGGGTCTTGCAATGGACACAGTGATGTAGATGTGAAGGGCTGCCAACCTAAGTGTAACGTCAGATTTCCAATCCATTCCATATCGCTCTTTAATGACGTCATTGCGGCTCTGTGGGAATTCAGAACAAACAATAGATCAATAGGCTTTATACTAATATCAGACTACTTATGTGAACAATCGTTTGACTCATGACTAAAGGACTCATGAATAAATCAACCTGTATGTAGAGGTACTCAAATGCTGCGGGGTCTCTCCTCAGTAAGTCAGCAGGGTCCTTTGGGAAGAAGCAAATACGGAAAAGACACTTCATTCCTTGGAAGTAGGTCCTGTGAACTACCTGAAATAATAGAAGAAAATGAGAATTCAGAATTTATTACAGAATTCACCTTTAAAAAAACAGCACTAACAGACTTTCCAGTACAAATTGTCACATTCCATTGCTTAATCAAGTAAGGTTATGTGCTGCCGGCAGCCATATCAATTTTAATTCAACGTCACGTAATTTAGGTTTCCCCAGTTCTAAATAACAAACCAGTTGCACTGTATATTTATATACGACGGCATCCATAACTCTGAGACCACACTGAAAGTAAAATTCATGATTCAAAACCAATGAATAAGGAACCATGGAATAATTTAATTTAGCTGAAAATAAATAAATAATAAAATGATTAATCAAATAAAAGAATTAGTAACTGAGCATTGGAACTCCTTTGTACAGACGGACTTGCTTCCATTGGACCAAAAGATGCTCTGTGGAATATTTTCAAATCATGCTGTGTAACATGGATCACTGGATAACATGGATCACTAGTGTTTAATTACCATCAAATACAAATGAATTAAAATTAAGAAGGCTTTTTAACGTGCGTTGTTGGTTGCAACTCGCCATAGGAAGCTAGTGTACCTTGTACCACACATTTAAGGATTTATTTTAAACCCTTTGAACTTCAGAGTGAAGGTAATGCATCAGCCATTGGTTTTTGGGTGGCATTTACTCACATGAGACAGTGGCTGGTTTTCCTGGAGCAGATGCAGCCTCTGATTCTGGGCCAGTCCACCGGACTCCAGCACCAAAGCAAAATGCTCAATGTAGCGTAGAGAAAGGCGATCCTGCAGCGATGATATCACATCCTGTGGCAAAAGGGAAAAGGAGAACAATTTTGTCATCTTAGTAGCCTAATGGTTGGTGTTTTTAGCCCCTAAGGCATCATGAATTCTGCTATATTACAATATCTCAGATATGTGATGCAAAGTAAATGTAGTGGAAAGCATTGGCTTCAGCAGTGTGTAAACTACAGGAGGATAGGCTTGACATTTCCATCAGTGATAAAGCATTGAAACCAGCACTCTTAATCACTGTATCCTGCTCTGAGTATATCTGTCACTGGAGACAAATGTATGAGGGTTTCTACTGACTAGTGGCTTTACTTCTGAAAAGACTCCAAATATTTGATGAGGTTTCCATGTGACTAAAGCAAATGCTGTGCTTCAAATTCGTGCTTGTGTGGAGTGTACTGACCAGTGTGAAGTGATACATTATATACTTAGTGTTTGATGATAGTAACGCTCGCAATGGGAGATAGACAGATTACTGTGTTGTGTACTGTCTGTCACCAGGATTGAGATAATCTGTTTAGTGATATTGACCAAAGGCTAAAGTTATCACCTCGGGAAGGATTGTGAAAAATGTTAACCTCGCTGTGAAACCACAAATGTAGGAAAAACTCACTTGTTTTTTTATGCCATTTAATCTTGTTTATTGACATCAATATCAGTACTTTGATATTGATAGTATGTGATGTATATTTTCCTGTTTGGCTGGAACTTTAAAAAATGTATAGATCCTTTGATGCTGGTGTAATTGAATAAAAGTTGTGTTTTAAATGTTTCAATTGATTATAGGGCCTGGAAAAATTGCTTTTCACATTTTTTTTAAAATCTACATAATGTAAGATCAGCTCTGCAAATGAAAAGTGCTGACATGTTTTTCCTCTTGCTTTCAGAATGAAATGTAATAATATTGGCTAATGAATTTTCTAAACCAAGTTAAAACCTAAATGTGCAGGTGTCAGTTCGGTTATAAAATGCTGCGTTGCCATACTAACCATGAGCATCTGTTCTAAAGAGTCTTGTTTTGTGTGAAAGATGACCATAAACATACACATGCATTCCATGCACAACAATGTATATTCTTTGTTTGTGTTACCTGCCTATAGACTATGGATTTAATTGAGCAATACTAAAATCTAGCGTATTCATTAACATGCATTAAATAAACAAACTACATTTTTATAAATTCATAGTGAATTTCCCCCATTGTGTTTCTAGTAACGGGGAACAGTTTTCCCATAACTCTCACCCTAACAGTGGTGCGGCTGTCAAATGTAAAGGACTTGATCTGTCCATTTTCCAGAAACACCTTCAACACATTTGGTATCAGAAGCAGAGACTCGTCTTTAAGCATGGTCTGAAAAAAACAAACAAAAAAAAAAAAACAGGGGAAGGGGGAAGAAGGAAGAAGTGGTCAGTTAACATTGGATGAGATATTAAAGAAAGAAAAGACTCAATAGGTAAATACAGAGAATCAAAAATATATATATTCTAAGAGTCAAAGAAAGAATGTAGAAACACATGAGAGGACTTAGACTGCTTTTATTTAAGGTTTTCCATACATTAAAGTCTAAAACAATGGTTAAAGGGAAGATCTTTGTCTAATTCATTGCAATTTAAATGAATTGGAAATATGACCAAAACTACTTTAGACATACACATTATGAGAATTAAGCATAAGTTGAATCACATCCATTCCATATCCAATACGAAACCATGTTCTATAAATGCAGATCAATTGGACTCAAACACTGAATTCAGTTGCAGCATATATTTGTTGCAAAAAGAGGAAATCTTCAAGGCATCTACTTTCTATCCAATAAAAAGTTAAAGGTGCACTAAGTCATTTTTAGTATATGTTGAATTGGCTCTTTCAATTTCCTGGTTCAAAAGCCTACAGCCATGCTGTCATCCCCAAAACGTCATGGTGGCCAGAACCGACTCCAAATCATCAATCCTCATTAAACTGAAATGGAATGCTGTCTTTGAGTCACCAGATCCATATGTCACTGAACTGAAATGTCTCTGGGCATTACTAGAAGTGCACTGTACTGAGTCTGACCTCATGGCAGAGCCTTCAAAGTTTCCTGGAGAGGGTTTCTATTCACATCAACTAACCAAGAGCCAATTCAGTACTTGGCCCCTTCCTCTTTAGAGTAGAAAAATCAGACCCTACATGGCTGGATATGCTGCACAGCTAGTGTGCAGACTCTTGTCGTCTCAAGACCGGACTACTGCAATGCTCTGTTGGCCATTGATACAGTACACCGCAATGGGTCCGGTTTTTAAATTAACCCAAAAAGGTCCATGTCACACCCGTCCTAGTCTCATCATTCCTTCTGTGGTGGAACAACCTTCCAGACTCCACATGAATGTTTGCTAAATGAATAAATATAAATCTTTCTGAACAACCAAAGAAAACAACTTTAGATGTAATCTTGTCACCTGTTGCCGATGATCCAAATATTGTAAAAGCAAAGTTTTTGTATGGCATTTCGTATGGCAGTAATATCCTATTACTTACTTGTCGCTATGATGACCAGGTACTATTGTGGAGGTACTATCTGCGAAAACGGAGCGAAAAGCGAGCCTAGCCGAGACGAGATGAGACGAGTCGAGCTGAGTTGAGCTGGTACTGGTAATGGAAAAGCGCCAATATTTGCATACAACTATGTTTGTATTCACACCAGGAAAGTCCGATAGTTCACTTGCTTTGGTCTGGACCAAATACAATGTTGTTGTTTTTTGTTTGGTACGGTTCGCTATCACACTGCTCTTTTTGCAAGTGAACCAAAATTTGTAAACAAAACCACACATGTGCTAAGGTCTTCCATTCATTGGACAAGATTTCTCAAGCAGGGAAACGCAGGAAGTGCAAAAACAGGCTCTGCATGGAGATATTTCGTAATGCAATATTTCTTCTTTCACTGATTTGGTGTTATTCTCTACAAACGCAATATGAAGAAACTAAGGAGCATCATATGATACAATGTCATCTATACGATGTTGTAATTAAGATTTTGGCTTGATGAGGTCTTGTCTGTAGGGCTATATAACTCGACAATGTCAACGGGACAAACTGTTGGTCGCATTCCTAGGATTTTGTCCAGTTCGTCGTACCATGGACATTTTTTTTCTCTTCTCCTGAATTTCTACTCTTGCTTAGAGCATCGCACACTTTCATATAATGTTGCCAAAGTTTTTTTACTTTAACGCGCTGTGCGGTAGACCACTCATATCCCCTGTCCATCCGTTGGCTAAATTTGCTGAACACATCAGTATTCTTATGCGTCCTCTCCAGCAGCTGTGCTATATAGGCATCTGCCCAAATGTTAATCAGGCAGCTTGTCTCTTCAGAGCTCCAGGTCAAACCACGACTAATTTAATCAAATGTAGTAAACAAACAACACTTTCCCATAATGCAACTCTGACTACGGAAGCCTGTAACTCAAAGGCGCAATGCTTTCTGCAAATGGGTCAGTTTATGTTCACACCAAAAACTAACTGTACCAGAGTTTGTTTGGAACCGTACCAAGACCACCTCTTCAGCTGGGTCTCGGTTCGGTTGTTTGGTCCGCATCCGAGTGCGATTGCTGTATTCACACCTGCCCAAAAGATCCGCACTAAGGGGGGAAACAAACTTGAGTTCGATTCAATCGAACCAAATAAGGAAAGTGTGAATACACCCTTAGGAAAAAGTGGGGGGAAATGACTTAGTGCACCTTGAAGTGAGTGAGGAACCCTGAAGGCAATTTTGAATGAAGAATGAGAGGTCATTAATTTTAGTAGCATCCCGACACCTGCGTCATATTGATTTGTACCACGTTCCATGTTGTTGTTGGGAGTACGTGACATAAGGTTTACTTTCTATCAGCTGTCCACTGATCTTCCACTATCAATAATGATTTCATGTAATCAAATGCTGACATTCATGGGTGTATCAGACCTCATTCAAAGTTTCTATATAATCGATTCAGTACGTTTGGCAAGTGTTTGACCCAAAGGCTTTAGGCTTGCTTCTCGAACCATGTAAAATGCTATTACACTTTAAACAACAAATATAGAATGGAAACAAATAAGCAAGCATCAATTTGGCATGTCATTTGGGACCATGTTATGACATGCGGTGAAGTGAACAGGTTGGGTAACTCTGTTTCATACATTTCAGCACAATCCAAATCAATTGCTCGTTAGCTACGGCGTGAGATGGTGTGATATGAATAATAAGTCCCACATTGGCATTTGTCTTTAAGCCTAACCCCCTTAATAAAACGTTTACACTGCTTATGTACTCTGTGCTGACAGGCCAGTTTTAATGAAGAAAGCTCTGCTGGCCCCTGCTGATCACACAAGATGGATTGACATGATTAGAGGAGGCTCAGGTGAGGGTGGTTTGCTCTTTACCGATTTTGGCCCTCTAGGCCTGATCAGCAAGTTTCTTCTTCCAGGAGAGCTGCACACCCCTCCCATCGGTCCGCTTTATTAAATTGGTGCGACCAGCACCCAAGGGTGTAGTGTTGACTCTTCCTTGCTCACAAGGCAGATATCAAACTGTATGGGACATAATCCATGGACATTGACATTAACATGGGTGC
Organism: Meda fulgida; assembly: GCA_030578275.1. Classification (NCBI taxonomy): domain Eukaryota; kingdom Metazoa; phylum Chordata; class Actinopteri; order Cypriniformes; family Leuciscidae; genus Meda; species Meda fulgida. The sequence continues at coordinate 5,088,342 of CM060629.1, read as the reverse complement.
TATCGACCCATGTTCACCAAGAGGAGATGGCAGCTGTAGTGCTAATGAAAAGCTACGAATGAATGAATGCCTAGTAACAACATTTAAATTTATGGGGAGACTGAGTCTTTCTCTAGATGCAATGCAACCTTATTCAATTAGTTTAGTAGGCTGGAGGTGTTAAAAGGAAGCTGACACTACTTTCCTCAAAAGTAACTCTTTACCCTAAAGATCTCAATCGGAACCAGAAGGAATTGACCGGTAAGCCCCCCTACCCCCCCCCCCCCCCTAGTTACTGTTGCTAACTCGGACAAACAAACAGAGTTGCTAACTGTCTTACAATGACAGCCATTAGTCAGTGTGAAAACCTTGTCCTAAGGTGTTTTTATACATTTTGGAAACAGAAGGAGCATTCAAGCTAATTTAAATATGCCATGGAGGGATATATAAAAGATTTTAAAATATTATGGTGGATAACAAGAATAATTTGGAAGCGAGGGTTTACAGATCACAATGCAAGCGGGAGAAGCCTCATGTTACGGTCATCATGATCGCAGAAAAACAACATCCATGTTTAACACTGTTCATGTACCTCAGGGTAAGATTAAATTAATTTACATTTAATCCGTTTAATATAGACAGGCACTGAATTGTAGATCTTGGTTTATGTGCTTTTGACCTACACTGTACATGACGTTAGAGCAGTTATCTATTTAGGTTTGTACATTAGCATGGACTCACTAACTTTAATTGAAACTTAATAAGAGTATGACAACCAGAAAATTAACGTTTTCGTCTTCGTTGATTGGGTTGAATCATAGGGAACCAAGTTACTGCGCCCACATCACTGATATTATAAATAAACCAGGCTTCAGTCGTATTGCACATATAATTGTTCCATTCGAGCAAATCTTATCACACTTGAAATGAGCGTGCAGTACGGTGATTCAATACATGATTGCCCATTACCATCCTCTCAGGATACCTGGAATCAGTGTTACAAGTATCCCAGGCACATAGTTTTAACATTTTTGTAGCATAAACACCATCAAACCGATGAGAGCTTCGGATCTTCCAATGTTTCTCTTTAGCGCTGAAACCTGAAAATGATGTCCGAGTTCCGGTCCCCGTGCAATTGATACTCAACTGCCATTGGCTCTTCTGTGTTTGAGGGGAGGGGCTTACCGATAGGTCAATTATTCAACGCACCTGCTGTTAGAATTTCTATTCAAAAGCCATGAATTGCTTCCTTTCAGAAACATAGTTACATAGTTGCAATAATGTTGCATTTGTGTTCAAGTCAGTCTACTGTAAATCCAAAGAAATCTCAGCAAACAAACTAGGATGCATATGCAATAAAAAAAAAGAACATCTGTCAAAAATCTCCCCGACTGACATCTTTCCAAATCTACCCTACTAATATGAAAAGAGAAACACTAGAGCCCTTTCATTCCAAACAAAAGCCATGCGTAGCCAATTTCAAACCCTGTGTTTTCATGTAGGTACTTTAATATAGTCTTGAAGATGAAATCACAGAAGAAGTGAACGTTTTGAATTTATCCTTTTAGATTTTCAAAATGGAGGACCACATCTAGATTAAGGAAGCACAATAGGAGAGGGATTTCCACATTGCCCCTCTGGGTAATAAACCTGCAGTCTGATGAAATGAGATGAGTAGGAGATGTGGAATTAATCGCACTTCAGTATTTAAACTCTGAAATGACAGCCATGTCACTCTCAAAAGGAGACACTAGGGATGGACACATTCACTTTGCCTTTGTAAATAATAACAAATATAATCATAAACAGACCGTGAACAGTCATGTCACAAAATACCTTGAGACCATTCGACAAACTCAATCCAGGTCTCATTTCAGCACATAAGGAAAGCTGTGTTAGCACAGATGTGACTGGGGTGTGATGTGAGCAAGAGGCAGCAGCACATACTGAGTCTGGGTCGCTGATGGACACTTGCTCAGAAAAGCGCACTTTGGGGGGATTGGTTCGCAGACGAGCTTTCTTGGCTGCACTTATGAAGGCAGATTTAGGTGACTAAGGAAAGACAAAGGGAGGGTGAGAAGAAAGAAAGAAATAGACAGGAAAACTGAAGTTAAGACCAGTTTTATTTAGAGTTAAAAGCTTTAAACATAACAAAATAGTCATATATTTACTTAAAAAGAGTTGTGTTAGATTTAAGATTTGCTTTCTGGTAGTATATCTTAATTTATTTACCCCATTAGAAAATACATGTTTTTTTTTTTACACACATTTTAGTAATGCTTAAAACTAGACAAAAAAATTGCAATTGGGGTAAGAAAAACCTAATTCAAGATATATTCTCTGCAAACATGTCTTAATCTTCTCAAGTTAATAAAACATTTGTATGCATACTTTTTTTTACTGGAAAACAAGACAGAAATGAATTCAAGTATTTCTGGGAGTGTATATTTGAAATCTTTGAAAACATTTTGGTAATTCACTTAGACTGCTAAAGCCCATACTTCAGGCCTTCAATGCATCAAACACATTGCTTTGACCCCAAAAAAGCATTAAAAAGGGCTTCACACAAGGCAATTTTATCATTTATTAATTTGTATAGAATATCTAATGTGTTTACTGTATATGCTGATTATTCTATTTTAATTTAATGATGTGGTTGTACCACTGGAGCTGTATACGGATCAGTTTTTTCTTGTCAACAGCTGAGGATTTGATTCGGCTCCGTAAGCTCAGTAGCAAACAGGTCGAAGTTTAAATTGTTTAAACTTTCAAGCGCTGCTACAGCGCTCGACCTGCATGCAATGTGGCAGCATGGTTAAGGCTGTAGCTTGGTATTTTGCTCCACTTAGCTCAAGGCATTGGGGAATGTTGACGCAAATCATGTGGGCCTTAAAAGAGACATTTCATATGACGTTTTCACTACTGAGCGTTAGTCTCAATGCACTAATTATATAAGAATGTAACTTTGGCACAAAGCAAATGGTGTGTTTTTGTACACAAAGCTACATCTGAATTTTAAATTCCAGTAAAAATGTACAGACTATTGAAATTGAAATAGTATTTTGACTATTGCACTGAAAGGGACTGATTTAATGTAATTGCTATTGGAGAAGACATAAAGTCCTTAACTACCTGTTGTGGTTGCAGCACAGTGAGAACAATCGAATCCTTGCACTGCCTGCAGAAGAAAAATACATTTTGGCTAGTGAGCTGCAGAATGTAAAAAGAGTGTCTTATCTGAAATGAATTCTCTTATCTGATGGAGACACATGGAATAGAAATATATAAAGCACGGTCATGCGTCCAGACAAGGCCCTTCCCTCTGGTGACAGTAAAGGGTGTTACCTTACAAGGTCTATGACTTTCTCCCGGAGCGCGTCGCTCACAAGTTCCTGGTTGATGGCTAGGATCTGATCTCCGGGGTAAAGCTTGCCACTTGATGGTCCGTCTGTAAAGGAGACATGTTAGAAACTTGTGTTGTACTTATTGCCTGATAGAGTTGATTTGTTAAAGTGCCCCTATTGTGCTTTTTCGAATATTACCTCTCATGTATTGTGTAATACTAGCTGTTTATGAATGTAAAATGTCTGCAAAGTTTAAAAGATCAAAGTGCACATTGTCTCCTAAAAGAAAGAATAGATTTTAAGTAAGACAGTCTTACTTCCTGTTGCATACCTATGTAACAATGTAGTACATTTGCATAATGTCAGTGCGGTTGGCTGCCCGTGAACAGTGTCTACATTGACCCGCCCTCAAACACTGTAGTTGTAGCTGAGGTCTGATAGAGTTTGATTCGTGTTGTCAACGTGTCGAAAAGATGCTGTTTTCAGCACTGTGAATGCACTTCATAAGGATAACCCACGCTGGAATTAATATGTTAAAACCGACGCCATTGTTTATATCAATTTGTATCAAGTACTGAGGAAGCCTCCGGAGCTGAAATTCAGATATGGTAATAGGCGATTTGTTTCTGACACGCTCTGTAATTGGTAGACCAATCACAACAGACTGGGCCATCTGACCAATCAGAGCAGAGTAGACCAATCATAGCAGGCTGGGCCATCTGACCAATCAGAGCAGAGTAGACCAATCACAGCAGGCTGGGCCATCTGACCAATCAGAGCAGAGTAGACCAATCACAACAGACTGGGCCATCTGACCAATCAGAGCAGAGTAGGCCAATCACAGCAGGCTGGGCCATCTGACCAATCAGAGCAGAGTAACTTTCGATGAGGAGGTGTTTAGAGATGGATCGTTTTTAGACTTTTTTGAGAAATGAGGCTATGTCCAATGTATATTATGAGGGAAATTAAAGTGTTTTTTTTTATTATTTTTTTTTATTTTTTTTTTAATCTTGGATGCATGTAAACCTAATGTAGGAGACTCCAAAACAAAATTAGGAACCTTTAAAATGGCATAATAAGGGCACTTTAAACCCCCTGACTTTATCATCTTCTACTTCTCTTGTCCTAAAATATATGTTGATATAGATCACAAAATCATTTTAGTCACACTTCTTTCCTAAGGCAAGTTGTAATAACCCTCATCCTACAGTGGATTTTCACACTTATCTTATCAAGGCATCAAATAGAAACATAATCATACACCTCAAGTATCTGAATTCCCATTTGATTAAAGTCATCTAAAATCTGAACCTTTAAAAAGAGATGAAGCTGATTGGCTGGCACAGCAGCGCCAGGGGACAACAGACATCTGGCCCATAGAGATGTCTTACCCGCTGAGACAGAGCGAACAACGACAGGCCGTTCGCTGCCGGCAATGAAACCAAAGCCGTGGCTCGGATGGCGTTGGATGCAGACCTGTCGAGCTGAGCCAGGAGTCAGGCTACCACTGTCCATGCCATCCTGACTGTCCTCGAACATCACAGAGCTGAAAAAAAAAGACAAAAGAGTGCTCCAGTATCCATGAAGTAAATCTCATTTCTAGGATGACATAAATGATAAACATTTGTATTGTCCAATATTTGCATAACTACCCCAGCACAAGGACAGGCAATTGCATTTATACAGAGAGTTTTCTCAGTATCTCACATAACAGCTGGTCAATAATAAAAACATCAATGCTTTGTGCCATTTTTTTTAATTCAGTGTTGTGTAGATGAGGTCATGTCCTCGCTGCGTGTGTGGAGATAAGGTAATGCCTCTTTTATGATGCCCGTTGTTCTCATTTGACATAAGAGGATTATTAATGACTGCACCTGTCATATTCCTCTGTGTGCCCATCCTGGACCCGGGCCATCCCCTGAAAGGACAGAACCGGACTGGGTGAACCTCTGTTTTGTACACATTCACCTGGGAGGAAAAAGATGAGAGAAGATGAGTTATAATTGATGAGTTTATATCATGCATTTTTTAAAACTGCTTCCACTTGCCATTACATGCATCTTTGACAATTATGCATAGATTGCTTGAACAAATCTAATACAAAATAATGATGTTTGATTTCTGTGTTTTAGTTTAGTTTTTCCCCCAGTTTGCACACTTGTTGAGTTTCCTTGTCTGTTTCCAGGGTTTTTCATTGAGTTGTTACACCTGCTTCTCATTTCTTTGATTGGTTTGCTTTTGTAAATATAGCCTTGTGTTCGTTCTGTTTGGGGTCTGATGTCGGCGTACTATAAGTGTGTATATAAGTGTTGTGTTGTTGTTTCTTATGTTTTTGTATGTGAGTATTCTGAGAAGTGTTATCCTGAATTTGCTTTCATTAAAATTTTACAGCTTGCGACTAGATCCAGCCTTTTATTTTTGTTTTATTGCATCCACTGTGTGACAATTATCAAATATATTATTCCTATTCTTATATTGCATCTCCAGGTTGCTACCCTGTATCCTCAATGAACATCAAATATTTGCCTCACTTTCTCCTATAAATGTCCATCTTTTCATGTAACTTATAAGACATTCTTTCATATGCTGTCACCTTCCTGTCAGGATTATGTTGAGTTTTTTTTTTTGGTCTTCTCGTTCAGGTGTCTGTGTTTCTTGTTTCCATTCAGTTTTCCGCGTACAGACGACAACATTGTCAAAAAGATCCCCGTTCACACGCATTTGCGAAAACTACTTAAAACGCTTATTTATTCATGTTAAGCCAGTAGTCGGCAATGTCATTTTGTAAAAAAAAAAAACGACATGCCTATAGACACGTAATACACATGCACATATGACATCACCATTTGCACAAATTTTGCGTTTTTGTAGTTCACACGGAGACGATAACGGTATTATTTTCAAAAACATGCACTTTAAAACCCGTTTCATAATTTAGCGTTTTCGTAGTCGTATAAATGAATGGCCAAATGCATAAAAAGTTGTACATTTTTAGTTGAAAACGGTGTCGTGTAAATGGCTCCTTAGTTTGTGATTAACTTTGTTGGTTTCTTTAGTTACTGATGAGTATCGTCTGTGTCTCGTTTAATTCCCTCGTTGACTTGTTTGTTTATTAAAAGTATCTTTAGAATTATCTCTGCGTCATGCATCTCTTTCAGAGCACTGTGTAAGTGACACTTCCCCAATTCTGTAACCCATTCTTGAAAAGACAGTGACTCCGCTAACCGCTAGCCTCTCATAATAATGTGTCTCTCTATCATAATACTTATTTGGATCAATTTGCTAATCTCAACATTTAGAGCGCAAAAGTTCATAAAATCCCTAGTTCATAAAAACGTGGGCAAAATGAAAAGCAGCATACTAATACTTCTTGAATATAATCATGATTCCTGTATTTCAGATCAGGACCAGATCTCTGTCCTCACTCTCCCATCGTCAACATTCAGCAGAGTCCTTTAAAACCAAGTCTGAAATACCTGCTAGGAGTCCAATAATAGGGATTTGAAATTTGAAATTTAAATTTAAATCTCTGTATATAAAATCTCTTTTATATATTTATTTTTGGCAAAAAAAGTTAATAGTTGATGACTTTTTTTCCACTCTCTCTCTGATCATTACAATTAAACAGGTTACAATAAATTATGACAAGCTCACGCAATTAATGGCTTTAATATGCTATGGGATATTGATCAAAATTAACTTTGAGCAATTAACTCTTTTATTTCAAAGGATCAAAAACTTCTAGTATTTTAGACTTTGTAAATCGTAAAAAATTTTTTTTTTCTGGAGCGGTAAATGATCATCCAATGACCAATAACCAACCAGCTATAAACCAGCCATTTCTGATAACATTTAATTAGCTGTTTAGTATAGAATCCACAGAATGTCATCAGTATGTAGGTTTCCAGAGTTTACACCAATTTGTACTGCAAAATTTATTACTTCTCTGTTTCATCCGACTCGTATGTGTGCTATCTTAGTTAATAATACACATGTAACTGTTATTGTACATTTCTGGCAATGCATGAGTCTCTCTGTTAAAGTCATGGCTTATGTAAAATACTTGATTAGTAAACACAATATTCAAATCTCTTATGGAATACTCTAAGATACATTATGAAAAAAGCATTTAAATCTCTTAGAGCCAGTGTGAACCTGCACATCACTAAAGGCCACACAGATAGAGGCTGAAAAAATTGATTTCAGCAAAGACTCATTTTATTCTGTGCAATGGATTTACTTAGAGTGTGAAAGAAAGAGACAAAAAAAGTAAAATATTGCAGGCCAATCTGAGATTGCTGACATCTGGCGGTGAATATGTCACAACAAAGTGACAATCTTCAGTCATCAAGTGCCTCCCGGCAGTTTCTGAAGGTCACGGCTACTTCGGCTTGTTTATTCACCCCAGACTCTTTCTAGCACTTTCTTCCCTCTGTATGTTTTTAAATACTTCGGGCTGCTGTGGAAATCTGTATTTGAGGCAGCAGTAACCTTAACATCACCCAGCACGATGACTCATAGGCTGGAGGGGAACTGCACTCAGGATGAGACGGGAAGTGTCACAAGGGCTTACTTTCCATCAGGTGAATGCCATGATACATGTGAATGCGTGTGAAGACCTCTGGCCAGTATGGATGGATGAGAGATGTGGACCTTCACCAAGAAGCATAGCATCCTCCGGTCATCATCAGCACAGTCCCAGCAATGATTCACTGGGCAATGAAGTCATGAGTTGAGCTAAGTTTACAACTTATCCACTAACACTAAAGTACTATGAACAACAGTATTAGTGATGCTTGCCTTTGTACTATACTGTATAAACCAAGTATGCATATTTTATTATTTCATGTAAGGTACACTTATGCATAAAAATCTTATTTGGCCTAGATACTTGACAAAGTATGATGCTATTGCTCAGAGGTTACTAATTTGCCCCTGATGTTTCTCCTAAAATTCCTAAAGATTTCATTTGTCTTCACAAAGTTTAAACTGAGTGTCACAGTGCTGTGTTGTAAACGCACACAAACACGAAGATGAAGGGAAACAGGCAGTCTTTAATAAATCCACAGGTATATCCACAAACAGAGAACAGCAATCCAACGCATCTTAACCATAGGCGAGACGAGACAGCAAAGAACAGAAACAAAGGAACTTAAATATACCGGGAAACAAGGATAACCTAGCCTATTTAGTGTAGCCTAATTAATAAAGTCTGTGCTTTTGGAGAGATAGGCCTTTATATACACTATATTGCCAAAAGTATTGAATTCAGGTGTTTCAATCACTTCCATGGCCACAGTTGTAAAAAATCAAGCACCTAGGCTTGCAGAGGCTTCTACAAAACATCTGTGAAAGAATGGGTCGCACTCAGGAGCTCAGTGAATTCAAGCGTGGTACCGTGATAGGTTGCAACCTGTGCCATTCGTGAAATTTCCTCACTACTAAATATTCCACAATCAACTGTTAGTGGTATTATAACAAAGTAGAAGCAATTAGAAACAACAACTCAGCCACAAAGTGGTACTGTAGGCTACGTAAAATCACAGAGCGTGGTCAGCGCATGCTGAGTCGCCACCTTTCAATATCTACAGTCCTCCAAACTCCGTGTGGCCTTCAGATTAGCTCAAGAACAGTGCATAGAGAGCTTCATGGAATGTGTTTCCAAGCCTTACATCCCCAAGTGCAATACAGAGCGTCAGATGCAGTGGTGTAAAGCATGCCACTACTGGACTCTAGAGCAGTGTAGACGTGTTCTCTGGAGTGACGAATCACGCTTCTCTGTCTGGCAATCCGATGGATGAGTCTGTGTTTGGCGGTTGCCAGGAGAACGGTGCTTGCCTGACTGCATTGTGCCAAGTGTAAAGTTTGGTGGAGGGGTGATTATGGTGTGGGTTTTTTTTGTCAGGGGTTGGGCTTGGCCCCTTCGTTCCAGTGAAAGGAACTTGTAATGCTTCTGCATATCAAGATATTTTGGACAATTAATGCTCCCAGCTTCGTGGGAACAGGTTGGGGGAGTCATGTTCCTGTTCCAACATGATTGCGCACAAGTGAAAAAAAAGGTCCATAAAGTCATGGATGAGCGAGATTGGTGTGGAGGAACTTGACTGGCTTATACAGAGTCCTGACCTCAACCCGATAGAACAGCTTTGGGGTGAATTAAAGCGGAGATTGCGAGCCAGACCTTCTCGTCCAACATCAGTGCCTGACCTCACAAATGGGCTTCTAGAAGAACGGTCAAAAATTCCCATAAACACACTCCTATACCTTGTGGAAAGCCTTCCCAGCAGAGCTGAAGTTGTTATAGCTGCAAAGGGTGGGCCAACTCCAGATTAAACCCTACGGAATAAGAATGGGATATTATTAAAGTTCGTGTGCATATAAAGGCAGACGTACCAAAACTTTGGGCATATAGTGTAGATGGTCCTTTCTGTTTACATTTGTGCAGTTTTTACAGACAAACACATCGACACATCTGTTTTGCAGTGTGTGAGGCATATAGCGCTTCATCCATAGTGCGTGCACACAGAGTGCACGGATACTCCTCTTGCGCTTGAACGGAGAAATACACAAAAGTATGTCAAAATAGCCGTCTTGGCGAGTATCATAGTAAACACAGTCGGTTAAGTCTGCTCTTAATTGAATCTCATTTTTATAATGTCATATATATGTATTATCATATATTATCTGTCCTATGGGATTGGCTATGGAAAGTTTCAAATTTAGGAAGCGCACAATTACAGTATATTATTATATTAATGGTAATGAATTAGCATTTACACAGATGGGCACAATGGGCACAAGACTTTAAGGTTACTTATTTATTAAGGTTACTTATTAAACTTATTATTTTAAGTTGACTTTACACTGTACTTACTCAAATAAGTACTGAGTAATATTAATTAACTACATGTACTTACTATAAAGTTACAGGTTTGGTTTGGTCTAGGGTTAGTCACTTGTAATTATGCATAATTTGTTTTTATTACTATAGTAATTACATGTATGTGCAACAGTCACCTTAAAATAAAGTGTTACCGACTTTAAATAAAAATATAAAAAAAGTATAGATTGACATTTTTATTATAATTACCAGAGGTTGCAGATACTTATTGGCTGAAAGGCTTAGGTTGACTGATACAGTATTCTGGTAAATACCGGTAATTTAGAGAACATCAGTTTTAATTTGGTTTTACAATACTGTAATAACATTGGTGAGACGACCCAAAAGAGCTGCTGTCATTATCCGTTAATCAAATCTATTCTTCTGCTACATGCACACAGACAAGTCACAGATACACAAACCCAAGATAAAAGGACCAAGAAGAGAGGACGCACATGCATACAAAACAATGTTACAGCATTGGGCCAACCTTTCCAGCAATGGAGACAGAGTAATACTGTCAAGAAATGCATCCCAAGGGCATGACTAGCTGAAGTGTTGCCATGGATACAGCAGAATTGAGCTGATGAAAAGTGAGGTGTCTGACCGCAACAAATGATGGCTCCTCTCAACCCTGCCGTCACTGAGACCACACACACACACACACACACACACACACACACACACACACACACACACACACACACACACACACACACAGTGTCTGCATGCCACTGCTGGGTTCAACAGTTGTTGCATTCAGAGGGCCAAAAAAGTGTGAAGAGGTACATGTCTTCCTGTGTCTATACATATGACAAGAAAACAATGTTTTGTTATTAAAATTGTTAGCAGAAACCTGGGGCCTCATTTATAAAATGTGAACTTATAGTGCGTGTACGCTAAATCCACACTGTCTTTGACGGGAAAGTTCTCAGCGCCACATCAGGGTCTCAGCAGACGTACACACTTTTCCTTGTGGCAGAGAGTCGGATAACTGCAGGAATTTGGAAATCTAAGCAACCAGCCGTGGGCCGTGTGGAATCCACATGTACAAGATCTGGGCCGACACTATGTTGCTGTCTGGGAAGTAAAGCATTTGGACATTAAAGGAGCTGTATGTAAGAAATTTATATCAATTAATCATAAAAAGGCCCTGATATGTCACTAGACATTAAGAAATCATGTTCATTTCAAATACTTATATCACTGACAACAGTAGTATGGCTAGGATATTGTCATTTAAAAAGTGGACTTTTTGATGTTTGACTGATGTTGATGTTGTCATGTTGTGTTTTGGTCTGATGCGCCACCCTCCACCTGTCTACCAATCACAAAGTCAGTAGTGTTTCGGGATCCGGGTTGCCAGCTTTGCTCTAATCTACCCTAACTCTAGTCGGATAAAAATGTCTAACGTTACTAAATCAAAAAGACCTCGTCATAATTCAGAAATTCGTCATGACAAAGTCTGAAATAAAACAAGAATTTGTATTAGAGATGCTTTTGAAAGATGGAGACGGCTGAAAACGGAGAAGAATTTGAACACAGACGCCAACGTTGCTAATTTTCTCCTGGACAGGTAAGATTCATCTATGCTTGGCTAACTTGTACTTGATGTCAATGGACATTTCATATATTCATGACAGTCGAACAAAGTTATGCATGTTCGTGCAAAGTAATGTAACGTTAGCTCACAAGGACGTATACTAACATTAGCAATGCATTATTGTCACGGTTCACTAATCGGCTGTCTCATGCTGAGGTGTCTGCGTGAGTGTAATTGTGTGGGTGTGGTTACTCGTTGTGTTGATTAGTGTCACCAGCTGTCATCAATTCCAGTTCCTTTTTATGCCCAGCATTTTCTCTCTCTTGTTGTCAGATCGTTGTGGTTGTTCCTGGGTGTGTGTCCTGTTCTCGTGCCTCGGCTGTTTCAGTTCGTCTCCTGGATTTTCGTCAGTTCCTCGTGTTGTCTGGATGTTCCACGGTTCCTGGGTTTCACTCGAGCACGTTCATCACAGCACCACCACCGGATCGCCATCTCGTCCCTGCTTCACTTACCACCTGAGTGTTTGCCCCGATCTGTGTCCAACATCTGACTACTCTTCAATAAACTGGATTTTACTTGCATCTTGCATCCTCCTGTTTTTTCCCTCACAGAACGATCTGACCCTCAACCATGGATGCAGCAAGCACATCCCAGCTCAACGACTTCATTTCTCACAGCATCTCCCGTATGGACCAACAAGAGGAAAGCATCGCGGGCACAGGTCGTGCGATGCAAGCACTCGTGAAGCAGGTGTCCGAGCTCACCCAACAGGTACAATTTCTACGGACTCCCACTGCGCCCCCCACACCGCCCGTTCCCCCACCACCGGCGCCGGCAGCAGCGGAGAGACCAGAGCCACGCCTACCTACACCAGAGGGTTATTCCGGTGAACCTGAATTTTGCAGAGCGTTCCTCACGAGATGTTCTATGGATTTTGCCCTACAGCCACGCACTTTCCAGAGCGAACAGGCTAAAGTGGCGTTTGTATTAACCCTGCTGTCAGGAAGAGCAGCGCTTTGGGGAACGGCGGTGTGGGAGAACGGAGACAACTGCTGCACCTCGTTCCAGGCACTCTTCGAGGAGATGAAGAGAGTGTTCGATCGTGCAGTGGCTGGTAAGGAGGCGGCCAGATTACTCGCCGAACTGCGACAGGGAGAAGGCTCGGTGGCGGACTTTTCAATTCGGTTCCGCACCCTGCCCGCAGAGTGCCGTTGGAACGAGGAGGCGCAGTGGGATATGTTCCTGCATGGGCTGGCTGACCGCGTTCAAAGGGAGATTTACGCGATGGACTTACCGGAGACGCTGAACGGACTGGTGGAACTTGCGCTGAGAGTAGACGCTTGACTGAATCGTGTGACCAGATTGACGCGCCCCAGCCATTCACAGTTCAGCACGGAGGACCACCAGCCCGGTGGTGCGAGCGCAGTCAGCCCCGCATTCGACCACGAACCCATGCAGGTGGGGAGAGCTCGGCTTTCCCGGGAGCAGAGGGAAAGGCGGAGATCCCAAGGACTCTGTCTATACTGTGGCCGGGCGGGCCACTTCATCCACTCCTGCCCGGTAAAAGAGCAAGCCCGGTAGTAAGTATGAGGCTACTATCGGGTGGGATCTCCGCCGAGAAGACCTCATCACCATCATCGACCCTCCTCCCGGTAAGACTGAGATGGCGACAGTCGACGCACTGCACTAACGCACTGCTGGATTCGGGAGCGGAGGGTAATTTCATGGACTTCAAACTTGCACTCAAACTTCAGATTCCCGTCACTCCTCTCTCGCACCAGATTACCGCCAACGCACTTAATGGTCAAGAACTCCCCCGGATTACACATGCTACTGGAGACATCACCCTCATTACTTCTGGCAATCACACTGAACTCATCTCATTTTTACTCATGGACTCACCACTTGCACCAGTGGTTTTGGGACACCCGTGGCTTTCCAGACATAACCCCCGTGTCGACTGGTGCACTAACACTGTTTCCACATGGAGTAACCACTGTCATGAGTCCTGTTTAGTGTCTGCCTGTCCCTCTGTGTCTGGTTCTGTGTTTCAGAGTGAGGCAGCGGATTTGTCTAACGTGCCCGCGGAGTACCTCGACCTGAAGGAGGTGTTCAGTAAGTCTCGTGCTGCTTCTCTCCCTCCGCATCGTTCCTATGACTGTGCGATAGATCTACTGCCAGGTAAATCTCCGCCCAAGGGCAAACTTTACTCTCTTTCTGTTCCCGAGGGGGAGGCCATGGAGAAATATATTTCTGATTCTCTGGCCTCTGGGTTCATCCAGCCTTCCTCTTCTCCTGCGGGGGCGGGGTTCTTTTTCGTTGGGAAGAAGGATGGATCTCTGCGACCTTGCATTGATTACCGAGAGCTGAACAACATCACGATAAAGAATTCTTATCCTTTGCCGTTGATATCTTCAGCTTTCGAGAGGTTGCAGGGAGCATCCATTTTCACGAAACTGGACTTACGTAATGCATATCATTTGGTTCGCATCAGGAAGGGGGACGAATGGAAACCCGCTTTTAATACCCCTAGGGGGCACTTTGAATACTTGGTTATGCCTTTTGGGCTTTCCAACTCCCCAGCGGTTTTCCAGGCACTCGTTAATGACGTGTTGAGAGACATGGTAGATCAGTTCATATATGTTTACGTGGATGACATATTGATTTTTTCTTCGTCTCTCCAGGAACACGTTCATCACGTCAGACGAGTGCTCCAGAGACTGTTAGAGAATGGGCTTTTTATCAAGGCGGAGAAATGCGCATTTCATGCACAGTCTGTTCCCTTCCTAGGGTACATCATCTCCTCTGAGGGAGTGCGCATGGATCCTGACAAGGTTAAGGCTGTGGTAGATTGGCCAAGTCCAGATTCCCGTAAGGCCCTACAGCGGTTTCTGGGGTTCGCCAATTTTTACCGGCGTTTCATTCGTAATTTCAGCCAACTAGTGGCACCTCTGACTGCCTTGACCTCCCCCCGAACGACGTTCAGGTGGTCGAACACTACCGAGGCAGTGTTCACCAACCTCAAGAGTCGCTTCGTTTCGGCTCCCATTCTTGTCACCCCTGATCCCACACGTCAGTTCGTGGTGGAGGTCGACGCGTCAGAGGTGGGAGTAGGAGCAGTGCTTTCACAACGCGCTTCCTCAGACGACAAGATGAATCCCTGGGCGTTTTTTTCTCATCGATTATCGTCTGCCGAACGTAACTATGACATTGGTAACAGAGAGTTGTTGGCGGTCAAGTTAGCGTTGGAGGAGTGGCGCCATTGGTTGGAGGGTTCAGGGGTACCCTTTATCGTTTGGACCGATCACAAGAACCTTGAATATATTAGATCTGCTAAAAGACTCAACTCCAGGCAGGCTCGGTGGGCACTTTTTTTCGGACGTTTTGACTTTGTTCTCTCGTACCGCCCGGGTTCCAAAAACATCAAACCCGACTCTTTATCTCGTATTTTTGATCCATCCGAACGCCCGGTGACTCCCGAGTGTATTTTACCTGAGAAAATAGTTATCTCCACACTCGTATGGGAGGTCGAGTCGAAGGTCAAGATGGCCTAAGAAGGGGTAACGCCTCCGCCCGGTGGTCCACGGAATCGGTTGTTTGTTCCGGAGGGGTTACGGTCTGACGTTATTCGATGGGGTCATTGCTCCAACGTGGCTTGTCATCCAGGAGTGACTCGCGCCAATATTTAGTTAAGCAACGATTCTGGTGGCCGTTAATGGCTCGCGATATTCACGATTTTGTTTTGGCCTGCTCCGTCTGTGCCACTGGGAAGACATCTAACCGACCTCCGGATGGGTTACTTCGACCATTGTCTGTCCCTTCGAGACCCTGGTCCCACATCGCGCTAGATTTTGTCACCGCCCTCCGGCGGGAGTTCTGTAAGTTATTGGGGGCCACGGTCAGTCTGTCTTCGGGTTATCATCCCCAGAGCAATAGTCAGTCTGAGCGGGCCAACCAAGATCTTGAGAGAATGTTGCGATGTTTGGTAGCCAAGAATCCTTCGTCCTGGAGTCAACAACTTTCTATGGTGGAATGCGCCCATTACTCGTTACCAGTGTCATCTACGGGCCTCTCTCCGTTTAAGTGTAGTTTAGGTTACCAGCCACCAATTTTTCAGAGTCTGGAATCCGAAGTCGCGGTTCCCTCCGCTCACGCTTTTGTCCAGAGGTGCCACCGCACTTGGACTAGAGCCCGTGAGACTCTACTCCAAGCGGGGGGGCGCATGAAGGCCAGGGCCGATCGCCACCGGTCAAGGCCTCCCGTATACGTTGTGGGTCAAAAGGTGTGGCTTTCTACCAGAAATATTCCTCTCCGTTCCGCTTCTAACAAGTTAGCTCCCAAATTTATCGGCCCATTCCCTGTCACCAAGATCAGTAGTCCAGTGACAGTCCGACTCAAACTCCCTCCAGCGTACAGGAGAATTCACCCCGCCTTTGACGTATCAAGGATCAAGCCCGTGTTTTATTCTCCCATTAATCCGCCCGGCCCTGTTCCCCCCCCCCGCCGCGACTCGTAGATGGGGAACTTACTTATTAGGTACATCGTATTCTGGACTCGAGACGGAGGGGGCGCGGATTTCAGTACTTGGTGGACTGGGAGGGTTACTGTCCGGAGGAGAGAAGTTGGGTACCTGCTAGAGACATCCTGGATCACTCCCTTATCGATGATTACAATCGACAGGTAAGGGACTCTGAGAACGCCAGGAGGCGTTCTTAGGAGGAGGGGTACTGTCACGGTTCACTAATCGGCTGTCTCATGCTGAGGTGTCTGCGTGAGTGTAATTGTGTGGGTGTGGTTACTCGTTGTGTTGATTAGTGTCACCAGCTGTCATCAATTCCAGTTCCTTTTTATGCCCAGCATTTTCTCTCTCTTGTTGTCAGATCGTTGTGGTTGTTCCTCGGTGTGTGTCCTGTTCTCGTGCATCGGCTGTTTCAGTTCGTCTTCTGGATTTTCGTCAGTTCCTCGTGTTGTCTGGATGTTCCACGGTTCCTGGGTTTCACTCGAGCACGTTCATCACAGCACCACCACCAGATCGCCATCTCGTCCCTGCTTCACTTACCACCTGAGTGATTGCCCCGATCTGTGTCCAACATCTGACTACTCTTCAATAAACTGGATTTTACTTGCATCTTGCATCCTCCTGTTTTTTCCCTCACAATTATAGGAGCCCGTTTCTCTGTCCTTATGCTGAGATGCAGAGGAAAACAACATTAGCACGCCCATTATGGCAATTTGAAACGTAATTGAGACAGAAGCCTAACTTTACCTCATAAAAAATGATTCGTCATTTGTTCTTCGCATATATCGTGAATGATGGCATTCTCCAACACCGACTCTCGCTCGCTTTCAATCTCTGCCACGCGGATTCTCTGTCTCATGTGCGCTCGCTCTAGATTCCGGGAGATTCTCATTTTCTCAGATTCTCAGAACTCATTTGCGGCATAACTAGTCGATCACGAGTGGCTCAACAGGTAAATCTATAGATAGACTCATCTTTCAGGCATTTGACCGACCGGGTTGACATTTCAGCGTGAGAAATCGGGGGTGTGGTGTGTGAGCGTGTGAAACCACTCAAATGCGGGTGTCTCACGGCCAATGCGTGAGAGTTGGCAGCTCTGAAATTTAGATACTCTAACAATATTTTATGATGGGACTGAAAACAACCCTGTGATAGCCATAGGTGATGTTGAATTTGTCCCGCGTTATAATTGCTGTGGCAAATGTTTTGGTTATTTGTTAGCCTACTTATGACAAAAACTTGCTTACAGTACATTAATGACAGATAAATAACGTTAAGCTAGACTAACAACTACCGTTCTGTCTGTCACATACGAGCATACATCTTTACAATTATACTGTCACATACGAGCATACATCTTTACGATTATACTGTCATATACGAGCATAAATCTTTACGATTATATTTAACAGTAAATTTTTAAAATACATAATTACTTATCAAAATATCTCTCATGAAGCATAAACATAATTAACAGAAAAAAAACCTTATGTGTACGTCTCGTCGCCACTTGCTATTGGAAGCTCATTGAAGCAGCCTATGTTTCTGCTGAATCCTGCAACTTATCTGGCAACCTCGAGTCAGGGGGTAGGGGGAGGGGATACACCGCTCTACGGTATTTTTAAAGTGATTGCAGTACCAGTTTTGGCCACAATCCTACATACGGCTCCTTTAACTGGTGATCTTTAATACGTTAATGACATTAATCAGGCAGTGTTTACAAGGCGGAGATCTGAAACCATTCAGCTGCGCACAATTTCATTTACACATTTATAGATTTCACATCTGGAAGAAAGGTCGCATCTTTGGCCATTGCATCACATCTTTTTGTTTTTCTATTCACAGTGCAATAATATTGACTGTATGTATTGTGATCTGATATGATAATATGCTAATTAAATCTGCTTTAGAAATGATTGCAATTCTGTAAACAATCAGCCCCAAAACATTTTAAAGAAACAGGCTAAGCACAAAAACATGTTTTCCAGAGAATGTCATGAGTTAATTAAATTGATTTTTGAATAGTGTGTGCATCTCCTTTTACTTGGCATTTGTGGTACGTTTCTCTTTAACATGGCATCTAATTTACCCATGCTGATGCAGTTTTAACCCAATAGAGGCCATGCTTACTACTAAAGGTCATGATTCAGCTGTCTAGAGGCAACATTTTAAGCCCATCTGCTACTTGGAATAGTCCCACTTCAAGTAGTATAACTGAATTATTCCCACTATCTACTATTTATCATTTTAAAATAGATTTTCAATAGGAGCTCAAGCAGAGACCTAAGGCATGTCCAGATTGTATCTCTGTGGCTCTGTAAGCGATCTATGAATGCATCTGCGATGCATTTTGAGCATGTGTTATTGACTTACAGTAACATCTGTTAAGCTTTCTTGCCCCCTCATCATAAGCATCAGTGCTTACAAAAACACAATAAACATCTGCTGGCTTCATTCAGGTCCTGTGGCACTCTCTGACCCTCTCTGACTCTTTAAACAATATTTTCTGTTTAATGTGTCTGGGTGATGTGTTTTTTTTTTTGTTTTTTTTACAATTGCTATAACACTTTTCTCAATTTCTTAATATTGGCTTCTTGATTTCACCCATTCATACACCGACGGCGGTGTCAGCCATGCAAGGCGCCATGTAGCTCGTCGTTGGGGTTAGGTATCTTGCTCATGGACACCTCGACACTTGGTCAGGTGGAACCGGGGATTGAACCACCAACCTTCCGGTTTGTAGACAACCTACATGAACCCTCTCGATTTACTGGTCAATCTACGTTCCTACTCTCACCTATGGTCATGAGCTTTGGGTCATGACCGAAAGGACAAGATCCCAGATACAGGCCGCCGAAATGAGCTTTCTCCGCAGGGTGGCTGGGCGATCCCTTAGAGACAGGGTGAGAAGCTCGGTCACTCGGGAGGAGCTCAGTGTAGAGCCGCTGCTCCTCCACATCGAGAGGGGTCAGCTGAGGGGGCTCGGGCATCTGTTCCGGATGCCTCTTGGACGCCTTCCCGGGAAGGTGTTCCGGGCACGCCCCACTGGGAGGAGACCCCGGAGAAGAACTAGGACACGCTGGAGGGACTATGTCTCCCGGGTGGCCTGGGAACGCCTCGGTGTCCCCCCGGAAGAGCTGGAGGAAGTGTCTAGGGAGAGGGAAGTCTGGGCATCTCTGCTTAAGACTGTTGCCCCCGCGACCTGGCCCCGGATAAGCGGAACTGATCACCCCCTGGTGATGAGTTGGATCCGATAGCCGGGGAGGAAGCTGGACAGACTCGGCAGACCCAAGAGTACTCTTTGGCCGAGTCTCCCGTCAGAGAGATCTTCAACTCCCACCTCCGGCGGAGCCTCGACCGGATCCCGAGGGAGGCTGGAGATATTGAGTCCGAGTGGACCATGTTCTCCATCTCCATTGTTGAAGCGGCCGCTCGGAGCTGTGGCCGTAAGGTCTCCGGTGCCTGTCGAGGCGGCAATCCCCGAACCCGGTGGTGGACACCGGAAGTAAAGGATGCCGTCAAGCTGAAGAAGGAGTCCTATCAGGCCTGGTTGGCTTGTGGGACTCCTGAGGCAGCTGACAGGAACCTGCAGGCCAAGCGGACTGCAGCCCGGGTGGTTGTGGAGGCAAAAACTCGGACCTGGGAGGAGTTTGGTGAAGCCATGGAGAAGGACTATCGGCTGGCCTCGAAGAGATTCTGGCAAACTGTCCGGCGCCTCAGGAGAGGGAAGCAGTGCCCTACCAATGCTGTTTACAGTGGAGGTGGGCAGCTGTTGACCTCAACTGGGGATGTCGTCGGACGGTGGAAGGAATACTTCGAGGTTCTCCTCAATCCCGCCGTCACGTCTTCCATTGAGGAAACAGAGGCTGAGGGCTCAGAGGTGGACTTGTCCATCACCCTAGCTGAAGTCACAGAGGTAGTCCAGAAACTCCTCGTGGGCACCCGGGATGGATGAGATCCGCCCTGAGTACCTCAAGTCTCTGGATGTTGTGGGGCTGTCTTGGCTGACACGCCTCTGCAGCATCGCGTGGCGGTTGGGGACAGTGCCTCTGGGATGGCAGACTGGGGTGGTGGTCCCTCTTTTTAAGAAGGGGGACCGGAGGGTGTGTTCCAACTACAGGGGATCACACTTCTCAGCCTCCCTGGGAAAGTCTATGCCAGGGTACTAGAGAGGAGAATACGGCCGATAGTGGAACCTCGGATTCAGGAGGAACAGTGTGGTTTTCGTCCAGGCCGTGGAACACTGGACCAGCTCTATACCATCTACAGGGTGCTGGAGGGTTCATAGGAGTTTGCCCAACCAATCCACATTTGCTTTGTGGATTTGGAGAATGCATTCGACTGTGTCCCTCGCAGCGGCCTGTGGAGGGTGCTCCGGGAGTATGGGGTCCGAGTTCCTTTACTAAGGGCTGTCCGGTCCCTGTACCTCCGAAGCAGGAGCTTGGTTTGCATTGCTGGCAGTAAATCAGACTTCTTCCCGTTGCATGTTGGACTCCGGCAGGGCTGCCCTTTGTCGCCGGTTCTGTTCATAATTTTTATGGATAGAATTTCTAGGCGCAGCCAGGAGCCGGAGGGTGTCAGGTTTGGGGACCACACAATTTCGTCTCTGCTCTTTGCGGATGATGTTGTTGTGTTGGCCCCTTCAGACCAGGACCTTCAGCATGCACTGGGACGGTTTGCAGCCGAGTGTGAAGCGGCTGGGATGAGAATCAGCACCTCCAAATCCGAGGCCATGGTCCTCATTCGGAAAAGGGTGGCTTGCCCACTTCAGGTTGGTGGAGAGTTCCTGCCTCAAGTGGAGGAGTTTAAGTATCTTGGGGTTTTGTTCACGAGTGAGGAAAGGATGGAACGGGAGATTGACAGATGGATCGGTGCAGCTTCTGCAGTAATGCGGTCGATGTACCGGTCTGTCGTAATGAAGAAGGAGCTGAGCCGTAAGGCGAAGCTCTCGATTTACTGGTCAATCTACGTTCCTACTCTCACCTATGGTCATGAGCTTTGGGTCATGACCGAAAGGACAAGATCCCAGATACAGGCCGCCAAAATGAGCTTTCTCCGCACGGTGGCTGGGCGATCCCTTAGAGACAGGGTGAGAAGCTCGGCCCCTCGGGAGGAGCTCAGTGTAGAGCCGCTGCTCCTCCACATCGAGAGGGGTCAGCTGAGGTGGCTCGGGCATCTGTTCCGGATGCCTCTTGGACGCCTTCCCGGGAAGGTGTTCCGGGCACGCCCCACTGGGAGGAGACCCCGGAGAAGAACTAGGACACGCTGGAGGGACTATGTCTCCCGGGTGGCCTGGGAACGCCTAGGTGTCCCCCCGAGAAAGAGCTGGAGGAAGTGTCTAGGGAGAGGGAAGTCTGGGCATCTCTGCTTAGACTGTTGCCCCCGCGACCTGGCCCCGGATAAGCGGAAGAAGATGGCTGGATGGATGGCTTCTTGATTTCAAGTGAAATTCAAATTTTGCTTTTAGATACTAGAATATTACTAACAAGTTTACAGTTACTAGAAGCATTTTCCACGAAGACTAAAAAACAGTTGGCGTATGATTATTAATTATAATTATTAGTGTGTATTGGTAGTGCAACTTATTGCACATAATTAGAATTAGTAAACATATCCTGAACTGCAATATTACATTGCTATTGCATGCCATATTCTTTATGCTGAATATTGTTTTATACATCAGTAAATCAACACAGTAACTGAACAGTGACTTCCCATTGGTCTTGCAAAACAAAACTGTTATTGATTTTTTAAAATAAATAATATATCTACAGCCATGGCCAGGTAGTGCAGCTGGGCCCGAGGGAGACCTTGTGTAATACAGCTGTGTGTTAATGTAAAATGTCTGCAAAGTTTCAAAAATCAAAGTGCACAATAAATAGTTATTGTCTCCTAAAAGAAAAAAAAGCAATTTTGAACTGCTGAAACGATTCGTCAGCAATTTCAGTCTCAGTTCTTGTTAAAAATCTACGTAGGTTTGTAACACATTTGCAACAACATCTACTTTGACCCTCAAACACTTTAGTTCTAGCCGAGACCTGAAGAGTCTGGTTCATTTAGTTTGTGTCGAGAAGATGCTGTTTTCTTTGCTGCAATTGCAAATCCACTTTGCTTGTACGTTTTAAAGGAAGAGGACTTGCGCTGGAATTAATGACATTGTTACTGTTCGTATCACTGTGTATCAAGTGCTGAGGAAGATCCGGAGCTGAAATTCATTTCCGATATGGTACTCAGTGTTTGGTTTCCAACTCACGCTGTACGTGGTAGAACAGTCACAAAAGACTGGGTCATCTGACCAATCAGAACAGAGTAGACCAATCAGAACAGACTGGGCCGTCTGACAAATCAGAGCAGAGTAGACCAATCACAACAGACTGGGCCATCTGACCAATCAGAGCAGAGTAGACCAATCACAACAGACTGGGCCGTTTGACAAATCAGAGCAGAGTAGATGATCAAAACAGACTGGGCCATCTGACCAATCAGAGCAGAGTAGACCAATCACAATAGACTGGGTCATCTGACCAATCACAACAGACTGGGTCTTCTGACCAATCAGAGCAGAGTAGCTCTCGGTAAGGAGGGGTTTAGAGAGACTGAACTCTTTATACAACCGTTTCAGACACTGTGAGAAAAGATGATGTATATTATGAGAAACTTAATTTTTTTTTTTGATCTTGGATGCTTGTAAACCTAATTTAGGAGACTCCAAAACAAAATTAGGGACATTTAAAATATCATAATAGGGGCACTTTGCTTTTTTTTTTTTTTTACTTTTTCTTTTGATCTAGCTTTTGAACTCTTAAGACTTGGTATTGGCTCTAGTGTGAAATCTTCCTTGTGATCTTCCTTGTGAGTGTAAGATAAAAGCTTTCGCTAAATGCAAATATTATACCTGCGATTTGCCAATGCATTGTTAATCAGACATGCCTGTAATTGGTAACAGTGTTGGTAACCACTTCAATTTGTGTGTGTGTGTGTGTGTGTGTGTGTGTGTGTGTGTGTGTGTGTGTGTGTGTGTGTGTGTGTGTGTGTGTGTGTGTGTGTGTGTGTGTGTGTGTGGATAGAAACCTGTGACACAACTGTAGACCTAAATGGAATGATGTGACCAACACTTTTCATGATTAGTGAATAGTAATGTTGATTAATAATTGATGAATTAATTTATTTAATGAATTGTGCAGTCCTAGTTATTTTTCTGGTCGATTTGCTTGCAGGTTATATAATTTATGATTTCAGAGCGGTGAATGGTAGTTGTGTGCTACATTCATCTCAGATGCAGATTACATTACAACAAGGAAGGGTTGCTATTCATTTAACATGTGCATTATTCATTCATCAATGCTGTCTACTGTGAACTTACTGTCTACTGGAACAAAAAAAGTGATGTTCATCTTTAAAAGCAGCACGCTCACAGTAGCCTAAACTCACAGCTCCCAATACAAAAGATAAGTGCTTCCAGTGAGTCAACATTTTAATTAGTGTTTTGCTGGTGAATGTTACTGCAAGATGTCATTTTTAATAATGGTGGATGGTGAATAATGGAAAGAATTTTAGGCTGGGCAAGAAATACACTCCATATTATAGTTTAATGTAAACAAGCAGAGATGATGTGAAAGCTGATGTTTTTATCATGCAAATTTCAATTAAATTTCACTACACATCTCTCTTGTATGATTGGATTAGTTTCGGATGTGCTCAAAAATCAGATTTGGTCTGACAGTCTGAAAAAGGCTTTAAAGTCTCTAGTAACAAGCTGATGAATTATGTGTGTTTGAGTAAGGAGACACAAAATGTGCCAAACTCAACCTTGGTTGGTCACCAAAACACTAAAGGACCCAACCAGAGACTCAATGTATTTCCTACTCAAAGTGATCCACAGTGGGTCTAAAGAGTAATCAATCCCTGTCTAAAAGCAAGATCATAATGTCTGCAGATGTATTGTGTGATACACAGCTAATGTTTTTCATGAAGCAGCAAAAAATAAATAGTGAAATGTTTATCTCAGAGTCAAATGGATTGTAACGCTTAAAATAAATTGCTCGCAGCAGCTGGGAACAGCCCTGTCTCCTTTCAGCAGCATACATGATGTAGAAGAATATTCACTAACCCCTGACAGAACATCTTTCCAAGCGGATGAGAGAGATTAGAGGTTATGCAGCCTCTTTTTATGAATATAACAGGATTTAAGGATTTTTCTGGCACAATATAGAAATAATGTCAGGCTATCCTATGTGTGCAAAATACAGATCGTTTATTAAAGCTCAATGCAATATTTATTTGAATAGATTAATTCTGGGCATGCAGTTTGAGGTCAAAGTACCAATAATAGGACAGTTATTACATGCTAAATGTCCACATTTCGCCATTCGGGCAATTCACAAAGGCTAAAAAAGCCTAAAAACACATTAAATATCATGTTGTATTCATATTGATTTGTATTTTGGAAGTAAAATGGGTTATGAATGGAGTTCCATGTTTACTATGAAATTTAGTGAAGATTTGATCTTTATTCTAAGGTAAGCTGGCAAGATCATTAGTGTTCCTTATAGAGCTTAGTCAACATTTCTTCACAGACAGTTTCTTGCTTCAGGCAGTGTTATTCATCAATAACTGTACAATTATAACAGCCCTGCTGAGCAGACATTTTTACAAACTGGGCATGAAAACTCGACTGCTCCATTCAACCACCACTATTAGTCCAACAAGTATGCTGTTTTGTAACCTATTAATTCATTTGGTTGTGTTCCAAAGGCCTAGTCAAGATGACTAAAGCAACTTATAGTGGAACTAATGAAACAGACAATTAACAGTTAGATGACTTTCCAGAAAACAAATGCTTCCCAAAACACATTAGCATGATGGACTGTGCATTTGTCAAAGAGAATGAGGGTTTCATCTGGAACAAACAGACTAGATGTGGGCGGCAGGGGGACATGAAGAATGAGACACTGTAAAGTGCTGAGGGTGGGTCGAGATGTGAGTGATGGATATTTGCACAGATCACATCAACACTGGCAGATGAGAGTGGAAAGTTTCCTTCAGCAAAAGCTCTCACACAGGGAGCCATTGGCCCTCATATATTAAGGTACAGTAAGTTGCAGCCTATGACGTTATGGGCTGAGAGTGATTTTGAAGCGGGTCTCTGGATGTGACATTTCTCTGTCCCCTGTCAGAGGAGCTCCACAGGTTTCTCCTGTCATGTCTCTTTGACTGGCATGCTTTGACTAAGAAAAGGAGAATACTGTATAACACTGATTTAACTATGAAGTGACAAAGTGAGTCAAAGTTGAAGTCATTATAACAGAGTCCAGGGAGCCTTCAGTCTGTTTTTTCCTAACTGACAGGAAACAATGTATGTGTATTGGGAAACCCCTCAACACTGGCTCCCTAGCAATCTACTCTGCCTCAATGACTGCACCTACAGCGATGCCTTGTTTAAAACTGTCTAGCTTGTAAATGAGACATCATCAATTTATGGTATGATGATATATATTACCACGGTATAAAATGTCTGTCTTTAGAGATTTTGCTATATTGTGTAAATCCCGGTATGTAAATCTATTGCACTATTGACACTTCAGAGTGATGAAACGCGTTAGTGACAATATGGTAACACTTTATTTTGATGGTCCCTTTTGAACATTCTGGTGACTATAAGTAACTTTGCAACTACATGTCAACTAACTCTCATTAGAGTATTAGTGTACTGTCTGCTTAATATCTGATACCTCTTTATTGTGATTGTCCTCCAACAGACAGTCTACTGACTATAAGTAACTATGCAACTACATGTCAACTTATTCTAACCCTAACCCTACCAGTATACTAATACTCTACTAACACTCTAATGAGAGTTAGTAGACATGCAGGTGCAACGTTACTTATAGTCAACAGAATGTGTTAAAGGGACCATCCAAATGAAGTGAAACCAAAATCAATATATCCTGAAAATGAACCTTCTGCACACGGAATGCCTCTCTAAGAAGGCGATCGCGAATTTGGGACGCACAGCTGAAGCGCCTGCACAGAAAGAGGTCGCGAATTCAGTTCTCTCTCACGTCTTATTGCGCTTGAATGGTCGAATACACACGCAAATACGTCAAAGTGCCCATCGTGTGGAGTATTAATGAAAACACAGCTGGTTATGTCTCAAGTATGTCTCAAGTAAACAGTCGAGTTTAGACAGTATGTGTATCAGAATAATGGATCTGTGTGTTTTTGGCCTTAAAGTGACAGCAGCCTAATAAACCTGCTGCTCTGTGTCATTAATGTGAATCAAACAAAAGGGAAAATAACTTGACTGGATAACTTTTTTTATAGCTTTGATATGAATATATTTATATTTAATTAATACAATGAAGACAATGCATTGTTTCATATTTTCATTATTAAATGTATGTACTAAATCTAATTTCATGTTAAGTACACCCACTGTACCTGAAAAACTTGATTTAATTAATATTTTTGTCATTGAATGTGTCCAATTGTTTGTAATTTGATTCCTTTTTTGGAATCAATTTTTTCCATAAAAATGTATTATTTTTGATAACAGAAATGAGATAAAATAACACAGAATAACTCTATCGTGAAATAAGAATTTGATCATATCGCCCACCCATAAATCCGTCCATACGGAGGTTGATATGTTGGATCATTCCTATTATCATGTACAAGTTTGTGTCCTCACCTCATATGGCATAGTACAGTATACTAATTTTTAAATTTGAAAATACTGTTAACTAATACTATGAAAATAGTTAGCAGTATTCAAATTAATCACAAAATATTCCAGGCGTTTTTCAATTTACCTGTGGAATCAATCCTGTTTTCTTGGTAATATTGTTTTAATTGCTAATCATTTTATACTGTAGGATTTTCCAGTCCTCAATGATTGAACTGAGAATAGCAAACTAACATATCACTCTCCATCCTGTTAGCCTGTTGTAAAATCTTTTTAACAAGTGACTTTTGGTAGGTACAAATAGAGCACACATTATTAAGTACATTGAGGTTTTTAAAACATTCAAAATGCTTAAAATATTTCAAAATGATCTTAAATGTCACACCCTCAAATAAGCCATCAGTCCCTCTTTATTTCCATCCTGTCATTCTATTAAAATTATTGCCATGATAAACGTAATAAAGTCAAAATTAATCAATGGTAAACTTGACTAAAGTATGTTTCTGAAAGTCTGGTTCAGTGCCGGTCCTCCCTATACGCACTGTACGCAAGTTGCACTGGGCCCCTGAACCACCAGGGGTCCCCCTCGCTCTCAAGAACGATATAGGGCTGTGATTTAGTTTCATGTTTGAATTTGGCTTCGAACGATTATGAAAACATGATGCCGCTTTCTGTTCCTTTCCTTTGAAGGAAACCCGTACGTGACATCCAATCAGTGGAATCATGTAATGTCGCGTGTAAAAGCGTATTAAGCTGTGAAAGAGATGCTGCGAAAGACATGCAGTTCAACAGACAGCTTTCTGTCTACGCAATCCCAGATGGAGTGAAACACGGACAAGTACAGGCTACTTTGGGCTTCAGGTGTGGCGCTTAAACGGACAAATACACGCACAAATATGTCAAAATGCCCATCTTGAGGACTTTTTAACTTAAACGCATTCAGTTATGTCTTAAGTGAACATAAACAGCTGGGAAAGTAATCGAATGCTTGTCAGTTTATCCGGTCTGTGCATTTGGTCTTAAAGTGACAGCAGCCCAATAAACCTGCTGCTCTCATTTAATGTTACACAACAATGTAAAACAAGATAATTAGTTATATTATTAGTACTAGACTAAATTGTTCATTCCATGCATACTTTTTTTCTGTTGTATTTGCCCTGTTTTGTTTTTTTTTGTTTCATTACTGAATGTTTCAACTCACTGTTTGTTGGCAGTGAAACTGCTCTGAAAGAACAGATTAAGGGGTTGGGTGTCATTTTTTTTTTATGAATACACTGACAGGGGCCCCTGGACATAGTTTTGCTTAGGGCCCCTAGAAGTCTAGGACCAGCACTGGTCTGGTCATAGAAATACTAGCAAAACAATGTATTTATTTTATTTATTTACAAAAGTCTCATAGTTCAAGTGCTCTGAGGCTCATCGCTGTAGACTGTGGAAGGGGCTGTGCACTTCAGCAGAGGTCTTCAAATCCTGGTGGACTGCTAACATGGCGTGACTGTCGATGTGACATTTCTAGGAACTGTGATTTTATTCAACTTTAGGTGGGAGGCAAACATTCACTCGGTTGCATAAGGTGCTCAGCAGAATATACACGTCTGCAAGTCAACATTATTCAAAGTTCTCTCCATTTACTGTCCTAATACACATTTGTAACCTTATTGTGCATGATTTATTCTGAACATTGTTTTGTCAATTTTTATTAAAAATATAATAACTTCCACCTCCACTGACTTTCTTATTCACTGACATAGGGCCGCTTTTCCGCTTTTCTATACAATCAACTATCTGATGGATGAAATCAATGCTCAATTGAATCTGTTCTTTTGCACTCAGAAATAAGTCAGTTAAACATAAAATGGATGTCATGTTGACTTAAAAATCTGATGCCTTAAGATTTGACGGTCCATTGCAAACTTTACCTCGGTACCATCTCCTCTGCTCTCTGTCTGGGAAGAGGACAGGCTGGATCTAAGTGCAAGCAGTAGGCTATTTATTAAAGAAACAAAAGGTAAAGTGTACACTGGGGGAAAAAAAGCAAACACGAACTTGACAAACCAAGCGAAGACATCGACTGACACTGACTGAAACCTGGGGCTATTTATACACAGAGGAGCTAACAAGATAACAGGGAACCAAGACACACCTGGGGAAACAGTCAATGGATTGTCAATGAACAAAAGAACTACAAACTGACTATGAAATGGAGAACAGAAAGGAAGTAACTTAAGAGTTCATACACAATACAGCTAACATATAACACTCAGAAAGTAAAGGCCTGTTCACACCAAGAACAACAACTATAACTATAACAATAACTATATTAGTGTCCACAGCAATGCACAATACCATTCTGTTTATTATAAGCACCTGCTGCAGTTTTGTCGTCTGTCACTTTAAGTACTCAAGCTCTTTTGCAGAATTGATTCTGATTGGCTGTCAAAAGCTGGGAAAATTTGTTCTGAAAGTGATTCCAATGATATCGTTTCTCTGATCATTATCGTTATAGTTATGCTTTGGACTCTGCTATTCTTTTATATTTATAGCCTACCAATGTTTATGGCGTGAACCGGCTTTAAGGAGACAAGACCAAACCATCAAAACAAAAAACAATGAGGCACAAAAGCAGGTTCTTGCCTCAGGCAGTGGCTTTCATCAATAACTGGCCAATAATAACAGGAAAACCGGACATGAAAACATTATTGCTGCCATTCAATCTATCCCCAACCCTACACGAATCATCATACTAACTTTCACATATAATTCTGACATCTACGGTTTACATAAGCAGGTTCCTTCTTAGGCAGCAAGTTAACCATCATGGAATAAGTCATAAATTACAGATTTGATTTGAAACTCTCTACATAGGCAGTGTGCGGACACATGAAGCGTATGAGAGAGTTAATTAACACACATACAGCAGTTGTTCTAGCGGTCTGGCAATGTGGATTTTGTAACATTAGGTGAAAATAGATTTAAATTATAAATAGATTGAACTATTTGTATCAATATTTTTCAGTATTAATATTCATATGTGTATTTAACATCAACATTTTTACTGAGCTCGTCTTGAATGGTACCGGTGTGATGACTCTGATCTTAAACCAGGAACTGGATAATATTCTGATTGTTCCAAACCAACATTTAATTTTACATTCAACAATCTGCCTGCATTGACACTATTATACAATAACTTAACTGAGCTGGACAATGACATCACGGTTTACTCCAGAGCGGCTATATATATATATATATATATATATATATAAATTAACTAAATTAATAAATTGTTTGCATTCTTTTCCTGTTATCTCTGTAAAGCTGCTTTTAAATAATCTGTATTGTAAAAAGCGCTATATAAATAAATGTGACTTGACTCTGATGTCTTGAAATGCTTTCAAATTAGGCAGCTCATTAGTTTTGGAATAGATCTATTGTCTTACTTTTTCATACAACATAAAGCATATACAACAAATAGTACGTTCTATACGGATTCTCTGGACCTTGTATATTTATTGTGAGATGTGCATTTATATGTGAAAATAACTCATTTTCAATTCAAGGTTGTAAAAAATTGGTAACTCTATTTTACAGTGCCTGTAAATACACGTTACATGTACAGTACTTTCTATAGCAATAACTATAAATTATGCATATACACTTAAACCTAACCCCTAATCATATAGTGAGAACATTTTGTTAATTGATATTATTCAGTATTTACATGTATAATTACACTGTAACAAGGACACTTGGCTTAAATGGTCACGAAGCCTCCAAAAATATTTGTTGAGATGTGAACAGATATGTACAGGCTGCACATCACTGAAAACATTAAAAGCACTCACATTTAAGTGGAAATTGGTTGTTTTTTGCGCTTTTCTGAGCAATTTCTATCTTCAGGTTGAAAAGCAAAGTTGAAGCAACTAAAAAAGTCATACTTTGCAATGGCACGAGGTGAACTGAACTGAACCGAACCGAAGTCCCCCTGCAGTCAATAGTTTTCCCCGTTACAACACATATTTGATCACCAAAATGACATTTAATTTTTATTATTTTTTTTTACTTGAAAAACAATTTCTTCATGCCTTAAAGGAACACTCCTCAGTTTTTTCATATTAAACTATGTTATTCCCTTAACTAGGACGAGTTGATACATACCTCTCTAGTCTCAGTGAGTGCACTCAATCGCTCTGGCGCGCGGCGACACTTTGATAGCACTTAGCTTAGCCCAGTTCATTCATTAGGATCCAAACAGAGATGAAGTTAGAAGCGACCAAACACCTCCACGTTTTCCCTATTTAAATACAGTTACACGAGTAGTTACACGACCAAGTATGTTGACACAAAATAAAACGTGGCGCTTTTCTAAGCGGGTAAAATGGATAACTATAATGTATGGCGGAATAGCACTTGGGAGCACTTCGACTCGGCGCAGTAATATCATCACTCCAGAGTACCTGTGTTTAAATAGGGAAAACGTGGAGGTGTTTGGTCGCTTCTAACTTCATCACTGTTTGGATCCTACTGAATGAACTGGGCTAAGCTAACTGCTATCAAAGTTTCCCCGCGCGCCAGAGCGATTGAGTGCACGCACTGACATGAGACAGGTATGTATGTATCAACTCGTCTTAGTTAAGGGAATAACATAGTTTAATATTTAAACGGTGGAGTGTTCCTTTAAAATATAGATGTAACTACACCCTTGCCTCATTTAGTATACTCGGTTCTATGTATATGCAAATGAGCCCTGCCTCCACTCACTCACTCACAGCAGACTCAGAGATCCACTCGTTGACGATCACATGTTGATCTGATTGGTTACAAGGTGACGTCAGAAACACCAGCGATTTCAAACCGTGTTTTTGAGACTGTCTTTGGTTCACTGCAGTTTTAAGGAGAAAATACTCAGCAATGGTATTGATGAATTTGCACAAGGTTTGTCTTAAAGTATATTAAAAACACCACATAGACATAAAAACAACATTAAAACCTTGATTTTCACCACAGGGGGACTTTAACAGCAGAGCAAACACTATGTACATGAAAGGTGATCTACTCAAGCATCACTGCACATGATAAATGCATTTGTCACACTGTATTCTTTATATAAGCATCTCCTTTGCATCTAGTAAGTTATAACACAACAGAACGGTTCCCTTTTGGCTGGAGTCCTGCCCTGGTACAGGGAGCCTTACGGACTGTCTGACTTAATGTTGCACCAAGGGTGATGGATGTTCTTTTCAGCTGCCTTATCTGGCCGTGTGTTTTCTGCCCGTGTGTTGAGAATACCAAGTGCCTGGGCCGCCAGAGTGCAATTATCTGGCAGGCTGAGCAGGCTGGCTTGCAGGGGTTTCAGCCTCTTACGGGTATGTACACACACACACACTCACACACATACACGCACACACACGTACACACACGTACACACACGCCAACTCTAATGAATGTGAGGCGCAAGGCACTCTAACCCCGCCCCCTGACAGAAGCACCGTCCCAGCATTTCATTACCGCATTTATCTCAGCAAACAGAAGTGTAGGGAAATCAGAATCACTTGATCTTTTGCAGAGAGCTGTCAAAGGCCCGAGATGCCCGAGCTGAAGTTTGAGAGCTATCTATCAACGCTCACCCCGCCAGTGTGCTTAAATTGTGCTAGAATTCTAATTATAGTTGCAGGAAATAATGCATCAGTGTATGTTCTGTTAAACGTTATTTTTGTTGAAATACATCTCTTCACAAGCCATTCACCATATGACACAAATCTGTGGCAATAGAAGGTTGCTACTAACACAGAAACAAAGTCCAACTTCAATATTTCACTTTAGATTATTTTTTTTTCAGTTAAAGGGATATACATTCATATCTTGTCATTTATTTACCCTCATGTTGTTACAAATTTGACTTTCTTTCTTTTGCAAAAAACTCTTTTCAAATAACTTTTGTTACGTTACATGTATTTACTAATATGTACAATTAGTAAATGAGTGAACAGTAAATTTTGCATATTTACAACTAACCCTAACCCCACAGTACGTTTTTTTTTCATTAACATTACTCAGTACTTATTTGTGTAATTACCGCACTGACTTTCATTGTGGACAAAAAATATTTTCAAAATATATCTTCTTTTGCCACAAAAGTTTGTTTTTTGTTTTTAATATTTTATAATATTATTTAATATTTGAATATTTGGAACAACATGATAGTGAGTAAAAATTACTTCAATGATGATTAACATGACGAGCGATTCTCTAGCAATGAATAAATTAGCATTATAGCATTGGCTTAGTAGATGTTAAAATCAGGGCTGTCACTTTAAAACATTAATTTAGCTGATGACGTATTTATGCAAAATATAACATGTTAAATGCATTTAATCATGCCCTTGACCTGTACCATCTGAGAAATTTAAGCTGCAAATACATATGTAAATGTAAAGCACTGTTTTTGCTCAGACCAAGCTGCTTCTACAGGCAACAGGCCTTGCCAAGCAATACCTACTGACACGGGACACACACACATGCATTGAAAACAGGTATGGACCACTGTACATCAGAATAGAACAGGAGCCTCAAGATTTAACAGTTTTATACATTGATTCATTTTCTTCTCTGTGGGCCTCTGAGTGAGTAACAGCGCAGCGCTTCTGTGTTGTACTTCACACGTAGGCTCACTATTGGCCGACGCTGGTCATGTGTGTGATGCGTGTGACGTACACGCTGCGCTGTTTCACTACGTACACTCACTCAGAGGCCCACAGAGAAGGATGAAAAGTAGAATACAGTCATAATTTTTGTTTGTTTTTTTGCGCACAAAAAGTATTCTCGTCGCTTGATAAACTTTTGGTTGAGCCACTGTAGTCACTGGACTATTTTAAACATAGATTTTTCTAACTTTCTGGGCCGGAAAGTTTCGATCCCTTAGAAGCCTATAGAGGAGTGATCCGGCTCTCAGATTTAATCAAAAATATCTTCATTTGTGATCAGAAGATGAGGGTGAGAAGCAACATGAGGGTGAGTAATTACTGACATAATTTTCATATTTTGGTGAACTAACCCTTTAAAAACATGGTGCTCACGGTGCGTGACATTGGAAAAAAAATGATGCTCAGCCAACGATATCCGTCTGTATGTGTACAAAGACCAATAATTTAGATACAGCGCAGACAGAACACAAGAACCTTTGACAGATTGACAAAGTTAATAGCAAAAAGACTGCTGTGGACTCTAGATCAGTAAGGCAGTTTATGTGCCACAATAGTGTAATGTATAAATGTTATAGTCATATATGGAGTGAAAACAGACTCAAAACCTTCCACAAATGCACACGAGAGATCCACATGTGCGCGCACCCATCCACAAATGCACGCGAGAGATCCACACACGCAAATCAATCCACAAATGCACACCATGAGATCCACACACGCAAACCAATCCACAGATGCAAGGGAGAGATCCACACACGCAAATCAATCCACAAATGCATGCGAAAGATCCACACACACACATAGCAATCCACAGATGTACGCAAGAGATCCAAACACACACACACACGGTAATCCACGAATGCACGCGAGAGATCCACACACACACAGCGATCTACGATTGCACGCGAGAGATCCACACACACAGCAATCATGCATAATTGTCCTTACTTACATTGCTTTGCTCACAATCCACAAATGCTTTATCTGTACCTGTAATTTCATGCACAGCGAATCACGTGACTTTTGAGACTGTTGTTCCGCGGCCTTGATTCACAAATGCACACAAGCCAATCTGTCCACAAGCCTATCTGTCCACATTACCTGCAAGGATGTGATATGGTGTCTTCCTCCAGAGGGCGCTAACCGGCCTTTGAGCTGAGTCTTTCAAAGGGCTGGATTCATTTCGTTTTCGGATTTGCAAGACAACTGAAGTCTAAACATTTTTCACTAAATATCATATACATAAATGCAAATATAGAGTAAAACCAAACCTCTTTTTTTATTCTTCAACGTATAAACAGAATATATAGCCTATTAAGAAAACCATTTGGATGACAGGAAAACTTTAAAGTCTTTAAGTTATTTCTGTAACTGTTAGCCAACTACTAGGCTGTAATACGTTTTCTTTTGTTTATATTATTGTAATTCTGATATTATTATCTGATATTATTATATAATATTATTAATATAATATTATTTCAACCAACTAAATAGTGAGACTGAATGATATACTCAATTCAAGGCAATGTTTATTACAAAGCAACCACAACATGAAAACCACTTTAAAACAGATTTGATGAGGTAAACAGATTTGGGTGAAATAAGGCATTGTTCACCCAAAAATTAAAATCCTCCTGACATAATTTACTCACCCTCAAGTTGATTTAAACCTATACTATATGAGTTTCTTTCTTAAGCTTAACACAAATGAAAAGATATTTTGAAGAATGTCAGAAACCAGACTGTTAACAGAACCCATTGAACTCCATAGTAGAAAAAAAAGTCAATGGCTACTGTCAACTGTCTGGTTTCTGACATTCTTCAAAATTTCTTCATTTGTTTTCAGCTGAAGAAAAAAACTCATATAGGTTCGGTTTGGTTTTACTCTATATTTGCATTTGTGTATATGATATTTAGTGAAAAATGTTTAGACTTCAGTTGTCTCGCAAATCAGAAAACGAAATGAATCCAGCCCTTTGAAAGACTCAGCTCAAAGGCCGGTTAGCGCCCTCTGGAGGAAGACACCATATCGCATCCTTGCAGGTAATGTGGACAGATAGGCTTGTGGACAGATAGGCTTGTGTGCATTTGTGAATCAAGGCCGCGGAACAACAGTCTCAAAAGTCACGTGATTCGTTGTGCATGAAATTACAGGTAAAGATAAAGCATTTGTGGATTGTGAGCAAAGCAATATAAGTAAGGACAATTATGCATGATTGCTGTGTGTGTGGATCTCTTGCGTGCATTCGTGGATCGCTGAGTGTATGTGTGTGTGGATCTCTTGTGTGCATCTGTGGATTGCTATGTGTGTGTGTGGATCTGTCGCCTGCATTTGTGGATTGATTTGCGTGTGTGGATCTCTCGTGTGCATTTGTGGATGGGTGCGCCCGCATGTTGATCTCTCGTGTGCATTTGTGGAAGGTTTTGAGACTGTTTTCACTCCATATCATTATACTTATCCTGCCAAGCTCGTAAGTCATGGCCTAATGGTTCGAGAGTCAGACTGGTAACCAGAAGGTTGTGGGTTTGATTCTCAACACAAGCAGGAAATGACTGAGGTGCCCTTGAGGGGTTTTCACTTTTTTGTTGTCTCAACACATTTTGCAAGAATGAACTAAGGCCATTTCAGGAGGCTCTATTAGTTGAGTTCGCTTACAATCTACAATGTAATTTGTTTATAACACGCACCACCAATGTAAAATTCAGCAGGGTCACTTTATTTTAAAATGGTCTAATTCCCAAAGTTTCCAAGTCTGCTAATCGTAATCGTGTGTGTGTCGATGAGACACATGAGAGAAACCATACTTTGAAGTTGTGTTCTTGATGTTCTTTCTGTTTATGTTATTCATTTATAATCATGTTTTCATGACTGAGAGATGAATGGGAATGTCTCATGGTTTCAAGGTTGTCAGACAAAGTCCAACTGAGCATTGAAACACGCATAACTAAGTTTATTAAAACCCTGCTCATTTTACGCACCATTTCATCTTCTGCTTTCTACACTTTCCCAGCACTCCATCAACCTCTTGGTCTTGAAAACTGTTTTTGAAACCAGAAAGAACTATGTTAACCAGTTAGTAAATGTTAATAAATACTGCAAAGTGAAACTTGTTTTACTGTATAGTTGTCACGAAACTGCACATGGAACAGGGACAGTGGTGATCCAAACGCAGGCTTTATTATGAGGAGAATCCAGAGACAGGTACAAGGAAACAGGCAGGGGTCATAACCAGGTAAGCACTCCAAACAAGCATCAAATCCGCGCAGGGATAAGGCAAACGGGAAACCGGGAAAAGGTAGATAATCAGGGAAACGAAACACTAGAATACGAGGAAACCGTAACAAGGCTAGGTAATGCAGTCAGACACATACAATACTGAGCCATGGTACAAAGGGCCACTCAGGCTTGAGACAGGTGCGCTAAACAAGATAATAAAACACAGGTGCGTAAAATCAGCCATAATCAGTCCAGGGTAAAACATAATGAAAACAATAAACTAGGAAGGAGTGCCCCCCAGAGGCTCAAGCGGGCACTCCAGCCGCAGATCGTCACAATAGTCTTGCTTTTTCTTTAACATGTAGGTCTGTAGTCTGAACTTTGCTTGCTTTCACTCGAGAAAAACATGACTGCATTTACCCGACAGGACAAGAATATAGATGAAGATCTTGCAGACCCATACTGTATGTACTGTACTGTATAGTAGTAGTTCAGTTACCGCTCCATCATAGTTTAGACATTTTTACAAAGCACCCCAATGATTATTACATAAAGGTTTTCTGTAGCTACAAAATCTCTGTATGTTTCTCCAGGGAATACATACCACAGAAGCACAGCAAGCTGCCAAGACAATCAGCGGCACATCAGCAATAGTGTGAAAGATAAAGAGAAAACTTAACCTAGTTAGGGCAGTGATTCTGGCGAATCTGAGTTTTGTGTGGGTGGCCATGTGAGTAATATATCAGAGCCGCCTATTACCAGCTACCTCTGCCATACATATAGATTGTTAGTACTAACACTTAATGATCTCAGATCAATACTGTAGGTGGTCTTGCCTATGGCTCTCACAGACACAAAAGGAAAAGATAAAGAAGTGAACGGAGTGAATTTACATGTGCCCCTAAAGCGTGCTGTGAATGTGAGGGTGGTGGAAGCAAAATACAGCTGAAAAGTCATGCAGCTGAGGCAGTGTTTCCACAACGCTGCACACACTATTTATTGCTGCTGGAAACAGGTGGAAATGGACAGAGTAAATAAAACCTACTTACTTTTTGGTCACGTCTGAATTAAACCAGCTTAAAATGACTTGAAACATGACATGATTTAAAACTGAGCTGGTGGAAGGGAGCCACGTTTTTTTGCATGGTAACAATATTGAGTTGCTTTGCGTCACCACATCCAATTTAAATTATAAGCCTATTAAATACCTTTAATGCACTTAATTTCCTGTTTTTGAATACTTTCTTCATATTTGATTTAAAATGAATGCCTCTCTGAGGTTATATGCGAAAAAAATTGGCTTCAAACTTAGGCTGGTTGCATCAAAGTGAAATCTTGTAGACTTACAAGTACACCACTGCTCCACAAAATGGGTTTCTTCTTAACTGGACATTGGTTAACATGGTTAACAACATTATAAAGAAATGTTTTAAAAGATCAAATTGATGAGAATTCAACGTGACTTTTAAATGTAAAATGGAACATGAATTACATTAGCCTAAAAAAATTATCCTCGTCTCATACGGTTTGCTTTCCCATTAAATTAAAACTGGTGTCAGAAATTTGTAATAGTTGGGTTTTATGCTTCGCTGGTAGCCAGTTAATCACAATTTCTGTACTAAAACGCTTTGATTCATTTTTTATTTATTTTTAAGTACAAAATGTTTCAGGGCTGCCCCCTACTAGTCGACTAGAAGAGGCTTAGTCGACCAAATTGTTGGTTAGTCACAGAAAATAAACTTCACAGAATGTGGCGAA
Source organism: Meda fulgida (assembly GCA_030578275.1). Classification (NCBI taxonomy): domain Eukaryota; kingdom Metazoa; phylum Chordata; class Actinopteri; order Cypriniformes; family Leuciscidae; genus Meda; species Meda fulgida. Next base: position 5,049,714 of record CM060629.1, on the reverse strand, counting down.
GTCACGGTGTCCTTGACGGACAGATCTTAGACATGGCTGGTCCATGTGTCGGGCAGAAAATCCACATGTCAAATATGGCTTATTTGAAAACATGTAAGTAGTAGTCTAATGTCAGCCTCTTTACATGGGCGCTCGCTCTAATGTTAATCTAGACAGATGTGTGATATTATTTGGTGTTCATGCGGAGATCACTTGAATTTTTCCCAGACAACAGTGAAAAGACCTTAAAATACTCCATCATTTTTGGGTAAAGGGTCTACTTTTATTTGTGTACTCGCAACAACAAAACTCATGCTTTTGTAAAATAAAGAAAACAAACTGGGTGCTCTTTCTGCATCTTGATCTCTGTAATCTGAGTTATCTTTTTCTCTGTGATTTGCATTTCACGTTAAGTTCAGCAGTCGATCTTAAAACCAGTGCTGCTCAGGAACAACAATCTCTTCATTCAACAAACAATTGCGGATCTCTTGTTATTGCAACATGCACATCATGTCATACAAGACAATAAAAAGGCTGATGGAAAAGATCACTGAGCTAAAGACATGCATCCGAACACTGGCTGAATTTATTGAGAAAGAATGAGATTTTTTTGGATGCAGCTTTGGGTGACAACTCATAGCCGTAGGTAAAAGCAACATTTCTCGCCCGTTCCTGTTAGAGTTTAAAACAGGTTCTCCCTGCTCAGTGACGCTCCCACTGAGAAGCCTGTTAAAAGAGCCCTGGCTATTACTGATTATATTGAGCGTGATGCCCAGGCACGTGCCCATTCAGATTTTTTAGCAAAAAAGGATTTTGAAAAAATACAAATGATAAATATCTAGTTTTGTCATTCAAACTCTACAGCAGATGGTGCAGACCGATAGGTCCTAAATGCATGCAATCCACTAGCTATCACATCATTCACTACATGGCACAAGCTGATTGGTCTCTGTGGCATCTGCAGCCAATGCCAGGTCTGCTTAACCAAAACTATCCCAATGACCCTATTCCAAATAATATAACTCAAAATATGCCACTCCTATATCTAAAATACATATTTCACAGACACTTTTTTCTTTACAAACAATTTCAACTTGAAAATCACTATATAGTAATAATCATTAACACATTGATTTTAATGAACTAACAGCAGGCTTCCTACTAATGCACTCCCATGCAAAATTCATAATCTAGCACAGTTTTATCAGTAGGACAATAAAAAAATAAAATAAAAAATGTAAATACTGTATTTAAGTCCAATAAAATGTAAGTAATATGCCAAACCTTTAATTTGTAGGGAAAATCAACAGTTTAAAAGTAGTCCAAATCAGTGGGGAAACCACAGACTTGGCAACCCCGGCCATCACCAAGTCCTTTGTTAATGGCAGATATTTCAATGAAAAATAATCTCTGATTGTATATGTTGATGATTTTGAGATGTGGAATCCATTTTAAAGTTTTGAAAAATACCTTAACTGAACTGAATTGTTGAACTGGCTGTTCTGACGATGTAAAACTGATGACGTAAGAAGATTTGCATATGATGTCATTTTAAAGCCGGGATGTCCAAACCTGCTCCTGGAGGGCCACTGACCTGCAGAGTTTAGCTCTAGCCATAATAAAACACCCCTGAATCAGCTAATCAAGGACTTTTCCAGGGAAGTCTGTTGGAGCTAAACTCTGAACGTTTGCCCTCCATGAGCAGGATTGGACACCTCTGTTTTAGATCCTCTTTAGAAAGATTTTTGTATCTTGGAGCAGGAAGGGGTTTCAGTTTTGTAGCAGATAGTCTTGCTGCCCATGCAATTGGTGGTTTAGTTGAAAGTTTTAATGGGGATTATATTTGTCAGTTGTGTCTTGGCCACTATGCTAAAACTCCAGTAAAACAAAGTGAGATAAGATTGCTTTCAAGATGCCACCAAGAACAAAGGAAGATTATGTTCAGAGGGTGAAGGAAAACATTTTCACTTTACTACTAGTTATCCCACGGACATGGCTTATTTGAATGTGTTATTCCTGTGGCGCTAGTTTCACTTTAAGTGAACTGAAGAAGTCAATTGCACATTGACCAACAATTTCTCATTCCCTACAACTGGACAAATAGGCAGTACCCCAAAATGTTGCCTCTCATTGAAGTGTAGGGTGTAATATGCATGAGAACTGGGCCCTTATCAGACTTCTGACATTCTTGATGGAGAGAAAGATACCTTTAAATGAAACTGCTTGTTCAATTTTTCTTGACTTTAAAATATATGGTTGAACTGGCCGTGTCACCTGTCCACACTAAAGAAAGTATTGGTTATCTTGACCCGAAGATATCAGAGCATCGGCATAGATTTCTTGACCTTTTCATGCAAAGAAAAACTGCTCTCAGAACACCTCATCTTGGAGCATTATCCTCAGTTGATAGGGGTCCAGTTCTTAGACTGTGGACCATACTTTTTGAATATAAGCATAGCTTTTTATGCATGTAGTGACAGATACTACCAATTTCCTTTTTTTTTGCTGTCCCTAGTTACATGGCTTCAACTAATGATGGTTTACATCTTACATGCCAGTACTGAGAAAATTATTGCATACGATTTTCAATATGATGTTGGAACTTCTGCATGTAGAGGTACAGTACAGAAGGCAATAAGAAAATTATCAAATCAAACAAGTGCTCTGTTAACCATTTAAGTGTCATACTGTGGAACAATATAACAAGTAAGGATGATTATGCCTTATGGTTGCACCTGTGGTTTACCTGACTTGCCAAAATAATGCATATTGTAATTTTGAACAAAAGCATTCATTTCATTGCTAAAATTTGAATGCTTGGTCTTATTGTCCTCAGACAAGTAGATATGCACCTTGTTAAGCACCAGGCACTTGGTGACTGATTTCCTCTGACAGGTTATTGTTAAGGTCAGATTTTGAAGAAAAAATCTGGAATAGTTTGCTAGGATGAACTGCTGCTTTGGGACCCTCTTTACCTTTCAATCCTGAATGGACCACAAAGACACACACACCTTGATCTTTAAATTCAACATAATTCAACATTAATATGTATAGCCAGAGGAAAACTGGGCCCCTGGTGTAGCCTGGTTTCTCTGAAGTTTTTCCCTCTTTCTTTCTATTATGCAGCATCAAATGGAGGATTTTTGTTCCTTGCCATTGTTGCATTTGACTCGCTCACTAGGGGACTAAAATGTTATGTATTTTGTATTATGTATAAGTATTATGGTCTGACTATAAATTAACTTTTCAGTTAAACTGTTAAAGTGTGGCTGAAATGACCTTAAACCCTGAAGTGTCATTTAACTTAGGTTGTGATACACCTCAGACCTCATACACAATTAGCTTTGTCACTACTCCAAACTGATATAATTTGAACACAACCTTATTTTAATTAACCTCCATAACACTGCAAATAAATTAACTACAACTACTATCCGTATATATAACTTTACCTGCATACATACTGTTTTTGCTGTCACAAAGTTTTGCATCTTTGATGTTTATTTCCACTAGATAGTACTTGAGCATAAAAAAACATTCACAACTTTTGATTCATTTATTTAACTAGTTTGTTTGCCCATAAAATCTTTAAGATATTAGGTTAAACTTATTTGGCTTGCTGTCCACTGGAGAGGGGCTCGATGAAGCAGCTTCAACTCGAGCTCTGATACACCCCCCCAGTGGCTAAATGTAGGACCTGATAATTAAAAGGGCAAGGTGCCTAAGATGAAGGTGGAGTTTGGGGAGGTGGAGGGATACTGGAACAGCTGATACTAGGGAGAGGTAAGCGGCTGCTTATATACTCAGGCTGTTGATTGAAAGATTAGATTGGCTCACTCCTCCCTAAGTTACGTTTAGGAACTTCATTTAACGAGTTTGTTTGCCCATACAATGTTTAAGATATTAGGTTAAACTTATTTGGCTTGCTGTCCACTGGAGAGGGGCTCGATGAAGCAGCTTCAACTCGAGCTCTGATATACCCCTCAAAAGTGTTGAATAAATATTTGGGACAGCAAGTTAGAAAAACATGATCAAATAATTAAGAACTTAGGAAATACAGGATGCCTAAGAGCTTAAAGCATGTTACCCCCCAAAAAAGTGGAAATTTAAAGCTGTATGGAGCATGGATGGACGCTGCTGCGGCAGTTATATTTTATTTTATTCCCATCATGCTTTTTTATGTTACTTCCTATTTTATCATCTGCATGAAAAGATGGAACAAAAGTTATCATCGCAAAGTTTAAGGTGTTTTTCTCAACAATCATAAACTTCAAGATACAAACTTCTCTCTGACCTCACAAGCAGGCAAACGTGGTATGTTTTTAATTCAGTTCTACAGTGTTGGTGTCTATGCAGATGAGTGCATTAAACATCTGTGAAAAGAAACTCAACCTTCAAGTTGTAAATAAGGACGGCATAGAACACTTCACTGCATTGGTGAAGGCCAAGAGAATCAGATGGTAAAACTTCATAAAGAAGTCAGTCAGCAAGAGACGCTACATGTTGGAAAAGGGAAGAACAAAGTTTGAAACGATTGCAATTGAATGACTGAAGCAGACAGTGGGGAAGTAAAGGCTGAACAAACAAGCACTTTTAAAGTTAGTGGGTTGGAATCAGCGCAAGCCACTGAAGTTTCAATTGCACTAATATTTCAATCATGCTCATTCTAAAGATAAAGTGCTCATTTTTATTTTATTGGGCGGCTTAAAGTAGTAGTTCACTTTAAAATGAAAATTCGTTTTGTAAAAATAGATTTGTTTCGTCTGAAATATTGTATTCGTCTGAAAGAAGAAAATCATATACAGCTACGATGGCTTGAGGGTAAATCATGGGCTAATTTTTATTTTAAAGTGAACTACTTAAAAAAAACTACTAAGACTAAGTAGATAAGCAAATGTGCTATATATATTATTGAGAAAGACAAAAGTTTAAATCTGTGTTATATTTAAGTGTTTTGCATACTTTATCATTTGAAGTGTGTTGATGTTCACATTATACAAGTTGTATTCATACTTCTGCAAATTGACAGTTCTAAAATTGATAATAATTGACATGCTTGGGTCACATTAGGCCACCAAAGCGTTTTTTTTTTGCCAGCTGAAAACGCCAGGCACTCTGATGAAAATGCCTAGATGTGGGCGCTTGAGAGCGGTTTGGCAGGTCAGCGTTTTTTTTTTAGTTGAGGCCCTTTGCTTGCTATGATACAGAATATCCGCGGAAGTGTTCCTAGTATCTAATTTCACAGATAGTTTGTCTCTACATTGTATCGACATTTTTATGTAGAAACAATATAAAGTATTTGCTCTGGCTCTTTTTTAAAATGATTTTGTTCCGTTATTATGCTTGTTTTCATCTGTTGACATTGTACATGCAGAAGGTCGGTGTGGTATTTGTCCCGCCCTCCTCCACTGTGATTGGATGGCTGGGTAAAAAGTGACAGTGATGAGCCCTGCATTTTACCCAAAGTTGAACATTCTTCAACTCTAGGCAATCGTTAAAAAACGCAGACTGCTCAGTGAAATAGACACTTAGCGCCTCGTTACTTAGCGCCTCGTTACTTACCCTAGAACTTTAGATTACCCTCTTGAATATCACATTATAGTGTAACACAGAATTAACATGTCAGGCACAAATGAAAATAGAGTACTGTCCACTAAAGAAGATAACAATGCAGAACCTATATTATATATGATATAGCTGAGCAAATTGAAGTGGCTCAACAACCTCAGGTGGGCGCAGATAATACACAGCTCCCTAAAAAAGGTAAAATACTGCAAGATGCTAGACAAAATGATCTGAAAAAAAGCTTTGAGCAGAAGTATACAAGATGGAAATATTACATCAATGGTTTGAAAAGAGCCATTAAGAACAATGATGCAGAATTGATTTTCAGGGTTGTGAGCAACATTAATGTCACTCAGGCCGAGGTCAACCATATTTATGGTTATATCAGAAGCATCACAAGCCTTGAACCTAAAATCTGAAGAAAAAGTAACACTTGCCATGCTGTTACTACCACTGCAAATGAAAAGGCTCAACGCTTCCTAAATGGAGATCCTGAGGACCGAATCAGTGTTTGAAGCCTGTCCAGCATCATCTCAGCGAAAATAAGTCAAGTCAATATTCCCATGATTCTTTGCAGAAAAGACAAGCAGTGGCTGGAGTTTCGGCTACACAAGAGTTGTTTAAAAGAAAGAAGACACAACATCAATATGAGAGGACATTAGGAAACTTGAAAAAGAGGATGGAAGGTTAACAGCCGAGAGAGAAGCCCAAGAAAAGGAAATAGAAGCGGAGAATGCAAGAAAAATGGCTCAATTTATCTCAGAAAGTACTGTTAGGAAATTAAAGCTGGAAAAGAAAAAGGAAGTGGAACAACTGGAGGAACTAAAAAGGCACAAAGCATCAAAGGTGATGAGAGAAAACAGCATTCTGCCCCTCCCCTTCAACAAAAGCAAGAATGTTTTGTCTCATCCAAACGTTCCTATTTCTCCCTTTATGCTCACTCAAGCCACTGTTCCTTTAAACCAATGCTCTTGTTCTCCTCAAAAGTTTCCAATCACCCAAGCTCATATCTCTCAATCAGCTACGTTTGCTACTTCCAATGAAGCTCCTAATTTACGTGTGAAGGCACTCGCTGAAGCGATTACAGCCCATAGGATTCAAATTCCAGAACCTGCTGTTTTCTCAGGAGACCCTCTAAAAGTATAATGACTGGAAGCTGTCATTCCAGACATTAATTGATCACAATAACTTGCCATCCCAATAAAAAATATTCTTTCTACACAAGTATGTAAGTGGTCTGGCCAAAAGAGCTATTGAAGGACATTTCCTGGTTAGAAACGGCTTACATGGCTGCCTGGAACATACTTGATGACAGGTTTGGCAATCCGATCATAGTTGGCAACAAAATACAGTCATGGCACAATAATGCAAACAAAGATAGCAAAGACTTCTGGCAATTTGTAGATTTCCTGAGCAATGTTAAATCAACCATGCCTTCTGTTCAAGGCTAACAAGTTCTGTTGAAAATGACTGTGTTGAAAATCAAAGGATATCAGCTAATTGCCAGAGTGGTTAAGTTCACATATGAATCCAAGATGAATGCAAAAGATTCCCTGATTTCAAATACTGATCAAGATCAACTTAAGTTTCAACGGAATAGCAACTCAAGTGCCAACACATTACCACTAGTTCTAATGAAAGGACTAGCATTTTGTGCATGTCTTTTGCAAGAGATGAGGCCACACTCTTCCTATGTTTTGCAAGATTATGGAAAGTTTAAGAAAGATTGAAGTTTGTATAGTCATTGAAGTTGTGCTTTGGCTGTCTTAAGACTGTTCATAACTCCAAAAGCTGCACCTCTAGGAGTGTGTGTGAGAAATGTGAAAATCAACACCCAACGTGCCAACATCAAGATCGCGAAAATAAATGCCCATCACAAGGAGGTAGAACCAATCAAGGATCTGCAGACAGAACAGCTAAATCAGAGAAAAAAATACAAGAGTCCAAGCTTATGACTTCAAACTGTAGTTTTGAAGCTAATTTTAGTGTCTTTGTTTATCCCGAGGTTTTCCTGCAGCCTGCCGGATCCAGGCCGTATCCAGATCTGACTAGGACCTTCGCCTGGACCCGATGACAATGCAGTGCTGAAGTGCCAACTAGCCTCTCCCTATGGAGGATCCCTTTACCACTCTACAGATAAAGTGTTGTGGGGAAATTCGGTTCGCGTACCTACCCCGAAGTGCTAAAATAAAATTCTGTATCAAAATTTATAGGCAAGACAAGTAGATTGTTTAGGCATGGCTTGTAGGGAATTACAAACCTGCGCACATATATTCAAACGCACATAACTATAGAATCAATTTCTTAATGTGCATGTGAACGCCATCAGTGTTTATCACAGGTTCAGTTTAAAGTCTGTTTAGAGAGAACGGTGTCGTCTTAGCGGCCCCTAATTTAATAACAAATGATAATTTCGACAGAAGTGAATCAATCAAAACTAACTTTAGCTGGAATATAACATTATTCAAGAACCGCTATAAAGCCAAAACAATCTCTTTTACCTTAAATTATGTTTATCTCTGTAAAGCTGCTTTTAAAGAATCTACATTGTTAAAAGCGCTATATAAATGAAGATGACTTGACTTGACTTCTAGTTCAAGGAAAGAATAGCACTCATACTTCAATCAATCAGCCACAAAGTAAACGGCTACAAATAAGAGGCATTAAGTCTAAAGTGAAAATCAATCTTACAAACAACGTTTGTTTTGTTTTTGTCAAACAACTATACTAGAGACTACATACCTGTCAATAGATCTCATATCCCCACTTGTGAAATCGCAAAGAACTGGCCTCATCTAGAACATCTGGCAGATGAAATGTCTTCTGAACTTGACTTTGAAGTAGATTTGCTAATTGGCTATAACCCTCCTCAAGCCTTACTGCTTAGAGATGTTCTCAGTTGTAACAAAGATCAGCCATTTGCACAAAGATTTGTGTTGGGTTGGCGCATCATCGTATTCAACAACTATGACGGTGGCTATGAAGAAATGAAATCAGTGTAAGTCATAGGATTATCATGTGAAGCAAGTTCTACCAGCTGGTGAACCATCTCACAAGCTTAAGTATGAATGTAGATGTGGTGAATATGGCCCATGTCCTTTATGAAAGTAGAGTGGGTACTGTAGATCATGCACATATACAGTTTAAAGAAGTGGCACTGTGATGCATTTTGGTCTGGTCAATGGACCCCTATTCTAAGCTTTCATCAGTCATGTGTGTTGAGATTTGTCTACCTCTGTTATCATTTTAAAAGTCAAAAAGTTATTTTAAGAATTTCAAATTAAGGATACTTTAATTGCAATTAATATCAAATGACATGTATTCTATTGTAACCTGAGGATTAAGATCAGAGACTAGCCTCTATTTCAGATTTCAACATCAGTATCACCACCACCATTTCTTTCCCCGTGTTTGTTAAAATAAACCTCTCAGCCATTCAACTGGATACCCAAGACTTTCTAGGTGAATCACATTTCACATCAACTCAAGTTCTGACACTCCAGGCTCCAAACTGCCTTTTTTATTTCAAGTTCATGTCTCTTGAGTGACAAACTCCTGTCAACACAAGGCATAGCTGAACCACTGCTGCTGAATGTGATCTGTTTGTCTCTTTACTGTCAAATCAAGGTCCCCAGTTTATAGTCCAGGAAAGATTCAAATGTCAGACCTAGAAGAGAACATGCATGGTCCAACATAAAGTTTGTTAAACCCAGAATCTGACCAACCATTATCACAGGCACCTTCGGTCCTGTGGGAAAACTCTTGTGAACCATTGTTCCCTCTTTACATCAAGTTCCAGAACTTGTCTCCTATTAAAAACTGAATACTTTATAAAAGGGGTCAACCTTAGTTCCTGGAGTGCCACCATTTTGCAGATTTTAGTTCCAACCATGCTCCGATACACTTGTCTGGTCTGGTGATAGGCAGTTATAAGTTTGGATGTTGATGTACATGCCCCACAAAGCTTCCAACCAACTGACAAAGACTTGCTCCACAGTCGGGATACTATTACTTTTCTACTGCCTTACTTAACAGGCTTAGGGTGATGGACTTGTGATAGTTTCCTGTACTACTGACTACATTACTGCCAAGTCGAAGTTTATGAGGCCACAGAACAATGGTTCAAATCTTGTTGTTATCTTCATTTGAGTATCTCAGGTACCTGTTGTCCTTTCTATTTTTCCTCCCTCTACAGGACTAGCTCAAACCACCTGCAGATGTAAGAACACGAATGCGTTATAAACAGGGTAGCGAGGACAGGAAGATGTGACAGTGGACTTTTGAAACCACTTACAGGGTGGAAGTATAGGGTTGGTGGTGCAGAACAGAGATTTTAACTTAAAAGGGGTAGGGTACAACAGGGCTAAAGGTACAGTCGAGCACAAGGAAGTTAACATACACCCAGGGTGCATTTAGCCTTCTTGTACCCTACTGTATGGAGAAGTGACAGACAGTACTGTAGGTCTTTCTCAAGACATGTCTTGTTGTCAACTGTAAGCTGCTACCAGATATAGAACATTTCGCTTCTCCAAGCTTCTGTTACTACTTCTAAAGTGACATTTTTCACACGTTTATTATGACTAGGTTTGAGTTATCAGTAACAGTAATTAATGACAATGCACTCTTATCTTAAACTGAGTCACAATTACAAACAAACACAATTTGACCAAACTAATATCACACAAACACTTTTTAATTTGCAGTGGCATTAAAGGGGTCATGAACTGAGAATTAAAATTTTCCTTGATCTTTTGACAGTTAAGAGTTTGTTATACTATAAAAATACCCTGTAGGTTTAATACCTCAAAACTTCCTTGTTATTCCAAAAACTGCTTTTATTGAAACCAAGGCCAGAAAATGACAAGATCTCAAAAGTGGAGACTTATGACGTCACAGGGCAGCGGAAGACCACCTTTACAGAAGAATATCAACGCCTACGTCTACATCACCGCGTCTTTGGCCCCGTCCACTGGAGCGTTAGTGAATAGTGACATGAGAACGAGAAAAGATCGACACAGGATCAATACCATTACCTCCTAATACTAGGAACGTTACACTGCACAACGAAGCGCTTACTGTATTTACATCGTGTTTGCATTGTTATTTAGAGAAAGCATTTGTGAGAATGCAGAAATTGCGTTGCAATGATTAAAGGACATTTCCAGTGAAAAATGAACCTAGGGGTAATTAACACATGGTCCCAGAGTCTATCGTTCTCTGGGACGCGTTTTCATGATAATCGAATATAAAGAATCTCTAAAAACAGATTCGCTTATAACGCTAGTATATGGGGCATAGAATAATTAAAAGTAAATCGCTAGTTAATACCACTAACAAGGCTCAAAATAGCCTCACATTAACACGGTAGCATAATGAGGGTCCCTACATGCAAACCGAAGCATTGAGAACTTTGTAAGTGTACAGACAGTTTAATAAGAAGATACTTTATAAAGACAGTACATTACGCGTATACAGGCAGGAGCCATCTTGGAAAACCGTCTCGAGTAGTCGAGCCACGAACGCCGTGCTAAGTGAGATGAACTGTAACTTGGAATCTCATATGGTCCATTGTTTCCAGAAGAAAGCACTGAACGCAACAGAGAAAATAAATGAAACAAACGTAATTCCTATCGACCAGCTCACTTAGCACGGCGTTCGTGGCTCGACTAGTCGAGACTGTTTTCCAAGATGGCTCCTGCCTGTATACGCATAATGTACTGTCTTTATAAAGTATCTTCTTATTAAACTGTCTGTACACAAAGTTCTCAATGCTTCGGTTTGCATATAGGGACCCTTATTATGTTACCGTGTTAATGTGAGGCTATTTTGAGCCTTGTTAGTGGTATTAACTAGCAATTTAATTTTACTTATTCTATGCTTTAAACTAAGTTTAGAGTTTAGTTTTGAGGAAAAAGGGACTGTACACCAACACAAAAACCTCATCTCAATTTTACAGGGTGGTTTAATGCATCACGGTTTAATGCTGCTTGGGACTGGATAATCATTGAAATCATTAAACAATGAATTCAAAAGTGTATCAATACATTTTACAGGAAAATATTAGGACTGCAGTACATGGCTTGCTTTAGAAAGGCTGGGTGACAAGAAACTGTAGAACAATTAATGTAAATCATTAGCCTGGGAAAACCCAGACGAACTTCCAGCAAATTTGAGATTTGCTCTGCAAGTCAGTCAGGCCAAGAGCCCATTCAAGCCCATTTCCAATCTTTCCAAATCGAGGCACCAATCACAAGCATTGAGGCGGGCTTAACATGATGACGATCGATCTGAATGATTTTAGGTCTATCCAATTGCGCCCAGAGGCATTTGAGGGACGTCCGTTGGTGACGCCCCTTTGGAAATGGGCTGTGAATGAACACTCCCTAGACCCACTCTCAGTTACAACTGAGAAGGTTATGGTGTCAACCAGGCTATTAAATCAACTAAAAATTAACTGTCAATGAAAAATGAAGAAAATATGTGTTTTCTTTAGTCTTAACCTTAGCCCAATTCAGATGCTGTGGCATTACCCAAAGAGGAACGTATTATCAAAACAACCCTCAAAAAATGATAAAATGAAACAGATTTGTGGGGAGAGATGGTCTAAAATTGGTCTTATAAAAAGTCTTATAAGCAGCCACAGAAAATGTTTTGTGGAAGTTTTACTGCTAAAAGAGGATCTACAATTGTTTGTAATTTAAATCAAGATTAGAACACATTCTATGAGTAAAAGAAGGGTTAAAGGGTCCACAAACGTATTCTTGCCACCGTAGTTATGAATAAGAACTGCATGGAATCGATTACACAAGCCCTGAGCAATTTTTGGAGTTCCAGGACTTATTTACATATTTAAGTTTCTAAAAATAGAGTAATTTTTTAAAGTTCATCATTTGTGTATTTCATAAAAAAATTAAATCTATATTTTAAAGGTCAGATGGTGGTAAACCTTATTTAAATGGTCCTTAACATGATGAAATATTCACTTCAATATCATCAATTCTATGTAAAAGTTCACAGGCATTCCACATAAGGTTGTAAGACTTATGCACTAACTACCACTAAGTGGCTACAGCAAATGCTGCAATGTGAATGACTCATTCTTAATCAATTTTAAAAGGTACACTGCACGTTTTAGCATTGATTTCAGAGTTTAACGCAAGTGCCACGAAATCAATTAGTCTATTCAACATGCTTGAAATGATGCTTAGAAAAGGTTTATAAGAGAAAATGGTGCTATGTGTTTTGAGCTTACATGGGAATGGTGTGATAAAAAATTACAGCATTTGTGACATACAGTGAAGAAAAAAAATATTTGACCCCCCTGATGATTTTGCAAGTATGCCCACTTACAACGAAACCTACCATAAAAGTTATAGACCCTTCATTTATTTTAACAGATAGAGACAGAATATCAACCAAAAAAATCCAGAAAAAAACACATTTTATAAAGGTTATAAATTGATTAGCATTTGATCGAGTGAAAAAAGTATTTGATCCCCTACCAACCAGCAAGAATTCTTCTGCCTCTCACAGATTGGTCATGTGCCCATGTGGAACACAGATTAGTCCTGTCACTTTAAGAAAGTACTTCTGATGTCAGTACTCCTTTAGATGTGTGCAAATCTGGTGACCAACTACAAGAAACGTCTTACCTCTGTGCTTGCCAACAAGGGTTTCTCCACCAAGTACTAAATAAGATTGGGGGTCAAATACTTTTTTCACTCACTGAAATGCAAATCAATTTATAACCTATTACCTATATAATGTGTTTTTTTCTAGATATTTTGGTTGATATTCTGTCCATCTGTTAAAATAAACCTACTATACAAATTATTGACCCTTCATTTCTTTGTCAGTATGGACAAATTTACAAAATCATCAGGGGATCAAATAATTATTTTCCCTACAGTATGTATAAGATTACTTAGTTAAGTTTAAATAAATTTAAATTTTAGTACAAAGTTACTTAGATTTACTTACCCTCATGTTGTTCCAAACCTCTATGACTTTCTTCTGTGGAACAATATATTTTGAGAAATGCTTCAATAATGTTATGGGCATATGTAGCAGACAGAGGCAGATGAATAAAGTGCCAACACAAAGCTTAATAATAATCCACAGAATAATCCAAACAGGGAGCTGCTAAACACATTAAACGCACAAGTGACTGCACAACTCAAAGGGAAACTACATGAACTTGTACACCAAAGATATTATAAGGTGCGCACTGACACAGCTGAACAGAGTAGCTAAATAATCAAAATAACCATGACAAGTAAATTCTGGCGAGAACTAGGAACAAATGACAACAGAAATTAGTGAATGCAAACTAAAAGTCTGGGAAATTAGGTTAATGGTAACCAAAACTGTTTGATTCGTACAAATATCTTCTTTTGTTTTCTGCAGAACACATTAATAAAATAAAAGCAACAGATTTGTAATGACTTGAGGGTGAGTAAAGTTACGTATTTTTTAACTGTCCCTTTAAGGATATGGATATGATATTGTTTTGGAAGGTTATATTACTGTCTTTGATTCTGTTGTCTCAACTCTCCTATCTCTGTCTCCATGAGTTGTTCATTAGTCAGTGATTGTGAAGATAATTAACGTCTTTGGTTGTGGAGAGTGTAAATGATGTTTATCAGCGAAGCTCCTGTTACCTTCGACTTCACCTCCCCTTCATTTGTCCGCTACGCCTCACTAACTCAACACTCTGCTGGAGCTCATAGCGCAGACTGCAACAATCAGGACATTTAAACAGTAGAAGATTATGGGAATTCTCAGAGGAAATCAAACTTCCATTCAGCCATAATGCTTATGTCTTTGTCTCAAAATTTGCACAAATTTGCAGTTTATTAAAAAATAGATTTGCGATAACATATTATTTGCATGATCAAGATATATTTTATATTTTCAGGGACTAGCTAACATATGCTTAAGTTTGGAAAGACATTTGATACAATATTAATGCAAACTTTATAGGCTTACACATACACAACAGTTAAATTAATTTTAACTTAATTTTATGTTATAATGGTTTCATTTGGTTCTGTGATTCCTGTGATATCAAAAGTCTGTTTAGTCAATTTAGCAGCTTCAATGTCTTGGCATCACGTTGGCCAAGTTTAGTGATGATCAGGAAGTATTTAATATTAGAAGGTATTTTTAAATTGCACTGTTCAAAATAATAAAAAAAAATTCAAAATGCAGACTTCCTGTAGGGATATGAGTCAGTGTGAAAGTTGTTACGCTCAATGAGAACTATGTGTACTGAGTTTAACTATGTGTACCTTGTTTTACACATATTTGTGAAAGTATGTAAGATATATGCACAAGTTTATTTGCTGCCCTCATCAATTTAAACTGCATACACAATGTTGAGTGTACCGCAATTTATATTTTTAAAGCTTCTTTTCCAGATGCTCAGCATTTCTGATCGAAATTAATATCTGCAGACATTAGCTGCAGACCGGCCAGAAAGAATGAATAGAACACATTTTATGAGCTTGGCTTAAGAACAGCAAGTTGTTAATTAAGAAATAACATGAGTGATCACCCCACACTCCCACCCCCACCCTCTCAACCCTGCACTGTTCTCCAGAAAAGCTTATTTCATGCTTCAGTGAATACCTCCATCTCAATGTCACTCGTTCTCATAGATGGTGAACATTACAAGTACACACACACAAATGCAATTGGCATTTCTGTTTATGCACTGCTTTCTCAGGAAGACTTTGACATTAAAATGGTAATTTGGAAGAATTTTAAGGACCTAACTTTGACCTACGTGCCCCTGGAATATGTTGTTTTGTGAACTCCTACCTGTTTCCATCCTTCGATGATGCAGAAAGGTTGAAGGGGTTTCAGCTGTCATAATCATGCTAGTTTTAAACGTTGAGGCTATTGTGAGCTCTTAATACATGTAGAATGGAATGTTACATTTAAAAGAATAGTTTAAAGCTAGAAATCATTAGTCACTCACCTTCATATTGTTCCAAACACATACACTGTTATTTTTCAGTGAAATACAAAAGGAGAAAAGCTTTACAAAGAGAATCTTCACAGCCTTTTCCATACAATGGCAGTTTTTTTCCCATTTGTTTTTCTCTTATGTAATGTAACACACAATCCTGAACCTATTTTACCTCCGTAATGAGATGCTCTTCCAAATGAAACAGGATATTAAATGCAGAGGTAGAGCATAGCTTGAGTTTATCAATCAGGCGATTGTGAAAAGTGGTTGCTCAGCAGGCAAAGGATCTGCCGGAAGTCTGAGCCTGCATGCTGACATTTTTATCAAACCACAGCAAGAGGTTCGTAGATTTAGTTTAAAAACTGAAACGAGGGTATTGCAAGGAGATAGGGGACACTCCTGAGATTATACTTAGTATGTGGAATATGTTCAAGGTCCTGTGACGCATTGATTTGATTGCTGGCATGTCTTAATGTTCAGAAAATGACATTGTGTGGAAGTAGATCTAGTTAAATAGGGGGAAATGATTCTGTCATTACCTACAGTGTACCTTACTCTGCCCCACCATATTAAATTTGACTGCTGTCTTATCTTGTTCCTGAAATCTGAGGTTATTTCACACTAAATCCTCCCTTTACCAGTTGTTAAAAACTAGTTGCTGACCTCCACACTCCATGACTCGATTTCTCATCCCAACACTCCAAATCACAAAATAAAATCTATCCGAATATGCCACTGTTACTGATAGACATCTACTGACAAACAATATCTGTACTGACATGCAATTTTAATTTATCAAAGTTAATAAATATTTGGTTGAGACAGTATTGTAGCCTGTGCAGCCTGGTCTCATTGTTTATGTAGGTATTCATACGTAACATTTGCATTTTCTGTATGTTTGGATAGATGCTGAAATGTTCAATATGGATGTACTGACCATCATTTAAAAAACCCAAAACATTATTACGTATTCACAGCAATGGAAACATGAAATATTTACAAATCCTTCGTATCAAAAATGTATAGTTACCTTTTTACCATTTTATAGATATATTTTCGATTCCTCAACCCTATCCCCAAACCTAAACATAACCCCCTTCAAGAATATAACTAAAGTAACAGGCAGAAACATGTAGAGCCCTATTTTAAAAATCTAAGCGCATGGTCTAAAGCACAGGGCGCAAGTGCACTTAGGGCGTCTCTGAATCCACTTTTGCTACTTTAACGATGGGAAAAGGGGTCAGCACATGGTCTAAAAGGGTTGTCCTTATTGTAATGGCCCGTTTGGGCTTTATGTGCAATGAACCAATCAGAGTGTTGTGATGGATTTTTTAATAATTAAAATAGTAAACTGTATATCAAACTAATCATAATTCTAACAAGTTTGTTTCGAAACCAGTGGAAAATCCTGAAATTCTGGGTAGACAATATCAAAAATATAACAGTCTAGAAGTCTCATGACAATATTAAGTAATCAACTGAACTTCTAACCTTTTTCATTTTTTAGTGATTTGAGATCTAAGTTTGCTCCTACCTAGTAACAGAAGGGTTTGCATATGAAGAACCAATCAAATTGTAGGGAAATTGTATCATGTCATTTTCGCCCTGCTGCCATTCTATAAAAACTGTTGTATTCTTTTTGCTGGTGGGATTCTCTCTGAAATTTGTCTGAGATTTGTCTTCGTGCATTGTGGAACCGCCTATAAGTGCACATTACTAATGCGCTCTTTAAATAACAAAAAAAAAAGATTGCAATCTATTTCAGTTGCGCCAACAATGTCCCTGAACACACCTCGTTTTCAGACCAGCAGCCCATGGGCGCACAAAAGGGGACAAATGCATTTGCCATTTAAACAGCGTGGCGCAGTACGAGAAAATGATAACTGCGTCAGGCTGAATCTAGCAAAAGACACTTGCGTCGCGCTTGGTGCTGCATTGCGCCGGGCGTATAATAGGGCCCATAGAGTGACAGTAATTGTATAGGTGCAATATACCATTATATAGATGTCATATGGAGAGACTATGGTCTATTTTATTTTGTGTGTTTTTGTGTGTATTTGGTACCATTGTTTTCCCTCTTTTTCTTTTTTATTGGTGTTCTTTTGTGATTTGTTTTATTACGCACGCTTTATTTTTGTGACTGTTGACCATGATTTGAGTGTAGGGTAACGCCCCCGTATTCTCCGGGAAGCCCGGATCACAGCTGATTATCAGATGGACAGCTATTGGTAATTGCCATGTCAAATCAAAAAATGACTGTTCAAAAAAGCGAAGGAAATGAAAACAGTTGTGTCTGTTACCCTGTGAACTCTGCTGTGCAGCTCTGTTCCCCACATTTTATTGCCGGACGGTAGTCGCGATTGTTTTTATTTTATTTTCACGTCTGTTGCATGGATTACTGTTGCTCGAGTTGAAGCTGAAGTTTCGTTGAAGTGACGGTCCTGCTGTTAATCCGGTGACTGCTGGTATCTTCTGCTGTGCTGGGATTGCTGCCGTTCTCAGCTGCACTGGATTGCTGCCGCCTCTGCTGTGCTACAGATCGCTGCTGTTCTCTGCTGTGCTGTGATTGCTGTCGTTCTCTGTTGTGCTGTGATTGCTGCCGTTCTCAGCTGAACTGGATTGCTGCCGCCTCTGCTGTGCTACAGATCGCTGCTGTTCTCTGCTGCTGTGATTGCTGCCGTTCTCAGCTGAACTGGATTGCTGCCGCCTCTGCTGTGCTACAGATCGCTGCTGTTCTCTGCTGTGCTGTGATTGCTGTCGTCCTCTGCTGTGCTACAGATCGCTGCTGTTCTCTGCTGTGCTGTGATTGCTGTCGTTCTCTGCTGTGCTACAGATCGCTGCTGTTCTCTGCTGTGCTGTGATTGCTGTCGTTCTCAGCTGCACTGGATTGCTGCTGCCTCTGCTGTGCTACAGATCGCTGCTGTTCTCAGCTGCGCTGGATTGCTGCTGTTCTCAGCTGAACTGGATTGCTGCTGCCTCTGGTGTGCTACAGATCGCTGCTGTGCTCTGCTGTGCTGTCCGGAGCCTTTCTTCGTCTGTCCTGGGCTTGTGGTGCTGTGGAGTCCTGTCCAACAAGACCGGGAGCTAGATTCGTCTACTCCCAGTTTATTGGTGAGTGACGCCCTGTGTTAAGTTGTGTGCCTCGCCTCGTCCGAAGTTAAGATACACGTTTCACCTAAATTGGAGAGTTCCAGTCTGTCTATTGTAGTCATACCACTATATATATATATATATATATATATATATATATAT
Organism: Meda fulgida; assembly: GCA_030578275.1. Classification (NCBI taxonomy): domain Eukaryota; kingdom Metazoa; phylum Chordata; class Actinopteri; order Cypriniformes; family Leuciscidae; genus Meda; species Meda fulgida. The sequence goes on along the minus strand of CM060629.1, from coordinate 5,030,945 downwards.
ATATATATATATTGCCTATGCATATTCACGAATTGCAGTGATTTAATTGAGTATTGCACGATTGATAGCTTTCCTAGTGTGGTGTTGTGTTGATACGCACAAGTGATTGACAGATGGCCTGCTGTGTAGACAGCGCTGCTTGGTGCGAGACGGACTTGAGTTAGAGGAACCGCGTATGAACTGTGGGTGCCTAGCTACGGACTTCCAGTGGATTGTGAATGTGTTTTTCCTGTGTCCAGCTTTTAAGATTGAATGAGAGAGTGCGTGTGTGCACGGCCCGCCCTTTTCTTTTATCAGTGTAATCAGAGATTGTAATAAATATATTTTTATATTGAAACTGTTGTTTGGGTAATTCTGTTGTGTTGCTCCCACCAAACCAAAAGAACTTGCAAGCAAAATATAAGGTTACTTCATTTAATTGAGTCCCAGCTCTTCAATTGAGTGGCGTAGTCGGGCTACACCTGCTTTATCAGATATATTTGAATCAACAACCCCAATCTCTAAATTCATAAAAAAAATAGCCTACATTTTAACGAAAATTCGCACTGCTCTCAGGCAGCATACAATACTTTTGTGTGAGGTACAGCAAGTTGTTAATCGCTGTAAATTTTATTCTAATCCAATCCATGAAGGTGCACAAATCTCATTCAATTACATATAGCATTTGAAACACGTTGAAACACAATTAACCAATGATTTGGCACCAGAAGGCATGTTATGTTATCTTTGTTTTTATGTACTTTGAATTTTTATAATATTTTATAATGTTAATAATATTATAATTAACTAACTGACTGAGTAGCAAACAGTCACTATGCAAGCGTTTTTTCCAGAGGCCCTTATATAACATGATCTCTAGTTTCATCTTTTCATTTTGGTACAATAAATGACACATGACAAACCATCCAGTTTCATAAAATAGTTTGGTGCGACATTATTCCAAAATTAGATCCTCAAGATGCCTACCTCAATGCATTTGCCTCTATCTGAATAATAATTTGACCCTTCACCTCTATTGTCTGTCTGTGAATGCCATTATATGAATAACATCTACTCCAGCCTGTCAGTGTGAGGCCACAGGAACAGACTCTAGAAAGCAAACCATGTTTTTGTATCTCAATGAGCTGTCAGCCAGACAGTGAGACAGGTCAGAATCACAGTACACAGTCTGCCCTCCCTGGGCAAGAGATCAACAGAGAGAGAGAGAGAGAGGGGGGGGGTTTCACTGATAGTGAAAACACATCTGACCACACCGCTTTGCTGCCTCTTTATGAGCTCAAGAGTGTGTTCTTTAAACCATTCACTCACACATGTGTTGTTGTACATCAAGCTCATAATAAGCCTTCTAAGTCTCCCTCTCTAGATTGGATCGGATGATTGAAACATAAATAGCCACAACATAAATAATGAATTCATTATCATGTATGGGTGAAACACAGTAATTAGTCTAGTTAGGCAAATCATCCACTGTGACAGATACATCTCATTAGCTTCTCGGGCGTTAGCGTACTCTCTCAGCCGATGACACCTCAGACAGTGTTTCTGAAGACAGACATTTGAAGAAATCCAAATGAGCTCGTGCCAGCCAGTGATTGCCTGTCAAGGGTGACTTAAAGGGAGAGTTCCCCTAAAAATGAAAATTCTGTCATTAATTTCTGACCCTCATGTCGTTCCAAACCCGCAAGCCCTTCATCTTCGGAACACAAATGAAGATCTTTTTAATTAAATCTGAGAGATCCGCAAACTCTCCGCTTCTCAAATACACAGAACCTTAAAGTCCCCCTGTGGTGTAAATCAAGCTTTTAATGTTGTTAAATGTCTATGTGGTGTTTTTAATATGCTTTAAGACAAACTATGTACTCTCTCTCTCTCTCTCTCTCTCTCTCTCTCTCTCTCTCTCTCTCTCTCTCTCTCTCTCTCTCTCTCTCTCTCTCTCTCTCTCTCTCTCTGCTGTGTTTGTGGAGTGATGCTTCAACGTCTCTAAATGTACAGTAGTGTCTATGTAGTAAACTCTAAATGGACTATCACTAGGTTACATGGCAGACACAAGCTGTGTCTCATTTCGATGGCTGTGTCCTCCGGAGGTCGAAGCTTTCGAAATGAGACATAGACCGTCTCTGTCTGTATGGCTTACTGTGATTTCACCAAGTTGGATGTTTCAGGTGTATACAGTGCTTTTTACTATACACATCATTTCAAAGCAGCTTTTCATATACAATTAATATATTGTCATATGTATCATTTATAGAAAAATTACTCATATCGAGGTACATAATTTTTTGTGTCTTATCGCCCACCTTTCTGCTAGAAAGTCCATAATTCTTCAGTACCAATTGTGGCAAGGAATGAAATCCATGCAGGGAACAATGAGGGAACAGTGTTAGTACATGTCAAAATTAGTTAGCAATGTTAATGGACTGCAAGAATTAAGAGTCTTTGAGGTACGTGAGGTTAAATGTGGAAGACCAGGGGCGTGCATACAATTTCTCACTATTCCAGGAGAGGAAAAAAGATTGTTGAAACAGGAACCCGTCCTACTTGGCAAAATCACGGTCTTTGCCTCCTACTACAAGTTGCTTGCCAGCGTCTCCAGCAAAAGCTAGTATTGTCTACCACTTTTCTGACAGTATCTATATGTCGTTTTTTTTTTTTTTTTTTTTTTTTGAGTATTGAATGGTGACATAGCAAACACAGTTTGTCATGATATAAATAAACAAAAGACCACCAGTGGTCTCATGAATTTGACTTTTTAAGGTAAAACCATATACATTTTTTTAAGGCTTCAGGTAATAAACATGGGCATTATAAAAGTAAAACAATAGCCTTAATCAAATTAATTCTACAGTCACAGTATTTAACATTATGATTTTATGATTTTCTTTTCCTTAGACTGTCTCTGGAGGAACAGTGTCTGTGTGAGAAAACACGGTAACCAGCATTTGTTTTTGTGCTAAGAACTACAGTCTCCAAGTATTATGCTATTCATCTAAAATCTCTTTGAAAAGGTTAAGTTCTTCAGGGCATGAAAATTACATGGTGGAGGAGTTGTTTGTTTGCTCCTTAAGTCGATGATAAACAATTTGGTTGGAATTAAAAAGGGCATCTTAGAGACTTCAGACTTGTGTGCCCTCCAGAAGCTTGCATTCTGCAAGCGAAATAGAAAACGTTATTGTCCCACAAGCGTAAGCCTTTACTTTGTCAGTTCTTCATTTTGAGCAAAATGAAAACCCAACAGTTAAGTAATGCTCCATGACATAATTGACAGTCCATGTGGTGGTTTGACCTGAGCTATAAATAACACAAGATCATGAGTATCACTCAGTAAAGTTCAGATTAAACAGTCTTGCTTCTGCATAGCAAAGCATGCTAAATTCATGAGCTCTAATGTACTGCGTTCAATCACATATGTGACTCATTTCTGATGCACTCAGAGAGTGAGAGCAGAGAGGAGGACGTGGAGTGGAACAGCTCAGATCTGTGGACTTTTTTGTCTTAATGATTTAGCTGAAGAATTTATTAAAAGGCACGAGGAGATCTAGAGGCAGCAGAGCAGGATGTTGGCAACATTGAGTCTATTGTCAATAATTGTGCAAATCTGCTTCACAAAGCTCTAGTTTTACACATCCCGGAAACATTCCCCTCATCTTTTTGTTTTAAAATGTGCTCATGAGGAATTTCTCTGCCTTATCAGACAGTACAATCCCTCCTCCTCTTGTTGAAGTTACGCCTGATGGACAGTTAACACAATAACACGGCCCTATAAAACATGACAGAAATTACACTTCTGAAATTGCTGCATTTCAGGAACCATTCAGAAAGTAGATTTCATGTCTAACACAGGTTTTCTTAATCGATTTGACACATTTACTGCTCTCAAAACAATTAACTCAGTGATCTGAACACTTTGTAATTGTCCTAAACAGATTTTCATTTATTTAATTAAATGTTGTACAGAATTCTCCAATGTGTTCACAACAGTTCACACAGCCAACCAAAGTTTTTATATATCCGAAAAAAAATAAATTGACTTTACAAAATAAATAAAAAAACTGTTTTGTCTGAAACAAAACAAAACTCTGTAATGTCAGGAAATTGCATTTCACAATTGTATTATCTATAAAAAAAATGGAGGAGTGGAAGATGGTTGAGAGTTGAGAGGGAGAGGGAGAGGAAGAGTGGAACAAGTAAGAAAGAGATGAGGGGAAAGGAGGTGTAATGATTGCGGCTGAAAAAGCAGGATCCAAATGCAGCAGTGTTTTTATTAAATGAAGACTAGAACTTTGATAAAACTCAGACTAAGACTCTGGAACAGAACAAGCAACATCACACTAAAACATTCAACAACAGGGCAGAAACACAGGGCTTAAATAATCATAGACAAACGCAAGGCCGGATTTACCACCGGGCCGTTTGGGCCGGTGCCCGGGGGCCTCCGACCTCTAGGGGGCCTCCAAGACCCCACTAACTGTGTGGCCTCATCCTTTTTTGTAATTTTTTTATTAGTATTAAATTAAATTAAAATCCATGAATGCGTGTGTAATTGTGCATATGTGTGTTAATTTATTTACACGAAAAAAAGTATCATGATCAGTTTTTCGGCTGTGTCGGATGATGACGAGCAAAACAGGCGGTAGAAGATGGAGCAGTGGAGCCACAAAATGTAAAGCTAAAAAGGAGAAGGAGAGCAGAGAGGTTTTAATTAGGAGTAATATTCCAGCCATCTCTACTTTTTTAAAAAGTCAGATCGACGAAAATAAAGAGCCTGGCGGCGCCTGCGGAGTTTAGCACAATATCCAGCTTTTTGCTATTTTAGATGAACCTGAATATCAGCACCAGCACCAGCACAACAAGACAGAGAACCCCAGCCCGCCTGGAGTGACAGACACCTCAAATGCCTCCCCACCACCACAGTCTCCGACTCCGCTTGAGACCGAAACCGAATCAGGTGCTGAAGGCGGCAGAGACCCGGCGGTGACGTGCATTACCAGTTTGACCGCCTCAAAATGTAGGCATATCTATTACCTTTTCCTCTTATTAAAAACCCTGATTATTAGATGCCCGGATCTAGGGAATTGGTTGATGAAACATTAATTAAAATTAAGATTTAAATAAATACAAAACGAAATTCACTTTAAATAAAGGCTTTCTGCTTTCTGTGAGGTCGCTGTGAAAACGTTTTAAAGCATTCTTTTACTTTTAGTGCCGCTTTCAGAGCGGTCACGTCCGTAACAGAGAACTGTCACGTCCGTAACATTTTTTTTCCTCATAAATGCGAACACGAAAAATAAAATAAAATGAATATTTTATTCTGTGGAGACTGTCAGTCCTTCTTCATCCGGTGCCGGAGTTGGTGTTTTTTGTTTTTAACTAAAGAAAAAGGAGGAAAGGAAAAAGGAAAAGAGGAGAGGAGGAGGCTTCCAAGATTTTGTGCCCAGGGGCCTCTGCTTTCTAAATCCGTGCCTGGACAAACGAGCTAACAAGATAACAAGGGGGCGTGGGAGATCAGAAACACCTGGGATAATTAATAGACACGACAGGGAACAACTGAACATGACAAGACACAAAACCACATCATGATAGGAGGAGAGAGTTTAAGAAAATGAAATGGGTAGGAAGAGTAGACATTGGAAAAGGAGAGGGAGAAGAGATGGGTGAAGTGGAGGGCATTGGTGTAGTGGAAAGAATAAGAGGATAAATTGTTAGAACACTTGAACAAAAAGAAGGCAACAGCGAAGAGATGTTGAAGGTACAGACTTTAAAATGAAATGACAGTCTCTTCTTGAGAGAAACTAGGAAACAGAAACAACGTTGTACTATGGTATTCCAATTCTATATTTATGAGTATTGTAGTCTACTGTGTTTGCTGATAGTGTACATTTGGAGATTTGAGACAGCCTTAAGGTCTTTGCGAAATTTAGAAAAAAAAACGTCCGAAATTTTCGTATTTTTTGTATCCGTTATCCTAAAAGTTCGTCACGCACAGAAACCTTACGCACTGAGTATTAATTAATCGGTTGCAAAAGAATTCGCAAAACAATACAAAGTCTTCAAGTCAGTGCGGATGTTTGTTGTCCTCTCTCTTATTAAAAAGAGGGGAAAAAAGAGGAAATATTGCGTCCATCCAATCCTGAGATTGCGTCGAGAGGCATGAGAATTCCACCTCTACGGGATTATCCCGAGCGATTCAAAGTTTACATCAGGATTTCAGTGGCTCAGTTTGATGCTTTGCGATACTGGAGCCACATATTAAAAAGAAGACCAGCAATTTCCGTGAACCAGTTGATCCTGAACACTTCTGGATTTTTGGTGTTTGCTTGTACGGTGGCTCTGAATTGTCAAAACACATCTCTAAATGCTTGCTACAGATGCGATAAACGCAGAAAATTTAACCCAATAAATATTTTTTTAAAAGACGAATGAAAGGTTCTGAGGCAGTGTGTAAACATGATTGACAAAACGTGAGGTCGTATTTATTTTTAACTTGCAAAAATCTTTTTTTTCATCTTTAGAGTGAAAAGTTCTGTGAATGTCCAAACATTTTTCAGAATTCAAGTTCAAGAACACTGAGGTGGATGGCCAAGTTTGTTTTCAACGGAATTAGAGCATGTCCTTGTTAAACAATACTGTGGCCTGTGGAGATGTTGAGGCAGAAGAACCATGGGTTTACATTCATTTACATTCATCCCCCTCCTGTAGATTTGATGAAAGCATTTACTTAAAAAAAAAAGAAAAAAAGAAAAAAGGATACAGTTCATTATGCAGTAAAGTTGAACTGTTTGGTTAAGGTAAGAGTGTGTTTAGTTGACTGTGTCAATTGTTTTGAGAGCAGTGAACTGACCCTTTGGAGAAATGTGTCAAATCAATTGAGGAAAAACTTTAATGTTTTTGGTTACACTTTATTTTAATAGTCCATTTTAGGCATGAAGTAACTTTGAAACTACATGTCAACTAACTCTCATAACTGTTTGGTTAGGGTTTGGGTAAGCAGAATAAGTTGACATGAACTTGCAAAGTTACTTATAGGCAGTAGACTGTCTGTTGGGGAGCATCACAATAAAGACTTAGCAGATATCAAACAGACAGTCTACTAATACTCTACTGGGATAATGCGGTTGAAGTAATATGCTTTGTTGTCTGAAATGCTTAGTTTTCAAAAACGGTTGTGATGCTAGTTAACACTGTATTGACAATTGTTTGCTCTAATAATGCTGTTGTTCTCATGGCATTGTGCCATAGTTTCCCGAAGGTAACCCTGGCTGTGACATCATTAATCTCTCTATAGTTCATGAACCAACTGGAAGTGCCAGCTAACTGTCTCTTTCACTCTAGATAATAGCTGACTGAATATCACCAGTTTATCTTTTAACCCAAAGTTTATGAGAAGCATTTTTGAATATGATGTGAAATGTCTATGACTTACGATGATTCTGGACAAGGTGCTGTGGATAGATGGTTTGTTTTTCAGGGTCCGAGATCCTCAATACCTCTGCATAGGTAGAGAGAGCCACTGCAAAAATAAGAGAAACAAAAATAGTCTTTAAAATAACTCCTAGGCCATGTATATAATAGTAGTAGCATTTATTGTTTCTGTATTGTTTTAAGAGATGTCAATGTGAATCTGATGGATGTAAATATCGACTCAGCTTAGCAAGTCACATCAATCAGACCACAGAAATTGAATTTTTTCTAATTACATAAACTTGCTGAAGAACCCCCATGAGCAACTTATTGACATTGATGGAAAGTGACCTTTGATGAACATTTGGTTATGTAAACAATAATGTCTGAGAAGCAGTGCTGTATTGTGAATATAGTCACGGCTCAAAGATGTTGTTGAGACAGGCGTGAAGTAGAAACATATATTTCATCACACACATACATCTGCTTATCTCTCAGCATGAGAAAACTTTCCGGCTTTTAGTTTAAACCAGAGCGATTTGAGGCACAGCACGAGTCTGCCTAAGAAGCATCATTAAACAGTATAACTCAATAAACATACAATACCATACCTGAAACACAAAACTTTTAAATAAAATGCACAACAGTGGGCTTCCATACACACACACACACACACACACACACACACACACACACACACACACACACACACACACAAAATGGAAAATTATATGATACAAATTAGTTGAAAACATCTGCCAGTTACTTTGCAGTTGTTAACTCTTTCCCCACCACTGACAGAAATTTCCGTCATTTATGAGACAAATGTCACCATTGATGACATTTTCTGCTTGACTACACATACCAGCACTCATTCAATGCAGTTTTTGAAGTTCAACGGAAACTCGCTTTCTGCAAAATGGAGACACTCGCGGGATTTTCTAATATATAACCGTAAAAAGATATGCTGAAAGCCATAAATCTGCACGACACACGAGCGCTGGTGTGTGTATGCATCTCAAGCTGACAGAACTCATTTGAACTGGAGAGCAATAATTCTGACTAAAATATACTTTTTCTATGTTACATGTAGGTTTAAAATGCTACGTGTAACACAAGTAATTGCATTTTTATGAGAGCAGTAAGTAAAGAGACTACTCGGGGTATAAATGTAGCCTACTATAAAATAGGCCTACTATGTTCAAATGAGTGAATGCACCTCTTATCGGTTAAAGTCCCAATGAAGTTTTTGACTTTTAGTATTAATATGTTAGCCTTGAGTTTATCTATGTATGTATGTATAAGCTATGCTCCAAAACATATTCACAATTCACATTTAGATGCTATGCATTCAAAATGTACAGTCTCTCACTTCCGCCAAAATGGATCAATGATTTTGAAGACATCACGGTGCATTTCAGCTTCTCATCAGATTTTCTGTCCAATCAAATGCTCTCTAGAATCTAAAGCCCACTTCACCCTATACATTAAAAATAGACGCCAAAGCTGTGGCTGAAATCGGCCACTTGTTCACACATTTACTATTTCATATATGGTGAATGGCACATAGTGCACTAAGAGATATGGAACGGTTCGGTCAGTGTAAATATGCTTCGGGGCGAATGAAGTCTAGTTTCACATCATTGTCATGGTTCCCTTCGCATCGCGCACACGGTACTTCAGTCCGGTGACACGATAGCACACACACAGTGCTTCAGTCCGGTGACACGAAAACAGAGAGTGTCATATGTGCGAGTCACAGACATCAAAACATTTCCGACCCATGTGAATTCTACCCAGATGTTGTATTTTAAAGCGATATGGAGGAGATTAGGAGGTTAGAAGAGATTACACACCAGTGCCATGCAGCAACATACAGTAAATTACACACTTGTCAAACTGCACATCCTTAACATGATGATGATCACTGTTTTTCTGTAGTAACAGTTTCATATTAAATCTAAAAGGTGAATCTGTTAGACTTAAAGGGATAGTTCGCTCTAAAATGAAAAATTAAGTAATTTACTCACACTGGTGTTGTTCTAATGCCGTATACCCTTCCATGACATGTAATGACATGGATCACTTCACTGGGCAAATTTGTGGATTTCTCTTGATTTAAACATTGCTGGAAACATTTGGGATAATGTAAGTACAAAATTCACAAAATTTATAACATTGTTCTAGTGATTTTAGGATATTTTAATGCAAAATTCTTACATATTGAGCCTTTAAATCTAAAAGAGCCAAAGCTATCTATGTATCAGCATCATGCTTGTTGCATTAAGCCATCCAGTTGTTATTGGCGACAAGTCTGCGTTATTAGTCTACATTATTGTGGCATATTTCCAAGTGAAGAGGATGTTGGGAAATCTCCATATCTCATCTCTATCTCACAGCAGACTGTCCGCTGTGGGGGAGCTGTTAAAGATATTTTGCCCAAGTAGTCAACTGACGCATCAGAGAAGGAAAGGTATTCCAGAAGGCAAGGAATCTTCATATTTTGATTAAGGTTATTAAAAGACAACTTCCACTGATGAAAGGTCTACCACAAGACTAGCGATTTGCACTAACAAACAAACAGGGTCAAACTGGATTTCTTGCTGACCTCAATGTTATCAGCAATATGTTTGTTGCCTTGACTTCTGATGGTTTTTGGTAACATGCTGTGTCTTAACAGCTCAGACAATCCAAGCCTACATGCCAACTTGCCAACATGCCAATAAATGGGATCATGAGGGCTTGTTTCACTTTGCTTGACTAGCTGGAGTATATTGTACTTTCAGCTTTTGGAGAATGATGACCACTTTGTTTTTGAAGTGCGTTAAGTCAATCGCAAAGACTGTGGATGGCAGAGTAGGTGGAGGAGGCATGAAAAAGTTGAAAAGCCTCTTGTGGGCTGATAATCATAGTGTTGATTCTAGAATAGAAGAATGACAACCTTTTTTGTTTTGATATCTGAATAAGGTTTTCTGTCCTGTTACTATGAGTCTCTGGGATCCATGGGCTTATCTTTGGATCTGTTTTGAGACTATAGAACAGAGGACAAAACAAAAAAAAAAACTTATGAGAATTTGTATTTCAGAAAACATACAGCAACTTGACAGGAAAAGAGTTGATAGGAAGTGTGATGCGAACTGAAGAGGTGAGGGAAGGGTGTGAAGCAGTCTGAAGTTTTCTTATGTAACTATGGATGGGCTGAAGTAAAAGGAAGCAGCCGAGAGGAGTATTAAAGTGATGTTGACTGTCAGCTTGTCCCAATGTCTTGGCCATTTGAGAGTGCATGCAATAGGAGTACACTGGACAATAACTTGGTGTGAAACAATTTTCACTCAGAAATTGTTAGTAAATTTCACAAACAATCACAAAGAAACAGTAAGTAAAGTGAATTAAACGTGAATTCTTTGAAGCAGAAATACTGAAAAAGTTTTTTTTGGGTTACACTTTAGACATTCTATTAACTATAAGTAACTTTGCAACTACATGTGAACTAACTCTCTTATTAGAGGTTAGTATAATAAGTTGACATCATATTATATGTTTATCTCTGTAAAGCTGCTTTGAAACAATCTACATTGTTAAAAGCGCTATATAAATGAAGATGACTTGACTTGACATCTACTTGCAAAGTTACTTTTTGGCAGTAGAATTTCTGTTGGTGGAGTATCAAAGTAAAGAGTTAGCAGATATTAAACAGACCGTCTAAACTAATGATTTTGAGTGATTTGAGAGTGTTTGTTTGAAAAAAGAGATGTGCACAGCATATAAAGTGAAGCATTAGTGATGAAGGAGGTGTGATAGAAACAGAAGCCACACAAACAATGAGATACAGTATTGTGCATGTTATTATTTTCACCCAAAAAAAAGTTTTAAGCCAGTTATTTATAACTTTTTCTGTAGTGTGTCAGTAGGAAATATCAGTTTACATTTCCAAACATTCATTTAGCCATTAATTGTTATAATCCAGTGAGATTTATGTATGCAGGAGTCTGACAACATCCAGTATGATCTGATCTTACCATCATCAAGTGATTTACATGAAGAAACAGAAAAAAATTGACTCAATCTAGAAGAACTGCGGCAATGAATCCAAGATGCTTGAAGAAACTGTAAATCTCACAATTAATGGAAAAAGGAAAGTTTGGAAATGTAAACAGAAACAGTACAGCAAAAGATATAAATAACTGGCTTAAAACCATTTTTTGGTGAAAAATACTAGCGTGCCTACTTTTGCGCAGTACTGTACATATTGGTGAAATTATCATAATGAAGAAATACTGTATATACTATTGTGCTAATTACGCCATGCAGTGTAACTTACAGAAATGACAAACTTTCTAAACAATGACAAGCTTCAGACGCAATAACACCAAAGCGTTCCCTTCATCAAATCAGACTTGGTTACAGTTGTAACCTGAGACATTCTTCTTGTTAATGGTTTCAGGTTACCGTCCCGACACTGAGTGTTCCCACTTGTTTACCCTCTCTGTCTTGTTGTCCAAGTAGGCCCTAAATGACACTTGCGGTGTTGTGGCCTTTACTTGCAGATGTCTGTGAATTTCATTAGACCATAGAGTGTCAACAGTTGTGATTTTGTTTAATCTTTGCAATTCCCACTCCCCCCCCCCCCCCTATTTTAACTAGTTCTGCATCACTACACCAGTCATTTCAGTAATACTTTTGAATTTACTCGTCATCAAAGTATAGAATAGTATAGAATTTTTAGAGCTAAAAAATTCATTCATTAAGACATTACTTACTGAGAGGAGTGACATAACATGTCGGGCACTCACACTCTAATAAGGGCCGCTTCTTCCACATCTTTCCTCTAATGTGACATCGCAAACTTCAAAGCTGCCTTCTTCTTGTTTGAAATCAAACTGAGATGAAGTGCAGCACTGATGCCATAGACGTATAAATGAATACAAACAACAGTCCTGCTGCTCACAAATATGAAGCAGCTATTTCAAGTGTGTTGGTTTGGAGGGCCCTCTGATCACAGTGTGTTCATGTTTGACATGTTTAGTGTTTTGACTTTAGTGCTCCCAAGACCCAGAACTTAGAACTTATGTTCGTGTTCATGTGCAATAAAATCTGAAACCTGAACAACAAAAGGAAGAAGAGGTCATGTTTACTATCCATGAACAGTCTGATCTCCAAACCAGTGAAATGTGACAGAAACAGTCTCCTCCTGCAAATGGAAAAAGTGCTCTTTCTTTTCCCGTTCCACTCCTCTGGGTATTGTTGCAACCAGTCACAACATGTTTAAAATCACTTTCTTTGTCAAACCATGAAATAGTTCAGTCATGAAACTCTGGATGGCACAGGCTGATGGGTCCTTTACCTGCAATCTGCTTGCTAACACATCATTTATACATAGCACGAGCTGATTGACCTCTGCATATTTTTCAGCTAGTGAAACTGCTTGCTCAACATTTAAATAGTCGGGTTCAGTGTTATCTGGTAGTTCTGCAGCGTCTGCACCATTAGACCAAATGTGTTATTCTTCAGATGCCTGCCTGCTGTATAAACCAGGGTTGTCCAAACTCGGCCCTGGGGGGCCACTGTCCTGCAGAGTTTACAACCAAATGCCTCAACACACCTGCCTGAAGTTTCTAGTGTGCCTAGTAAGACCTTGATTAGCTGACGCAGGGGTGTTTAATTGGGGATGTAGCAGGACAGTGGCCCTCCAGGAGCAGGATCGGACATCCCTGGAAAACTATACATAACTTGTTCATCGAGATTCTCTTCAAACCATTGCTGTACCATGACTGTAGTTGACATGACTGACTGAATTTCATCTTATAATATTATTTCATTATTTAATATTATGTATCTGTATTATTATTCTTTATTAATATTCATAATCAGTTGTATTATCCTATGAAGTTTAAAATGCAAGAGTAGACTATAGATTGCATAGACATGTGTTTAAGGAACATATTTTAGACAAAAGGAGGGTAGCTGGGAGGATTATGTATTTTCCTTAAAGGAATGTTTAAATTGCAATGTTCACTTAGCAGAGATGTTCCAATGATGATTATACTTCAAATTCATACAGTTAGCATGCTCTTTGCAAGGAAAGGAATGTTTCAACTGATGCAAATGTAACAAAAATGTATACACTGAAGAAATAGTTTCTTAATGTGGATAGTGAATTGTACCATGTGTATGCATAACGTATACACTTCATCTTTAAATATAAGAAATATGTTTAGTTGCATGACTCGTTTAGCACTCGAAGATCCAAAATGGGACGCAACCCCCCATCTTGCTTTGGAAATATGAAATACCGGCTGTAGAACCCAGTTTCCCTGCTTGAGGGAGGTACATATTCTATGGCCCCTTTCTCTAACAGGGTTTCCACTTCTTGTTCCATTATCAGAACTCGGGGCCCACTCCGGTGGACAGGACCCCCATAAACATGGGCGGGCGAGACCCGAATTGTATTTGATACCCTTTTTCTGTGGTCTGCAGGACCCAACGAGAAACATTTGGCAGTAGCTTCCATGCTGCAAAAAATTCTACTTGTGGTACCAGCCTCTCGAGACTGGCATCTGGTTTTTGTTGTGCAATTAGCCCGACGCCCTGTAGTGGCAAACTGGCACGGAACGACCAAACTGACTGCTCTGGAACCCTCCTCGGGGTGGCAGGTTGGCAGAATGGTCCCCCTGAGGACACCAAAGGGAGACAGGCACCATATAATGAGATGTTGACCGCTCCGCTTCGGGGGGGACTACCCTCATTGGCCTGAACCCTCAGGTGCAGGACCACTTCCCCGCAGCCTTCTTAAAGATAATTTCGGTCCAAGATCCGTCTTACCCTTTGAAGACTGCGGGTGAGAGCGCCCTCCCTGTCCCCAGCCTTTTTGTGGGGGAGCATGAGAGGCAATGCTCTGCTTCTGGGTGGCATGGTGTGAAGAGCTGGCTTTTGAAGTTTGGGTCTGCTCCCGCTCAGTAGCGCCGGAGACACGAGAGCGACGGGCAAGGAGCTTGGCTGATGATGCTGAAGATGCTTGGCTGCTTCCTGGAACCTCTTGACGACTGAATTTACAGCATCGCCAAAGAGGCGAAGGTGACAGGGGTGCATCCATAAGAAAATTATTGTCCTTTTCTTTTATATTACTCAGATTGAGCCACAGATGCCTCTCAGTGGCCACCAGGGCTGTCATAGAGCGGCCGATGGATTTAGCAGTCTCCTTGGTGGCCCTGAGAGATAAATCTGTTTCGCAAACTACGTCAGGGCCAATCACCCCTCCCTCATCCATTTCTCCTAACAATTCAGCTTGGTAGGCCTGCAGCAGCTACACTGTACGAAGGCATGCTGCAGCCTAACCAGCGGCTAAATAAGCTTTACCCACTAGTGATGATGTGGTTCTGACTGGCTTAGTGGGTAATGCCGGGACCTTCAGGGAAGATGCCGCTTTTGGGGAGAGATAGCTTGCGAGCATCTCTTCCACTTTTGACATCTCCCCATAACTGTGCTCTTTATAGTTAGATATAGCATTATACACTATACACTCTATATGAAACCGGTTTCTCCCACGATCTCGACACCTCATTGTGGAGATCGGGGAAAAACAGTAGGCCCTGGTGTTGAGGCTGTGACCGTGATGGTAGAAGCGTTCGTCCAGTTTACTTTTGAAACAAACGTCCTGTTTATCTGCTGGCCAGTCAATACTCAGTCTTTAAACCGCTCTTGTCACAACCTCCACCAGCTCTTCAAATGCATGAGACTGAGGTGGCGAATCCTCAGAATCTCTTGCATCGATTGTCTGTGCCTCAAAAGGGGCGGAAGGAACCGCAGCGCGTGCTTCCAAAGCCTGAGAGAAGGCACTGGATCTATCAGGTGAAGCCAGAGATAGCATCTCTAACCCCGCTGATAGATCCACTTTCGAACCCCATGTCTGTGATTGCCGCTGTGTCTCGGCAGGGGTGCACACATATCCTGAACTGCTGCTTGCTCGCCATGACTTTATATATATATCAGATATAAAGACAAAACAACACCAAATAGTCAAGTCATCTTCATTTATATAGCGCTTTTACCAAAGTAGATTGTTTCAAAGCAGCTTTACAGAGATAAACATATAATTTAAGGTAACAGAGATTGTTTGGGCTTTATAGCGGTTCTTGAATAATGCTATTTTCCAGCTAAAGTTAGTTTTGATTGATTCACTTCCGTCGAAATGATCATTTGTTATTAAATTAGGGGCCGCTAAGACAGACAGTAAGTAAAAAGACTTGGACAGTTTCAATTTGAGCGCTACTGAAGACACTGAAGCTAGCGCGGCTCTGTTTTGGGCAGGCTTTAAAGTTTCCTGGTTCATGACGTCACCTGCCTCTGACTTTCCGTCACACTATTGGACTGATTTTACATTTGCTTCAAGACGTCATCACGCGAAGCGTTCCCTTAGCGTCACTCGATGCAGCACGAGTTCCCTTGAAAGGTAAGTTAGAGAGTAAATTGTCCTGTGTGCAGGGTGATTGGGATCTCTGACAATTTTTGAAGTTCTGCTCCGACATCTGGACGATGTCCTCAACTAATAATGGTAACTGTGTGCTGACGATATTTTGTACCATTTTGGTAACTCGTTGCAGAGCCCTCTGTTCCTCTCTTGTACAACTACCGTACCAAGATGTGATGCAATATGTTAGTACACTCTCCACTGCACATCGATAAAAGCAAGACAATCTTGCTTTCTTTAATCTCCTCTGAAAACAAAAACGTTGTTGTGCTTTTTCAATGACAGTGTAGGTGTGTGTAGTCCAAGAAAAATTCTCTATAATGTTCAACCCCAAGAATTTAAAACAGGGAACTTTCTCTACAATCACTCCATTTATAAACACAGGACAAATTTTACTTGTTTTTTTTATTTATCATTATCTCTTTTGTCTTCTTGGTGTTAATATATATATATATATATATATATATATATATATATATATATATATATATATATATATATATATATATATATTAATTATTAAATAGATGAACTGAATATGTTCAATTTCTCGAGACTTCAAGCAGAGGTGTCCCTTATTGAATAACTAACCACATTTTACCCAGATTTCTATACAATCTTTACAAAACTTTGGGACATAGCATTTACTTTGTTTCTATCATAAAGTCAGGCCATGGCCTCATTTTTATAAAAGTATGTCCTTATTTTTGACATCTATTGTGCTGTGGAGTTGTGACTGAGCTGATTAAACCGGAAGGCTGTGAGTCCTGTCAAGTCTGCAGGCATTGTCTGTTCTTTGGATGTGTCGGTGTAAAGATGCATTGGTCAGATGACGCATTGCTGATAAAGCCACAGGTCCGTGATTCTTCCTTCAGAGAAAAGCTGTCGTACACATAAAATCTGAACAAGAGATTCTGTCCGAGCTCTGCAGATCTGGCCTGTCAAACAGGGTGAGCCACGGTGCCCGACTGTCCAGACAAAGGCTTCACACCAGCAATCCTGCAAAATGTGTCGGATCCTTTTTCTAGCAAGCAGCGAGTTCAAACAATTTTTGTAATGGTGTTTTTTCTTTTTTCTTTTCAATGTCTCAAAGAATAATTTGTTACCAATGGATTTCTACATTTCTGGAATGTGGTGGAGTTAAACGTAATATATTATGCTTTAAGTTTCCCAAAATGAAAATAATTTGGACAACTGTAAAGACTGAACAGTGAACAGAAAAGAAGACCAAAGAAACCTCCAGTCCACAGTGATTTGTAATGAAGAATTTCCCCTTGACCCACAACCCAGAGAGCCCAGAATGATTTAGCCACATCCCATTAACACATCAAAGACCATTAGAAAATGAACAACATTTTGGGTCACTGCCACTTCAGTAACATGGTAAAAATACTTTGCCCATCAGTCACTTCCACAGAGTCTTTGACCTCTAGTAATGCTTTTTAATTATAACCATCAATGAAATTGGACATTGGACTAACATGACCTGATGTGAATATGGTTGTCATTCTTTCTATAAGCAATTGTTCTATAAAAACTTTAGGTTACCATGTCCATTAATATAGAGGTAATGAGCTTAATTTCCATTACAGGAAATGTTTCAGAGGTGCATCTGCTGCCTCCATTATTAGTGAATTGCATCTCTGCAAACCATTAAAATATATATTTATGATATATGAGATATATTAGAGTTATTGTTAGAGTTATTTGTTATTAGAGTTATTGTTTCTCAGAAGAATCAGAAATAATTTCATAGAAGCTCAAGTGGTTTATGAAATAGAACACCACTGTGTCATTTTTTATCACTATTTACTATATGTATATATATAATTTTCATTAAATCTCAGTGTTACAGCTCTGATTCAGTGGGAAGTTGTAACAGTTTTATTTATGAATCTGGTGTGAACAAAGTAAATGTTCTTTGCGTCTAAAACAGATGGTTTATGGCATTTTATTGAGGAACTCTGAGTTCCCTTTTGTTGTCACTCCGAGTTCCGTCGGATAACGACGAATGGGGTTTCGCTTAGAAAGCCTATCAACTTCGAGTATTTCAAAACGAGCCAATGGCAAAGAAATGCCATGGGTCTGCGGAATTTGCATAGCGTATCTCCGCCTTACCTCGTGGGTATAAAAGGAGGACCCCGGCAACATGCAGATATGTTTTCGCTTCGGAGCCAAGTGTATTCTTTACTCCACAAGCCATCTCTGATTGTCAGCTTTACAAACGAGTCCTCAAGTGTTGGTGTGACGGCGATCTCCAGCGAGCGCGCACTTCCCGCTTATCTGTGCAGTGGTTTGCCAGAGAGTGTGTGTTTCCCTGGGCGCTTCAGTACTTGAGTTTCTCTCACAAAAAGAGCTTGCACGCGGCACGTCTTTTTAAAGATGCCTCGTCCGTGCACTTCTAGTTGTGGTAGACTTTTGTCAGACTCTGATGGGCATGAGCGCTGTCTAGTGTGTTTGGACATTGATCACGCTAGAGCAGCACTCGTGGATGACTCATGATCTCTCTGTGGGAACATGGCCATCGTGTCACTTAGATCGAGACTCAATGAGCTCGCAAGAGTGAGAGTCCCCTCATCTGCACCCCGTTCTAGTGTCTCCTCGCAGGGCACTACTTCGGCTGGCGGCCAGGGTGATCTGAGGGTTACGGTGTGGCAACAAGCGCCGACTGTTCGTCCGTGCACCACACCCCCCTCTTCAGTGATGGGGCACGTTAGCGTGCAGGGGATTCCCACGGGCTTCTTTTGGTGCTACAGAGGATGATGCGATGTCTGTTGCAGCATCACAAGGTGGGCAGGATTCATCTGGAAGTGACGACTCGTCACAGCTGGCACCTTTCGGTGTGCATACGGCTGTGCCTGAGTCCGATCCAGAGATGACGGCCATGCTTTCCCGGGCAGGTTCACTCTCGTCCACGGCCAACCCCAATACCTTTCTTCCCGGATGTGCATGATGAGATCTCGAAGTCCTGAAAGACCCCCCTGTCTTCTCGGGACCGCTCGTTGGTCTCATCCGCCTTTCCTCCCCTCGATGGGGCAGCTGCCCATGGGTACACTGGGCTCCCCCCGGTTGAACGCTCTGTTGCGATGCAACTGTGTCCTCAGAGTGCTTCTTCTTGTGGCGAGCCTAAGCACCCATCCAAGGCCTGTAGATTTTCGTCTACCTTGGTGGTGAAGTCTTACAGAGCGGCGGGACAGGCAGCTGCTTCACTGCATGCTATGGCCACTCTGCAGGTCTACCAGGCCCAGATGCTCAGAGACATGCACAAGGGCAGGACAGACCCAGGGCTCTTCGATGAGCTCCCTGGGTTTGGTGATGTCCACAGCTGTGATCCAGGAGAGACATCTCTGGCTGAACCTGGCTGACATGCGGGATGCCGAGTGGTCTTGTCTGCTCGACTCCCCCATGTCCCAGGCCGGCCTTTTCGGCGGTGCAGTCGAGGACTTTGCCCAACAGTTCTCGACCGCGCAGAAACAGACTGAGGCCATCAAACATATTCTGCCCCGTCGGCCCGCTGTTGCCTCCACCCAGCCGGCCGGGCAGTTGCCTCAGCCTGTTCGCCGCCAAGGGGCTTCTTCTCCTGCGGCTCCCGCCCCTCCCGCCCAGTCCAAGCAGCAGCCTTCACCCGGGCCCGGTCGTGGAGGAAGCCGCAAGAAGGCGCCCCAGCCCTCTCCAGCCCCACCCCCCGATAAACGCCGGGCCAAGCGGCGCTCCTGAGATGGGCTGCTCAGGGATGATGGTCGTTTCTCAGGAGGTGGTAGCAGGACCACTCCTTCCCCCGGTGGAGGGCCGGGGGAGAATCTTTTGTTCTTAAAAAAAGAAACAACCCCCTCTTTTCCCTGAGCTCACAGAGTTCTCGGGCGACACGGAGCGCCGCCCACAAGCCGTGCTCCCCTCGTCCTCCTCTGTCTCAGAAGCGGTTGATAGTGTGTGCCGTCCACAGACTGTTTCGCACTTCTCCCCCTCTGTCGCCAGACCCCTGGCAGAGCAGGGCCCCACGGGACGACCAGCCTGGTCCTTCCCTGGCCCCCTCTGTCAGGGAGCAGTTGTTGACTGTGCCCCAAAACCGGGCCGCTATGCCGTCCACGTCCTGGCCAGTTACTCCGCTTCGCTGCCCCTCCGGGGGGACGTCTGTGGTTCGCATGACCCCGCTGGTTCAGTTCCTGGGAGCCTGGCTAGAGCTTCCCCGTCTGTCCCGCTGGGTCGCCCGAACCATCAGGCTCGGCTATGCATTCAGTTTGCACGGTCTCCTCCCCGCTACAGGGGAGTCCGCTACACTTTGGTCGGTGGCAATGCCCCCATCATGAGAGCAGAGGTCGCTACCCTACTGCCGAAGGGTGCGATCGAGACTGTCCCTCCAGCCGAAATGAGGTCCGGCTTCTACAGCCCTTACTTCATTGTCCCCAAGAAAACCAGTGGATACGGCCAATCCTGGACCTGCGCGTGCTGAACCGCTTCCTTCACAGGATACCGTTCGAGATGGTCCCTGCCAAACGCATTTTCAGATGTGTGCGGCCCCAGGATTGGTTTGCAGCGATCGACCTGAAGGACGCCTACTTTCATGTCTCCATTCTTCCTTGACACAGACTGTTTCTTCACTTTGCTTTTGAGGGGCAGGCATACCAGTACGCGGCTCTCCCATTCGGCTAGCCCTGTCTCCTCGCGTCTTCACGAAGGTCGTCAAGTTAGCCCTTGTTCCCCTTCGGGAACACGGAGTTCGCATCCTGAACTATCTCGACGACTGGCTGATCCTAGCTCACTCTCGAGACCAGGTTTGCGAACACAGGGACCTAGTGCTCTGGCACTTAGCCCGTTTGGGCCTTCGGGTCAACCGGGAGAAGAGTAAACTTTGCCCCGTGCAGAGGATCTCTTTTCTCGGTATGGACATCAACTCGGGCGCCATGTCTGCGCAGCTTACGAGCGAGCGCGCACAGTCACTGCTGACTTGTCTGAGACAATTCGAGGACAAGAGTGCGGTTCCACTTTTTCAGAGGCTCCTGGGGCATATGGCATCTGCAGCCGAGGTGACGCCGCTCGGATTGCTTCATATGAGACCGCTTCAGCTTTGGCTTTGCGACGAGTCCCGAGGTGGGCACGGCAACAAGGCACGCTCCGAGTCCCAGTTACTCCGACCTGCCGTCAGACCTTCACCCCGTGGTCGAACCTCAGTTTCCTCAGGGCCGGTGTCCCCCTGGAACGAGCTTCCCGGCATGTTGTTGTCTCAACTCTGCACCGCTCCGAGCGTTGCACAAAGGTCAACACGTACTAGTCCGATCAGACAATACCACCACTGTAGCGTACATCAACCATCAAGGTGGTCTACGCTCCCACCGTATTTCGCAACTCGCCCGCAACCTCCTGATATGGAGTCAGAAGCATCTGAGGTGGCTTCGAGCCATTTACATTCCCGGAGCCCTGAACTGTGCAGCCGACGAGCTCTCACAGCTTCAGCCCCTCCCTGGAGAATGGCGACTCCATCCCCAATCGGTTCGGCTGATTTGGGACCAGTTCGGGGACGCACAGATAGATCTGTTTGCCTCCCACGACTCGACCCATTGCGACCTGTATTATTCCCTGACCGAGGGCACGCTCGGCATGGATGCACTGGCGCACAGCTGGCCGCGAGGCCGCAAATATGCATTTCCCCCAGTGAGCCTTCTTGCGCAGACCTTGCGCAAGGTCAGGGAGGACGAGGAGCAGGTCATTCTGGTAGCGCCGCACTGGCCCACCCGGACCTGGTTCTCCGAACTTGTACTCCTCGCGACAGCACCTCCCTGGCCAATCCCTCTGAGGAAGGACCTCCTTTCTCAGGGACGGGGCACCCTATGGCACCCTCGTCCCGATCTTTGGAACCTCCACGTGTGGCTCCTGGATGGGACGAGGCAGGTTTGAGTACCCTACCACCAGCGGTGGTGGCTACCATCACTTCCGCTAGAGCGTCGTCCACGAGACACGTCTACGCGTTGAAGTGGAACCTCTTCGTCAGCTGGTGCTCTTGTCACTGAAAAGACCCCCGTAGATGTTCGATCAGTGTCGTGCTTTCCTTCCTTCAAGAGGGGTTGGAGCAAAGGCTGTCTCCCTCCACCCTCAAAGTCTATGTTGCCGCCATTGCTGCACACCATGACCCAGTCGAAGGTAAGTCTGTGGTGAAGCACGATCTGCTCGTCAGGTTCCTGAGAGGACCGAGGAGACTGAATCCTCCTCGCCCTCCTCTCGTTCCCTCTTGGGACCTCTCAGTGGTTCTAACTGTCCTGCAGAGTGCTCCTTTTGAGCCCTTGCAATCAGTGGAGCTTAAGTTCCTGTCAATGAAGACAGCGCTCCTGGTTGCATTAGCCTCCATTAAGAGGGTAGGGGACCTGCACGCATTCTCCGTTGACAAAGCGTGCCTGGAATTCGGGCCGGGTTACTCTCACGTGATCCTGAGACCCCAGCTTGGATATGTGCCCAAGGTTCCCACCACTCCCTTCCGGGACCAGGTGGTGAACCTGCAAGCGCTGCCACTGGAGGAGGCAGACCCAGCCTTGGCACTGCTCTGTCCAGTACGCGCTCTCCGCGCCTATGTAGATAGAACGCAGTGTTTCAGGACCTCAGACCAGCTCTTTGTCTAGAGCGCAGTGTTTCAGGACCTCAGACCAGCTCTTTGTCTGTTATGGTGGGAAGCTGAAGGGAAAGGCTCTCTCCAAGCAAAGGTTGTCTCACTGGATAGTGGACGCCATTGCTTCGGCATACCAGCAGCAAGGTCGACCGTGCCCCCTTGGTGTGACTGCCCACTCCACCCAGAGTGTGGCATCCTCTTGGGCTCTAGCGCATGGCGCCTCGCTAACAGACATCTGCAGATTTGCAGACTGGGCAACACCTAACACATTCGCCAGATTCTACAATCTCTGAGTAGAGTCCCTCCCCTGAGCGACCCCCACATGTGTATTTCCACTGTAAGCCTCTCTGAGCATGTGTCTTTCCCTTGGCAAGCCATTGGCTCGTTTTGTAATGCTCGAAGTTGATAGGCTTTCTAAGCGAAACCCAATTCGTCGTCATCCGACGGAACGTGGGATTTTATTGCTACAGTTTTTATTGTTTTTATTGGTGATTTCAAATCATAAATGGATGCTGCTTTTGTAAAATAATACACATTTTACAAAAGCAGCATCAATTTATAATTTTGTATATAATAATATAATAATTATAATTTCAATAATAATATTACATAATAATTTTGATAATGTGTTATCCAAAGATGCTTGATGAAGGCAATCTCACGAAATAGTCTTTAATCAGAAACTAGGACTGAAACGTGACAGTAAGTGCATATGAAATGGTATTTGGGACAGGGCCCATATTTCTCAGATGTGATGTTGTAATTCTGTCTAATTCTCAAATATAACCATAAAAAAGAAGTTTTTACAATTTTTACATATGTTAATGTTTTTGTTAATGAACATAATTCTGCATCCTAACTACTGTCAACTCAACTGCAAACTGTGCTGAAGATACATGTCATCAAAGTCAGGCAACACAAACCTGTTTCATGACTTGAACCCGTTAGAACATGCAGAAACTAAGAAATATTTTTTTCTAATAAGATATTTATTTTGTTAAGAAATTGTTTGTTTGTGGAAAAGTGTAAAGAATTCAACATTTTTGAACGTTCTACCTCAGATTTGTGAACTGTTCACCTGTATGGCAAGTGTTTGTCATGTTCTGACAATCAAGAGTAGTTTAAAACCACAATTAACAGTCCGGTTTCTACAACTTTCTCTTAGGAGCAAAAAACTGCCTTTGAACTTGATATTTATCATGATAATTATGTGCTTCGTTTACAAAGCAAAATGCTCCGAACAAACATATAATCAAACGCA
The DNA here is from genome assembly GCA_030578275.1 of Meda fulgida. Lineage (NCBI taxonomy): Eukaryota > Metazoa > Chordata > Actinopteri > Cypriniformes > Leuciscidae > Meda > Meda fulgida. Next base: position 5,007,224 of record CM060629.1, on the reverse strand, counting down.
TTTACAACAGAGCGTCAGAGAGAATTTCAAATGCACACTGTCTTTGCACTCACATCCACTCTGATCTCCGCCACATGAACTCAGTAATGCTTAACTCCTGCTGTGCTGTATAAAGAGCCATATAACCAGCCTGTGGCTTTCAGAGACACCTTGCAGAAACAGAATGAAAATTTAATGTAGAACCGAGGATTGAAAAGAAAACAAAATCTACTCAAGCCATCCTATGTGTATGTGACTTTCTTCTTTCAGACAAATACAATCGGATATATAAAAAAATCCTGGCTCTTTCCAGCTTTATTAGCATTATTATTTTTAAATATAGATCTCCGATTGTATTCGTCTGAAAGAAGAAAGTCTTATACACATAATATATGTGTATATTTTTTTGAATAGGGGTGAACTAACCCTTTAAGATTCCATGCGTCTTTGACCAATGGTATATACACTAATACAATGTACAGTAATCTATTAATTTGTGTCAGGAATGCACATTAATAATTCTGAATCAAACTTATATTTATCATTATCTCACATAAAAAAAAGTACACACCTACTTATTCAGTTGTGCCTGCTTACATTTGTGATCACAGGAATGTACAAAATAACTTTTAATAAGTCCAAAGGTTACACACATTTACAAAATATTTATAAAATATCTTTAGAAAGAATGATCTTTTCTATTCATTTTATTTTCTAACAATTATGCGATCTGGCGAGGTTTGAGCGATCTTTCCCATCTCACTACACTGTTATCCTATCAGCCAGAGCAACAGAGGGCGCTCATGAGCAGAAAGCTGGAGTTTTACTACAGTTAACTCATAGGCCCTATATACAGATGCAGAAGTCCAGTATCAACAAAGGCACAGTGAAGAGACAGATGAAACATGAAACCAAATAAATACACGATTATAATCATACATGATTTGTCTAATTTCTTCAAGCAGTCTCTGTTATTTTCCATAATAATATGTGTATTTATTATTGCAATGGTTAGCATAAGTAGCCTTTAGCATAGCATATACAGTAAATATATTTCTGCTTCATAAGGTGATCAGAATCCCAATCAGATCGCAAAGGAAGTTATTGCAGACACTTGCTGCTATCTGAAAGTAAGTTTTGAGCTGAAAATTGTTTAACATGTTTAAAATGATATCAGGCTATCAGTTAGCAGCAGTGTTAACCCTCTCTTGACTCAAATAAACTCTGCCTGTTCATGTCCATTCCTCAAGCCCCAGTTGGCCAGCTTTGGACCAAGGTATTCGCGGGCCAAAAACCCTTGGCCGCTTGGCCCTGGCCCCGAGGAAGCCCAGATGAGGCCCGATAAAGCCCTGGAAGTGACTGTGGAAACGTGACTAGCACGCACTAGCACGCTAGTGTGTGGCTCTACAGTGGAAACACGGCTAATCAAAGTTGTTTCATTCAAAAAAGGCAAAGAGAGACAACATAAGTTCAGAAATTGATAAAACACTTCATGTTACTCTTTTTAAATAGGTATGCTGTTATTAGTTTTAGTGAGTATTTTCAGTGGTTACATTATTGTTATTTTGCAGTTGCTGGAGATGTGGTCAAGAGAAAAAGCACAGAGGAAGACTTTGATGTGGATGCATGCAGGAGCCACAGTGAGGAATGGAATCGGCTGGGAAATATCATTTCATGTGTTATTTAATTTTTTTGTTTGAAATATTTAACCGAAAATAGATTATGTATTTTTAAATATGTTGTTTTCTGACTGTGTTTTATGTTTTAGATTCTATTAGGTTCTATTGTTAGGGAACAAATGGCCGTTGCACAGAAGAATACCTAGTAACACAATATACGGACCCTTGGTTCCCATTATCTGGTAGGTAATACTCCCCGATTCATCCGAAATGTATACAGGAGTATACTGGCCCATATAGACATCTTTTCATGTAAGTTATATATAATGCATGCTTATATTGTGGACATACATGTTATATATTATTTCTAAAGCCTGTCAACATGTTTTATTATATATCATTTATGAAAATATAAAACATAGACCTGTATGTAATTTAATAAGAAAATCATATATTATAGTTAGTTCTGGTCTTTAAATCTGATATATAGAATGATATATGAAATAATTTTACTACATACAGACACAGATATAGGTTTCACTGGACACCCCATGTCATAAATTACGGTTCTGTATGAACAGAAACCCTGATTGACCACTGGAAAAGCCATTTCAAAACAAAGAAACCTCAAATGGAGGCTGTGCCAAAATAAGATGCAAATCTCAATGGAACTTACTGCTCATATGGAACTTTTCCTGATAAATGTTTTGACGGAAGTTCTTAGGGGTCTTTGTTCAGCAAGACAGATCTGCTCTGATATGGTGATCAGTGGTTACCAGAGAACTCCTCAAACCAACAGATTCAACAGGTTTTTAGTTAAATGCAGAAATGGTGAACACAAGCACAAGATATTTTCACGCCAAGTCACCTTTGTTTATATAGCACTTTATTCAATAGAGATTCTACATAAAATACATCAGTACTCCACTTGTAAAAAAGTAGTTACTAAAGCGTGGCTAAGTGGACTCATTTTCTCTGATAACATTTCAGCAATCAATGGGTTTTCTATTAGCTGTTTAGAACTAGATTAAAACCCATTGTTTGCCACGGTTTACCAGACAGTGTGACAATTAGTGATGGAATACTTTGATAAGCCCTATTCGGATGGTAATTGTTTTTATGTCCGTAAAAATAAATTTGCATGGCACCTCAGTGTTAAAACTCATGCATTCGGATGGCGATTTATTCACGGTGGAGGAACGAGTTGTGTGATACCCGAACGCGCTGCTCATATAATCAGTCGCATGATTGTTAAAAATTGCTACATTTAATGTCATATGCTTGGAATAATAAGAATAAGTTCATATTTCATAATAGGAAAATAATATCCTAATTATAATTTGATTATTTATAACTCACTTTCAAAATGGTTTTCTGTCTTGTATTTTATCTCAAAATGATAATTTCATTTTAAAAATATGGAAATTAGCCTTGATTTATATTTTTAATGTATATAATTGAACTGCCATAATAACAGCCCATTTCAAATGTGTACGTGCTTTTCTTCTCTTTCTCTTTTGAGCAGTGATTAAAAATTGTTCTTACAGTGCTCTGCAGTGTTAAAAAATGATTTAAATGGTGCATTTTTAATTGTGTTTTCAAAAATCTTAGTGTTTGTCAAAAATCAGTAGGTAATTTAGCCGGGGATTTTTTACGCGGAAGGTGAGAGAAAAACAGTCATTCAGGATTCTGATGGCAAATAAAATCTCTGACTAAAACCCATAATTGATGAAAATACCTTACGACCCCTTGAGAAACAGTCCGAATAGGGCTTTTAGACAGCAAACAAAAGAGTACTGGATGAAGTGGATATTTACCTACAAATACATTGTAGAAAGAAAACCGGCAAATGTATCCATATCAGTATCAAGTATCAAAATATGGAACAGTTTTTGATGGGGGTCTGTGCATCAGTACTGCTGAAACGCTAGAAATGCTTTTTGTTCAAAGAGTTGAAATCTTAAAATAACTCTTAGTGACACATTACTTTGGAACATCTGCAAGGAAAAATGGAAGGTCAAATCTCAGTCCTTCACACATCTGCACCATCATCGAGTACAGGATGTCAATGATTGAGGTAATTACTCCGACAGATGACTTGTCCCCAGGGTGCTTCTGCTGTGAATCATTTGTGGTAAATTTAACACAATCTCTTTCTGATTTACACCTCTGGCGTCCAGGAAAGCCGGTCTGATAGCTGATAACCAAAAGCTAATTAACTGCTGGGTTGCAGAAGGACCTTCTCTGTCTGCTTTCGTTCAATGAGCCGTGCCATTAGCCTTCCACCAAAGAGCGCAAAGCTGAACTATGGACCATTGAGGCCCATATTCAAATGATCAAATTATTTGTATTTGCAAACATTTTAGTGAAGGACACTCAAGGCTCGCCAATTAAATGTCCCTATATATACTTCCTGTCAACCCAGTTCAGTTATTCCCTGATAAAGACAAATGAAGTTGCCAGATTTCCACTAATTTTTACAGTTAATTTAAATATTCATAATTTTTACTTGATTATTATGATGTGCATCTACAGCACACACACACACATATGCCACAATAGTAACATTTAGAAGCTTTATAATACAATTCAAATGATTTAGCCAAACACTTCAAATACTGTGATTCCATTCAAACACACAGGTATCCAATAATAAAATATGTATGAGTTTAGAAAGCAGAAAGCTCTCGGATTTCATCAAAAATACATTCATTGTGTTCCGAAGATGAACGAAGGTCTTACAGGTTTGGAACAACATGAAGGTGTGAAGGATTTTTTTAATTAATCATAAATAACATTTATATTTCTTGCAGGATTAACAATTATGTGCTTTTGATACCTGAAATGTCCCCAAACACTTTGGTCAAAGTCAGTCAAGTGTTTGTGTCTGAATCATGCCTGAATATAACAAAAGGGGAAATGAAACTAGACAGATGTTTAATATAGACTCTGATTTGCACTGTAGATACTATTTAAATGATGTAATGAATCATGTCACCTTTGCCATGCTCCTATTCTATAAAAACTGTTGTACTCCTTTTGCTGGTGGAATTCTCTCTGAAATTGGTCTAAGGTCCTTCAGCCTTGATTCGAAGGCATTGTCTGGTGTCTGTTAGATTATTGCTGCGCAGCAGGTTAAACACTAAAATCTTACTTCTGTTCTCAAGTGATGGTGTTAAGTGGAGCAATAGAGACCTTATTCCCGAGTGATAGTGTTCAAATAGGTAGAGACGTCGACCGACTCGAAGTAGACGCAATTTTGGGGCGAATTAAGACTATTCTGTGGCTGTTTTGTGAAACGTCCCTGGCTCACACCCCTCCAATCTGAGAACACAACAAACACCATTAACGTATGAAAGATCTTCACACCTGACAGCCATCAGTCCTCGCAGCCAGCAGTGTTTCAGCTGCATATGTCCATGTCGTTTCATGGATTCCTCTATGTCCGTGTACACCAAGTATCTTGTTTTTTTCTGAAAATGTACTGTTCTGTGTAACTTGGCTCGGGTATTTTCCTCATTCATCCGGCAAACCGGAAAATACACGACTGTTTATCACGGTCAGATTTTAACCTTTTCATGCAGTGTTACACAGGAGATTTTTATTGGTCCATGATGATAAAATGGTACATTTGTGTTTCTTTCATATGTATACAAAGGAAATCATAAATTGAGTGAGTTTGGGATATGGAAAAATAAATTACAATTAGGGAGGTAACATTTTAAAATTACTCAGCAATCAGTTGAGCTCTATCACTTAAGCGGAATCAAATAATATTTTCATGCTAAGCTCATTATCCTCATCTCCTAGCAAGCTGTCTGCCTCGAAAGTTTTGATTAGCTTAAGGGCATAAATTACTATCGCATATCCTTAACCACTAGACAATTACAACCTCCAACATTAGCATGATACCTCATTTATTTATTTAAGTGTTTACTTCCAATTGTGCTTCAAAAATGCAGCATCCTGAATTTATTACAGCTCAGATGTGAAGCAATCTAAGTTTAGCTTAGAAAAGAGATGTCATCTCATTATTTCGCTTTTGCTTCTTTTGACAATGAAAAGTTTCACCTGGCATATATCACGTTACTTTTTATTATTATTCCACTCGATTTGTAACCATTAGTGAGATGAAAAAATATCATCATGTCAAATCATACATTTATTAAAGAAATAGTTCTCCTAAACATGAAAATCCTGTCATCATTCACTTAACCTCATGCCATTCCAAACCTGTGGAAAATATGGGATGAAAGCATTTAGGGCCTGTCAAGCTCTAAAAATGAACACAAATGGCTAAAGTGTTGCATCATAGTATCATATAAGTAGTCCATACGACTTTTGAATGTTGCATTTCAAAATCTTCGGGTGTCATTTTGATAGCTTAGTTTCTTGCTGAAATCCTTTCCTCCACTGCTGTCAAATCCGCCTCTTCTCACGTAAATGCGTCTCTATAGCACGCATTGTGTTTATCGTGCAAATTATTCGCAAAAATGAGTTTTTACGTGCATATGATACGCAGTTTTCGCGTGCAATTGATATGCAGTTCATTGCGGGTAATACAAACGCACCCACACCAATACTTTTACCCAAACGTATAATACACACGCACCCCACACCACTATTAAACCGACCCTAACCAACCCATGCGTATCCTATGCACGTAAAAACTCATTTTCGCGTATAAATTGCACGATAAACACACTGCGTCCTATAGTGACGCATTTAGTGTGATCGGGCTGGTCAAATCTAGTTAGTATTCTGCACTTGTCCAAATTCAAATGTGTCACATCACAAATCAAAAGACATTAGTTGTCACCATTGTCATAACCAGAGCAACACGTCCTGACGCCATATTTAAATACACGTAAACACTTCAATTTTGACCTGTCCTTCTGACAATGTTACAGCATTGCTTCAGATCACTTGAACATAGCCTCTGGTTTAAAAAAAAAAAAAAACTAGAGGAAAGTACAAAACAGTATTTCCATTTAGGGGTTAAATTGATTGATTGATTGAAGTTTATTTCAAGCAAAAAATATATATGCTAACACAATATACATAGAAAAAATAGAACAGTTTATCTCCCATATATATATATATATATATATATATATATATATACATACATATACATTACAAATAATAACTATACACTTACATATACACACATGTATATGTATATATATATATATATATATATATATATATATATACCTAAATACGCATACACACATATATACACATTACGATTATGATACATATATCCACATACATTATTTACACATTATATATATTATTGTTACACATTATATATATAATGTGTAACACATAATACTTGCTCGAAAGGAAGTGGAAAGAAGCATAACTTATTTGCTCCCACCCCCAATTCATTCCCTTATATTACACCATATACTGTATCTGCTGCCATTTTGCTGCAGTTATCTGAAATGTTCCTTTAAATGCATGGAAACAACAGCCAGTTTTCCATCCAAGTACTGTTAGTCAAGCTGTCCCACTTCACCATGATCTTCTGATTTTGTAATTTAGTAATAGGCCTTTTATTCGTTAAAATAGTAAGCAGAAAACTGGCGAATTTCAATTGTCTCATTAATCTCTGCATTTTACAATTATTTGGGATATGAAAGATACTTTATAATTTGTGATATCCGCAAAATTGAAAACGATTCAAGAGCAAAAATATATTTTTTAAATATATCATTATGCACACCATTTTATCGGTAAAAGGCTAATTGGATGCATTCACAATCTTTTTTTAAACACATATTCACTTTGTCGATAACAAAACGTGCAAAAAGTGGATGGAAACTTGTCAATTGTTGTCATATCTGTTAGGAATAGTCTTCATCGTGTCTCCTTGGAAAGATTCGAGTTCATGGCATGATGTAGCTGTAAAACATTTGCTCACTTTGCTGGTAACACTGCTTTCTCTGAAACAATGGATATTGGTGTTCAGAGGCAGTGCAGGGGAGGAGAACTCTAACACTCAGCTGAAATCTCAATAAAACTGTGAAGGTCAAAGCTCTCATTAAGTGGCTCTATTTCCCCTTCACACATTAGCAGAATCTCTTCTCGCATATAATTAAAAGCTGCATCAATATTTTTTTTATTTCTCTGTTACAATTTAATAGACATTGCCAATCATTTTTACGGATGCATTTTTTTTCATTGGCAGATTGCAATTTCATGGATTTATTCAGGTGTATTATTTTTCAAGATGACAAAAATCATTTATCTTTGCAAGCTATCGATATACATTAATTATCTGTGCCACTGATTTTAGTATCTCATTGTGTCCGGGAGCTCGCACAGGTATTGTTTTCATGCAGCTTTAGGCTGTCCATTTTATTTAAACTGACAAGTTATCTGCGATTACTGAGGTGAGGCACCATTTCTTAAAGTGCTTTGACAGAACCAGCAGCTATTCCTGACAGCAAGCCAGTCAACTGCAAAAGCCCGTTCCTCCCGGAGAAAGTATGTGAGGCTGAGATAGAGTGCAAACACACTCATAAATGCAGAGCTAGAAAGCCATTTAGCTGGAGTGTGGCAGGCTGCAAAAAGCCCACTTCATGTAATGCAAACTCACTGAAACAGCACAGCCCTGCAGCATTCAGACTAATCAATAAATGAAACAACACCTCCATCACCATCACACTTCTATGTCCTACTAGGCCTTTAGTCAGGTTCTCTGCCTCATAGCCTTTAACCTCAGGGCTGCACATATTTTTTGAATAGCTTTTTAAATGCTATGGAAAGAGAAGGCACTGAAACTCAAACTAGAGTGAGTGGTCAAAAGGAAAGTCATTTCAAACGTAATTGCAGTACATGAACTTTTCTCTCTAGAATGTCAATTTTGAAACTTTTGTATTCCATGCAAATCTCAAATAATGCTTTAAAGGTAATTTTCGACACTAGAGGTCGTTTATTCAAAACAAAGGCGTAGCTTGATGACACCTTGATTTGGTGGAATCATGGGAGTTGTTGTCTTCACCGCTACAGCCGGTGGAGAATACAACGGGACTCGGGCAGAAATCATATTCATGGATGACCGGTAATGTATTAAAGATTTATTAACGTTACGAAAGCCGTTGGAGTGGAACGAGGCCGCTGGAGCGTTTGCTAATGAGAAACAAGCACGACACATGACTCGAGAGCAGTGGAGCTTTTATTATGCAGCTTTAATTTATTACACCGCTTCTTCTTCCGTATGTGGGGTAATGCAGCGCTGTTTTATTATATTAGATATGTTGTTATAATGCTACTCTGTGCGTTCGCCCCGCGTATACTATGAGACACTTGTGGCACACTGCAGTGAGCTAGATCGATGTTAGGCATGGTAAATATGGTACTCGTAGTAAATCAAGAAAACGAGATTTAATCAAAGACTAACTGTGTTGAGCTGTTTAACAATGATTCGTTTTCTGTCGATGTCGATGTCGCCGTCTGTCGATGAATGTATCCAAACAGTTGCTCACATGATATATTAAAGCATCTTTGGTGTTTCGATGGTTTCTGCAAAATAAAACCGCGGGAATCAATTGTAATGCGGGTATGATGTCATTGATAGGCGACGCACAGACACGGTCCGTGTCCTGGTTAAAACGGCTTATTCCTCTGGATTTAAACATTCTTAGAGACATTTGGGATAACGTATGTACACAAATCAACAAAAGATATAACATTGTTCTTGTGGTTTTTGGATATTTTGATCCAAAAATCTTACATAGTGTGTCTTTAATGTCAAATGATATTTCATGTATGTATTCATTTGTGAACCTTTATATTTTGAAGCTGGGACCCCCTTATATTTTCGTACTGGACCCCCTCCCTCAGTCCAGGCTTTAATGAAGTGAAGTGACGTAAAGGTCAAGTATGGTAACTCCTACTCTGAATCTGTCCTCTACATTTAACTATCCAAGTTAGTGCTCACGTTAGTGCTTTACATGTTCCCCATGTACATACTATGTACTTATTTTAGCAATTACAATAACTGGGTTAAAAGTGGTTCTAACCCTGAACCTACTTCTAAACCTAACCATAACCCATGTAGTTACCTTATATTACCAGACTCAGTACTTTCTTGGGTAAGTACACTGTTAGTACACTGTAATTACACATACTGTAAGACTCACTGATAAGTTCACGACTGCCAGCACATTGCATTTCCCATTCTGTCTATGATCATGAATGTAAAATGCACCACATCTCCATCTATCGCTTTGGTTAAAGCTCAGTAACACTATGCAAAATGGCGTCCTCTCTGACTTGTATAGCTGTAAATTAAAGGAGGCTGTAGGTCAGCTGTAGTGAAGAGGAAGGAGGGTTTTTCCCCTGCTCTATTTGCCTCCTCAGCATTTCTCTTTAACATCCCACTTCACATTTTGTGCTTCTCCTGTGAGGCTGTAAACTCTGTAAAGGTTATATTGGCTGTAGTCAACATGGTCTAGTGGATTCAATATAAGCTCCAAAGTCAGCAAAAAAATCACTCTATCAACCACACAGCTGGACATTTTCAATGAATAATTAATAAAAATTGTATATAGTGAATACAGTGAAGACCTGCAGGGGAAATTGTCACACACTACATTTCTTCATTGAAAAATAAGCCACAAATAATTATCACATGCTCAGAGGAGTTCCTGCTCTGCCTGAGAACAACTGTAATTAAATATATATATTGAAGTATAAAAAGTTTTCAATATCCAGTATTTTCTTCTGATCTGAAGTTACAATAATTTCAAATCAAACTAATATTGAATCAATCTCTAGGTGTTTGAGTTACTCTTTATTTTTGATGGTCCACTTCTACTACTAACTATAAGTAACTTTTCAACTACATGTCAATTAATTTACATTATTTTAGTAGACTGTAAGGTTAGTGTTTTGGTTAGTAGAATAATTTGACATGAATTTGCAAAGCTATTAACTTCTAGTCAGTAGAATGTCATTTGGGGAGCATGCAAATAAAGAGTGAGCTGATATGAAGCGTATAGTCTACTAATACTCTAGAGCTGCACAAAGATACAAAAAAGGAACATTGTTTTTCTGCGATATGAAAACAATTTTCACCTGATGACTTGAATAGCTATGTATATTGGAAAAGAATGGATCACTCTAGAATGATTTGGATTATGTAAGGGAGTGAATCTGCATAGAAAAAAAAATTATAAGCAAATATAAATACAATAGAACAAAGATAAAACTGAAACAAACAGTTGTGAAGAGGTGGAGTCAGGAGGATCCATTTGCACCGTTTATTAGAATAAATCAAAACAGGCAGGGTCCAACAGTGGCAAACAGAACAGAGAAGGCAAGGCTGAGACAAACCAGGTAAACAGACAAAGGGTCGAGGCAGGCAGAGAGAATCAGAGTCCAGTAAAAAGTCCGGGGTCAGGGCAGGCAGAGAAGGGTCAGCAACGATACACAATCCAATATCAAACACAGGAATCAAACTCGGGGAATAACGCTCAGAAATGATGGCCGGGGCAGATCAAGACTTCGCACTAAATGAGGCTTATATGGGTGTGTGAATGAGGTGCAGGTGTGAGTGCAATCAGTCCCAGGTATGAGGTATGATGGGAATTGGAGTTCGATGGGTAAATTAATATTCCGGAAAAAGGTTTCCCTCCGGTGGCGAAGAGGTTGTGCGGGAGCCTGCTCTGTCACAGAGCCCCCCCTCTGCGAGCGGCTCCTGAAGCAAGGAGGCAAATGACGCCGAGGTCTCCCACAGGGTCGAGGGGCCGGTTTTTCCGGGTGTATCCGATGAAACTCCTCTGTGAGTGTGGAGCCTAGGATGTTTCCAGAGTTGACCCAGGATCGCTCCTCCGGACCGAACCCCTCCCAGTCAACCAGGCACTGGAGGACGTTACCCCGGCGCCTGGAGTCGAGCAACTCGTGCACACGATAAGCCTCCTCGCCGTCGACCAGGATGGATGAGGGGTTTGGACCTGTGACTCCCTCCGACTCTCCTCTCGGACCACCGGCAGATTTCAGGAGTGATACATGGAATGTAGGAGAAATATGGTAATTAGCGGGCAGGTCTAATCGAAATGATACTGGAGAAATTTGTCTAACAATTTGAAACGGACCAACATACCTGGACTGAGTTTGCGACATGGAAGTCGAAGTCTGAGGTCCCTGGTTGAGAGCCAAACCCATTGGCCAGGTTGATACTCTGGAGCAGTGCGGCGATGACGATTAGCCTGGAGTTGTTGGTGTCTGACGGCGTGAAGTAGGTGAGTGTGTGCTTGATCCCAGACCTCTTCGCTCCGTTGTAGCCATTCGGTGACAGAGGGTAAATCAGTTGGTTCACCAGACCATGGGAAGAGTGGGGGTTGGAAGCCCAGGATTCATTTGAATGGGGTGATTCCAGTGGTGGGTTTGATGAGGGAATTCTGAGCGTATTCGGTCCAGAATAGATACCTGCTTCACTCAGCTTGATGTTGTTGACAGTAGGATCGTAGGAAACGAATTACATCTTGGTTGAGACCTTCAGTTTGTCTGTTGGATTGGGGGTGATAACCGGAAGTGAGGCTGATGTTGACGTTGAGGAAGAAAGATGTCCATAACCTGGAGGTGAACTGAGGTCCTCTTTCTTCGGGGAGGCCATCGAAGCGGAAAACCTGGTTGCAAAGATGTTCAGCAGTTTCTAGAGCCGTAGGAAGTTTGGGAAGAGGAATTAATCTGCAAGCTTTAGAGAAACGATCCACAATGGTGAGTATGACAGTGTGACCTTGTGAATCTGGTAAATCTGTGATGAAGTCGATGGCTATATGAGACCAGGGGCGTTGCGGTATGGGGAGTGGATTTAAGAGTCCAGCTGGCAGTTGTCGGGAGGATTTGGACATGTTACAAGTTCTGCAGTTCTGGATGTGTCGGGTCGTATCAGACTGCAAAGTTGGCCACCAGAAGCGATTCCGGAGCAGATGGGTGGTTGCTGTTATGCCGGGATGTCCAGAACTGGGTGTGGAGTGTATCTGTTCTGTGAGTCGTGAGCGCAAAGGTTCTGGAACAAATAAGCGACCCTCAGGACACTCGGTTGGAGGTTCTGTTTGACTGTTGAACTGCTCGATTTCTGTGATAATATCCCACTGTACCGGAGCCACTGAGTTTTTCTGGGATAAGGTTATCTGTGACGGGGAGTTGAGCGGATTCTTCCGTCTGGCGGGAGATGGCATCAGCTTTAATGTTCTTGGACCCTGGACGATAGGAGACAGTAAACTGAAATCTGGTGAAGAAAAAGGCCCACCTGGCCTGACGGGGGTTCAAACGCTTGGCTGACCGAAGGTATTCGAGGTTCTTGTGGTCGGTAAGGATAATGAAGGGTTGGGTTGCTCCTTCCAGCCAGTGTCGCCATTCCTCGAGAGCGAGTTTCATGGCCAACAATTCACGGTTTCCTACATCGTAGTTTTGCTCCGCTGGAGACAGTTTCCTGGAAAAGAAAGCACACGGGAAAAAATTCTGGATCACCTTGGCGTTGCGAGAGAATGCCCCCCACTCCTGTGTGAATTCACCTCCACAATGAATTGAAGCGCTGGGTCTGGGTGTCGGAGAATGGGAGCAGAAGTGAACTGGGCTTTGAGTTTGTCGAATTAGAATGTCGATGTATACGATCACCCATCTATCTAACATGTCCCGAAAAACATCGTTCATGAATGACTGAAAGACAGAAGGACTGTTAGACAGGCCGAACGGCATAACCAAATATTCATAGTGGCCACTGCTGGTTGAAAACGCCATTTTCCATTCATCTCCCTCCCGAATGCGGTTATAGGCATTGCAAAGGTCCAGTTTGGTGTAATATTCGGCATGGCGGAGTTGTTCAAGAGGGGCTGGAACAAGAGGTAAGGGATAGCGGAACTTAAGTCACCTCGTTGAGTCCACGATAGTCTATACAAGGTCTCAACCCTCCATCCTTTTTCTTGACAAAGAAACCTGCTGATTCTGGAGGTGTTGAGGGTCTAATGAAACCTTTGGCTAATTCCTCAATGTACTGCTTCACGGCTTCAGATTCAGGCTGAGATAAGGGATATTTTTTTCCCTTTGCGTGGAACGGCTCCGTTGTGATGCTTTCCTCTTGCTGAAGGCTTCAGTTAGATCTGCGTATTCTGGGGGGAGTTTTATCCCTTTTCGACCAGAAGTGGGGTTAGTTGAGATGTGTTGAGGAACTTGAGTGATCCTAGTCAGGCAGTGCTCGTGACATGTGACATCCCATTGAGTGATTTGACCCTCTCTCCAAGAAATGTTTGGATTGTGGATGCGTAACCAAGGCAAACCGAGTATTATGCTTTGATGTGGGGCTTGAATGACGTAGAATTTGAATTCTCCGAGTGCAGGGCCCCGATGTGCATTGTGATCTCCTCAGTCACCCGCTGAATTCTTCCCCCTCCGATGGGGTGTCCGTCTAGCGTCTCCATTGTCAAAGAAGAACAGGGGTTCAATTTTTAACTGATGTAAAGAAGCGAATTCGCGGGAAATGAAGTTCCCCCCAGCTCCTGAATCGATCATAGCAGTGGTTGAAATGCATTGGTCCCGGACGGACAAACGAATGGGTAGTAAGAGGTTGGATGTTCATTGATTCTCTTTGTTACACACTGCTTGGGTCCTGTTGGCAGGGCAAACGGGACAATCAATTCTCAGGTGGCCTGGCTGACCACAGTACAGGCAGAGGCGGTTCTACTGGCGGCGTTCTCGTTCCTCTGGAGTGAGATGAATGAACCCTAGTTGCATGGGCTCGGGTGCCGTGGCTGCTTCGTAGGTGTATCGTGGTGGGGCTCTAGGGTGGCGGCGAGAACGCATCAAATTATCGACCTGGATGGCGAGATCAATGAATTCATTCAGGTTCCTGCCATCATCTCGGCAGGCCAACTCAGACTATAACTCGACTATTAGTCCCTTTCTGAAGAGTGTTTTAAGAGTATCCTCGACCCAGTTGGTTTGAGCCGCGAGAGTGCGGAAAGTGAGAGCATACTCGGCAGCAGTGTTTCATCCTTGAGAGAGTTAACAACTGTTCTCCCAGATTCCTGTTTGCAGTGGAGTGTTCAAAGACATCACGGAATTGCTGAAGAAATCCTGTGAATGAGGGAAATGCAGAACCATAGGGTCTTCAAACTGCCGTAGCCCATTCTAGTGCCTTTCCGGTGAGTAGTGAACAAACGAATGCAATGTGTCCAGCGTCATCGGGGTAGAATGATGGTTGCTGATCGAGGTAAAGCGTGCACTGTAACAAAAAACCCTTGGATTTGGTTGGGTTCGCTGTCAAATTTCTCCGGGAAAGCGAGGGTGGCCGGAAGTGTTGACAGCGTGGGAAGATGCACCTTGTGAATGTTCAGTAAAAAGTCCGGGGTCAGGGCAGGCAGAGAAGGGTCAGCAACGATAAACAATCCAATATCAAACACAGGAATCAAACTCGGGGAATAACGCTCAGAAATGATGGCCAGGGCAGATCACAACTTTGCACTGAATGAGGGTGTGAATGAGGCTTATATGGGTGTGTGTGAATGAGTTGCAGGTGTGAGTGTAATCAGAGTGTGTGTGAATGAGGTGCAGGTGTGAGTGCAATCAGTCCCAGGTATGAGGCATGATGGGAATTGGAGTTTGATGGGTAAAGTTAATATTCCGGAGACGGTTCCCTCCGGTGGCGAAGAGGAGGTGGCCTGCTCTGTCACAACAGTATTCAGACAACTGAATAATCAAATGTAAAATAACAGTCTTCCCTGTATAAATTAAATGTAATTAATCTGTTAAAGCTACAACAGGGGTTTTCTTTTTGTTTTTGTTTGATTAACATTATTGACACAGACAGCATCAGGTTTATTAGACTGCTGTCACTTTATGACCGAATGCATGGATCAAATACAAGGATGCACATCAGTTTTCCAGAGGTGGAAAGTAACTAATTACAAATACTTTTGTTACAGTACTTGTCTCCATTAAGTTCAATTTGTTTAGTTATAACGGACTCTCTGTTTGTTTTCCTTTTTTTTATAGTTTTCCGCCACTCATCAGTTACCATGGACACAAACACTAATCATCACAGCTGTTCATTATTTTGTTATCATCACCATGTATTTAGGTTCCTAACCTAATGTTAGCCCTTTGTTCAGTCCATGTTTAATGTTTGCTTACTCACATTCCAGTGACTTTAGGGCATTTTGTCACTGCATGAAAAGTGGGATTTTTTGAATTGTTGTGGAAGTTGAGGTTAACGGCTATTAACAGGAATTTTTGGTCAGCAACAAAAACTGTCAGGAAATGCCAGGAATTGATGTGGGCTTTGTTCGTCAGTGTTGCCCCCATGACGAGCCGTTTGAGAATCATTGAAAATGTGATGATGTGCAAAAGGTATATTGTGAGGAAGTTAAACAGTTTTTTTTTCCATTTGATGCGTGTAAACGTGTTATAGGAGACTCCAACATTAGGAAACTTTAAAATACCATGATAGGGGCACTTTAACAGTTTTTACAAAGAGATATTTGCAGCTAGGTATAAGTCACTGTGGATTATTAAGGTAAATCCTCCAGTCATGACTAGGAACATTGCCCTATACATTATCTAAATCTCCTAGATCTCAACAACTGTGCTGAGTGGCATAACAACAGTCACCTTTTCTACTGCCTTGCTTAAATGGACAGTAGATGTGTTCACCACACATCTTCCAGCAATGCGCTCAACAGGGAGAAATGATGCTGGGTATGAGGTGTCTGTTCCCTGCAAGCTCCAAACTTCTACTGGCTTTCCATAAAATTGTCTGTCTGGGTGAGGATTAAGCCAGGAAACTTGTGCAATGACATGTTTAAATGTAGTGCACTTTGACACAACATTGACAACAATAAACTGCTTTATAATGGCAACACGACCTGCGCATCTACTGATCTAACGTCAGCCCTTTGGGGTTTTTTTTTTCCCAAAGGCAATTCCTAAAATACAGTTTCTTATGGTAAACATACTGTGAATGAGAGTTCATTATTAGTGTTCACAAAAGCGCCGTTTTAGCTTCTTAGTTTTAGGCACTTCCATCTTCTTCTCTTCGTAGAGTTTCTTGTGTACGTGTATGTGTATGTTTATGCTCAATAGTCTCTGGGTTCTTCCGTGTGACAATGACCTCGCCTGCGATTGGATAAGGCAGATCACGCACGAGGTCATGGTCACGCCGAACAACTCGCGCGACCATAGGATGTAAACATAGACGTTCTCCTTCGTCTCCTCACAATTTATTTTACTGTTCTACGCTCCGTGCCTGCGCTGCTTTAGGGATACTACAATGGCTGGATGTTGTTTGCACTTCAACACACCAGAAGCTCCTCATGGACATGGGCCTCTCCAACGACCAGCTTCAACAGACGAGAAGAAATTGCTGGCTGCTATCAGTGGGTTGTCTCGCCAGCTGACTCAGTTTTCTTCTGAGGTCAGTCAGCAGTTCTCAGCACTGAACGACAAATTGGAGTCCATGGCAGAGAGGGTGGTTGCTCTCGAGTCCAACAACGACTCACGTGTAGAAGAACTCAAGAGGAAAAGATGCCTGAACAATCCGAAAATTGCGGTAAGACATGGACATTTCTAAACTAAAAACAACAAGAATCACTGTATGTTCACAGTAAGTTTGTTCACAATGTAGTTTTTTTTTTGTTCTGCCTTATTTCATAGGAAGCCGTCCGTCGCCTGCACAACTCCGAGACGAATTACAGACGCTATGATGCTGGGCAAGGGTAAGACATACAGACAAAGCATGCAATCTACTGCGTAGAAGGCGAATAATTTTGGATCAATATATATATATTTTTTACTGTTATTTAATCTCCCATTTGTTTTCACAGACTTTGTCGCCTTGTGTTCGGTCACATCGTTTTTGGTCTGCACGCAAGCCCGGATTTACATGGTGTTGACAACGATGCAATTGTGTGTAAGTATCTGTTACTGTGGGGTGTGTGTATTGTTTTTATGTTAATATTGTTGTTGAGGCATCTGTACAGTGGATCATGTTCGGACAGAAAGCCACCACCACATGGCCTAGAGGTGGACAGACATTTCATCCCCCAGCTGGGCATTTGATATATTTTGTAAATTGCTTGTAATTATGTATTTGCCTTCTTTTTTTAAATAAAAAAAATTTAAACAACATTTGTCTCAGAAATTCTTCATGTTCCTCATACATGTATGTTCTAGTAGCATGAATACAACATGTACCATCACATGGCTATATCACATGAATATAGTCTCCAGTAAGTGGTGTATTTTTAACACAGGAATATATCATTTATAAATAATAATCATTATTATTGGGGAGGGGTTTACCCAAGTCTGTATTTCTAAAGGCCCAGGGTGACCGATAGCGACAGATCTGCCAACCTATCAGATGTGATTGATGATTTGATGTCATTTGTTTAACCCAATAACTGAGAAGCTTGGTCGGGCTGCTGATGCTGCTGCTGCTTTTCATATGGTAAGTAGAGTTTTTCTCGCGGGGGGTGGGGGTCGCGGGCGCCGGCGCCTATACGTTTCAGACGATTTCCGGCACAGACGAACGCGAACGCGCAACGCTGAAAACGTCCAATAACTGCCGGAGATTAGTGGGATTCACGGCAGTTTACAGGGACGAAAATGACACTTTTCATGCAGTGTGTGGCCAATGGTTCGAGAGTCAGACTTGTAACCCAAAGGTTGCAGGTTCGATTCTCAATACCGGCAGGAAATGACTGAGTCATCCTTGAGCAAGACACCAAACCTCCAATCGCTCCCCGGGCGCCTTAACAAAAATGGCTGTGTGTGTTCACTACTCACTGCTCCTAATGTGTGTGCACTAACTTGGATGGGTTAAATGCAGAGGACAGCTTGAGTTACTTGCTTTCTCATGTCACTTTTTTCTTTTTACTAATTAGATTTATTATTAAAGACCATTTTGTTTATCTCTTGCATCATTGTGCGATCCTTACATCCTGGCCGTGACAAGCACAATGTATATTTTGGAGCTACAATGTCAGTGCAGGAATTGAAGCAGTCAGTGTGGGCCCACTTTGCACAAATCCATTCCTTGCCAATTGTGAAAATATGTTTGTTGCATTACAGATATTTGCTTATCTTCCTCAGTGAACCTATCCGTCTTTTTTGAAGCATTTCTACTTTTTGTACAATAATTTCACTTACTGAAAACTGTTGATCTAACTGAAAATCATCTTTTGACTTACACAATGATTTTACAACAGTTTCAAATTTTCTGCCAATTTTACAACGAGCGCTTTAGATCAAATTCCCAACATTGTGATCTTTTGTCCTTGCAAACAATGTTTCAAAGCATTTTAGAGACAAACACCGCTGCTGTGATGGTTTTCATATCTCAGAATCTCATTTTGTCCTTTTTTTATGAGCACATGACTTTTGTTTTCAGTTTTTAATTATGCAGTTTCACCTATTCCCACGTGTTATATTTACTCTATTTGTTCCTCTGTTTGTTGCAGATCATCATACCCTGATTCTGAGCTTATTCAGTATTTTTTGCCAGTTCTGTTTCCCTGAACACCTGGTACATTTGCTTGAATCCCTGCCTGCTCTTTAGCATTTGTGCCAGCCAGTTGATTTTGGATTTGTCTTCTTGCTAAGTGCATTTGGATTACTTTGACCCTCTGTCTTTTGATCCCTGGACAACTTCCTGAAGCATCCTGCGCTCTGCTTCTGTGATACATTCTGAGGACAATTTGTCAGTGGCCTAACACTTTTTTTCCACTTGTAGTTTATTTAAAGGGACAATGTGTACTTTTTTTTAGGTATTTTATTATCTAAAATCAATATTTTTATTCATAAATATGTCCTCAATGGTGTACAAATACCTCTGCCAATTATCTGACTTATCCTCATAAACGAAGAATTTGTTATCTTTATATACATGGGATGGGTAAGTCCACGGAGGCTTCCATGTAGTTCAGTCATCTTGAAAAACTATAATAGCAGAGAGGAACAAAAACGCCAGCGTCACGTGACTGAAAGCAGCAGAAACGGAGGAGCAGAGCAGTGAGAGGCGCTTGGCAAGTTTAAAAGGCTGCATTGCACGTGATTTTTAATGGCGGACCATACACATGCCGAGCCGCAGGAGAATAAATTCCGAAATTTTCCAGGACAAAAAACTCCAAAATTGAACGTAAAAGGAAACGTGACCGGAGATTACAAAAAACAAGAGTCAATGTTGGGATAGCTTTTTCCAGGTGGAAAGAGTTAATGCAGGAGAAAGATTTCAAAAGAGACGCTGAAGTCCTGCTTTCTCCTCGACAGGTAAGTCAATGTTACAGTCTTAATTACAAGCTTGTGTACTTTATTATATAGACAGAAGGAAAACTTGACGAAGTGCAATTAGAAGACATCCTGTCATAGCTTTTTGGTACACAACGGCTACCGCTACGTAAGATGCAACACACATCTGAAAAAACGAGGCGCTGGAGAGCACAATTCATTTGAATGCAAAATACTATTTCACCGCTAGATGGGAGAAATTCCCACACAATGTCCCTTTAAGGTACAGTGAAATGATGGGTTTTAAAGAGCTTGAAAATGGCTTCAGTCCTACTAGTATCTGATTAGTCAATTCAAGTACTTATTATTTTGCCATGTAAAAAATGGCAACATGTATTTTTTTTTTTTAGCAGACTTAGATTTTGCAAAGCAGATAATCAAATATGTTGAGTGTTGTAGGGATGACTTATTTTTGTAGGCTGACCCGAAAGTTGGCATCACCCTGGTTCCCTCGACAAAAACTTTGTCAATAAACGTTGTTTCACGAATTTAACCAAAAACCTAGTAAAAAAAAACAAAACATAGAATACATAGATGGAACGGGAAGTGCTAAAATGCGAACTCGTTTCTGGGTTTTGTCCTACAGAAATACATCATCCCTACAGCACTCCTTACAGCTGGATCCGCTCGAACCGAAGACAGCCGGAAATGAGGCGGCCGTGCTAACAAGGAGGCTAAAGACAACAGCCTGTGTGTCAGTCACCAGTGCACCTCTTGAAGTCAGGCGAGTGAGCTTTACTGCACAGCCCTTACAACAAGAAATCCCTTATCTTTACAATGATCGAATGTCTGGCACGTATATCTGAAAATGTCTGCCTGTTTATTAACTGCATAGCAAGAAGCAACAGTCTTGTAACCACTCAGAACACCATAGCAACCAGTTCAGTTCTCATACAACAGCGTCAGTACATTCAAATCAACAATATTGCAGAATATTAAGTGTCCCCAACTAAGCAAGCCAGAGGGAGAAAAAAAACCCTTGGAGAAACCAGGCTCAGTCGGGAGGGGGGGGGACAGGTCACCTGTGGACAGTACAGTTGGGTCCGACGAAGCTAAAGGGGCACGGCGGAAAAAGCGCATTTGACTTCATTCTCTTTTAAACAACTTGATAAACCATTCAGCTCAGCACTTTTGAAGCAACAACCGCTTTTGATGATGCTCATAGAAATCTGGCTGATTATTGACGCGATCGCGGACAGCAACGCAAAGTTGATTCTGATTCTAATTTGATCTAATATGTAATGTTTTTTATGTTGTAGATTTATTTAAAAAATAAATAAAGTTTGCCTATTTTTGACTATATTTATAATTTTGAATTTGAGATATTGTTTCAGTTTTGTTCAAGGTAATTAAAGCAACAGTTTTAAATAATGGAAGAATATGTAAAAGTATGGTATTTGGGGCTAAAGGCACAATAATTAACATGATAATAAACAGCTGGCTGAATTTTTTCATTTCTTGACATGACATGGTTAGGCTCAGAAGGTCAATTTAATAATTATTTGGGTGTCCACCTTATAATCACTATATTTATAATGAAACCATCATATTTAAAAAAATAAATAATGTATATCCTATTATAAATTATTATATATTGTTCGCTACTACTGTATAACTATATTAAAATATTATGGGATCTCCTTCAATGCTTTCAGAATTCTTTTTTAGTAATTTTGTTTCTGTATTTTTGAACATTTTAATAACAGTATATTTCTTGAATAAAAATGTATTCTTCTATTTATCAAAATAATCATAAAATAGTACAAACTTTTCTAAAGTGATTCTTTTGAACAAGTATTAACTTAGACATTATTATTTCTAACAATAATTGGAGCATTGTTAAGTCTTATTATTAATAAGACATTATTTGGCCCACACTTAGACGGCCCATCTTGCCACCTCATACATCTAAGATTTCATTAGATATGTAAACATATGCGCGGAACTGTAATTTCCTATTTTTTACTGTGAAGCAGCTTTGAAACAATCTGTATTGCATAAAACGCTGAATAAATAAAGGAGATTTTACGTATTTGTTGCTTTTTTCTCCACTTCTCATTGCTGATGATGAACATTTGGTAGCTGGCAATATTTCATTGTAACCACCTGGCGCCTAGCAGACTGATGTCGTATCAAGGGAAGGAAGTCCACATCGGGGGGGGGGGGAGACACCAGCAGCTTCTAGGGCTAAGAGGTGTGAGAAGAACGATTAAACCTGCCTCTGAAGTTTCAGCCGCACAAAAACAACCTCTTCACAACCAGATGTTGCATCCATCCAGCCACACAGGGCTTTGAAATGAAGGAAGCCATTAGCAATTCAAAACAAACTAGAATTCAAGAGCACAGGAATTCTGATGCACGTCAAACTGTGGAATTCTGATGCACGTCAAACTGTGATGGGCCAAACTAAAAATAGCATTCGAAGTGATATAACAAACTGCTTTTGTTTATTTAGAAAGTGCAACTATGATTTTTTTTTTATTTAAACATTCTGTTAATGACTTTGCACTTGATAGAGATAGATAAATACTTGAATACTATATGCAATTTTTATGATATCTTCTGGAAGAGACTGTGATTATTTTTGACTGAACAGAACATCTACATCCCGTGGGACCAAACGTCTCCCTGGCATAGATAAACGATAATTCATGGTAAAAACATATGCCCTTGTTATAGTAACTGCTAAGCCCCTCCACCTCACCCAATCACATTTCCATTGCATGAATTCCACTATGGTATATTATTAGCTGTGGCTATTTAGGTTAACATCTCACAGGAAGAAGATGCCAGTTCACTGAGTTATTGAAATATTTGTACGTGGTAGATTTACCACCAAACTTCACACGCAAGGCAATTCACATGGAGAAAAGCAGCTACGATAAACGTTCTTTAGTGTGCGACCCTCCAGTGTTTTTTCTCTTATCTAAAAGAAAGGATCTAGGCAACTTTTCTACTCCTTCAGCTCAGCTACAATGTGGTGTCCCTCAAGGCTCAATCCTAGGACCCTTGTTAATTTCACTGTACATGCTTCCCTGAGCTTTATTTTTCAAAAATACAGCAGATCTTATTGTTCTGCTGACAATTCACAATTGTATTCCCTAGTGAGTGTAGGAATTGTTCATCTGAGCAGGCCCTAGTTGCTTCAAAGATATTTAACATTGGCTGGCAAAAAAAAAAAGAAATCCTCATTGTACATTGCTCTGCCCCAAACTGCGTTATCCCATCTACAGTTTGTCCAAAACACAGCAGCCTTTTTCTGTGATAGGTCCTAAATCATGAAATAGTCTCCTTTTCCATGTGAGGTCCTCTTCATCGCTAGCCATTTTTACCTATTTGGCAACACTTTATAATAACTGCACGCTATTTATCATTAGCTAAGCATTAATAAACAGTTAATTCATAATTTGTAAAGCATTAATGGACATTAATAAGCAGTTTAGAAATACAGCTATGAATGTTTTATTCTGGATTATATATCTATAATGTGTTTAATAATTGTATTTTCATACTTTATTAATGATCAATTCATAATTTCTAAATTAAGTATTGCTTTATTTTCAAACCAGTTATTTAGGAGTTGTCCGTAGTCCATAAGATCTCTTAGAAAGTTTAAGTAAATGATTTATAAACTATTTAAATGTACATTCATACATCTTATATATCACTGTGTTGTTTGTTTATTTTTTTCTGTTTAGAATATAACTGAGCCTTTAAATCTCCTTTGTAAAAGCTTTACATAGTCCTCACTTTAGATGAGCTCACAAAAATAGTCGACTAACAACTACTAAATGCTTTATAACTACCTAAATTAACCACGAATTACAATAGAAATACATGTTAATAAATTCTTTATTAACACACTAAGTAACAATTACTATATATCTGAATAATACGATGTTTGAATGTACATTTAAATGGTTTATTAATCATTTACTTGATCTAAGCGATCTTATGAATCACTGACAACTCCTAAATAACTGGTTTGTAAATTCTTGTAAATACTTCATTTAGAAATGATAAATAATCATTAATAAAATATTAAAATAGAATTTTTAAACACATTATAGATATGCTTATAAATCAAGAAGAAAGATTTTATAGCTGGATTTATAAACTGCTTATTAATGCCTACTTAGGCTTTTTAAATGATGAATTAACTGTTTACTAATGATTAATAGTGCAGTTATTATAAAGTTACCAAATCTTTTTTTTTTTTTTTTTCTGTAGTCTTTTGAATAGATTATGGAATAGGTTTTGAAATGGATCAAATAAATAATGTTGTATTTAAATGTATTAATTTATTGGATTGAGTTTCATATTTTTATTGATCTGCAAAGCACTTTGGGTCAACTTCTGTCGTTTTTAAATGTGCTAGAAACAAAGGTTGACTTGACTTGACTAGTCAGTATGTAATAAAATATACACCATAAACCCGACTCAGACCACCTTTTTCCAGGTGCGGTGTGCTGTCGCGGGTTAATTAACGAGTACGGCAAAAATACCAGCCTGATGCGTCCATAATAACAGCAAAGGACAGAAGACATACTAATCAACCTTTGTGCCAAGGGTGATTTAAATGGTCATGTCTGACTTCTAATCAATTAAAAGGAAAACGTAAAACATGCTTAGAACTTCACAGAGTATCCTGGATATGCCTGACTTCAACATGTAGCATCCAATTTAGAAAATTCAATTAATATGGCACATTTGCATGATGATTAACTGTAATTGGGAGTGTTTTTTTTAACTATTTGCATTTACAGAAACACACTGATGTTGTAAGTGAAATACCTGTATATAGTCATAGATTCTCCCATTTAGGCAATCCGATCACATGTGTCGCAGGAGAGGCATTTGAGGTGCATGTATAGCAGGTGCAAATAACAGTTTGTCTCAGCTGACCACATGTGACCGAATCACCCTAGACAGGGTGTTTGCCAGGTATAAACAGGGCCAGAGCTCATTCAGAGAAATATTTCAATTCTACTCTTCTCTTTAGCCGTGGCATCTTCAGCGCAGTTCACATGAGGTGGGCCCCTGCAGCACTTGGATCAATTACACAGTGAGGGACCAGCGTTATGTTCTCATATTGGATAAATCCTCGCATTAATTACGGGCTATACATTTTTTTAGGCTTCGATCAGTGGAGCTACTCTGTAGACTTGCTAATGAAACCATGGAGTGGGTGTTCTGAAATGGTTCCCCGAGCACCTCACCCCACTAATTCATTACCAGCACCATCAGTCCAGCATTACTAAATTCAATGCAATCTGTGTGCGATGCAGTTAGAGGCGACACATTGAGACAGAAGGTCTTTATAGCAGCCAGACATCTTTGAAAAGACACTTAGTTAGACTGCACTAAAAATCTGAAGGCTGAGCTCAAAGCTCGAATTTTCTGAGAGGTGTTAGGATGCCTAATTGGATCAAAATTCTTGATCCAATGAATAAATCATTCAGTGCTTATTGAATGCACTGCTGGCAGACAGCAAATGTCAGTGATGTGTTCATTTAGCAAACATATCTGCTAGGCCTTGTGATGTCTTTGGTGTAAATCATGGAGAAACTTTGTAAGTTCCAATATTCTCAAAAGTGAGTTTTGCAAAACATATGCTATTCAAGTAACAGAGCTTCCTTGATTTATTTTATTGTTGTATTTTGTTTTGTTATCTTATTTCTATTATGTATGCATGTTGTTCTTTTCTGTGAATTCACACATGTATTTTTCTTCTGTAAAGATTGTTCTCTGCTTTGTAAACACTGTTTTTAAAAGGTGTTATATAAATAAAGCTTTACTTGCTTACTTTAAAAGCAAAAAGCAGTGATGTAGCCATTGGGGTTTACCAAACCCGACCAGGGGTCACCAAATCTCTCTTAGAGATCAACAAGTTCACTTGATTTTTAAAGTGTTTGTCCCCTATTGTATCCTTTTAAAGGTTCCTAATTTAGTTTGGGAGGCCTCCTACAGTAGGTTACAGGCATATCAGTTTAAAAACATAACAGCATACATTGCACCATTACCTCTTTCCTCACAGTGTCGGAAACATTTTGATCAAAGATTCCGTCTCTATAAACCCCGCCTTTCTGAAGCCTAATCTGCTCTGATTGGTCAGATGGGCCTGTCTGTTGTGATTAATCGACTGCTTAAAGTGCGTGTCGGAAACTAAACATCTATTACCATCTTAATTTCAGCTCTTAAAGAACCCCTCCCTCAGCACTTGTTTCATTAAATTAATTCAAGGCAATTTTAGATTAGTTGGTGTTTGGTTTATCAGATTGTAATTGTTTTGACTGATCATTTATGAGATGACTGTGATGTAAAATTGATATGATGTTATGTCTTTTGTAAAGTCTTATTTTTGTAAAACTATTTGTGTTGCCTGTCTTGGCCAGGACACTCTTGCAAAAGAGATTCCTAAAATCTGTAGAGTTTTTTCCCTGGTGAAATAAAGGTCTTCATCCTTTGGAAGTGCATGCAAAGTGAATTTGCTTTGGCAGTGCGGAAAACAGGATCTTTTTGTCATGTCGACAGCCCGGTTCAAACTCTTCCAGGCTTCAGCTTTAACTACAGTGTTTGAGGGCGGGTCAAAGTAGACGTTGTTCATGGGCATCCAATGAAGACCATAGGCTGGCGTTATGCAAATTTGTTACAAACCTATGTTACAAAACAGATTCATGCAGGAATTCAGACTGGAATTACTGATGACTCGTTTTAGGCAGTTCAGAATCGCTTCTATCTTTTAAGAGCCAGTAACTCAATTTCTGTCATGATAACTCTAGGAGTGTTTGGCATGGTAATGGGTTTGACAATGTTGATATTTGGTCGTTGCAGAATAGATCTGCTACGCTTCTGCTGCTGCAGAGTAAGTACGGGACAATACATACATGACACACTGCTGTGAGCAAGTAAGACGTGCTGCTGGTGTACAATATAGTGTACATGAATTACCCATAGCAGATCTATACAGGTGGAGCTGGGGAAGTTGGTTTCTGTAAGCGTGCAGCAAACTTCTATGCAAATGCTACCCAGTATTTGAAGGTTGAGCATGCAAGCTCATTGGCTAATGATACAGCAGGAACCAATAAGTTGTGCCCTATATAGAATGATATGATTGAAAGCAGGACCTATCAGCCTGCACCATCTAGGGCCCTATCATACACCCGGCGCAATACAGCACCAGGCGTGAAGCGAGTGGTTTTTTTTGCTAGTTTCAGCCCGACACAGTTATCATTTTCACGTCCTGCGCCACGTTGTTTATATAGCAAATGCATTTGCGTCCATCTGTTCGCCCATGGGCTGCTGGTCTGAAAACGAGGTGTGTTCGGGGGCTTTGATGGCACGTTGCTGTTTTGAGGCAACTGAAACTGAAACCTGGTCTAAATGGTCAATGGCGCAATCTTTTTTTTGTTATTTAAAGAGCGCGTTAGTAATGTGCTCAGGGTCCACAACGTGTGTACACTCTGGTTATTACACACACAGAAGCACGACATGACAAATGTTACAAATAAAAGGATTACATTGTAAAAGATTATTATTGTGTACATAAAGATATGGTGGAATCAGGCTTGTCCCGTAGATGGTCTGCTTGCGCACATTAACCTCGCGCACGAGCAGATCCGTTTCCTCTCTGGAGAAGCGTTCAGTCTTTCCACTATCAAATCCCGTCATGTAAATAGGGAATCCGCCATGGCGGAAGCGCAACTGGCATTTAAAGGAAATGGGAGATGAGACTGATTGGTTTATTGCACGTATAGCCCAAAACACACCCATTATTACTCATTGAGAGAACAGGAGACAACCCTTTTAGACCATGCGCCGCGGACCATTTTTTTCCGTCGTTAAACTAGCAAAAGTGGATTCGGACACGCCCTAAGTGCACTTGAGCCGTGTGCTTTAGATCATGCGCTTAGAACGTAAAACGTCTCGGTTACGTATGTAACCCTCGTTCCCTGAGTAGGGAACGGAGACGTTACGTCGGATGACGACGAATGGGGTTTCGCTTAGAACACCTATCGACTTCGAGTATACAAAAACGAGCCAATGGCAAAGAAATGCCATGGGTCTGCGGAATTTGCATGACGTAACTCCGCCCCACCTCGTGGGTATAAAAGGAGGACGCCGGCAACATGCAGTTATGTTTCTTCACTGAGGAGCCAAGACTGAACTCAGGCGATCCCCGCGGTACAGCGGAAATGGCAGGAAGACGTAACGTCTCCGTTCCCTACTCAGGGAACGAGGGTTACATACGTAACCGAGACGTTCCCTTTCTTTGTCACTCCGAGTTACGTCGGATGACGACGAATGGGGTTACCAGTCTAATCACGCCACCTTCACAGCTGTCTTCCAGTGCCCTGCGTAAATCTGAGCCCTCGAGATATTTAGGACGAAGGACCCCTATTTAACACAGGAATACCAAGGTACACTTTAGAGGAAATATGCAATTATCACCAACCCAATGGGGGGGGGGGGGGCATTTGAAAATACACATATGACCCGAAGGAAACATATGGAGAAACTCTGAGGTGTCCAAGCGCAGGTGGAATATTTCAACCTCAGGGGTGGCGAGGTGGCTTGCCGAGGGAAAGACACATGCTCAGAGAGGCTTACAGTGGAAATACACGTGTGGGGGTAGCTCCGGGGAGGGACCATGCACACGGGAG
Organism: Meda fulgida; assembly: GCA_030578275.1. NCBI lineage: Eukaryota > Metazoa > Chordata > Actinopteri > Cypriniformes > Leuciscidae > Meda > Meda fulgida. The sequence continues at coordinate 4,978,663 of CM060629.1, read as the reverse complement.
GCACCTAGCCGACGCCCAGGCAATAGACACTGGCGCTAGCATCAGGGGTGCTGTAGGAACTCAGGGCTTGCGGAGAAGCTCACCTGAGCAGAATATCGCGCGTATCCAGTCCGTGGAGTGGAATGGCGAGCAAGCGAAGACACCTGAGCGGGTCCGGTACTAGCTAGTTGAAGCGAGTACATGATAGGACACTGGCTCCACTCGGATATTATAGAATCTGGCGAATGTGTTCGGTGTCGCCCAGCCTGCAGCTCTGCAGATGTCTGCTAGCGAGGCGCCATGCGCTAGAGCCCAAGAGGATGCCACACTCCGGGTGGAGTGGGCAGTCACACCAAGGGGGCACGGTCGACCTTGCTGTTGGTACGACAAAGCAATGGTGTCCACTATCCAGTGAGACAACCTCTGCTTTGAGAGAGCCTTTCCCTTCAGCTTCCCACCATAACAGACAAAGAGCTGGTCTGAGGTCCTGAAACACTGCGTCCTGTCTACATAGGCGTGGAGAGTGCGTACTGGACAGAGCAGTGCCAAGGCTGGGTCTGCCTCCTCCAAGGGCAGCGCTTGCAGGTTCACCACCTGGTCCCGGAAGGGAGTGGTAGGAACCTTGGGCACATATCCAAGCCGGGGTCTCAGGATCACGTGAGAGTAAGCCGGCCCGAATTCCAGGCACGCTTCGTTAACGGAGAATGCGTGCAGGTCCCCGACCCTCTTGAGAGAGGCCAATGCAACCAGGAGCGCTGTCTTCATTGACAGGAACTTAAGCTCCACTGATTGCAGAGGCTCAAAGGGAGCACTCTGCAGGGCACTTAAGACCACTGAGAGGTCCCAAGAGGGAACGAGAGGAGAACGAGGAGGATTCAGCCTCCTCGCCCCCCTCAGGAACCTGACGATCAGGTCGTGCTTCCCTATGGACTTACCTTCCACTAAGTCGTGGTGAGCGGCAATAGCGGCAACATAAACTTTGAGGGTGGAGGGAGACAGCCTTCGCTCCAACCCATCTTGAAGGAAGGAAAGCACGAAACTGATCGAACACCTCCGGGGGTCTTCTCGGCGAGAAGAGCACCAGTTGACGAAGAGGTTCCACTTCAACGCGTAGGCGTGTCTCGTGGACGACGCTCTAGCGGAAGTGATGGTAGCCACCACCGCAGGTGGTAGGGTACTCAAACCTGCCTCGTCCCGTCCAGGAGCCACACGTGGAGGTTCCAGAGATCGGGACGAGGGTGCCACAGGGTGCCCCGTCCCTGAGAAAGGAGGTCCTTGCTCAGAGGAATTGGCCAAGGAGGTGCTGTCGCGAGGAGCACTAGTTCGGAGAACCAAGTCCGGGTGGGCCAGTACGGCGCAACCAGAAGGACCTGCTCCTCGTCCTCCCTGACCTTGCGCAAGACCTGCGCAAGAAGGCTCACTGGGGGAAACGCATATTTGCGGCCCCGCGGCCAGCTGTGCGCCAGCGCATCCGTGCCAAGCGTGCCCTCGGTCAGAGAATAATACTGGGTGCAATGGGTCGAGTCGTGGGAGGCAAACAGATCTATCTGTGCGTCCCCGAACTGGTCCCAAATCAGCTGGACCGACTGGGGATGGAGTCGCCATTCTCCAGGGAGGGGCTGAAGCCGTGACAGCTCGTCGGCTGCACAGTTCAGGGCTCCGGGAATGAAAATGGCTAGAAGCCACCTCAGATGCTTCTGACTCCATATCAGGAGGTTGCGGGCGAGTTGCGAAATACGGTGGGAGCGTAGACCACCTTGATGGTTGATGTACGCTACAGTGGTGGTATTGTCTGATCGGACTAGTACGTGTTGACCCATGAGCAGCGCTCGGAAGTGGTGCAGGGAAAGGCGTACTGCCAGCAACTCGAGGCAATTGACATGCCATAGGCGCTGGGGTCCTGTCCAGGAGCCCGCGGCAGCATGTCCATTGCACATGGCGCCCCAGCCCGTGGTGGAGGCATCTGTTGAGACAACAACATGCCGAGACACTCGTTCCAGGGGGACACCAGCCCTGAGAAAACTGAGGTTCAACCATGGCGTGAAGGTCTGACGGCAGGTCGGAGTAACTGGTACTCGGAGCGTGCCTTGTTGCCATGCCCACCTCGGGACTCGGTCGCGAAGCCAAAGCTGAAGCGGTCTCATATGATGCAATCCGAGCGGCGTCACCGCGGCTGCAGATGCCATATGCCCCAGGAGCCTCTGAAAATGTTTCAGTGGAACCGCACTCTTGCCCTGTATTTGTCTCAGACAAGTCAGCAGTGACTGCGCGCGCTCGCTTGTAAGCTGCGTGGACATGGCGACCGAGTCGATGTCCATACCGAGAAAAGAGATCCTCTGCACGGGGCAAAGTTTGCTCTTCTCCCAGTTGACCCGAAGGCCCAGACGAGCTAGGTGCCGGAGCACAAGGTCCCTGTGTTCGCAAACCTGGTCTCGAGAGTGAGCTAGGATTAGCCAGTCGTCGAGATAGTTCAGGATGCGAACCCCGTGAACCCGAAGGGGAACAAGGGCTGCCTCGACGACCTTCGTGAAGACGCGAGGAGACAGGGCTAGCCCGAAAGGGGGAACCACGTACTGGTATGCCTGCCCCTCGAAAGCAAACCGGAGGAACGGTCTGTGTCGAGGAAGAATGGAGACATGAAAGTAGGCGTCCTTCAGGTCGATCGCTGCAAACCAATCCTGGGGCCGAACACATTCGAAAATGCGTTTGGCAGTGAGCGTCTTGAACGGCATCCTGTGAAGGAAGCGATTCAGTACGCGCAGGTCCAGGATTGGTCATAACCCACCGGTTTTCTTGGGGACAATGAAGTAAGGGCTGTAGAAGCCGGACCTCATCTCGGCTGGAGGGACAGTCTCGATTGCACCCTTCGCCAGCAGGATGGCAATCTCTGCTCGCATGATGGGGGCATTGCCACCGACCAAAGTGGAGAGGACTCCCCTGTAGCGGGGAGGAGACCGTGCGAACTGAATCGCAAAGCCGAACCTGATGGTGCGGTGACCCAGCGGGACAGTTGGGGAAGCTCTAGCCAGGCTCCCAAGAACTGAACCAGCGGGGTCATGCGGACCACAGGCGTCCCCCCGGAGGGGCAGCGAAGCGGCGTAACTGGCCAGGACGTGGACGGCATAGCGATCCGGTGTGGGGGCGCAGTTAACATCCGCGCCCTGACAGAGGAGGCCAGGGAAGGACCAGCGTTCCACGGGGGCCTGCTCTGCCAGGGGTCTGGCGACAGAGTGGGACAGGGACGAAACGGTCCGTGGACGGCACGCCGTATCAACCGACTCTGGGACAGAGGGAGACGAGGAGAGCACGGCTTGTGGGCGGCGCTCTGTGTCGTCCGTGAACTCTGTGTGCTCAGAGACGAGAGAGTCAGTTCTTTCTGAATAAGGATTCTTCCCCAACCCTCCACCGGGGAAAGGAGTGGCCCTGCTACCAACTCCTGGAAAGAACTGAGTCCCATCTCTGAGCAGCCCAACTCAAAAGCGCCGCTTAACCCGGCGTCTAGCGGGGGGCGGGGCTGGAGAGGGCTGAGGCATCCCCCCACGGTCTTCCAAGCCAGCCCGGGTGAACGGGCGGGGTAGGGACCGTGGGAGGGCGCCTTCGGCGGTTGGCAGACTGAGGGACCTGAGTGGACGGCGGGGCCGTCGGCAGAACAACCTCAATCTGCTCCCGGGCGGTTAAGAACTATTGGGCAGAAGAACTCAACCGCACCGCCGACGAGGCCGACCTGGGATGTGGGGGTGTCGAGCAGACGAATCTGCCGACATCCAGCACATCAGACCGGTCAGCCCCAGAGTGGTAAACATCACCTGACTCGGAGAGCGCACGGCCACCTTCGTCGCTCGGAGAGCAAGGTCAGTGGCGGCGCGCTTTTTGGTAGCTCATTAAGAGCCTCGAGTCAGTCCCGCCCTCATGCATAACCATGAGCATCTGGGCCAGGTAGACCACAGAACGGTCATGGGATGCAGTGAGGCGGCTGCCTGTCCTGTGGCATTATAGGATTTCTCCACAGATTAGTGTAGACGAAAAGAACTACAGGCTTCGGACGGGTGCTTAGGATAGCGCCGGGAAGCACTCTGAGGACACAGTAGCATCGGAACAGAGCGTTCAACCGGGGGAACCCCAGTGTACCCATGGGCAGCGGCCCCGTGAGGGGGGAAAGGCGGATGAGACCAACGAGCGGTCCTGAGAAGACACGGGGGTCTTTCAGGACATCGAGATCTCATCATGCACGTCCGGGAAGAAAGATATTGGGGTTTGCCGAGGACGCGGGTCGGCGGCCTTACCCAAAAACCAATCGTCCCAGGAAAGCATGGCCGTCATCTCCGGATCAGACTCAGGCACAGCATAACACACCAGAAGGTGGCAGCTATGACGAGTCGTCACTTCCAAAAGAACCAAGCCCACCTTATGATGTTACAACAGACATAGCATCTTCCTCTGTAGCTTCAACCGAAACTCGCGGGCCACCCGAAGGTCGACTCGCGGGAATCGGAGGTTCACTAGCGGGCACCGTCACACAGGAGGGAGCTGGGGTCGCGGACAGATAGTCGGCGCCTTGTTCCAGACTATAACCCTCAGGTCACCCTGGCCACCAGCCGAAGTAGCACCCCTCGGGGGAGCGCTAGATCGGGGTGTGGATGAGGGGACTCTCACTCTTGCGAGTTCATTGAGTCTCGACCTAAATGACGCGATGATCATGTTCCCAGAGAGAACATGAATCACCCACGAGCGCTGTACAAGCATGATAAAAGCCCTACATACTAGACAGCGCTCGTGCCCATCAGAGTCCGATACCAATCTGCCGGCACTTTTTTTTTTAAATGCACGGACGAGCCGTCTTTAAAAAGACGTGCCGCGTGCGAGCTCTTTTGTGAGAGGAGAAAAAAACTCTGCGATGTTGAAGCGAGCGGGGAGAACACACTCACTGGCAGATCACTGCACAGATCAGCAGGCAATGTGAACTCGCTGCAGATCGCCATCACACCAACACCGGAGAGAATGGCTCGTCTCGTAGAGTGAAGTCATAAATGGCTGTGGAGTGAAGAGATACTCTTGGCTCCGAAGCGAAAACATAACTGCATGTTGCCGGCGTCCTCCTTTTATACCCACGAGGTGGGGCGGAGTTACGTCATGCAAATTCCGCAGACCCATGGCATTTCTTTGCCATTGGCTCATTTTTGTATACTTGAAGTCGATAGGTGTTCTAAGCGAAACCCCATTCGTCATCCGACGTAACTCGGAGTGACAACGAAAGGGAAATAGAGTTTCATGACAAAACTTTGTATTTGTCTGCACTCTGATCTTTGAAACGTTGCAGACATTTTACATTCACAAACAGCTATATTACACACTACATGAAAGGTAATATATACAAAAATGCATAATGGGGCACTTTAAGTATTGTTTAAATATTTAAGTAAAAAAATGTATCTATGTACACAGGAATCTTTAGTCATTGTGCTGTTAAGAATCTCATGGTATCAATTTTTAAGGTGCAGTCAGGTTCAAGACTTTTGACAGTTACATTTTGAAAAATATGTATCGTTCTGTTCCAGTGTGTGGTGCTCGTTCTAGCTTTATTAAATGAACAATTGTACATTTCTTAGAACCAAAATGAAAAATAAGTTTTGCCACAAACATCCAATCACATTGCAGAATCAGAAAGAAGCCAATTTGCAAATCCCTCCTGTTCTAGAATGATTCAAAGGTGCTACTAAAAGAAAAGTAAAAATCTCTTAAGAAAAAGCTTGTTGCAAAGTCTCTGAAGCTCCAAAAAGAAACAGAAGCTCAAAAGAGAGAAGAGTTCCAAGTGCTGAAACAAGTACATTTCGGGGAGTTGGAAAACAGCAAAAAGGACCACAAGCTTATGTCCCCTGTATGCAAACCGTCTCTTCAAGGCTCTTCCTATGCTTGTCCCAGACAAAGACCTTCTCTGTGCTCCAGGAATTCTGCAATCATAGCACTTCATGTTCAAGGCTGTTTATACAGAATCCAGGTCCTTTCTTCCCTCTGCAACATGGCCCAGCACGACCAGGGGAAGATGTCACCGGACTCATCATGTGACCAAGCTGAACGTAAATATCACTTTACCAAACCCAGGGTTCTCAAGTCTCACGCATTGGCTGTGAGACATGCAATTCAACCAGTTCACACGCTCACACGCCACACCGTGTATTTCTCACGCTGAAAAGGCAATGCCAACCAAGTTGTCCTGCAAGCTTTATAATGTTGTATACGAGGCGCAGGCACACAAAGTGAAGTTTCCTGCCGCCAGCACGTATCTCGGTCAGATTGCGTTCGTTACTTGGTAACATAAATGCTCGAACACACGGAAGTTGACGGAACATTCTCGGCCACCGTACGTTCGTTCCTAGGTAACCAACAACATCGCGCGAACACACGTCGTGATGGAGAAGGTAAGTTGGAAGAAAGCTTGTCTAACATTTTTAGGCTAGAACATTTAATATAGCCCATCGTATACATTATTATTGATGCAGTCAAAAACTCTAGAACTACTTTGCAACCAGGCCAGAAGCTTTGGCTCAGTTTGGCTAGCTTACGTTGTCTGAAACTAAGGGAAATGTTAGTGGGTATGGGAAGGAATGAAGATGTATTTCTTCATTTAATTTTAAATTATATATTATATTGTATTAATAGTCTTTCTAGTTAGCAGAGCAGAGTGCTCTGGGTAATATTTTATATCCTTTCAAAACATAACGTTACATTAATCATTGCCATTGCATTTGTATTGTGCAATTTTTGTATATTTGTAATTTTGAAATATAACATTAAAGAGCATAGTTGATGTGATGAATTGCTCTGTCATTTATCAGATTTACCAATTGTTATAATTTCAATTTGTGCTGGTTAATTATGAACACAGCACAATTAGTAAAATGTGGGGGCGGGGCTCCATTAGGGCTCCTCCCCTAACCGCATGTGATCTCACTCCAAGCTTTTGATAAAACTTGAGAACCCTGCCAAAACTCTTTCCAGAGATCTTGGCATAGTGTTATCAGTTTATGACATTCTAATTTGCATTAGATTTTGCATAGCTGATATCAGTTGATAACAATCATGCAGTTCATTTGTTGAATTCAGAATAACGTTTACTTTAACCCTCGGGGTGCGTTTGCACAAAAACGACGTACTAAAAATGGAAAACTTTGCCTTTGCATTTTTCGCATACAGATGACAACCATTGCCAAAATGATCCCAGTTCACACGGATCCACGAATATGATAAAAAAGGCTGTATTCTGTTGCCAGGCCAGTAGTTGACTGTCACTTTGTAAAGTAAAACTGCTTGCATATGGACTGAACACATAATACGCATGCGCATGGCGTCACCATTTTCACAAATTAGCATTTTTGTAGTGTACAAACAAGACATAACAGTTTTCAGAAACTTGAATTTTGAAACCTGTTTGTGTTTTCAGGTCCCCAAAACACCATTGTTGTGTAAATGAGTGGCCAAAACGAATAAGTTAAACATTTTTTAGTTGAAAACGGTGTCGTGTAAACGACCCCTCGAAGACAAAAGAACCGTTTATCTTTCATAAGATACGACAACTTGCCACAGTAACATTATTATGTATTACAAGTATTATGTACTTTCCTTGCTAATCAAATATAACAATATTCATTTAATAGTTGTTAGTTAATCTTGTTTATCATTTTGTTAATACAATTATTACAGTTGTGTCTTCCTAATACAGCTCTACAAGTAAACGATAAATACAAGTCCAAACTATTTACATCATTTTTATTTATTCGCCAATCTTCCGTGACTGTACAGTACTTTATTAAGGTGAAACTTAACGGATGCCCGAAATAAAACGAGGAAGGAGTCTGACACTCTTACACTAAATGATGTGAGCAAAACCCACAATATAAATTTGGTGCCACCTATGAGACCCACTGCATTCTGTCTGTCTATCTATAGATTATGGGATGGGTAAGAGATTGGGGTTTTAAGTTATATTCTATGTATTGCTTCTTGTGATTTCAGAATCTCATTTGAATTATTACAACTTATCATAATACTGAGTTGTCAAAAACGAGTCCCCTGAGAAAAAGATTGGGAAAACATTGATGACATATTTTGTTTAAATTCACAGTTTGGCAGCATACATACATGCATGCATACATAAACATACCACTCACAGTCCAACATAACCAGGCTCCAAATGGCATCATTTTCTTTCTTTTTCTTTTATTACTTGGAAAACATGCCTTTTTTTCCATGCAAATGAGGTTCATTATTGAATGTACCACATTTGCAAAAGTCAGCGTGATTTGACTTGCCTGTAAAGTTGGTGGTAAATGGAGGCATATTGAAGGCAGCTTATGTATATTTTATAGTGATTGTGGCAGCAGTAACTGTAGCATTTTTTTTTTTACTGCATTCAACACTTTTGTGGGCATGTTTGCTGCATTACCTGATTAGCATAATTCCTTTAGTGAATCATGAGCAAGTACACAACAGTATCATGACGCAATTCATTCGTTGGTGAATCCTAACCATAGACACAGAGCACAATACAAAACACAGTGCATGTTCATGCAGTGCAGATATTCAAAAGAAGATTAATCTCCAATCGTAGTCTCAATCACCCCGGTGAAGCTTTCATCGGCCCTAAAAATTCAAACAAACTCCACTTTTGTACCTGCCCACCATTACCACTCAAACTTTCTCAGCTGTGGTGCTGGATTTAGACTGAGTGCTTTGAAGGGACAAAGATGAGATGAATATGGAGCGCTTACTGAACCAATGTGCACAGTGTTTTTGTTGCAGGCACAATTAGATCAAGAGAAGCCACGGGAGGCAGCATTGAATTCATAGGGTAATGTTTTTTGTTTAGCACCGCTCTCTATAAGCTGCATTCATCTATCACTGATAGCAGCGGTCTCTGGATGTACAGAAGAACGGGACAGGATCGGCCTTTCAGTCAGTGTGTCTTTGACCTAACGACCTGCAATTCATCCAAAAAGCAAGCATGTTTAATATGTGACACCTAATTACATTCACAGCAGATTGCCAATTAATCTCTGCCCCCAGTGAACCCCAAGGCTTAACGCAAGAGCCATTTCACAGATGAAAATCACTCGCAATTATTTGCATCTTGACCACAAAAGAAATTATGTTCTCTTTATGCTTTTCTTGGAGAGTTTCAACTATAATGGCTTTCCCTGAGATTTTCTCCCAAAATCTGGTACACAGTAAATTGTAACGTGGTTTTTAAGAATTTAGTTGCGAGTCTCAGTCACATTATTCTCATCTGTCAAGTTATTGAAAGCTAAAAAAATGCAGTTAATTAACTATCAATGAAAATACAACATGCCTTTAAACACCTCCTAGATTTTACTATACCAGGATATCTCTTATGCGTTTAGCTCAGTTTTACAAGCATGTAGTAGCTCCGACCTAATCCTCACAAATATGGAAGTTAAAATATAAAACATGGCAGCTAGTCCATCTGTCCGGTTTTAGGTTGGACTGTCCGGTTTGCCTTCAGCCGGATGTTCATTTTGTTCCCTTTTTTATACGTTTACAGTGTAAATAAACAATAAAAGTAAATAATTTTGTATTTCACCATTATAATTCTGTATTTCACCATTTTAATGATGTATTGAATATATGCTCACCTAAAGGATTATTAGGAACACCTTACTTAATACTGTGTTTGACCCCCTTTCGCCTTCAGAACTGCCTTAATTCTACGTGGCATTGATTCAACGAGGTGCTGAAAGCATTCTTTAGAAATGTTGGCCCATATTGATAGGATAGCATCTTGCAGTTGATGGAGATTTGTGGGATGCACATCCAGGGCACGAAGCTCCCGTTCCAGCACATCCCAAAGATGCTCTATTGGGTTGAGATCTGGATCAACATTTTTCCAGTCTTCAACTGTCCAATTTTGGTGAGCTCTTGCAAATTGTAGCCTCTTTTTCCTATTTGTAGTGGAGATGAGTGGTACCCGGTGGGGTCTTCTACTGTTGTAGCCCATCCGCCTCAAGGTTGTGTGTGTTGTGGCTTCACAAATGCTTTGCTGCATACCTCGGTTGTAACGAGTGGTTATTTCAGTCAAAGTTGCTCTTCTATCAGCTTGAATCAGTCGGCCCATTCTCCTCTGACCTCTAGCATCAATAAGGCATTTTCGCCCACAGGACTGCCGCATACTGGATGTTTTTTCCCTTTTCACACCATTCTTTGTGAACCCTAGAAATGGTTGTGATTGAAAACCCCAGTAACTGAGCAGATTGTGAAATACTCAAACTTGCTCGTCTGGCACCAACAACCATGCCACGCTCAAAATTGCTTAAATCACCTTTCTTTCCCATTCTGACATTCAGTTTGGAGTTCAGGAGATTGTCTTGACCAGGACCACACCCCTAAATGCATTGAAGCAACTGCCATGTGATTGGTTGATTAGATAATTGCATTAATGAGAAATTGAACATGTATTCCTAATCCTTTAGGTGAGTGTAGATAGTATATATATATATATATATATATATATATATATATATATATATATATATATATATATATGTAGTCAAACCAAAAATGTTCAGACACCTTCAACATCGCTATAGTTTTGAAAATGTTAATAAAATATGACAAGAACTCAGTTATTATCAAATCAGTTGATATTTCACTGGTTTTGTCCATCCTTCTGTTAGACTGTCTCATAAATTAATTATGTTGAATATCTGTCAGCTGTTCAATTTAACTACACAATTAGATAATACCAATTTAGCTCAACCAATTACCAAGCAATGCTTAATTTTGTTCAGTTTAATTTAGCAATTAAAGAAAAAAACACATTCAAGCAAAACATGGTCAGGTCAAAGTGTCTGATTAATTTTTGGTACCAAATCTTTATAAATGTTACTGGTAATCCACTGTATGAAGGATTTTGGGGTATAATATGTCACAGTTTACTTTATTTTGATATCCTCACCTAAATAAATGAACTATAGTGTCCTGCACACACTAGAAAAAATCAATCATATATATATATATATATATATATATATATATATATATATATATATATATATATATACCATAACGTTCTAAATGACACATAAATTGAAATGTCATACAGTTTTGTACCACCAGTACCCCTGTCACAAGTTACCTCAGTGTCAAATAGTTTGAACTTTAGTAACTGAATTCTGAAACAGAATTTTTTAAATAATCATGAATAACATAACATGATTTTTTCTTGCAGGATTAACATTTAAATGCTTTTGAAAAATAAATGTCCCTAGCACTTAAGTTAGTGTGTGGGAACTAAAAGAGGAAACGGAAATAGACAGCTATAACCTCAGGATGACCCTACAACAAGCTGAAGTATCAAGGAATCCAAATTTGTTTTTACCTAGTAACAGAGAAGTATAAATATGAGGAACCAATCATGGAGAATCATTTGGAGAAACATTATCTAATGACTCATGTCACCTTTGCCATGCTCATATTCTATAAAAACTGTTGTACTCTTTATGTCGGGGGCCTGGAGTCTGTCTGGTTCCTGCTGTGCAGCAGGTTTAGTGGAGCACTAGAGATCTCATTCCCAAGTGACAGTGTTATTCAGGGATGAGACGTTGTCCGACTCAAAGCAGGTGTCGAAGTGGAGACGCCTTTTGTAGAGTATAAATTTCTAGGTGTTGAAGAGGAGACGTCTAGGGTGTTGAAGTGGAGAAGCCCCGTTTAGCTTAAGGCAGGTCTGTAGGGGAATTTCTACCACACTGCCAACAGTTTGAATCAACTGTGAAATATTACGATTATTTTATGTTGTCCCTATGAGGCTATTCTATCATCACTGTTCACTTTAATGAAGAAACTAATTTTATTTTGATGACATTGAGCATCAGCAACAGAAAACAACTGTATCCCCAATGTGAAGGCATGATCTATAACAGTATGTTTGAGTTGTAATTCTTCTAATTGTCAACATGCAGTGCAAAATGTGGCCACACAAATGCAGGCAGTTGTAGGAGTTTGTCAGGTCATTGCCATGTGTTTACTAAGGGTTTTGCGCTGCTTTTTTTAGTGTGTTGCTATGTGGTTGCTAGAGGATTCCCGAATGTCAAAAACAGTCAAACAACCAAAAGGTGGTTCAGGTGCCTCCCTCCACTGCTTAAAGTCACCCTGCATGTAGTCAATAATTGTATCCCTTTAAACCCATCTTTGATCACCAAAATTACATATTTCCAAAAAAATTCTTCATGCCTTAAAATATAGCTTGAATGTAACTCTACACCCTTGCCTCATTTAGTATATGCGGTTGTATGAATATGCAAATGAGCCCCGCCTCCACTCACTCACAGCAGCGCAGAGATCCACTCGTTGAGGATCACACGTTGATCTGATTGGTTACAAGGTAGTTTGTGACGACAGAAACACCAGTGATTTCAAATACTCAGCAATATTAAAAACACTTTGACATATGAACAACATTAAAAGCTTGATTTTCACCACAGATAAGTAATAGCTCACAATTAAAGTCCATGTCCACCTACTGGCACAGCCTTGAGCCGGAAGTTCATTTGTCCTTCTTTTATACCTTTACCAATGTAAATAAATAAATATGTTAAAGTTCATATTAAGTGATAAACATTTAGACACAGCATTATCCATATTGCCTGTTTTTGCTGCATTTCACCAGCAAAAATAGTTCCAAACAACCTAAAGCCACAGAAGAAATGTTGCATCTTTGATCAACATAGTGGTGTTTTGTTCCTGTATGATTCAGCTTCAATGAATCAGGAAAATGAATCAATAAATCATTGACCTATTCATAAAGACAGTGGCTGCATCCAAAATCAATCTTAGAAAAGTAAAAGCTCACTATTCCAGATGTTGCACAATATAAAGTGTCACTCGTGCTCTCGTAGCACAAATGTCGCAAGATGTCAAAATCCAAATTTATGGTTAGAAGTTTCCCCAAATGATTCAACTTAAGTATGAACAATAGTAATAGTGAAGAAAATATTTAATCACCTCCTAGACTCATTAAACCCAGTGACTTCCACTTAACACTTAATTAGTACTATGTTAATTAGTGGCTAATTACTCAGTAAATAATTAGCGATGTAAGATGGTTCTGTTTGTGAGAGTTAGCTCCACTAGTGATTTCATCTTAATGACCTCAGTCCCTCACCTCATTATTCAGCGCTCCAGCTATTAAAGTTTGGTCAATGCAATATACCTCGTCTCACAGGCTTAAACCCAGTCCTGATACCAGTTTCATCATCACTATTCATTTGAGTGGAACTTGGAGCTTAACCAAACTCATGACCCTTATATCCCTATAGTGTATGAGACGAGTTTCACAAGTTTACATCATTTAGTAAGGAGTCCTTCTATGGGGAAGTGAAAGGATTCTGGAAGGATTGTCACTGGAATTAAATAATCTGATTGGCAGGAACACATGAACATGCTGCTCCTAGATGTTTGTTTAGAACCAAGTATCTTTTCATTTCTTCATATGAAGCATTTAATGGAAGTAAAAATCACATTTTTTTCCCCACAGAGAAATAGATTTTTTTAAGCATATAAACCTTTCAAGACACATTGCATACTAAAGAGAGATTGACCAATCAGAGAAGTCACTGTTACCATGGAAATGAGAACTGCAGCAGAGGAGCTCAGCAGCGACCAGCCAATCTCACGAAGTATTGAGAATGACATAATCCAATCATTCTCCCAACACTCTTAAACTGCTTACATACATGTCAATATTTAGCAATTAACAAATGTAAAATCAATTATTATAATCAAGAGTTGATTGAACTGTCGCTGTTGATTTGATTGCTCATTCGCAGTAGGACAAATAATTCATTTTTTTTTTTTTTACAATCACTTAACTAGTACCTTTAGAATTTTGATGTGAGTTTAAAAAAATCTAAACCAATGATTTCATATCAGAGCTGGTTCATGGATTGGAACTCTTTATCAAAGTTTTTTTTTTTTTAAATCCTTATAGGGAGAAAATGAATGGGAATGATACTTATGGCCCCAAGGCCCCTGAAGACTCTATTTGTGCACAGCAGCTGTGCCAGAATGATAATCATCCCAAGGGAATAGTTTCTACGGTGGCCCAGAAGTGCACAACACAACGAAATTTAAAAAGCAAACATAAGTTCACAACACAACGGGAAAAGCTCCCGACCACTAGAGGGCTCTCTGTATAGTAAAGTCAGTTTACGTGCCACTTTTCTATAGAGTCCGGAGTCTTACAAAGATATCAATACCACTTTAAGTTTTATGTAACCATTGTATATCGACATTAAATATTAATTCAAAATCACCTATAGTGCATTGAATAATAGTGAACACTCAAATACATATAATATACTCGATATATTATGTATATTATATAAGTGTATAATATATTATAAGTGAATAGTCAAAACATTGCAGAAATAGACAAGCTCGATGTGGAGAAGATCTTACACAACTCATTATCTGCGCTCCTATTCTATAGTTCTGTAGGTAAACGTGCTAGACGGACATCTTTGACCATTTCACTCGCGTCTTGCATGTTTCGAATGCCGAGAAGTTAAACTCAAGTTCTAGTTTTTTTTTTAATTCCACTGCATCTTGTGTTTTTAAATGCAAAAAAGTGTGATTAGCGCTTCAGATCTTTGTATTAAACTATGCCTGAACACATGATGCTGTTTTGTTCATAACTGAAATTATGCCTTTTAAATTAGTGTGTAATTCGAATATTAGTTACAATATAGCAATATAATATTAGTACAAAATTCTAATTATTTTTTCAGCCATTTCGACAGCCCTATTTCAGCCCTATTTGCATCATTGCTATTTTTTTCCTTTATGAACGATATCAAATAGAATTAAAATATACAAATATTTAGTGTTATTGAATATTTGGCCTGGATTATTCCAAATGGTTACATACTAAATGATCAGATAATTACTTTGGCTAACAGGAATTGTTAAGCATACAAACAAAGCATACAGCACACAAAGCCATGGCTAGAAAACAAGCATTAGTGTAATTCATCGTTCATAAGTAACCTGAGAGAGTGAAGTATAGCTTGGTCTCTTTTACTGTACATCCCTGGAAGAACTGCAATATTTATCCACTGAAACCATTTACGGCCAAAGACATCATCCATGTGAACTCACACAAGACCAACACATCGGAAACCGGATGAAACAGGTGATTTTCTAAAGAAATGTTCTTTAGAAATATTTGAAGACTGAAAATGGACAACACTGACTGCTATATCTATAAATGTTTGTATGTTTTTGTGGAAGTTTAATGTAGAAAAGTTTGAACTTATTCAAATTGTCATTATCTGTCATTATCATTTCATTATGTAATTCATTGACATTTAAAAACACTTTACACAGACCTTTGGTGATCCTAATCCTGATGTGTCTGATTCTTTCCTGCTTTAAAAGCTTTTCTATGTGGGTTGCAAAGACACAAATAAGCACTCTCATTTTCCCAGCTAATGTCAGCTCTCGCACATAACGTGAGTCATGCTTCAAAGTTTGAATTTAAGGCTGTAATGTAGCTAACAGTCTTTAAGGTTTCAAGACATGAAACATTGATTGGTCTCTGAGGGGTCTGGCTGGAATGGTTTTTTCTTTCTTTCTTTCTTTCTGTTCCCCAAAGAAGTTTCTCTCAAATTAAGTTATTAAAGATTCTTATTCACTATTTAAAAGGTCTAAAGGTAACAACACGTCTAATATAATATATATACTTAAATTTCAGTCTATGCTCAGAACGTATGATTTACGAAGACTTGAAACAATCACGCTAATCACGTGGACAATTATTATCCGGTCATAAAGAAAAAAATCTCTTCTTTTGTGTTCCATGAAAGGGTTTTGGATTGACATTTGCATGAAAATTCATTTGTATGGTTGAACTATTCTTGTAGGCCATCAATTTGGAAATTACCATGAAAGTGTAATATTTAATATGTAAACAATATTATTGTCCAGCTCTAATCTTCTAAATGTGACTATAAGGCATGGAGATATTAAGATATCATAAACATTAACATCATGATTTTCTGTACAGCGAATTAAAACAGTGTTTTGTAAAAAACAAAAAAAACAAAATGCAATACACATACAATAACTTGACTTAAAGGTAAAAAGGCAATTTGTCATAGTGCTTATTCCGAATGAAAGAGCATAATCCTACACTTTTCAGATACTGTAGTAAAGACGAGTGTCCTTTCATCTGAAAACATCCCAGAGCGCTAGGCCAATATGGACCGTATCTTTACAGATGGCAGACCAGATTCACACATGTGGACTCTTAAAGGCATAGTTCACCCAAACAAATCAAATCATTTATTCACACTGCAAACCTGAATTAACTTCTTTCATCACACAAAAGAGGAATGCTCTTTTCCATGCAATTACAATGAATGGGGACTGAACATCATAAAAGTAGTGCATTTGTGCACTATATTCCTGTAAGGGCCTATTTACACTTGTCACTTAATGCATTTTTACTGATCAGATATTTCATTTACACTTATCACATTTACCACATAATCGTGTCTCCACAAAACGAATATAGATCCCATCTTCAATTCCCATCCTTGATGCTATATTTAATGGAGTTCATGTTACCGAATGTTACCAATTTATTTATCAGCTTATTATTTTATTTTTTTTTATCATTTTGGGAGGAGTAAAATTTACATACATCAGCCAGATGCATTTACCAGTTTTGTCTGGAATGCATCTTAAACCACCTCCTGAAGTGGTTTGAGTGATCGATTTAAAGGCGTCCTTTACCGCTCGAAAAATGGGCTTTCAATAAAACTTTGCTGTCTATACAGTAGAAAGTTGGAAAAAAAAAAGAAAAGAAATCAGTGCTACTTGACTAGAACAAAACAGAAAAAGGCTGTTGTCCTTGTGATGGATTTTTTTAACTAATCATAATTCTAACATCTAAACTTACTTCTTTTTTAGGCCTAACTCTCTGAAATGTACTCTGAAGTTTGTGTCAAAACCAGTGGAACATCCTGAGATGCTGGCTAGACAATATCAAACATATGCTCAGTAAAATAGACATTGTTAATGTCTTGAATAGTCTCAATATATAGAGTAATCAACTGAACTTCTAACCTCTATTTGAGATCTAAGTTTGCTTCTGCAGGAGGGTTTGCATATGAAGAACCAATCAAATTGTAGGGAAATGATGTAATGTTTCAATGTTTCATGTCATTTTCGCCATGCTGCTATTCTATAAAAACTGTTGTATTCGTTTTGCTGGTGGGATTCTCTCTGAGATTTGTTCGAAGGCATATTCGAAGGCATTGTCTGGAGTCCAGTGAGGATCCAGTGCGTTGTAGGCAGTGGCGTAATGATTGAAAAAATCGGACGAACACGGCACCTGAAAATCTGAAAAACCTCAGTGTTTGTAGTCGCCACTTCAAACTGGATGACTACGAACACAGTGTTTAATGCCAAACAAAGGATGTAAAATGAAAGAAACTGCCGTTCTGTCTGTTCCGTCGAAAGCAAAACGCTGCCGCACAGCGGTAAGAAAGCTGTTGCCATAGTGATGCATTTTTACCGTAATGCTGTTTCAAAAATAGACCATACAATTTTCAGTGATAAACCTACTCTTACAATAACTGTTCTGTTAATAACACTCTGTCCATAAGGGGGATAAAGTATTATACTCAGTAGTTTTCATTAACTCGTTCTCTATGTTATCTAAACCAAGAAATTCATGTTTATTTGTCAGCAAAAGTCGGACTTTTGACAGCTCCATGCTTCATGTAGTTTAACATTGTACATTTACATATAGGCTTACTACCGACATTGTAGCAATACAAAACGGGTTAAAATCTGCAAAGTTACACTATCCGATCAGAGATGACCCATGACGTGACCAGGTGTAAAGCAGTCCAGAAAAAAAAAAAATGTTTTTTTGATGACTGTTGATTGCAACTATGGGAATTATTTTGTCTTTCACAGAAACAAGAAAGTCAATTGGGTTGGAATGACATGAGTGAGTAAATTACATAATTTTCTCTTTGGAGAGAACTAGTCTGAAAATAGACTGTGGTGTGGAAATTATGCAATTGGACATCCAGCACATAAAGCACCAAATAAATATAAATGCATGGAGGCAGCTAGCATATATCATTATGCATGCTTTATACAATGTCATGCAATGCCTTCCCCAGTGGTCCAGGGAATTCTGTGCCCTCCCAACACAAACACAAAATGGCAGCGCTGGAAAAGGTTGGTGCAATCAATCAAGTCAGGTCTCGTCAGCCTCACCGCACGCCACACACATCTGATTTTCCATCTCCAAGATGGAGACCCTGCAGAAATCTTGAGTATTTATGAGCAGATGTCTGCTTTGGATAGCAAGCATCAGGTATACGACTGAACGTTATTGCTTTATCCTATTCACCCGAACCTATCATTCATTTCCCTCTCGTCGAAGATCTCATGCCGCCTCCAGTAGGAACTCAACGTATAGCTGAGATGCATTGTGCTCACGTACCTAGTGTCTGTTTTAGGGTTGTATTTGCTTAATGTCATTACTCTAATTGCCGTACTCAGTGAAATGAAGGGCCAGCAGAAAATGGCGCTTGCATACTCTGAGCTGAGCGTGTGGTCTTTGACTGTGAGCCCACTGGAATACATGAACTTTATCAGCACTCTGTTTTTAGCACCAGAGCTCACAGTGATACAGTTTACGCAACCACAAACTGTATTTTTGAACAACACACACTGAGCAGATTCAAGTTAGACAACTGTCCAACGTGATCTCATGATGCGTAGGCCATGTATTTCACATAAAATGTGGTTCTACTACACATGCTGTATGTTTACTTACGTTTGCATAGACACTGAAGCTAACAATATTGATGTGTTGACAGCAAATAAAAGGTAAAGTATATACATTTTTACAACTTTATAGATGTACACATTTACAAAGCCTCATCAATATGGAATTCATGGAATGAATCATTGAGAGTGCTGTTTTCATGATCGTTGATATTACGTTTTCCGTCACATTTGTTTACTGTAGTTGACTCGTTGACTCCAAATTTTAAAATCTTGCATTTGTCGTCTCCTGTCAGACAAAAAATGACTGGCTACACTTTATTTTGAAAGTCCACTT
Source organism: Meda fulgida (assembly GCA_030578275.1). Classification (NCBI taxonomy): domain Eukaryota; kingdom Metazoa; phylum Chordata; class Actinopteri; order Cypriniformes; family Leuciscidae; genus Meda; species Meda fulgida. Next base: position 4,959,528 of record CM060629.1, on the reverse strand, counting down.
TAGACATTCTACTAACTATAACTTTGCAACTACATGTGAACTAACTCTCATTTATTTGCAACTTCATACTAACTCTTTTAGGGGCGGTTTCCCAGACAGAGATTTAGTCCTAGACTAAAATGGCCCTTTAAACCAAATTAACAGAAATCTGCTTTCTCTGTCATGGCTTTAAATAGTCCTAGATTTAGTTTAGTCCAGAGTTTAATAAGATGATTTCCTGGACGAAGACTAGAGTTACTCCAGGACTAAAGTGAGCCTTACATTAAACCTACCAGGAGGCAAGTTTAACTTCAGATTACACACACACACACACACACACACACACACACACACACACACACACACACACACACACACACACACACACACACACACAAACATTAATATATCATTTAAACATTTAATTTTCTTTTAACACCATTGTATCGGGTTTCTAGCCCAAATGTGATTGGTTCATATTAAACTGACTTGAAATGGTCACTCTTTGACTTCACTTGATGTTTTCCCAGTCATTCAGGACTTTCACTTCCCATCATGCTTTGCACAGGGCTAAATTGGGAGAGTCAATTCTGAAATAAAGTGATATTTTATGAAGTTTTTTAGTAAGATGAGAAAACGGAGAGACTTTTTCATGTTAAGGTTCTATTATGTTGGTATTTAAAAGTTTCTGTTATGTTAGTATTTTTGGGATTACCATTGTGGTGAAGTGTTGAGCCTGTGCTTGGATCAAGGACCTGCTATTATATCAAAGTTCCCTTTCGTTGTCACTCCGAGTTACGTCGGATGACGACGAATGGGTTTTCGCTTAGAAAGCCTATCAGCTTCGAGTATTACAAAACGAGCCAATGGCAAAGAAATGCCATGGGTCTGCGGAATTTGCATGACGTAACTCCGCCCCACCTTGTGGGTATAAAAGGAGGACGCTAGCAGTTATGCAGTTAACATAACATGCAGTTATGTTTTCGCTTCGGAGCCAAGAGCATCTCTTCACTCCACAAGCCATCTCTGAAATTGTCAGCTTTTTACAAACGAGTTCCTCTGGTGTTGGTGTTTGTGGGCGATTTCCAGCGAGCGCGCGCTTCCTGCTGATCTATGCAGTGGTTTTGCCAGAGAGTGCGTGTCTCCCCGGGGGCCTCGACATCAGAGTGTTTCTCTCTCTCACAAAAGAGCTTGCACGCGGCACGTCTTTTTAAAGATGCATCGCCCGTGCACTTCTGGTTGCGGCAGATATGTGTCTGACTCTGATGGGCACGAGCGCTGCCTAGTGTGTTTGGGCATGGATCACGCTAGAGCAGCGCTCGTGGATGAGTCATGTTCTCTCTGTGGGAACATGACCATCGCGTCACTAAGGTCGAGACTCAATGAACTCGCAAGAGTGAGAGTCCCCTCATCCACACCCCGATCTAATGCTCCCCCGAGGAGTGCTACTTCGGCTGGTGGCCAGGGTGACCTGAGGGTAACGGTCTGGAACCAGGCGCCGACGATGTGTCCGCGACCCCAGCCCCCCTCTTCAGTGACGGTGCCCGCTAGTGAGCCTCCGATTCCCGCGGGTCTACCTTCGGGTGCCCCGCGGGTTTCGGTTGAAGCTACAGAGGAAGATGCCATGTCTGTAGCAGCATCACAAGGTGGGCTTGATTCTTCCGGAAGTGAAGATTCAGCGCAGCTGCCACCTTCCGGTGTGCATACGGCTGTGCCTGAATCGGATCCGGAAATGACGGCCATGCTTTCCCGGGCAGCCGCGAGCATTGGTTTAGAGTGGAGGCCTCCACCCTGTCCCGAGCGCTCGCGGCTGGACGATTGGTTTTTGGGTAAGGCTGCCGACCCCCGTGGTCCACGGCAAACCCCAATACCATTCTTCCCGGATGTGCATGATGAGATCTCGAAGTCCTGGAAGACCCCCCTGTCTTCCCGGGACAGCTCGCTGATCCCATCCGCCTTTCCTCCCCTCGATGAGGCGGCCGCCCGTGGGTACACTGGGCTTCCCCCGGTTGAACGCTCTGTTGCGATGCAACTGTGTCCTCAGAGTGCTTCTTCTTGGGGCGAGCCTAAGCATCCATCCAAGGCCTGTAGATTTTCGTCGTCTATGGCGGCGAAGTCTTACAGAGCGGCGGGACAGGCGGCTACCTCTCTGCATGCTATGGCCACTCTGCAGGTCTACCAGGCCCAGATGCTCAGAAACATGCACGAGGGCAGGACAGACCCAGGGCTCTTCAATGAGCTGCGTGCCGCAACCGACCTCGCTCTCCGGGCGACGAAGGTAGCCGCGCGCTCCCTGGGTTTGGTGATGTCCACCGCGGTGGTCCAGGAGAGACACCTGTGGCTGAACCTGGCTGACATGCGGGATTCCGAGCGGACTCGTCTGCTCGATGCGCCCCTGTCCCAGGCCGGCCTCTTCGGCGGCGCAGTTGAGGATTTTGCCCAACAGTTCTCAACTGCACAGAAACAGACTGAGGCTATCAAACATATTCTGTCCCGCCGACCCGCTGCTGCCTCGTCGTCGGTCGGGCAGACGCCTCAGCCTGTTTCCCGCCGAGGGCGCCCTCCTAAAGCTCCCGCCCCTCCCGCTAGGCCAAAGCAGCAGCCTTCACCCAGGCCGACGCGAGGAGGAAGCCGCAGGAAGGCGCCCCAGCCCTCTCCAGCCCCGCCCCCCGCCAAGCGTCGGGCCAAGCGGCGCTCCTGAGACGGGCTGCTCAGGGATGACGTTTGTTTCTCAGGAGATGGTAGCAGGGCCACTCCTTCCCCCGGTGGAGGGCCGGGGGGGAATCTTTTGTTCTCCACTCCCCGCTGCTCACCCACGGGTGGGCAGCACCCTAATGTGGTTAAAGACAGAAACAAACCTCTCACCCCTGAGCACACAGAGTTCTCGGACGACAGAGCGCCGCCCACCAGCCGTGCTCTCCTCGTCCCCCTCTGTCCCAGAGTCGGTTGACACGGCGTGCCGCCCACGGGCCGTTTCGTCCCTGTCCCACACTGTCGCCAGACCCCTGGCAGAGCAGGCCCCCGTGGAACGCTGGTCCTTCCCTGGCCTCCTCTGTCAGGGCGCGGAGTTTAACTGCGTCCCCACACCGGATCGCTATGCCGTCCACGTCTGGGCCAGTTACTCCGCTTCGCTGCCCCTCCGGGGGGACGCCGGTGGTCCGCATGACCCCGCTGGTGCAGTTCCTAGAAGCCTGGCTAGAGCTTCCCCAACTGTCCCGCTGGGTCGCCCGCACCATCCGGTTCGGCTATGCGATTCAGTTCGCATGGTCTCCTCCCCGATACAGGGGAGTCCGCTCCACTTTGGTCGGTGGCAACGCCCCGGTCATGCGAGCAGAGATTGCCACTCTGCTGGCGAAGGGTGCAATCGAGACTGTCCCTCCAGCCGAGATGAGGTCCGCTTCTACAGCCCTTACTTCATTGTCCCCAAGAAAACCGGTGGGTTACGACCAATCCTGGACCTGCGAGTATTGAATCGCTTCCTTTACAGGATGCCGTTCAAAATGCTCACCGCCAAACGCATTTTCGAGTGTGTGCGGCCCCAGGATTGGTTTGCAGCGATCGACCTGAAGGACGCCTACTTTCATGTCTCCGTTCTCCCTCGTCACAGACCGTTCCTCCGGTTTGCTTTCGAGGGACAGGCATATCAGTACGCGGTTCTCCCGTTCGGACTAGCCCTGTCTCCTCGCGTCTTCACGAAGGTCGTCGAGGCAGCCCTTGTTCCCCTTCGGGTTCACGGGGTTCGCATCCTGAACTATCTCGACGACTGGCTGATTATAGCTCACTCTCGAGACCAGGTTTGCGAACACAGGGACCTTGTGCTCCGGCACCTAGCCCGTCTGGGCCTTTGGGTCAACTGGGAGAAGAGCAAACTTTGCCCCGTGCAGAGGATCTCTTCTCTCGGTATGGACATCGACTCGGTAGCCATGTCCGCGCAGCTTACGAGCGAGCGCGCGCAGTCACTGCTGACTTGTCTGAGACAAATACAGGGCAAGAAAGTGGTTCCACTGAAACTTTTTCAGAGGCTCCTGGGGCATATGGCATCTGCAGCCGCGGTCACGCCGCTCGGATTGCTTCATATGAGACCGCTTCAGCTTTGGCTACGCGACCGAGTCCCGAGGTGGGCATGGCAACAAGGCAAGCTCCGAGTTCCAGTGACTTCGAGCTGCCGTCAGACCTTCACCCCGTGGTTGAACCTCAGTTTTCTCAGGGCTGGTGTCCCCCTGAGACGAGTGTCGAGGCATGTTGTTGTCTCAACAGATGCCTCCATCACGGGCTGGGGCGCCATGTGCAATGGTCATGCTGCCGCGGGCTCCTTGACAGGACCCCAGCGCCTATGGCATGTCAATTGCCTCGAGTTGCTGGCAGTACGCCTTGCTCTGCACCGCTTCTGAGCGCTGCTCATGGGTCAACACGTACTAGTCCGATCAGAAAATACCGCCACAGTAGCGTACATCAACCATCAAGGTGGTCTACGCTCCCGCCGTATGTCGCAACTCGCTCGCCACCTCCTCCTATGGAGTCAGAAGCATCTGAGGTCCCTTCGTGCTATTTACATTCACGGAGCCCTGAACCGTGCTGCCGACGAGCTGTCACGGCTTCAGCCCCTCCCTGGAGAATGGCGACTCCATCCCCAGTCGGTCCAGCTGAGTTGGGACCAGTTTGGCGACGCACAGATAGATCTGTTTGCCTCCCGCGACTCATCCCATTGCGCCCAGTTTTATTCTCTGACCGAGGGCACGCTCGGCACGGATGCACTGGCGCACAGCTGGCCGCGGGGCCGCAAGTATGCGTTTCCCCCAGTGAGCCTTCTTGCGCAGCTCCTGCGCAAGGTCAGGGAGGACGAGGAGCAAGTCCTTCTGGTTGCGCCGTACTGGCCCACCCGGACTTGGTTCTCCGAACTAGTGCTCCTCGCGACAGCACCTCCTTGGCCAATTCCTCTGAGGAAGGACCTCCTTTCTCAGGGACGGGGCACTCTATGGCACTCTATGGCACCCTCGTCCCGATCTCTGGAACCTCCACGTGTGGCTCCTCGACGGGACGAGACAGGTTTGAGTACCCTACCACCTGCGGTGGTGGCTACCATCACTTCCACTAGAGCGTCGTCCACGAGACACGCCTACGCGTTGAAGTGGAACCTCTTCGTCAATTGGTGCTCTTCTCGCCGAGAAGACCCCCGGAGTTGTTCGATCAGTTTCGTGCTTTCCTTCCTTCAAGATGGGTTGGAGCGAAGGCTGTCTCCCTCCACCCTCAAAGTTTATGTTGCCGCTATTGCCGCTCACCACGACTTAGTGGAAGGTAAGTCCATCGGGAAGCACGACCTGATCGTCAGGTTCCTGAGGGGGGCGAGGAGACTGAATCCTCCTCGCTCTCCTCTCGTTCCCTCTTGGGACCTCTCAGTGGTCTTAAGTGCCCTGCGGAGTGCTCCCTTTAGCCTTTGCAATCAGTGGAGCTTAAGTTCCTGTCAATGAAGACAGCGCTCCTGATTGCATTGGCCTCTCTCAAGAGGGTTGGGGACCTGCACGCATTCTCCGTTGACGAAGCGTGCCTAGAGTTCGGGCCGGGCGGTTCTCACGTGATCCTGAGACCCCGGCCTGGATATGTGCCCAAGGTTCCTACCACTCCCTTCCGGGACCAGGTGGTGAACCTGCAAGCGCTGCCCTCGGAGGAGGCAGACCCAGCCTTGGCACTGCTCTGTCCAGTACGCGCTCTCCGCGCTTATGTAGACAGGACGCAGTGTTTCAGGACCTCAGACCAGCTCTTTGTCTGTTATGGTGGGAAGCTGAAGGGAAAGGCTCTCTCAAAGCAGAGGTTGTCTCACTGGATCGTGGACACCATTGCTTTGGCTTACCAGCAGCAAGGCCGACCGTGCCCCCTTAGTGTGACCGCCCACTCCACCCGGAGTGTGGCATCCTCCTGGGCGCTGGCGCATGGCGCCTCGCTAGCAGACATCTGCAGAGCTGCAGGCTGGGCGACACCTAACACATTCGCCAGATTCTATAATCTCCGAGTGGAGCCAGTGTCCTCTCGTGTTTTCGCTTCAAACAGCTAGTTCCGGACCCGCTCAGGTGTCTTCGCTTGCTCGCCATTCCACTCCGCGGACTGGATACGTGCGATATTCTGCTCAGGTGAGCTTCTCCGAAAGCCCTGAGTTCCTCCAGCACCCCTGATGCTAGCGCCAGTGTCTATTGCCTGGGCGTCGGCTAGGTGCCTCCGTGTGCATGGTCCCTCCCATGAGCTACCCCCACACGTGTATTTCCACTGTAAGCCTCTTTTGAGCATGTGTCTTTCCCTCGGCAAGCCACCTTGCCACCCCTGAGGTTGAAATATTCCACCTCAGAGTTCTCCATATGTTACTTTCAGGTCATATGTGTATTTTCAAATGCCCCCCCCCCCCCCCCACTGGGTTGGTGATATTTGCATATTTCCCCTTAAAAGCTTGGGATATGCTTCCCAGTGTACCTTGGTATTCCTGTGTTAAATAGGAGTCCTTCGTCCTAATATCTCGAGGGATCAGATTTTCGCAGGGCGCTGGAAGACAGCTGTGAAGGTGGCGTGATTTGACTGGTAACCCCATTCGTCGCCATCCGACGTAACTCGGAGTGACAACGAAAGGGAACGTCTTGGTTACGTATGTAACCCTCATTCCCTGAGTAGGGAACGGAGACGTTACGTCTTCCTGCCACTTCCGCTGTTTCGCGGGGATCGCCTAGTTCAGTCTTGGCTCCTCAGCGAGAAAACATAACTGCATGTTGCTAGCGTCCTCCTTTTATACCCACAAGGTGGGGCGGAGTTACGTCATGCAAATTCCGCAGACCCATGGCATTTCTTTGCCATTGGCTCGTTTTGTAATACTCGAAGCTGATAGGCTTTCTAAGCGAAACCCCATTCGTCGTCATCCGACGTAACGTCTCCGTTCCCTACTCAGGGAACGAGGGTTACATACGTAACCGAGACGTTACTTCTATGGTAGTTCTCTATTTGAAACCAGTATTGCTATAAACTGCCAATGCTGAACACCACATGTGTAAAGAAAAATTATAATAAGATTGTATTGTAAACCACAGGACTAAAGATTAAGTATGAATCATAGAATTATTGGAATAATTCATTTTAGATAGCAAACTTAGCTCACTAGTTATCACCTACATATATATATATATATATATATATATATGTGTGTGTGTGTGTGTGTGTGTGTGTGTGTGTGTGTGTGTGTGTGTGTGTGTGTGTGTGTCTAGCTAAACAATCCTGCAAACACTTCACTATACGTTTCCTTTACTCAGATTGCACAAAACTAGAGATATGATTTTGGCTGTTATAGGGACTGAAAAAATGCAAAATGAAATTATGATGAAATAAAATAAACCTGTTTTGCTCAGGTTTTATGCATATGGTGGTGTGTTCTTTATGACAGTTTTTTTTTTAAATTAGGTACTTGAAAAAAAGAAGAAAGAAATATCACAATGCATCTCCTTTCTTACATACCCCTGTGTTATGAAGCGTATCTCCAGATTCTTGCTGATCCACAGCCGTAATAGAATGTTGAACGCGGACGATCAAAATGAAGTGTTACCATATTTTACTCAATTCTCAATACAATTTTGATTTTCCCTATCATGTAAATTTATGTTAATATAAACTGGAAAATTAGGCAAAAATTCTGTGATTTTTATTGAGATCAAGATGAATATTTTTAGGAGTTTGCTATTTATAAGATCATTTGGGATGCTCAAACAAATGTTTTGATTGAATTGTTGCGCTTTTCAGGGAAATCCATCTTCCATGGAGTGCTCTCTATTATGCTAAATCACTTTACTGCTTCCTGTTTGTTTGTTTGTTTGTTTGTTTGTTTGTTTGTTTGTTTGTTTGGTTTTTGCAAATATGTCTTGAAAATGTTTTTGTAGGTCTGTTTCTGAAGTCTCCAAGTCTTACATGTGGAGCAGACAGAAGAGAAGCAGACATTGCTCTAAGCAAGACAAGAAAAAAAAAAGACAAAAATCCATTAAATTCTGTTGAAATATTAAATGATTATATCTATATATTTTTTCTGCATATCTCTTTTCCATTTTTATTTTATAAAAACCTTATGAAAGATTTAGATAATATTGGATTGTACCGCAGTAAAAGGCATGGTGGGATTGAATCGTCCTGTTGGCTCTTTCAAACCTTTCAACTGGAAATGTGTCTTTTCCAGGTTCACTCTTCACGAAACAAGACATCTTCATTTAATTCAAAATTAAATTAAAAAAGTGAATAACTTTGATTATAACGTGAACATGTGAAAAGTGAACATAAAATGCAAAATCCATTTATTTTTTCTCTTTTAGACGCAACATAGCATAACGCACCACAGGACATGTCAACTTCCCAAGCGTATTTCATAAACTAATTACAAGTTTTAAATGTAATGAAGATTTTCCAAAATCAAACAATCAAAATGAATTAAATTAAATAAAACTTAATAACAAGTAACTTTTTTATTAAGACTGTCAAATGAGTCTGCACATCTAAAACACAAATTGGGATTAGGAGTAGGACCATTTTTTTCACATTTCACACATTTGTTTTTTTGTTTTTTAAATTACAACTAAGCACAAAGTTTCAACAAGTTGTTCACTGTGTTCACTGATGATGATTCAATATCGTCTGTCAAAATCACCAGCCGCATTTTGCTTGGTAGTTATAAATAAAACATGACATATACTTAACTTATATATTATCATTAGTACTCTTAGACATTGGGAGCCCTCTGTACTTATGTACTTACAATTAACAAGTGTCTTGTAGATTGAACACGCACACACACACACACACACACACACAGCCCCACACACACACACACACACACACACACACACACACACACACACACACACTGTAAAACCACACATATTCACATGGATGGCTGTGGAAGTGAATCATGCAAATATCTCAAGCTGAGAGTGACAGTGATTGAAAAGAACTCAAGCTGTGTTAATTAATTGTCTAATCAGCATTATAGCACTTGCTGTTATTTTTTCACATCTTCATGCTATGAAATTTGCAATCCATTTCCTTCTAAAATCCTTCATTTTTGCATGAGTATCTACCATTCTGCATTCGAGTACGCACTTAGCACTGATAAGATGTCTGTGACGTAGAGCAGAATCTATTAACAGATTTACTGAAACAACAGTGTTCAGTATCCAATGCGAGTACATTTAAAATCAAAGTAAAAATAAACAGTTCCAACAACCATCAAAAAAAAGGTGCTAAACATGGGGTCTGCAATATTTACACTGCACAGGTGTACAACATGAACGGATCCTGCTCCTTTGGTAACACATTCAAATAAAAGTGCCCTCTCCTGCCTCAACATGCTCCTGGCATTGTGTTTGCAGTTGGGAAATGACTTCTTGCAGGTTTCAAAGAACAGGCCTGAGTCAACAGCATATGGAATTTGACAGGAACAAAAATGTGGCTGCAGGGAATGGAAGTACAGTTCACTCAATATGTTGTAGTGAGGGTCAAACATTCAGTTGACAAAACATTAAAGATAAATATGTTGCGACAAATTTCTAGTAAGAACTCTGAAAACGAGTTGTGAAAATTAGACAGATTTAAAGGGATAGTTCACCCAAAAATGAAAATTCTGTCAGTAATCACTCACCCTCATGTTGTTCCAACCCCCTAAGACTTTCATTCATCTTTGGATCACAAATGAAGATATTTGTGATTAAATCTGAGAGCTGGATCACTCCTCCATAGGCTTCTTAAGGGATCGAAACTTGCCGGCCCAAAAGTTATGAAAGACGTCACACGTAGGCTCACTATTGGCCAACGCTGCTCATGTGTGTGATGCGTGTACAACACAGAAGCTTTGCACAGTGATTACTGACAGAATTTTCATTTTTATGTAAACTAACCCTTTAAGGGGATCTCATTTTTATCTGTGTTGAATCAAATAAATGACATGTACTGTAACGGAGAAGTCTGTATTATTGGATCTTCTAGTTTCTCATCTGGAGGACTCTTAAGTGCTTCAACATGATGGTAACCCGAGGACACGCTCTGCGTCAACACCATTCCTCATCTGGGTTTTATAAAAATGATCTTCCTAGAAGAATGGAATAAATCTAAGCAGAGAGCCTATATATTGGCTGTATTTTAAACTCAGAATTCAAGTTAAGAATTTTCAGTTTATTCAGCCAAAATCAATCATTTGTGTATGTGTACTTATAATCTAGACTTACTCATCGCCCTTATTCCTCAATCATAATATACATAAAAATGTAACCTCCATCCTTGTTTATCTTGAGGCAAGTATAATATAAGAATACACACCTATATACATATATATACAGTTGTGGTCAAAATTAATGGCACCCCTGGTAAATATGATAAAAAATGGCTGTAAAAAGTAAATCTGCATTGTTTATCCTTTTTATCCTTCATTCAAAAAATTAACAAGAAAAACTTTCATTGAAGTAAAAGAATTGAAAGTGCGGGGGAAATCACATTATCAAATAAATGTTTTTCTCCAAAACACATTGGCCACAAATATTGGCACTCTTTTATTAAAAACTTTTTGCAAATCTCCTTTTGCTAAGATAACAGCTCTGACACTTTTCCTATAATGCCTGATGAGTTTGGAGAACACCTGACAGGAGATCAGAGATCATTCCTCCATACAGAGTCTCCAGATCCTGCAGATTCCCAGATCCATGTTGGTGCTTCTTCTCTTCAGTTCACTCCACTCATCAGGTCACTCGGCAGCTTCATTTTGTGCTCCGTAACACATTTTTGTGTTGATTTTGATGTTTGTTTTGGATCGTTGTCCTGTTGGAAGATCCAAACATGGCTCGTTATCAGATTTCTAGCAGAGGCCGTCAGGTTTAGATTTTGTATCTGTTGATATTTGATAGAATCCAAGATGTCCAGGACCTCCAGCAGAAAAATATGCCCACAGCATTAAAGATCCAACGATTTATTAAATTGTACGCATGGGGTAGCCTACTTTTTATCCTTGTGCGCGCGCACCAAACCCATCTAGCGTGTTTGCTGCTAAAAATTTTTTTTTTTAGTTTCATCTGACCACAGAAGCCTGTACCGTTTAAAGTTCCAGTCATGTCTGATAAGTGAATATGCCGGAGTTTGTTTTTGGAGGAGTGAGGAGGATTTTATTTTAAACCCTCCCAAACAACATGTGGGGATGTAGGGTTTTTTTTTTTTTTTTTTTTTTTTTTTTTTTTTTTTTTTTACTGGCCCCAAGCAATTCTCCATCTGTCATCCATTGAGTCTTTGGCCACTCAAACTCTCCTCCTCACTGAGTATTATATAGGCACACGTCCTCTTCCTGGCATATTCGTAACATCTTTAGTTTATTGGAACTTCTTCATTATTGTCCTGATGGTGGAAATGGGGATTTTCAATTCTTTAGCTATTTTCTTACAGCCACTTTCTATTTTGTGATGCTCAACAATCTGGATGATTAAGGTAATTTGGCCTTTGTGTTTCCTCATATTTAAACTCCTGTGAAACTAGAAGTCATAGCTAGATGAGTCATACCCCACACACACACACACACACCACACACACTTTCAATTATTTTACTTCAATGAAAGGTTGGATTTTTGCAATTTTTTTAATGAAAGATCAAAAGGATAAACAATGCAGATTTATTTTTTACAGCCATTTTTGATCATATTTACCCAGAGGTGTAAAGTCCAGGTTCAGATAGTAAAAGTCCTCCTCAGTATTTTGTTCAAATCACCTGAATTTGCTAATAATCACAGTTTATCAGCCAGGAGACAGAACTAATTCATCCAAATTTCCAAAATGTCTTGAATGCACAATGAATCCTGATGCTGCTGTAACACCGCACTGCACATTTTGGATGTCTTCAGCTCTTGAAGTCTCTACCAATAAGTGTGTGATATAAATCAGATGTGTTAAATAGGAGATGCATCCAAAATGTGAAGTGCAGGGGAATGAGAATCATTGCTTTGATCAGTCTTATCAGTAAAAACATACTTAGAGTGTTTGAAGTGGGGGAAAAAAGGTGCCGGTACTCTCTTGAATTGGCAAATCATGACATTTGACATTTCTACAGTGAAAAACAAAACTTGGAGATATTGCTGGTACAACAACAATTTATTGTTATTTATTTACAACATAAATGTATTTAAACAAGTCGTGTGTGTGTGCGTATGTGTGCGCATTTCTTTACAAAGACAACAAAACATTTTCTTTTTAGAAGTTGGTCCTTAATAAATTTGATTCTTGTAGTTTGTTAAGATGGGAGGTATACAACAATTGCATGTTGTATGAAAAATGGTAAACAACAAAAACAACCAAGAAAACAGCTCTGATCTTGTCTTTTCAGTCATACTTCGATATGTTTACAAGACAGCAAACATAAAAAAAGTACTCTGAGGTTTGATTTGGGCATGTACCTGTCTGTGTAGGCTATTGCATAAACTAAAAGAAAGCTTATACTGTATATTCTGACTATTGCTCGTTTTTATTTATTTATAAAACATATACTTTAATCCAAACTGAATAATAAAAACAAGGTTAAATGGGTAGGCTAAATCTTCTATAAATATTTTTGAGTTTTCATTTTCTTTTCTGACGTAACCTACTCCAGTTCTTGTTAAAACACACTAGACATGCAAATTCTGTGCATTTTGGACACTTTTTGTGTAAAATCATATTTATTTTCTCCATCAAAAGAGTGCTTTCACTTTAAATGAGCGTGAGTAGCACAACATAAATAGACTCGGTGCCGAACCCCCGCTTCACTGCTGCTCACGCGACGCTCCTGCTCGCGGTGTGAATGCACACATTGATTAACATGCAAGCCGGAAAAAATACGCGCCGCTCACGCTTGCGGTGGCCGCGATCAGCTCCGGTAGCCGTTTCGCAGCTGTAACGCGCCGCAGATGTGTGCAGTGTAAATAAGGGGTCAAACGGCGTCACGCTTTACCACTGACAGAAAGAGTACCGGTGTTCTGACGATTCATGCTACCCATCGAGATTTGCTACTTACTGGTTATGCGCATGTGCAGACTCACAATTTTTTTTTAACAAAAGGTAAATTTTCATGTGTTATCATGCAATTTCCCTTTAAAAAAAATGCTAACTACCATATGAATATTTGTTCGGTCAGCCAGCTGAACAAGAATAACTGAAAGTTTCAGTTACTAAGGAAAGGTGTGCTTTGACAAGTCAAAGATGAATTTTTGATGATAATTTTTACTTTTCACACCGTTTTAAAAATAAAACAGTAGCCTGGTCTACAGTAGGCTATACAGTAGCTACTCATAACTTAGAATTGTATTATAATTGTATTTCATATAATATTAATCGACATTATGTGATCGATTCGCGCTACGGTAGCATTTTTCGACAAGGCAGCACATATCGTCAGAACACCGGCTACATGCAAGAAGTAGCGGTACGCAAGAAAAGTGCGCTTAAGAGTAAAATGTAGAAGTACCGCCCCACATCGAGCACTGCTTCCTTACATCACTGATGCATCTATAACTCCCATGCTACTGTCATCTTTGAGCAATGTTCCAAAAATTCCCTTTTATATATGTAACAATAACAATTTGTTACATTGAATTTGTTTGTTTCTCACCCAAGGATTTTTATTTGCACCTATTAGGGTTAATTCAATATCTGAATATCCTCCATCTTGGATATTCAACAAACAATGTATGAACCAACACAGGCCTTCCTTATAAAACATACAGTCAAACCAGATAGCATTTTTTTTAATATTTTTGTACTAGTGTGAGCAGGACACTATAGTTAATTTATGTAAGATAAGGTAAACTGTGACATATTATACCCAAAAATTCTTCATACAGTGGATTACCAATAAAATATATAAAAATGTGGGACCAAAAATTATTCAGACACTTTGACCTGACCAGGTTTTGCTTGAATGTGTTTTTTCTTTAATTGCTAATGTGACCTTTTTACCCCACAGACTGAACAAAATTAAGCATTGCTTGGTAATTGGTTGAGCTAAATTGGTATTATCTAATTGTGTAGTTAAATTGAACAGCTGACAGTTATTCAACATAATTCATTTATGAAACAGTCTAACAGAAGGATGGACAAAACCAGTGAAATATCAACTGATTTGATTTGATTCTTGTCATATTTTATAACCATTTTCTAAGCTATAGTGAATAAACTGTGACAATGTTGAAGGTGTCTGAATAAATTTTGGTGTGACTGTATATTCAGCAGAAAATAGTGTAGGGTTGTTGATCCTAAAATGATGTTTATATTATTTTCATTAGAGTAACCGATGAATCATGCACAGTGAGACAACGGACATTTGTAACAAAAAACAAAACAAAAAAAACAAACAAAAAAAAAACCCTGCAAATGCAATCAGGTTTGGTGTTGTGTTTAGCGTGTGAATGAGCTCATCCAGGTGCAGTTATGCCAGTGCTGTATTTTTAGCAGTTAGAGTTTGGGAGAGTTGATGTGGCAGTGCTGTGAGTGGCTGCTCTTTGACCACAGTAAGAGCTGTTCTGTTCCAGCTCTGAGTAGGTGGACTCTCATCCACAGTTCCCTCTCTTTCTCTCCGTCTATGCACAGTATCTTTGTTTTCAGCTACCGTGCTTTGAGTTACAAAAGGTTTCCATGGGAACTAAATGGAGATCACTCAAAAAAATTAATTAAAAAAAAGTAGTTGAGACCTTGCATAGACTGTGATGTGGTGGTAGCCAGAGGCTTTGCTTTGCCATTAATTGAGTTTGTAGATGATTGACACATACATAATGAACCAACCAAAACCAGCAGCTTTGGATAATTCCCTGACCTGCTATGGAAGCTTGTTTACCGCCACAGAATAAGAAGGTGATTACGACTTTTTTTCTTGCAATTGCGAGTTTACACCAGAATTGCGTGATATAATGTCGTAATTGCGAGATATAAACTCCCCTTAGAATGGATATTTTTCCCCTTAGAATTGCGAGTTACGTCTATTGCGAGTTATAAAGTCAGAATTCCGAGATAAAAAGTCGCAATTATCTTTCAATATGTTTTATTTTGTGTCAGGAACACGCTTTTATAGACCGGCTGATTTTAAATGAACACAAATTCAGACACCGATCTCTTTCACCAAAAATTTTACTTTGCGTTTTAACATAATACATGAACAAGACTCAAAAAGTGCCTTTGGAAAGTGATCATGTGAATAACATGAAATCCAAAAACATAGTCACATTACATCTCATTACTGTAATGTGAAAAAAAGAAATTTCGTCCCGCGCTATACACTATAATGATAAATAGTACAAAAGCTGTCACTGCGCTGAAATCCTTTCAAAAAGTTTTTATATGTAACGTTTTGGTACTAATATGTACACCTTTGGTACCAAGATGTACCTTTGAGGTCCTTATATGCACTCTTTAGTTACAAAGGTGTACCTTTTGAAAGGGTATTGCCCCAGTGACAGCTTTTGTAAGTTTTTTCTCTGAGAGTGTAGTTATTGTAGGCCTAGTGATTTGGGGGCAGGAATGGTCTAACGGTTAGAGAGCACAGACTGTAAAAAAAACATGGATGACACACCTTCACTCTCTTCCATTGTAGAAAAGTCAAGCCACAATTTCCAAATATGGCACTGACATCTTGAAGCCCAAGTCACAGCAACAAATAACGAACTCAAACTAAACTTATTAAAAAAAATGAACACTTGAACTTACATCAGTGTGATACCTAAAATGACAGAAGCCATCTTTGTAAAAACAAATTATTTTAAGTATAATCTGATTGTTTAGTTTGTCTTATACAAACATGTATTATGACATATACCGCATCCAGCCACCTGGGGGCGATTAAAACGTTTTGGCTTCACTTCACTTGTTAGAGAGTCAGACTGGTAACCCGAAGGTTGCTGGTTCGATTCTCAATACCGGCTGAGGTGAATGAATGAGGTGTCCTTGAGCAAGACACCAAACCCCCAATCGCTCCCCGGGCGCCGCAATGAATGGCTGCCCGCTGCTCCGGGTGTGTGTGTGTCCATAGTTTGCAGTGTGTGTGTGTGTGTGTGTGTGTGTGTTCACTACTCACTGCTCCTAATGTGTGTGCACTAACTTGTATGGGTTAAATGCCTTAAAGATTTTTGGCCTTTCACGTGTCACTTTCATTTTTCACTTTCAGGATAAGACAAAAACACAGTTTGAAATCTGGATTCATGATGTACTCGCTCATTATATAAATTGTTCTTTTGAACAAAAAAAGTTACATAATATAACTTTAACTGTCATAAAAAAAGGATACTTAATGGTCCTAAAAATAGGCTTCATTTTCTTTGTGCGAAATATAACGCATGGGTTCGTTTTAAGTCTTATTAGCAGTGATGGCATGCAGTCTAATGTCGAGGCAGTGTCACAAATCCTGAAAAACCACATAACAATTTTTATTGCTAATCTCAAATGCCATTGAGTGTAATTGGTGAGTGTTCACTGGAGTGGGTGTGCTTTGTATAACAGCTCTCTGTGTCACTGCACTGCAGCTCTCAGCTGTATCTACTGCATTTGCATTAACTTCAGTCAGCAATCAACATTATATGACACACCAACCTATTGATATGCCTGTACCATTCTGTTTAGTTATGCATGCTATACTCTGTTTTTTTTTTCTTTTTTCTAAAATGTTTGCTTTGATCTTTTTTTAAGGTGGATCACCTTTTCCTGTTTTAAGCTAGTTTTTAAACAGTATTACAATATTTTGTATGTACTTTACAGTGTTGTAGCTATAGTACTTGAGACCTGTCTCCCTTCCAAGTCCTTTTCAAGTCTGAGTCCAAGAACAAATTATCACTGGGGAGCATGTGGACCCGGCTTGACTCGGACTCGAGACTGTGGATTAATTTTATCTGGTCTTGACTACAACACTGGTACTTCATATGATACAATCTAAACTAGATTTTTATCAAAATGCAAACAATTATTGTTTAATATTGCAGAAGAAGCATTGGGTTACAATAATTAAAGTAGTTTTAATGGGACCTGAAAAAGTCAAATAAAACATTTTCACCAAAATCAAATTGGATAATTCTTTCTATATTCAAAGACGTTTTATAGTCACCAATAGCCTGTTTGTCCAGAACATCTCCATTGATCTATTATCATCTGTCCTTTGACTTCTTCAGCACCTACAGCTGAAAAGCTTGAGTCATGTTTCTAATTTTAACCCAGCCTCTGACCTCCCTTGTGTCATGCAGAACCCAATAAAGATTCAGAACGTGCCCAGACTGCCAAGCCAGTGGGACCCTTCTTCTGAAGGAGTCAAATGCAAAGACTTACAGTCACCCTGTCATCTTGAAACTTGAGTAAGGACTAATGTACAATCTTTAATGCAACATAAACCCTGACAAGTGATCTGAGGCCTTATACAATTCAGGCTGACAAAACCAGACAAATGCCACCAGGTTTAAGAGGTACCACTAAACTCAAACTAAACTTCCTCTGTCAAATCAGGACTCGATCCTGGGTTTGCGAAGAGTTAATCAACGTGCACAGTGAAGCATTACGTTCGCACACAATACGATCCCCTGCTGGTGAAAATTAGTGCAGTATATTTCTGGGCTAATAATGAAGAGATAATTATGAGGAATATGAAGAATGAACACATATTTACATAGCAACAGGAAACACTCTGCTGTCTGGAAAGCTTGAGAGGAATGCAGAAAAATAAAATATACAAAAATATCGGTTAGTGAAAGTTATTTAATCGAGGTTTCACAACATGAAAATATAGGCTTATTAAACAAAACAAAAACTTGTATTAATTTAATAAATTATTTTTAATTACAATTATTAGTAGTTGCAACACACACACACACACACACGTTGAGTTTCCACCAGCATAATGATTTTTCTTTTGTAAAAACTGTATATTCTATCTCGTAACCCTAAACCTACCCATCACAGAAAACTTTCTGCATTTTTACATTTTCAAAAACATAACTTAGTATGATTTACAATCTATGTTACAATGCTGTTTTTCTCATGGGGACCAAAAAAAATCCCCATAAGGACAAGGATTTCAGACATTGCCAGGATGAACAGGATGAAGATGTCCAATTTCTCTCATTTTGTTTTAATATCACATTTAGTACTGCCCTTTGGAAGCAACAGAGGATGTTTCCCGAAAGACAAATTGAACAATTTACCTTCATCTTCAAATTTAAAAAGATTTCACCCCGCCCCGCCATGCCATTATCACTGGATCCCATAATTGTACCTTCATACTGTCATCGTACATTTTCCACCAATTGTCTGTGGCCTTAAAGCCGGTGACATGGCCATACTGTTCAGCAGTGTGATGTATGTTGCCCTCAACAATGGCGGACACCTAATCTCTACCAGACCCAATCACCTCTATATGCAACATTTCTACGCAGGTTTAATCTTGGAAATGCACTATGGTGCTTCCTCATACTGTCATAAACTTTTATCGAGTTGTGCTATAACTGAAAAGCGACAGATTGCACTGGCTTGGAGTACACATTTACATGCATATGAGCTGCTGTGTCCGACTCGGGATGTTGGCCAACCATTGCATTAACAAGACACTGACGATCATATAACTGTGTAGTCCTCAGGAGACCATATGACACATTTAATCATTTCATTAGATTGCATTTGACATGTGAGTAAACGTAGACCAGAACAGCAAGCCTGAGAGCAAATCAGTCACTGAATATAGAGGACATGATGGTGCAGTTTTCAAAGCTGTTAAGTCCCCAATCAAATCCCACATTTATTGGCTAAAGTAAAGGAAAAAGAAGGCTGAAATCACTTAGTCATACCGTCCTATCCATTCTCAACGTGCACAAAATTCAATTTCCACTCTTCACTGAACTCATCATTAGTCTATGCCATTTCCCCTGCACTAAAATACAGAAGCGCATCCAGTTGCAGACAAAGATTTCCTGAAAGATTGCCAGAAAATCAGCTTTAAAAATCAAGCATTATTATTATTCATAATGATGTAAGAAAAAAAACATGCAAATGTAAGCACAGCTGATTTTGTGTACAGAATATGGTTATTTAACTCATTAGCACAGATTGCCTGCTTTGAAATTGTGAACTGAGGTACAATATGCACATGTGTAAATCTTTCTCCGGCACTAAACCTGCAGCTGAGAGACCCTACAGCCCCACCACAAGGGGTTCACAGAACCCCAGCCCATTCCAAATTAAGCATTTCCTCAGTCAATAGTGCATTTAATACTTGCTATCTTAATATTCCAGTTCTGTAAATGCAAGGCAAGCTCAAGTGAAAGGTTTAGTCACCAGATGATGTTGTTGTTAACATTCAGATTTCATTGACGAGCTACATGAGTTTTAATTACGATTATGCAAGAAGACGACTGTGGCTCGCATCACTGTTCAGTTGAGAATAAAGTAGAAATGATTGCTTGAGGCATAGTTCCTTTTTTCATTTTACTGTCTGCTTTGCCACACACATACAGAATTTTAATGAGGATCTTTCCCAGCGTCTCCAAGGCATGAGTTTTGCTTCTCTTACACGCATCTCTTTTGTATTTCCAAACTTCGTTCGAACCACGCTCTCGCTCAAACATGCCAATCTCACAACGTCAATTACAGTTTCTCCGTGAATGAGAACCAAACGGAAACCAAGAACGTCAGCCCGCATAGACCTTCTTCCCCTACGGAGGATTTTATTGATCCTTAAATCTGTTGAATTAGATGGCAGCTTGAACCTTACCTATGTCTGAAGGAGCGTTTGCATGCAGCAGTCGGTTTCAGCCCGACAAGTCATGCCCTCCTATTTGGGCAGCTTGAGTGATTGCTGGCAGCTGCACAGGTGGAGGTTCACAGAGAGCTCTTTCCCATTCACCCAGGTCATTGCAGCTGGCCCCGGTGTCTTCTCGAGCAGACAGGGGGATGGGCAGCAGCTCGGACCTCTCACATCTCTGGCGGATCCCTGCCGTGTGCGTTTGCTCTTAGTGACTGCTGGATGGAACTTTCCCTGGTATTCTCCACCTTGAAGGGGTTGCATGCATTTCCCTTCCTTTTGTGAGATCCGGCGAGTGTGACTGAGATGCAGGGAGGTATAGAGCATAAACACAGGAGAGGAGAGAGAACGGGAGGCAGAGAGAGAGAGCGTGAGAGAGGGAGGGTGCAGGAGAGATATGCTTCGTTTATTGGCATAAATCAGGAAGGGAGAGAAGAGGAGGGTCTGTGGAGAGACTACAGAACATGTCAGTCTAGTCCACATTAGAACGCGTGTGTGCACATCCCAAGAGATGCTCTCTGGACATATGTGATCATCGTTAATGTTGCTTTGAAAACACTGCATGCTGGGTTTCCCTGTCTGTCCTTGTGCAGTGACACTGCTTGTACTAATAAAACACATAAACGTGCCAAGACTGGATGATCAATCACTTACACGGGCACACACACAGGGAATGCACTGAGGCAAAGAGGCTGTATGTGTCTCCTGGGAGAAAATTTACATTAAATACTTCCGCTGGGAATATGGTATTGATGTGATCTATCCTGCAGGCTGCTCTTTGAAAACCTTCTGGGAGAGCACAGAAAGAACACTAGGTTGTTAATCAAATAACCCAGCAAAACAGCATCTTTAAATACTTAAGCCAGTGCAGGATAGTGGAGTAAAGATACTTTCTGAGTGAGGCGATCTAGTGTTTCCTATTTGGCTGGGGCCTTGAAGCCAACATGGAAAGGCATTTATAAGCCATTTTACTTCCGAAATGTGACATTTTAATGAGTCAAACAGGTACTGAATGAGGCGGCGACTAATTTTTATACATCAGGATTTGATTGGATTGTTAATAGCAGTCAGTTATGGAGGTTTACAACTCTCCAGAAACACTTCCACACTTCAACCAGTTTTTAGGAAGCTTTTTGACTGGGACATGGAAGCTAAAGGTCAAGCTCAGCCTCAGTGGCATTTCAGTGTATCTCAGTGTTGACGTATGCTTTTCCAAATCACTTTTTATAGGCTTTGTAAAATTGTGCAACCCAAATTTGCAGTGCCTGTAGCAAAATTTTTGCAAAATGGTATTAAGTTGCTTCTTGCACGTTTTGCGTCAGTTTCAAAGTGAAATGTTCAGAGAATGGTGCTAAAAGTTTCATTTCCTCCTGAACAGAAGAGCATTACTATGGCTAAAAAGAAAGAAAAAAGTATGTTGGTTAATGCACTTATTGTGGTAGCCTTGAAATAAAATGTCACCAAATCTTACTATAATACTATAAACCAGTGGTGGCAGTTTTGCACAGGCTAATGGTGTTGACATGCCTGTGTGTTTAAAACTGACTAAACATGGGGAATTGAAGGTTCTGCATCAGTCATTTTAATTTGGCTTTTCAGACTTGACTAATGATGGTTGTTACCTTTTAAACGTGACTTGATGTGAAAAATAATCTTCTTTCCAAGGACAGTACTGCTTATCATTCCTTCCTTGAATACAGTGATAATGAATTAGTGAAAGTTTACCTATTACTTGTTCTCTCATCAGAGCTTCATCAGGCAGCATTCTCCACCAGTTGTAAGGATCTTGATATTGATCATTATATATTCATGAAATTACACAGACTGAATACAAACTTGCAAGGCCAGGGCTCCAACTAACCTTTTCATTAGACACAAACTAAGGAACTCACCACTTTCTTCTTCATCTGAGAGTGTGCATGGATAGGAACATGATATCACAGTCTAAATATTTGTCACATAAGTTGGCAAATTGACATGTTATCTCACCTTTGTTGTGCCATGTCAAACAATTGTCTCATGCTAACACCTCATGTTAACTCATAGTTATAAAAAAGCCAGTAGTCAGGAAATTTGAACTACTGGGTATTTCTTACCAGGTCAAGAGTAAAAATACTGTCTAGGGCCAAGTAGGCCAAGTAGAAAAAATGAAATGAATTTACCAGGCTTTTTTTTGTTTTGTTTCAAACTGGCCATTTATTCTATTAAAAGTCAGTTACTACTAATAGGCCTACAACCTGGGCAGGGTTTGTTCCCCTACAATTTGGTGGGAAATAAATCTAATTTAGCTTTTTATGATACTACTTATGATTGCAACTGCAATGTATGATATATATTTTAAGATCTCCAGGTTTACTATGCTTTGTATGTAGGTCTGCACAAAAAAAAAAAAAAAAAAAAATCATATTGTCTCAGGCCACATCTGACACTGATTTTTTATGGAACCCATTTAATATGACTATATAATAATAAAACCAATAATAATCATAATTATCATTAGTAGTAGTATTAATTATTGTTCTTAAATTATAAAAAGAAATCAAGGAAAAAATGAGTATTTAATAAAAAAAATTGCAATACTAAAATGTCTTTGCATTTGTTCATTTTGACAGCAAATTTTTATTTTGTTTTAGTCAGTCTCTGGACTAAAAAAAGCATTTAGTTCAGTCATCTGAATTGATTTAGTTTTAGTCTAGTTTTAGTTGAATAAGTCTACAATAAATGTAATCGTCCCTCCCCAACATTTTCGTTTCATACTTATTTGTTGACGAAAAGGTCATTCAGATTTTTTTGTTATAGTTTTTGTCATCACAAACTGTTTTTTGTTTAGTCATCGTCTCATTATCGTCAGTAGAAAATTCTTGTTGCTGAAAAATATGACAAATTATTTGTCAACGACCGACACTGCTTTGCATTCAAATGTTGAACCATTTTATTTAGGTGAAAAACAGATTCAGATTCTCTTTAGTTGACAGATTTATAAATTATTTATAATACGGTGTATACTATACGGAATACGGTGGGCATATACTACGAACGAGCCGATCGGACACACTGAAAACACCTGATTTGTTCATGCAAGTACATAGTACCTCTGAAACATGTAGCGTGTCAGACTTTACATTTATATAATTAAATAAATTCATGTTACTGTGTCAGGTTTAAGTTCTGTTTTTATGGACTTTCAGTTTGTTTTGTATTGTTCCCTTGTGTTCAGTTAATGTTTTCCCAGTTAATTTCCTTGGTTACTCATTACTCCCTAGTTTGTTTCAATGATTACCAATTGAGCTGTGCACCTGTGCCTTGTTCAGTTAATCATTAGTCCTGATACTCTCATCTGCATCCTCTGGGCACCGGGATACGATCAAAAAGGGGACTTTCGATTTCACAATTAAAGGGGCAGGGGCTCAAGACACATGAGTGACTGCTCAAAGAGCGTTTTTGCTCAGACGGATTTTTCTGGAACTGTTTCATTTTTTTGCAACAATGGTGCCACAGGTTGCAGACCCCTGCCATGGCCTATCACAGCCTGGTACCTGTCACGAAATGCTCAGAGACACAGGTTTAGGATCCAAATGCAGCCATTTATTGGGGGAAATCTAGAATCATAATCCAAAAGACAGGTAAATAATCAAAACCAAGGCAAATCATATGGCAAACAATCCAGATAACATGGCAGAAAACTCCAGAAAACTAGAAAGAATATCAAAATCCATTATACAGGAAACCAGAGAGAGCGCTCAGAAATGCAGTGTGACACTTACAAGACTGCGCAAAGAATGAGTGAAAATACAGGGCTTCTATAGGCAGAGTTTAACAAGATAATGAGACACATCGGAAAGTAGACACAACATAATGAATCCAGGCAAAGAGTTCTGAGCTAGCTCATCATGAACTTCATTTCCCATGAACTCAGGGAACCGAACTCAGACCACCTCCTCCAGGTAGTCTCGGTATCGATACCCAAGAACCGGGTCCGCATGATAGCGTTCACATTAGCGATTTTTCATGCGAACCGTGCCCCGAACTAAACTGCCAGTGTGAAAGCACCCTGAGGTGGATCGAGGAACCAAGGTGGAGCAGGCAGAGCAGGTAGCCAGGGCAGAGCTGATGGGACTGAAGAACATCTCAATTGAGCTGATCATACGGAACTAGAAGAAAGAGCATAGAGAGGATAGGGTTGGATTCTAGGGCCGCGTCAAAACAGGCGGAGAGTTCAGTAATGTCCTCCTTCACCATAACAGGGCAGGCGGGGCTTTCCAGATTGACCTCAGTGGTCATGACGGGACAAATTGAGAGTTCATAGGTGACATCCATAGTCATTTCTGAGCAAACAGGAAGTTCAGGGCCAACATCTGTGGTCGTATCTGGGCAAACAGGAAGTTCTGGGATAACCTACATGGTCATATATGGGCTGATTGAGAATACAGGGATAAGATCAAAAACTATGACACAGGAAACAAGAGAGACCGCTCAGAAAGGCAGTGTGACACTTAGAAGACTTTGCAAAGAATTTTTCTTATCATTATTATTCTTCTGACTTTGGCAAACAACATTTTAGTGTGCATTACCCCCACCTTCTGAAATGGAGTGTGGATCAGAATAGCCTACATTACCCGCTACAATTTCTTTTTTTGGTAACACTTTATTTTGATGGTCCCTTTTGAACATTCTGGTGACTATAAGTAACTTTGCAGCTACATGTCAACTAACTCTCATTAGAGTATTAGTGTACTGTCTGCTTAATATCTGATAACTCTTTATTGTGATGGTCTTCCAACAGACAGTCTACTGACTATAAGTAACTATGCAACTACATGTCAACTTATTCTAACCCTAACCCTACCAGTCTACTAATACTCTACTAACGCTCTAATGAGAGTTAGTAGACATGCAGGTGGAACGTTACTTATAGTCAACAGAATGTGTTAAAGGGACCATCCAAATGAAGTGAAACCATTTTTTAAAATAAATAACTAAAATAACTAAATAAAAATAATAATTCATTATTTGCTAAGAATGAATGAAAATACAGAGCTTATATAGGCAGAGTTTAACAAGACAATGAGACACAGCTGTACGTAATCACAACATAATGATATAATTAATCCAGGCAATGAGTTCTGGGAAATGAATTTCATGATGAGCTAGCCCAGGAGTCGGCAGTGTATGGCAAGCCGTTTTAACTTTTATTCATATCCAGGATATGAATTCTTGGTAAAAACAATTCAATTTTCACTAGTTAAAATAATAGTTATTGATGTCAGGAATGTATTTATTCTAATAACAATGGCCATTTTTGATATCAGAAATTACATTTCCACTAGTAACAATGCTCATTCTTGATATCCACAACAACATTTTCACTAGTTAAAATGATAATTCTTGATATCAACAATATAATTTCAACTAGTAAAAAGTATCATTCTTGATATCTGCAATTGTATTTTCACTAGTGAAATGTCACCATATGCTGCCATTCAAAATCAATTGTTGATATCAAGAATAGATTTCTTACTAGTTGAAATTCCAATTTCACATATCAGATATACAATTCTTACTAGTAAAAACCTTTATTTTTGATATCAAGAATTCAAATGTTACTAGTTGAAATGTATATTCTTAATATTTTACATTTTTTTACTAGTAGCAATTCAATTGTTGATTGAATTGTTGATATCAAGAATTCATATCCTGGAAATGAATAAAAGTTAAAACGGCTTGCCATAGTCTGTGCCCCTTCTCTCATTTACCTGCTCACTGCCTTTTCATTTCACTTGTAGGCGCCACCCGAACTTGCACATCTACACTGCTCCTTTTCCCAAACTTCAGCAGAAAAGAGCAAACTGTGCAGCCAGAAAGCCAGATGTGGAATGTTTTAGCATCTCTGATGAAGAAGATGGAAGATATTCTGAAATATTCCAGTGCCAAAGTTGTGATGTTACAGCAGGGTTACAAACCAGTTGCTCTCTCCCATCATGCGGCTTTAAAAGGCTTTATTTATAATGTTCCAACTCTTGGTCACAACCCATCTGGATGTACTGCAGTTTGCATTCCAGGTGTGTATACGACCCCAAACTGTATGCTCCACAGGGCATTCACCCATCTGGATACCACTGACCACTGTCAGGCATGTGTTATATAGTTTTTCCAGCACCTTCAAATCCATTCAGCTATCGCCACTTGGGTGCAATCTCATGGCAATGCATGCTGATGCCACCACTGTGTGCCTGTAACTATGGAAACAGATGGACAATTGTCTGATACCTGGGACCTCTGGTGGGGGAAATGTGAATCTCTGTTAATATTTGTTAATTCCCTCACTCTGCAAGTGACTGAATTAATAATTGATTGATCGGTTTAGTCACTTTTCACCATATCACAAGCAAAATACTGGCTGCATCAGAGCTCTGCGTCAAGGACTTCCTTTCTATTGTCATGGGAATAGTGCTAAAAATAGCCTGCTGATTCCAGCCAGTCAAAGCTCACAGAGCAGATAACCATGATAAGTAACAGAAAAATAAGTGTTAAAAGTCTACAGTCAGATTTGAGGTCCTGAGATCATAAACAGTATCACATTGTTTGGTTTAAACATTATGTACACATGCAGAAAGCAATATTGTTCATATTCCAAAGCTGGAAAAATACAGTGCTGCTTTTTTAATGTAGCTTCATTAAAGTCCCCCATGTTAAGCTGCACCCTACTCCAAAACTGAGGTCAGAATATTAATCAATATTAATTAATATTAATGTATGAGTGTTGAAATGTGTGGCTTTTGTAATCTGAGACCTCCGCAACAGATCTTTTTGACAGGTCACATGACTTCATAGTGTGAGGGTAAGTGTGTGATCATCCTCTATCACTAAAAAGAATCTGTTGCTGTTAGAATAATGGTAATTGGCAGAATTATAAGAATACTTTTATTAACATTTATGGCATAAATAAATCACTTAAATATTAAATACTTATAAGTATTTGCCAGACAATATTTTATTAATTTGTTTTGCTACTATAAATGACAATATTGAAATAACAATAAACAATAAGCCATTAATTTCCTTTTGGAAACAACATGATGGTGATGTAATAATGTTATATACATGCCTTTATAGTTTAAGACGGGGGGTCTTCACAAAAAGGATCATCATATTTGTCAGTCCTTTTCATCAAAAAGTTTGAAAAGCAATGGTATTAGGGTAAGGATAGTACATGTTATAATATGTATTACAGTATATGACATATTAAAGCTAAAATCAATGCATATGCATGCACATTTAATGTCTTAATGTCTTATTTAATGTAATATTTGCTTTTAACAGAACATGCTGGAACCTCACCAAATATTACCAATGAATTTCAAAATCCAGTATTTCCTCAACGAATTAACAATTTGTAAATCAAAGAAAGCATTTGATCAAGGTCCTGGTATTTTACATGACATATCCCAAAATGCCACAGATTAACCTTCATCCCTTATGCATTAATTTCGTAAATATTCCAGATCTTGCCATGCCTCCTTTCATGAAGCACATCTCTATGGGGGTAGTCAAGGAGGAATTAGACAAAACGAAAAATCACCTTTCCCTTTCAAGGGAACTTCGAGCTGCATCAAACGCTGTGGGAACGCCCCTGCGTTGTGCGTCATGAAGCACGTATGGAATCAGTCCAATAGAGAGATGAAACGTCATAGGCGGGTGACGTCATCGACCAGGAACTATAAAAGCACCCCAAAACACAAGCGCATTAGCTTCTGTGCCTTCAGTCGCGCTACATGTGAATCTGTCCCTGTGTGATATTGTCTGTCCTACATACTCTGCACCACACAAACAATTTATATATATATATATATATATTTGAGAGAATGGCGAACGAGCAGCAATTTAAGAAGTGTGTTACTCCCTGCCCGCGCTATTTAACGGGTGGGGATACACACGTTCTTTGTGTTGTTTGTTTGGGAGTGCAGCATGCCCAGTCAGCTCTCGAGGGAGCTGACTGTGAGCATTGCGAGCGTCTGCCGTTAAGGACGCTCCGCTCCCACCGAGCGCTCTTTGAGGAGAGCGGTTCGGTGCACGCTCCCCACGATTCGGGTCCCGCTTCTGTTGAAGCAGAGCGGCGGCGCTTATCGTGGGGATCGCAGATGGATCTCTCAGCGGGGGTTGAGACGGGCGCTGCCTTATCTCTCCCTTCACCTGTGAGATCCAGTGCCTAAGTCCCGAGTTCGGAAGCACGCGCTGCGGTTTCTTCCGCTCGGGTTGAGGCACCAACACTGCAGCTATCCAGTTCTGAGGAGCTGGATGTTGTCAGTGTTGAGGGAGAAGTGGAGGATTCGCCACCCCACACTCCCGAAAGTGATGAATTAATGGAGGTATTGACTAGGGCTGTTGATAAACTCAGTATTGAGTGGCCAGTGACTAGACAGGAGTCTGTTTCTAGATCTAAATTAGATGAAAGATTTTTGCCGTCACGTGTGCAGCCTCCACGCCGGTGTCTGTTGTTCTTTAACGATCTCCACACTGAGGTGTCGAGATCGTGGAAGAAACCGGTTTCATATAGAATATTTAGTCCCCAGACATCTACATATTCTAATATAATGGGGGCTAAATTTTATGGTTATGGCGCTTTGCCTCGCGTGGAAGAGACGCTCGCGAGCCATCTCTCTCCCGAGGCGGCGTCATCTTTTAAAACACCGGTATTACCCACCAAGTCCCTCAGAAATACATCTGCTTTGGGGGGTAAAGCGTATTCGGCTGCAGGTCAGGCTGCATCATGCCTGCATACAATGTCAATCTTGCAGGCATACCAGGCTGACCTGCTAAAGGACGTGAGTGAGAGTGAGGAAGTCAGTGCTGACGTAATTCGAGAACTGCGTCAGGCTACTGATTTATCCCTGCGCGCCACCAGAGAATCGGCCAAGCTAATGGGTCGATCTATGGCAGCTCTGGTGGCCGCAGAAAGACATCTTTGGTTAAATCAAACTAACATGAAAGAGAAAGAAAAAACGTTTCTTTTAGATGCTCCTCTCTCTCCTTCGGGGTTATTTGGCGAAGCTGTTAATTCTGTTATGGACAAATTCCAGGAAGAGAAAAAACAAGCTGCAGCTTTCAAAAAATTTCTCCCGTTAAAAGTTCACGTCTCTGGGGCTGCTGGGCGGGAGCAGCCCCGGCCGTTTACAAGTTCATCTCATAGAGCGCAGCAGAAGCAGAGTGTCGCGTCTCGTGCTCCCCCTGCTGGACAGTGGGCTCAGGTGCGGCACTCTCAGCCGAAGCCTTCTAGCAATAGGCCTGATCTGAGGACAGTGTTATTGTCTAAGAAGGCTTCGGCTAAGAAGAAGTTCTGACGCCGAGGCGTTCAGGATGCTGAGGGTGGTCCCCACCGAGGCGGAAAGGAGTTCACCTCTCTTTACGGTGCCCATTCTTCCTCGGTGCCCTCAGGGGGCCGTTCTGCCAACCCCGCCTTTATGCCGGGGCGTAGACGGTCCCAGCGAGCGCTTTCCCGAGGGACGCTCGCTCCCTCTGAGGAGGGTTTCAGAGCAGTCAAACCAGTCGTTCCCTGCCGGTGCGCCATTACAGGGCGCTGTGTTTGCTGCTCAAGTTACACCAGAGGCCAGTCTCGAGAGGCTGGTACCCTTAGTAGATTTTCTGGCAGAGTGGAAAAGCCTTCCGAGAATATCTCATTGGGTCCTGCAGACAGTAGAAAAGGGTTATGCTATCCCGTTCAGGTGTCGTCCACCGAAATTCAGAGGGGTTCTGCACACAGTGGTGGGCCCCGAGCAGGCTCTGGTATTGGAACAAGAGGTGAAAACGCTCCTTCAAAAGGAGGCTATAGAACGGGTTCCTCCTCCCAGTTTGGAGTCAGCCAAGAAGGATGGGGGGTTGCGTCCAATTTTAGACCTGCGCCTATTGAATCGCTCGGTAGGGAAGCTAAAATTCAAGATGCTCACTATCAAGCAGATCGTGTCTCAAATCAGATCCGAGGACTGGTTTGTCACGATAGATCTAAAGGACGCGTACTTCCACATTTCCATCCTTCCACAACACAGGAAGTTCCTGAGGTTCGCCTTCGGGGGCGAGGCGTACCAATACAGGGTTCTTCCATTTGGCCTAGCCTTATCTCCCCGCACTTTCACGAAATGCATGGATGCAGCACTAGTGCCTCTGAGGCTTCAGGGCGTTCATATTCTCAACTATATCGACGATTGGTTGATTTTAGCTCAGACGGAGCAGATGGCGGTTCGGCATCGAGATGTCGTCCTTGCTCATATCAGAAAGTTGGGGTTGAGGCTGAACGCAAAGAAGAGTGTATTATCTCCTTCCCAGAAGACCACTTTTCTGGGTGTCGTTTGGGATTCGGTCTCGATGCGGGCGTGACTCTCTCCGACCCGCATCGCTTCGATTCTCTCAGCCGTGAAACAAGTAAGGCTAGGCCAGCTACTCACTGTGAAGCAGTTTCAGAGACTGTTGGGTCTGATGGCAGCAGCGTCCAACGTTTTACCTTGCGGCCTGTTGTACATGAGACCGTTGCAGTGGTGGCTCAGGACCAAGGGATTCTCCCCGAGGGGAAATCCGCTCCGCTTGATCAAAGTCACGCGGCACTGCCTTCGTGCTCTGGTCATGTGGAAAGAAACTTGGTTCCTGTCCAAAGGTCCGGTGCTGGGGGCTCTTTGTCGTCGCGTAACGCTAACGACGGATGCTTCCCTCACAGGGTGGGGGGCGGTCATGAGTGGTCGTCCAGCCCAAGGTCTGTGGCAGGACCATTATCTTCTTTCTTGGCACATAAACTGCCTGGAGATGTTGGCGGTGTTTCAGGCTCTGAAGCACTTCCTAGCAGACCTGAGAGGTCATCATGTGTTAGTTCAGTCACACAACATGTCGGTGGTCTCTTATATCAATCATCAGGGGGGCCTGCGGTCTCGCCGGCTTTACAAGTTGGATCGTCAGATCCTCCTGTGGTCCCAGGGGAAGCTACTATCACTGAGAGCAATGTATCTTCCCGGGTATTTAAATGTGGTAGCGGACTCCCTGTCAAGGCAGGGGCCGAGGCCGGGGGAATGGAGACTCCACCCCGAGGTGCTGGAGCTCCTTTGGTTGAGTTTCGGTCGCGCCGAGGTGGACCTATTCGCTTCCAAGGAGACCACGCATTGTCATCTGTGGTTCTCCATCAGTCTTCCAGCCCCTCTGGGGTTGGACGCTATGGTACAGCCGTGGCCGAGGTCACGCCTGTACGCCTTTCCCCCGATTGCTCTGCTACCAGGAGTTCTGGAGAGGGTTCGCCGGGACGGGGTCAGCCTACTATTAGTAGCCCCGTTCTGGCCGGCCCGAGTATGGTTCATGGACCTGATTTCTCTCCTGGACGGCTCTCCTTTGGAGCTCCCGGTCAGGAGGGATCTACTCTCTCAGGCGGGCGGCACGATATTTCACCCCCGCCCAGAGCTGTGAAAGTTGTGGGCTTGGCCTCTGAGGGGGCCCAGCTCATAGATTCTGGTCTCTCAACTGAGGTTGTTGAGACCATTCTTCACTCCAGAGCTCCATCCACGAGGAAGCTTTATGCCTTGAAGTGGAAACTTTTTACTTCTTGGTGTGGAGAACACCTGCAGGACTCAGTTAACTGCCCAGTGGGTGCAGTGCTGGATTTCCTGCAGGAGCGCTTCTCCACAGGGTTATCCCCCTCCACACTGAAGGTGTATGTGGCGGCACTAGCTGCTTACCACGTCCCTTTTAGTGGAGTTTCTCTTGGGAGACACCCACTTATAACTCGTTTCCTCCGTGGTACTTTGAGGCTGAGGCCAGCAGTTCGTACGAGGGTGCCGACCTGGGATCTAGCCGTTGTATTGGAAGGTCTTTCCCTAGCTCCTTTTGAGCCCATCGAAGAAGTTCCTGAGAAGTTTCTCACTTTTAAAACTATCTTTCTACTTTCTATCTCTTCTTTAAAAAGAATCGGAGATTTAAAGGCTCTGTCGGTTTCACCCTCATGCCTGGAATTTTCGCCTGGCATGGTTAAGGCTTTTCTGCATCCTAGACCAGGGTACGTTCCCAAGGTCCCTACTAATGTTGTTAGACCTACGGTTCTGCAGGCTTTCTGTCCTCCTCCATTTATGTCATCGGACCAGGAGAAACTTAATTTACTCTGCCCTGTTAGGGCGTTAGACGCCTATGTCCACAGAGCTGCCCTGTGGAGAAAATCGGAACAACTATTTGTATGTTTCGGACCACCCAGGAAAGGGTGTCCTGCGTCTAAACAGAGAATGAGCAAGTGGGTGGTTGAGGCTATCTCACTTGCTTATGAGTCGGCTGGCCAGCCTTCACCTTTGGCTGTTCGAGCCCACTCTACCAGGAGTATGGCTGCTTCTAAAGCTTTATTGTCAGGAGTTTCCCTGAGTGATGTTTGTGATGCGGCTGGATGGTCTTCACCGCATACTTTTATTAGGTTCTATGACCTAGACCTAAGCTCTACCCCCGGGGCACAGGTGCTCTCGTCCTCTGTGCGCTAGTCTCACATGGCGGTCATTTGGTCCTATGGCGACGTGGGTATTCGCGTTCCCACAGCGTTTGACGCAGCTCGAAGTTCCCTTGAAAGGGAACGTCTCGGTTACGTATGTAACCCTAGTTCCCTGATAGGGAACGAGACGCTGCGTCGTTCCGCCATACTCCCGGCACTCCCGTTAGCGCTCCTTCAGGCCTATCAGAAGCTAATGCGCTTGTGTTTTGGGGTGCTTTTATAGTTCCTGGTCGATGACGTCACCCGCCTATGACGTTTCATCTCTCTATTGGACTGATTCCATACGTGCTTCATGACGCACAACGCAGGGGCGTTCCCACAGCGTTTGACGCAGCGTCTCGTTCCCTATCAGGGAACTTGGGTTACATACGTAACCGAGACGTTACTTTTACACTGCTCATGTGATGTTGATGTATTTCTATTAGCTTTGGATTTCACCCCAGTGGCTAATGTTTCACATTGTCAGATTTCTGACAGTTGTTATTCTTTTATGTATAAACAGAAGAGCCAAAACCCATTGTTTATGTTTATAATGAAACGGCTGCCCTTGCAGGATGCCTGCGCATGGACACTTTATCAGTGCTTTGCATGCTGATGGGGACCAGCACTGTTTCTGTTATCAGGACAGACATCTGGCTAAAGCATTCAGCCAATCTCTTGAGAAACATGTGGAGATGACTGTCCTAACTGATGAACATTTGCATGTGAAAATGTTTGGTCAAGCTGATTGTTGATTCTTGTGCCTAGATGCAAACTGATTGACAATAAAATAAATTTGCAGCTTTAATCCATCAAAGGCTCAGACATGGAATACTGCATAAAAGCTGAACTAAAATATACCGTGTTTGCACAGAACTTGGAGGTAACAATGTAAAATATCCATATATTTATCATTACACTCTCAAAAATAATGGGGCGGTACCCTTCTAGGAGGTATAAAAAGGTATATGTTTACTCAGATATATTTCTCCAGACCCCTTCCTTACTTATGATTTCAAACCACAGAAAATGATAAAGATGGATAGGTGGTTTGTTGATGTTGTTCAATTTGATTAAATCGTTTCTTTGAATCATTTCATTTTATGGATTCTTTTTCATTCCAAATGGATTCACAAAATAGTCTGAAATCATCACAAATCTGACTCAAAAGAGAAGTGCCTCAGATGGGTTTCCACGGGAACATCTAAACAAAAGAGACTGACAATGTAAGCTGAAAATGGGTTTTTGGCTTAAAAATAGCAAAATGCTGATCGGGTTAGATTTGTTAATGTGATAGAAGTCACCCAATAATGGGAAGAATTGTTTATATTTGTGAAAACATCATCTGCTGAATATTTCCATTGTTCCAATATGCCATCTGTTTAATATAATGTTCTTGCAAGCTGTGCTGTGTGAATCCATTATGGCCAGATACAGCCATAAAAACGTCAAAAAAAGTAAATAAACTGCATAGGTAACATTCAAAGGTAATATGGCATGTGTACATAGGCCTAACAAAACAGTATATTTACACAGTATAACAATATAAAAACAGTATAAAAACATGCTAGCAGCCAAACATAATGTAGACATTACTTAAATGTAATATATTCTATTATTGTTGAGGCAGAGGCATGCTAGCAGGTTTTCTCTTCATTGAAAGGCCAAGAGGTCATGCATTATTGTCACGATTTGGTCTTGTCTTGGTCAGGTTTCTTGTCTTTGTCATGTTTCATGTCTTCTTCTTCTTTGGATTTTTACGGCAGCTGTCATCCATTGAGTTGCATTACTGCCAGGCTTTATCTACCCTTTGCTTTCACTCATACTACATCCGCCTATCTAATCCAGTCCCCCTCAAAAAACCAAATAACCATTTCCTACCCTCCACACTCCCTCCATACTCCAATAAACTTTTTACTGTATTATCTACCCTTCCTATATTTTTTAACTGTGTTATAATTTCTTGTCTTTCCTGATTAAATTTCCTGCACTTTGTAAGAACATGTTTTACTGTGTCAGCCTCCTGACATTGTTCACACATTCCTGTATGATGTTTTCCTATAATTAAAAGTGTGCTATTAAGATTACTATGCCCTATTCTCAACCTCATGTTTCATGTCTGTCATGTGATCCCCTGTTCTAGTCATGTGGTTCATCTCTGGCCAAGGGACCATAGGTGTGACCAGACCATGACCTGGCATGTTTGGTATCGTTGGACTCGGCAAGGATTCAGGAGTCTAAGGAGGTCACTCCTGTGAAAACGCTGACTTGAAACTTCTCAGGCTCCTTCAGAACATTGTGCCGATGGCGCATACTGAGTTCCCTTTCGAGGGAACTCAACACTGCGTCGAGATCGACACTTTGGGGACGCTCCCTAAGCGTGCGCCTCTGAAGTATGAATAAAACTAATCCAATCCTGATTGGTGTTGCGTCGTGACGTAACATGTGACGGCATACCCGGAAGTATAAAAGTGACGCTGTCACAACACACACTAGCTTTCGCTCTTCAGCAAGCGCTCTGTGTATGAAACTGTCAGTCTTATTTGGTGTTGTTTGTCCCTATATCTATATATCTATATATATATTATGGCCAGTGAGCAGTTCAAGAAGTGTGTGCATCCTTGCCCTTGTTATATTACGGGTGGGGATGCACATTCTTTGTGTGTGAATTGTTTGGGAGCGCAGCACGCACGGGCAGCTCTCGAGGGAGCTGCTTGTGTTATCTGTGAAGCACTTCCCTTTAGAGTGCTGCGCTCCCGGCTGGTGTGCTTTGATGAGCACGGTCAGGCTCACGCTCCCCGCGGTTCTAGTCCCGCGTCTGTTGAGGCAGCGCGGCGATTGAGATCGTGGGGCTCGCAGCGGGATCTTTTAGATGAGAATGAGGCTGCTGAGGCACCTTCTCATTCTTCGTCTGAGGATCCCGTAGCCCCTGAGAGTGGTCCAGGAGCCCGCATCGCGGCTTCTCCTGCCCACGATCAGGTCCCAATGCTTGAGCTCTCTGCTTCTGAGGAAGTAGATGTGCTCAGTATTGATGCCGATGACCGTGATTTTGGCGCGCCAGTTCACGGCCAAGCGTATAGAGGTTGTGACTCGTGCAGTGGCTAGACTTTATATTAGCTGGCCACATGATGAGCAGGAAACGCAAGCAAAAAGTAAGCTTGATGAGCGTTTCCTGCAGCATAGAGCACAACCTCAGCGCCGGGGTTTGCCGTTTTTCCCCGATCTCCATTTTGAGATCTCGAGATCGTGGGATAAACCGCACTCGTCCCGTGTTTCCAGTCCCAGTGTTTATAGCAATGTTGTGGGTGTACGGGACAGGGATTATGGGAAGATGCCTAAGGTAGAAAAGGCTTTAGCAGGTTATCTTTCCCCTGATTCGGCATCTTCCCTGGAAACCCCGGCGCTGCCTAGTAAGCCCTGTAGAGTTACATCTGCTTTAATAGGCAGGGCTTACATGGCGGCAGGTCGGGCTGGTTCATGTCTGCACTCTATGGCTATCTTGCAGGCATACCAGGCCGATCTCCTGAAAGATTTGGATGAGGGGGAGGGGCTAACTCCTGAAGATATTTTAGAGTTAAGGAGGGCCACAGATTTGTCTCTCCGGGCCACAAGAGAGACGGCCCGTGCCATTGGCCGCTCTGTGGCAGCTATGGTAGCTACGGAGAGACATCTGTGGCTGAGCCTATCTGGTATCAAAGATGGAGATAGATCTTTTCTGCTGGATGCACCGCTCTCGCCTTCTGGCCTGTTTAGTGACGCCGTTACATCGGTCGTCGACAGGGTTCAGGAGGCGAAGAAGCAATTTGTGGTGTTCCAGCAGTACCTCCCCCGTAAGGCAAATCCAAATCGAGTAGGGTGGGGCCGAGTGATTAGCCCCAGCCATCAGCCAGCTTCTCACACCGAGCTGAGCAGAGAGAGAGTGTTTCCTCTAGAGCCCCTCCTCCTGGAGCTTGGCAACAGAGGAAGCACTCTCAGAAATCGAAGTTCTCCAGCCAGAGAGGCGACCTGAGGGAAGTCTTTCAGGCCAGGAGGGCTTCGGGAAGAGGTCCTGACCGAAGTGGTAGGACCTCTGAGGGCTGTTCCCTCCACTGCAGGGCAACCGAGGTTGTTTTCGCAGCGGAGCCCTTTGGGAAACGATGTAGATTGCCCGCCGTCAGCGACGTTTCGGGCCGCATCTTTTTCCAGCAAAAGTATTCTAATAAAGAAAAAGCATCAGTTATGGTTAAAAGAACCGTATCGACTACAGCCTGCCGGTATTCCGCTTCAGGAAGTCGAGAAAGATGCTCGAAAAACACCAGAGGCCAGTCTCGAGAGGCTGGTACCCCTAGTAGATTTTGTAGAGGCATGGTATCATCTCCCCAACATATCTGCGTGGGTCCTGCATATAATGGAGCTGCAGTTTGCGCACGGCCCCCCCAGGGTTTAAATTGGGGTGGTGCAAACTACAGTGGTTCCAGAGCAGGCTCAGGTGATGGAACAAGAAGTACAGACTCTGCTACTAAAGGAAGCCATGGAACGTGTTCATCCTTTAGACAGGGGGTCCGGGTTTTACAGCCGGTACTTTATAGTTCCAAAGAAGGATGGGGGGTTAAGGCCAATTCTAGATCTCAGGGTTTTGACCCGATCTCTAAGGAGGTTCGGGTTCAAAAAGTTAACCATTCCTGCAGTTCCGAGGACTGGTTTGTCACGATAGATCTAAAGCACGCCTATTTTCTCATCTCCATCCTTCCATGTCACAGGAGATACCTGAGGTTTGCTTTCAGGGACGAAGCTTACCAATATTGGGTTCTTCCGTTCGGCCTAGCACTCTCTCCCCGCATGTATGGATGTAGCCCTTGCTCCACTGAGACTTCAAGGCATTCATATATTGAATTATCTCGACGACTGGCCCATTCTGGCCCGGTCTCGAGAAATGGCAGTTCGGCATCGAGATGTCGTCCTTGGCCACATTCAGAAATTGGGGTTGAGACTCAAGAGTGTGCTAGAACCATCCCAGTGCACGATATTTTTTTTGTTTGGAATCGTGTGGAGCTCGATTACGATGCAGGCACGAATGTCTCCCGCACGTATCGAGTCAATTCTGGCGATGGTATCTGGGTTAAGGCTGGACCAGGCCATCACTGTGAAGCAATTTCAAAGAATGCTGGGCCTCATGGCAGCGGCATCCAACATCATTCCTTTGGGCCTTCTGCACATGAGGCCCATTCAGTGGTGGTTAAAAACCAAGGGGTTTTCTCCCAAGGAGAATCCGTTTCGTATAATCAGAGTAACGCGCAGTTGCCTTCGTTTTCTGAATATATGGAAGAAACCTTGGTTCCTATCCCAAGGGCCAGTACTGGGAGTGTCGTGTCGCCGGAAATCCGTTTCGACAGACGCTTCCCTCACTGGCTAGGGCGCGGTCATGGACGGCCGCTTTGCCAGGGGTCTGTGGCAGGACCATCATCGTTCTTGGCATGTAAACTGCCTAGAGATGATGGCTGTGTTCAGGGCTTTGAGGAGCTTCCTCCCAGACATCAAGGGTTACCATGTCTTAGTACGATCCGACAATACGTCGGTGGTAGCCTATCTGAACCGACAAGGGGGACTCAGATCGCGCCCTCTGTGCAGACTGGTGCATCTGATTATTCTTTGGTCCCAGGGGAAAATACTGCCTATAAAGCCAATGTATATTCCGGGGGTTCAGAATCAGGGAGCAGACATCCTGTCGAGGCAGGGGCTGAGGCCCGGGAAATGGAGACTTCATCCAGATGTGGTGAAGTTGATATGGGAGAGGTTTGGACCAATGGAAGTGGATCTGTTTGCGTCTCGAGAGACGTCCCACTGTCCACTTTGGTTCTCCCTCTCACTTCCAGCCCCTCTGGGGTTGGATGCCATGGTACAGGCCTGGCCGAGGCTTCGCCTGTACGTTTTTTTTTTTTTTTCCCCGATCGCTCTGCTCCCGGGAGTCCTGGAGAGGGTCCGTCAGGAGGGCATCAGTCTTCTTCTGGTTGCCCCAATGTGGCCGACCCGAGTATGGTTTTCAAACATAGTATCACTCCTGATAGCTCCGCCATGGCAGATTCCTCTGAGGAGGGATCTGTTGTCTCAGGCGGGGGGCACAATTCTCCACCCTCAGCCAGAGCTGTGGAAATTGTGGGTCTGGCCTCTGAGGGGGTTCAGTACCTGAATGCTGGTCTATCAGCTGGAGTGGTTGAAACTATACTTAGCTCCAGAGCTCCGTCTACTAGGAGATTATATGGCCTCAAGTGGAATGTTTTTGCCACTTGGTGTAGAGAACGTGAGTTAGATCCAGTAAACTGCCCGGTGGCTTCAGTTCTGGAATTTCTTCAAGATCGGTTCTCTGCGGGTCTCTCCCCTTCCACGCTTAAGGTGTACGTGGCAGCCATTGCAGCTTTCCACGCTCCATTAAGTGATGGGCCTCTGGGGAGGCACCAGTTGGTCATTCGGTTTCTCCGCGGTACTTGGAGGATGAGGTCGGCAACCAGGTCTAGAGTTCCTGCTTGGGACCTGGCTATAGTTCTGGAAGGGTTATCCCTGGCCCCTTCGAACCTCTAGAGTCGGCTTCGCCTAAGGATTTAACGCAGAAAATGGTTTTTCTCTTCGCCATTACCTCACTTAAGAGGGTGGGAGATCTCCAAGCCCTGGAACTCCAGCTTGCTTGGAGTTTGCCCCTGGCAGAGTAAAGACCTTTTTGCACCCGAGTCCGGGCTACGGCCTAAGGTTCCTTCGAACACGGCTCGGTCTTTAGTCCTTCAGGCATTCCATCCTCCACCTCATGTGTCGGCAGAAGAAGAAAGCTTCATTTGCTCTGCCCCGTCAGAGCTTTGAGCGTGTACCTTGAGAGGTCCTCTTCTTGGAGAAGGTCGGACCAGTTATTAGTATGTTTTGGGTCACCTAAGAAGGGGCTCCCGGCATCCAAGCAGACTATTAGTAATTGGATAGTCCAGGCTATTACTGCGGCTTACAAGGTGCGCGGTTTGCCTTCACCTTTAGCCGTCAGGGCCCATTCAACTAGAAGCATGGCTTCTTCTAGGGCCCTTCTTTCGGGAGTACCTCTACAGGAGATCTGCGAGGCAGCCGGTTGGGCTACTCCGCATACTTTTATCAGGTTCTACAGTCTCCACCTTCCAAGTACGCCTGGCGCACACGTGCTCAGTCCTTGCTGAGTGCCTAGACAGTTTCACTCCGGGACAGGCCTATTCGGTGCGTGGCCTAGTGGGCACTCGTTCCCCAAAGTGTCGATCTCGACGCAGTGTTGAGTTCCCTCGAAAGGGAACGTCTCGGGTTATGACTATAACCCTTGTTCCCTGAGAAGGGAACGAGACACTGCGTCGTTCTGCCACGCCCCTCGAGGCCTTTGAGCGTCTTGCTTCATCGCGAGGCTAGTGTGTGTTGTGACAGCGTCACTTTTATACTTCCGGGTATGCCGTCACATGTTACGTCACGACGCAACACCAATCAGGATTGGATTAGTTTTATTCATACTTCAGAGGCGCACGCTTAGGGGGCGTCCCCAAAGTGTCGATCTCGACGCAGTGTCTCGTTCCCTTCTCAGGGAACAAGGGTTATAGTCATAACCCGAGACGTTTTTTTGAGATACACAAATGTTCTCATAAACTATCATGGCACCCTGGACAAAGACACTGCATCCCAATTTTTATCAAATTAATGGTTGGGTGTGGTTATAGCCATTTTCATGATTTCCCCCCTGTTATAGCGCCACCAAGTGGCAAATCGTCACGATTTTATTCATGTGACCTTAGATTGAGCTCATAAATATGTGTCCTGAGTTTAGCGAATATATCTCTTTTCGTTCACAAGTTATAGCCGTTTTAGTAAAAGTAGCCCCGGTCACATCGAACATTTTGGTTCCCCTTAGCGACCGTGAATTGAAATTTCGAATTCTTTTGATTATTGATAATCACTCTCCATAGAATATGTTTCCAGTGGTTTGGTTCCGATCAGGCCAAACACCTAGGAGTAGTTTGCAAAAGTAGGTTTTTGAAAAAAACTCGATTCACTCGAAATTGGCGCAAGAAGGGCAAGCAAATCTATGGCATACTTTTTGTCCGACTTGAGCCAAGGATTCCAACGATATAAGATACTTGAGTCTACGCCTAACAGTTCAGGAGTTATGAGCCATTTCGTTCTTGTGACAGGTGTAGCGCCCCCGTCAGGCTGTTCAGGGCCTTGGTGACGTTGTAGTATGGCCTTGGTGAGTACTATCAGCCCTCAAATTTTCAAGTCTCTACAACTTACGTTGGTCTGGTCTGCCTGATCAGTTTTAGATGGAGAATGCTGCATCATGGGAAAATTAACAATAACAATAGGGTTTCAGTGCTTTGCGCTTGAACCCCTAATAAAAAGGGCATAAAAAAGGCCTATAAAAAAACTATAAACGTACTTAAACCATAATACCTCTACTGATGGCCCAATCTCCGTAAAAGTGTGCACGCTTCTTTAGAATAATATGGCACACATGCTCAGCTAATTTGGTGAAATTCTGCGCAGAGCAAGCCATTTATCAGACATCCATAAAAGTTTCCAAGCTTCTTTAGGATCACGTGACGCATGCGCATGCCTGATTTGGTGAGGTTGTATGCAAATCAGGCAGGAAGAGTGCCACTTTCAGCCATTTCTTGGGATTTGCCATAGATATACATCATTTTGACACCTTTTTAACAGTAATTGTGCCACCAAGTGGCCACTCGCAATGTCCTATTTCACAAGACCTTACATAGGTGTGCAGAGTTTGGCGAAAATATCTTGTTCCGTTCACAGGTTATAGTCAATTTAGTAAAAGTGGCTATTGACAGCCAGACTATTGACAATCAGACTCCTGTTCGCATAAGTAGGTTTTTGGAAAAACCCAAAATACCCAAATATTTTCCTAGGTTAGACAAGCGCTTTTTGACTTCTAATTTATCATATCCATCACGGGCCCTTCCATTTTTTCCTGATCTACATGGTGAGCTATGTAGATTGTGGAATAGACCATACTTTTCCCGTCTCTTCAGTCCCCAGGTCCATACATATTCAGATATAAGGGGACTGAAGGAACATGGTTATGGGTCGATGCCCCTGGCTGTACAGACGCTCGCGAGCTATCTGTCTCCCGGTTCTGCATCTTCCCTGAAGGCTCCCTTGCTGCCCACTAAACCTTTAAAAACACATCTAATTTAGTTGGCAAAGCTTATACGGCAGCAGGTCAAGCCGGAGCCTGTCTTCCCACTATGGCAGTGCTTCAAGCCTATCAGGGAGACGTGTTGTTGGATCTGGATAATAGTGGGGTGGTGGAAATTCGAGAACTTCGTCGGGCCACAGATCTATCTCTCAGGGCTACGAAGGAGAGCGCTCGTGCTATTGGGCGGTCTATGGCAGCCCTCGTAGCTACTGAGAGGCACCTCTGGTTAAACGTAGCATAAATAAAAGAGAAAGATCTGGCTTTTCTGTTAGATGCTCCATTTTCTCCTACTGTTTTTTTGGCGACTCAGTAAATGCAGTCGTTGAAAGATTTCAAGAAGCTAAAAAACAATCAGAGGCTTTCAAGAAATGTCTCCCTCGCCGGGTGCAGCCCCCTAGGGATGCTGGGCATGAGCATCCCCGGCTGAGCTCCTCATATGGTGCACAACAGAAAGAGAGTGTTGCGTCTCGTGCCGCTCCTAATAAGTCATGGGGCCGAGCCGACACTCTCAGCCGAAGTCTTCTAAGCCAGTGGCCAGTGTCAAGAGACTGGTACCCTTAGTAGATTTTCTGACAGAGTGGAAGACTCTGCCGAATATATCCCCATGGGTCCTGCAGATAATAGAGAAGGGTTACAGAATCCAGTTTGGTTCTCCTCCACCTCGTTACAATGGGGTGTTACTCACGTTAGTGCATCCTGAGCAGTATCTGGTAATGGAGCAAGAAGTAGAGTCTCTATTAACAAAGAGAGCTATAGAGCAGGTGTTCTCGCCCGACAGAGAATCTGGGTTTTACAGCCGCTACGTTATTGTTCCGAAAAAT
Source organism: Meda fulgida (assembly GCA_030578275.1). Lineage (NCBI taxonomy): Eukaryota > Metazoa > Chordata > Actinopteri > Cypriniformes > Leuciscidae > Meda > Meda fulgida. Next base: position 4,917,292 of record CM060629.1, on the reverse strand, counting down.
GATTTTTCCGTCCCATTTTAGATCTTCGTCTGTTGAATCGTGCTGTCATGACACTCAAGTTTAAGATGCCCACACTCAAACTGATTGTGACTCAAATCAGATCCGAGGACTGGATTGTCACGATAGACCTAAGAGGCGCTTACTTCCATGTCTCCATCCTCCTTCAACACAGGAATTTTCTGAGGTTTTCTTTCGGGGGAAAAGAATACCAATATCGGCTGCTTCCATTCGGTCTAGCTCTATCACCCCGCACGTTCACGAAGTGCGTAGATGCAGCTCTGGCCCCGCTCAGGCTGCAGGGCATAAGCATTCTGAACTACATCGACGACTTCAGAGCGGAATCAGAGCAGTTAGTGGTTCGGCATCGAGATATGTCGTTCTCGCTCACATGAAAAAATTGGTGTTGAGACTCAATGCCAAGAAGAGAGTGCTTTCTCCACTGCAGAGAACCACTTTCCTTGGTGTGGTATGGGATTCATTCACAATGCGAGCCACACTTTCGCCCATTCATATAGCTACTATCATTACAGCCACAAAATAGTTGAAGCTAGGCCAGTCACGCACTTTGAAACAGTTCGAGAAACTGTTGGGCCTCATAAATGCAGCATCCAATGTGATACCCTTTGGCCTACTGTACATGAGACCCTTGCAGTGATCCAGTGTTGGGAGCTCTTTGCCATCGAGTTCCTCCCTCGACAGATGCTTCCCTCACCGACTGGGGAGCGGTAATGGAAGGCCGCTCAGCTCAGGGTCTGTGGAGGAGTCATCATCTTTCTTGGCACATAAACTGCCTGGAGATGATGGCAGTCTTTAATGCATTGAGACATTTCCTGCCAGACCTGAGAGGCCATCATGTGATTGTCCTCCTCGACAGCCTTTCCTTGGAGATCCCGATCAGGAGAGACCTTCTGTCTCAGGCTTTGGCCTCTGAGGGGGCCCAACTCATAGAGATTGGTCTCTCAACTCAGGTTGTTGAGACCATCCTAAGCTCCAAAACTCCAGCTACGAGGAAATTATATGCACTAAAGTGGAGAGTTTTTACTTCTTGGTGTCACCAGCATCAGTGAGATCCAGTTAACTGTTCAGTTAGTACAGTACTTGAGTTACATTTACATTTTACATTTAGTCATTTAGCAGACGCTTTTATCCAAAGCGACTTACAACTGAGGACTAAACCAAGCGAGTCATCGTGAAGAGACAAAAACAACGCAAGAAGTGCTCAAAATACAAAGTTTGGATATTGCTCGGAGTAGCATAAGCCAGAAAAGCAGGGATTTACAGGAAAAGGTTTTTATTTTTTATTTTTATTATGTTAAATGCTCACGGAAGAGATGAGTTTTCAGTTGTCTTTTGAATGCTGTCAGGGATACTGCATTCCGGATGAGGGTGGGCAGATCATTCCACCAGCATGGCACCGTGAATGAGAATGTTCTGGAGAGTGATTTTGAGGCTCTCTGTGATGGTACCAAGAGCCGTAGCTCATTGACTGATTGTAGGCTTCTGGTAGGGATGTAGACTTGTAGAAGTGAGTGGAAGTAGGAGGGAGCTGATCCTGAGATCAGTCTGTAAGCAAGTGTCAACACCTTGAACTTGATGCGAGCAGCAAGTGGTAGCCATTGCAGAGAGATAAACAGAGGAGTGACGTGGGCCCTTTTGGGCTCGTTGAAGACCAGACGAGCTGCAGCATTCTGGATCATTTGTAGAGGTTTAGTTGCACATGCTGGAAGTCCGGCCAGGAGAGCATTGCAGTAATCAAGCCTAGAAATGACCAGGGCCTGGATGAGGAGTTGTGTTGCATGCTCAGTTAGGAAAGGCCTGATCTTCCTGATGTTGTGCATAGCAAACCTGCATGATCGAGCTGTCGTTGAGATGTGGTCTTTGAAGGTCAGCTGATCATCAAAGATTACTCCAAGATATCTGACTGAACTTGATGGGGTGATTGAGGAAGAATCTAGCTAGATGGAGAAGTCGTGCTGTAGTGACGGCTTGGCAGGGAGGAAGAGAAGCTCAGTCTTTGCCAGGTTGAGCTGTAGGTGATGTTCCTTCATCCATGCCGAGATGTCCGCCAGACAGCTTGAGATCCGTACAGCTACTGTGGGATCATCTGGTTGAAATGAGAGGTAGAGCTGGGTGTCATCAGCATTGCAATGGTAAGAGAAGGCATGTGCCTGTATGATGGGTCCTAGTGATGTGGTGTAAATGGAGAGGAGGAGCGGTCCAAGAACTGAACCCTGGGGAACACCTGTGGTTAGTTGATGTGCTTTGGATACCTCTCCTCTCCATGTGACCCTGAAGGACCTATCTGTGAGATAGGACTCAAACCAGTGGAGAGGAGTACCTGTGATGCCCAGTGACGAGAGGGTGGACAGAAGGATCTGATGGTTCACAGTGTCAAAGGCAGCAGACAGATCCAGGAGGATGAGAACGGATGATTTGGAAGCAGCTTTTGCGATCCGCAGGGCTTCGGTGACCGACAGCAATGCAGTCTCGGTTGAATGCCCTTTCTTGAAGCCAGATTGGTTGATATCCAGCTGGTTGTTTAGAGACAGGAAAGATGACACTTGGTTGAAAGCAACTCGTTCAAGTGTTTTCTTAATGAATGGTAGAAGAGAGACAGGTCTGTAGTTTAACGTGTTTATGTGTTAAACGTTGTTTTTTTAAGCAGTGGCGTTACCCGAGCCTGCCTGAATGCTGTAGGGAAAATGCCAGTGTGGAGGGATGAGTTGATGATGTGTGTGAGAGCTGGAAGAAGTGTGGGGGAGATTGCTTGTAGAAGGTGTGAGGGGATGGGGTCCAGAGGGCAGGTGGTAGGATGACTAGAGAGGAGAAGTTTAGATACTTCATCCTCGGTTAGTGGAGTGAAGGAGGAGAGAAGGTTGTTGGCTGTGGGAGAGGTTAGTCTGTGTTCCTGTGTGTGTGAAGCTGAGAACTGACTGCTGATAGTTGTAGTTTTGTTAGTGAAGAAGTTAGCAAAATCATCAGCAGTTAGCGAGGAGGTGGGTGGTGGTTGAGGTGGACAGAGGAGAGAGTTGAATGTCTTGAACAGTGAACGTGTGTTAGAGGCGCTGTTGATCTTGTTGTGGAAATATGAAGATTTTACGGTGTGAACATCAGCAGAAAAGGCAGAGAGCAGAGATTGATACTTACTCAGGTCGGATGTGTCTTTTGATTTGCGCCATTTCCTCTCTGCTGCCCTGAGTTCGGTCCGGTGTTCACGAAGAACCTCAGATAACCAGGGGTTGGAGGGAGTAGCACGTGCTGGCCTGGAGGAGAGAGGGCAGATGTTGTCTAAAGAAGAGGTTAGAGTGGAGCATAAAGTATCCGTAGCAGTATTCACATCCAGAGATGAGAAATGCGAGGGTGAGGGAAGAGAGGATGACACAGCAGAGGAAAGAAGGGACGGAGAAAGTGAGCGCAGGTTTCGTCTGAAAGTAACTGGTAGGTGAGTTGGTGGTGCATGGGTAGTGAGTTGTAGATTGAAAGTAATGAGGAAATGGTCTGAAACATTGAGAGGTTTCACCAAAATATTGTCTGTGATTCAGTTGCGTGTGTAAACCAGGTCCAGTTGGTTGCCTGACTTGTGAGTACCTGTGGTGATAAGCCGTTGGAGATCGAAGGAGGCAAGGAGAGAGATGAAGTCTGTTGCATACGGCTTCTCTAGATGGATGTTGAAGTCGCCACAGACTACAAGTGGGGTGCCATCCTCAGGGAAAGAGGAAAGCAGCACATGCAGCTCCTCTACAAAGCTTCCCAGTTGACCTGGGGGGCGATATATGACTACAATATGGATCTTAATGGGAGTTGTAAGTGTAATAGCATGATATTCAAATGAGTAGTTATTGCATAGAGAAGAGAGAGTTGAGTATTTACAATTGTTAGAGATGAGAAGACCAGTACCCCCACCCCTTCCCGACTGGCGAGGAGTGTGAGAGAAAGAGAAGTTGTTGGAGAGAGCAGCAGGGGTTGCTGAGTCTTCTGGACGGATCCAGGTCTCAGTCAAGCCCAAGATATTAAGAGTAGAATAAGATGCAAAGGCTGGAATGAAGTCAGCTTTGTTGACTGCTGATTGACAATTCCATAGACCCATAGAAAGAGTGAGAGGTGAGTGTGAGGATGAGAGAATAGGGCGCAGATTAGCAGTATTGCGCTGCCTTCTGTGCATGATGAGAGAGCGTTGTCGAGAGACAACAGGAATGTATTGAAAGCACATGTTGATTAAGGGAAATAAGAAAAAGGTGGGTCAGGAAAGGGTGAAGATGATACTTAAGTGCCTTGCAGGCGTCCTTGCTCGGTGGAGTCACGCAGGTAGAGTCGCAGGTCTTTACCCGAGTCGGTCTTCAGTTTCTGCAAGATCGCTTTGCATCAGGTTTATGTTCATCAACCTTAAAGGTCTACGTGGCGGCCATTGCGGCTTTCCACACCCCGATGGGTAGTACATCATTGGGCCCCCTGATCATGCGCTTCCATTGTGGCACCTTGAGGCTGAGGCCTGCAACTCGCACTAGGGTGTCGGCTTGGGACCTGGCAATAGTTTTGGAAGACCATCTTTGTTCTAGCTATTTTGTCCCTCAAAAGAGTCGGAGACCTTCAGACCCTTTCGATTTCTCCCACCTGCCTTTAATTTGCACCTGGGATGGTCAAGGAATTCTAATACCCTAAACGTCCCTAAGGTGCCGACCAATATTCCGAGGCCTATTGTGCTGCAGGCTTTCTGTCCTCCTCTGTTTGCTTCTTTGGACCAGGAAAAACTGAATCTCTTGTGTCCAGTGCGAGCACTGGATACTTATGTCCACAGGGCTTTCCCGTGGAGAAAATCAGATCAATTGTTTGTCTGCTTTGGATCACCTAAGAAGGGTCTTCCAGCCTCTAAGCAGACAAGTGGATAGTTGAGGCTATCTCTCGTTTATGAGTCCTCTGGCCAGCCGTGCCCTTTGGTGGTCAGAGCTCATTCTACTAGGGGTATGGCGGCCTCTAAAGCCTTGAAGAGTTTCCCTTCAAGAGGTTTGTGATGCGGCAGGTTAGTCCTTGCCGCTCACATTTGTGAGGTGTTATAGCCTGGACATGGATGCTGCCCCAGGGTCTCAGACGCTTTATACTTAGATTGCCGACAGTTTTCTTACAGGCAATTGTAAGTATGGTGTATTGGGTATTCTCGTTTCCAAAGTGTCATCGACGCAGCAAGAGTTCCCTCCAAAGGGAACGTCTCAGGTTACGTCTGTAACCCTAGTTCCCTGAGAATGGAACAAGACGCTGCGTCGCCGTGCCATACTTCCTGCAAGCTAGCGCCGGTTGCACCGGATGTGCTTTTATCCTTTCCTGGTCATGACGTCACCCGCCTGTGACGTTCATTCTTTCCATTGGACTAGTTGACATACGTGCTTCAGACGTAATCACGCGGGGGTGTTCCCAAAGTGTCATCGACGCAGCATCTCGTTACCTTCACAGGGAACTAGGGTTAGAGATGTAACCTGAGGCGTTTTATATATGTATTAGCTAGTGTCAGAAATGGGTGGGACTTAAACCGAAAGTATGTCAAAACTAAATCAACAGCTGTAACTTTATTTTTATTACAATAAAATCTATTTTTGTTTTTACTTTTGAATCAGTACAATCTATGGGTTACATCAGATGACTTGGCAATAATAGCATGAGTGAGTTATTTGAATTATTCACTCAGCCAATGCGTTCACAACCTAAACATGTATTTATATAGGCTATATTATTTGCTTGCGCAAAAAAAAAATTGCACGAAAGCTTAAAAAAATTTAAATTGACATTTCAAAAAGAAAAAAAAAAACACATATGATGTAGTATTAGCTTAATATTAGTTTACTCTGCCCAATAGAATTTGTTTTTGTTCAAAAAGATCAATAATTTTATAATGCCTTGTCATGTTGCCATAGAGATGAAACAGTATGTTTCTGCATGTTTAAATGTTAAAATTAGCAGTCTTTCTGACCACAGACACAAGCATGTCTGTATGAATTGATCAGTGGTAGGTCATGCATTTAGACTATAGCTTTATTAGAGGGTCTGACTACATTACAGCAAAATGAGGAGAATTAAAGACTATGACAAACCACTGTTTGTTTACAGCTGCACACACGACTGCACTAAATCAGGCCTGACTTTATCTGTGCAGAATCAAATTCATCAGGACTCATTAGATCTCAAACTCAAACACTCATCAGATCACTCAAAGGTTACATGTCTAAGACATAAAACATGTCAGTCAAATAGAAGAGCTGGCATTAATGTTTTGTTTTCAGTCTAGTGGTACCGAAAACCTTTTTCAGTATTCTAAGAGATACTGGTAACAGCATTTGCAGCGGTAATTTAACCTGCATTAGCTGAATAAATCAATACATAAAATGCATAAAAAATAAAAATGAATGTGTGATAATAATTATAATAATGATATAACCCCATAAGAGTTCAAATGAAAATGTAAACATGCAGGTTTGTTTGCATGGTTAAGGGATTGAAATTAATATTTGCTCATACTACAAAAGTAATTTTGGTTACACTTAAGTTTAGGGTCCAATTCTCTTACAACACAGTTTCACGGCAGGTCGTGACATAGTCACAAAATTTAATCTATTCTTTAATCTATTCTCTAAATTAGTCTGATCTAATCTCAATCAGACTTTTTTTTTAACTTGTTTTTATTGCTTTATATTTTAGGCTTCTCACCATTGCCTCGTCCTAGGTTCCTTCCAGTCAAAATATAGTAAATATATTCAGTTACCGAGACTGCAGAGTTGTGCTACTGCTATCGCTTCTAAATGTTGCTGTTTTTTTTTTTTTTGAGAAACACCGTTTTTCCACCGGTTTGGTGTGTCATCTAACGGTAATCTAGTACCCATGAGCCTTATCGACTGATATAGCCATCAGTTTATATGGTTTATCCTTAGATTGTGAGAATGGGGGATTTGTTTTGGATATTAATTCAATTAAAATAAAATACATGAATTTAATTTAATTTAATTAATTAGTTGACGCCAGCATTACCCATGAACCTCAGCATCTGTAAAGTGTAAAGTGCTTTGAGTAGTACAGTATGAATGCAGTCCATTTGTTATTTCTCATTTACTTTACAAGACTGTTGGATTATTATTTTGCACCTGTGATTCTGTCATAATGCATGCCTGTATTTATGAACTCAGAATTCCAGAGTATTATTTATATATCTGTGTTCCAATTTTGTTGTGGTAGAATCATTAAAAAAAATTAAATAAACTTTATCTATATTCTCAATTAGATGATCTGGACAGTTTAACGTCATGGACGAAATTGTACATTCCATGATAATCTGTGGCAAGTGGCTTTCATTGATATAAGTTTTAACATGTGTACCCCAATAGTGAGACATTCTAATTTCCTTAAATACTTAATGAATAGAAAAATAATGTTTTTAAAGATTTATCTGCAGTAACGTTAGGCCAAGTGATATTGTTATTAATGGCACATTACAATGACGTTCGAGAGAAAATGACATCGTCTGGATAATGAGAGCTAGCTTATGTTGAAGTTAGCTAACCATTTAGCAAGCCTAATTTCACAAGAGTTTTTTTTTTTTTTTGATAACCAGGAAACCATTGGGCTTTAATTTGTTGCCCTTACATTTAAACAATGTGAGTCTAATGACAAAGAAAGGCATCAATTATAACATTTAAGCAAAACGTGATAATTACTTATGAACCTCACTTACCTGGACGGTGGTTTGAGCGCAATGAGAAATCACTGAAGGAATTACCCAATCGCAAAGCGGACTGGCTCCATCTCCACAGCAACGGATGCTGAGGTTCATGGGTAATGCTGGTGTCAACTAATTCATTAAATTAAATTAATTAATTTTATTTTAATTGATTTAATATCCAAAACAAATCCCCAATTCTCACAATCTAAGGATAAACCATATAAACTGATGGCTATATCAGTCGATAAGGCTCATGGGTACTAGATTACCGTTAGATGACACACCAAACCGGTGGAAAAAAGGTGTTTCTCAAAAAATAAATTTCTCGGTAACTGAATATATTTACATATTTTGACTGGAGGGAACCACGGACGAGGCAATGGTGAGAAGCCTAGAATATAAAGCAATTAAAACAATGTGAAAAAAATGTCTGATTAAATGTTGAGTAATGTAGCGCTTAAAGTTAAAAAAAAATGAATGACAAATGAGAAAAAAACAATGCTCCAGATTGGCAAAAAGAAAAATGTGGTGCAGACACGAAATATACTTCCTCTAGAAATACATTAGATTGAAAGTCGTGCTGAGTGACACGAAAAAAAGGGGAAATTTGGTTCATGAACACCAATCAATAGATTAAATTTCGTGACTATGTTACGAACTGCCGTGAGACTGGGTTGTCTATTAATGAGTTGCTTATTAGCATGCATATTACTAGGATATTGGCTGTTTATTAGTATTTATAAAGCACATATTAATGCCTTTTCTCCATGACCATATTCTACATCCTTTAATCTGCCCAATCCCTAAACTTAACAACTACCTTACTAACAATAAATAAGCAGTAACTATGAGTTTATAAAGGCAAAAGTCAAAGTTAATAGTGAGAATTAGACCCTAAACAAAGTAACACAAAGTGTGACCGTTATTTTATTTTTAAATAAATCTTTAGTGCCCTTTTAAGCGTGCCCTACTCACATCCTGGCTTTTAGCGGTTCAAGCACCGCTCGGACTGGACCCAGTGGAACCGATTTCATGTACAGTAGTTAGTTTTTGTTAGCTATTATAGTAGGGGGCGCTATGGCACATCTTCTGAAAGAGTAGAATCTCCTGATCAAAACACAGGTGAAGAAGAAGCAGTGACAAGGTACAGCATATGGTATGTAGCTGAGGGCTGTTCCATAAAACAAGATTAGAATACAAGCCAGGCTTATTTTGGTTAGTCAGACTTATTGTCAGTGGATTCTGTTTCATAAAGCAAACTTAAAATAGTTCAAACTCAAGGATAAGGATAAGCCTGAGTTGTCACACCGTTCCTCTTACACGGACCAACAGGAACACAATGATATTACCACTGACACTCTCGCATACCATAATTTGACTTTACTAAACTATCAGTCCAAAACAAATATATACAGTATACAGAAAATCTACTTACATAAGGCTCAATGATAAATGAGACAATATAGACCTACAAACATGTTCAATTATATTGTATATGAAATGTTTATGTTAATGTTGATATATATATATATATATATATATATATATATATATATATATATATAAAAAAAATATATATATATATATATATATACACTTTATTGTGTATTTTAATTCAAACACAATTATTATTAAGTCTTAATAGAATTATTAATAGTCTTAATTTAACAATTAATAATTTAACACAATTATACAAATGGACAGTTCCATTTACATAACATTTTCCCCCAATAATAATTCCTTATTTTTCCTTCTACTTTTTTCCATTCTTTTAAACAAAATAACTAATAAGAACATAGAAACTTTTACGTATGAATATATATATATATATATATATATATATATATATATATATATATATATATATATATATATATATATATATATATATATATATATAAATATTAATACAAATTTAATATTCATATATATATATCAAACTCTTATAATGACACATAATTCCTAATACGGTATTCGAATAATATTATTTAAATATCAAATAATAACAATATTAAATAAGTAAATAAATAAAATAATTAGAATTAAAAGGAAGGGAGGGTTATATAAAAAAGTAATTCATGTAATATGTATTCCTTTATTTTATGGAATATTCTTTGATTTTACAGTTGCTCATATCTTTTCTAAATGTATTTGCTCTTGATTTCATGTTATCCTCTCCAGTGTATAGAAACTAAATCTAAACAATTATTTAAAACGGGATATTCTTGCTTTCTCCAAAAAAAAAAAAAAAAATACAAAAAAAATATTGCTTTAAAAGCTGTAATTCTCAGCATTATAAATAAGTATAACTCATATTTAAGTACCATAGGTCCTATACCCAAAAACATATTTTATATCTTTATTATATTTGGTTTAAATGTCTTCCCTGAATTACTTCTGTTCAATTTTTTATGCAGTGTAATGAGCTATAAGTTCACCGCAACTTATCCAACATCCTAAAGACAAATAATTATTTAGAAGATGTTTCTGGTGTTGAAAATATCGCATATCATTTTTCCAAGCAAATTTTATATTTTAGTCTTATATTTTTCTATAATCTTGTATTTTTTGCGCATGAGTGCAGCAGTGCTCGTTCAATGTGAAGTTTAGTAACAAAATGGAAATATTTGCACGACTTTCTAACATTTAGGCCTACGTAGGCTACGTTTTGCACTGAGGAAAAAAACATGTCTCAAACACATAAAACAGCACAAAATATATGCAGTGTGCTGTAGTGGATCAATTTGATCTATAATCGACCTCTAGGGCTGCTTAAGAAACGTGTGCACACGCAATTATCTAGATGAACCTGGGTCAAATTAGTGGGATTGCGTGAACTTCAATTACCTTTTATGAAACCGTTATAGCCCCAATTTATTTGTTAGGTTCATTCAAGTCAGGTGTTGGAGTTTAATCCCTGTTTTTCTTAGCGTCTTTTATGAAACAGCCCTCAGATGCATATGTAAAATGAATCGATCATCACCATTCAACAGCATAAATCCAAACTGCCAAATGTTACTGGATGAAATGTCGAGCAGGACGAGCTGTGAAGCTTTGGGGTGTTGATGGACTCATCTACTCCATCTGTGTTTTGATCGTCGTTCTGAATCCTATCCAGTTGTAGTCAAAAACAAAAGCCTCAAAATGTTGCTTTTTTTAAAATGAAACTCACCCACATTCAAGTGTTGATAAAAAAGGAACGCGTGCAGCTAGAATACAATTTTTTTTTTTTTTTTACAACTAAAAATGATCAAAAATGCTGGCAACTTTTTGTCAAATATGCGGGCTTTATAGTGCCAGTCACAAATCTCACTATAAGATATAGCCTATAAAGCAACTATTGCAACCCCTTTTATGAAAATTAACATCCATTTATCTCTCTCTCTCTCTTTCTTTTTTTTTTTTCTTTACTGTTTCCACAATTTTTTGAAGTACATGGTTTTTAACATGTCCCCTTTCTTGCTTTAGCTGTAAGATGAGTGTTTTGAGGACTGGTACAGCTGAGATAGTGTGATATGAATGATTAGGTAATTAGCTGGGATAATGGAGTCGTACTGTGATCATCTTAACAGAAGAATGAAGCATTATACAGTGAAGAGAAGCCCAGGAAGAACCATAAATGTAATAACTCAGGCTGTCTGGTCGGAGCAACCTGTTCTCTTTTTGACAGGTTTCCAGAATCATAATAATTACCAGTGAAGCCGTGAACTCCATAAGTAACATGTAAATGGAACTTAAAGGGTTCACGGTGTGTCTCTAAATGAAGGATTGCAAGTTTCACTGAGTAAGAGCCTGTCAGAGCAGAAGGTTTTTGGAATTCAATAAACATAGTGTGTTCAGAAGGGATAATAGTTCTGTCTTCCATGGATAACCTTTAATAGAAAAGAGTCTGCATGCAGTGTTTGCTGAAAAATAGAGACTGCAAGAGAAAGGGACACCTTTGTGTGCAAGTGAACCAGATCTATTTCTTTTTTTTTTTTTTTTGGTGGGAAACTGAGACGTGATGAATAAAATGTCACCCAGGAATAAAGTGCTGGTGAGGTGGAACTAACTGCTTACTGCAGTTACATGACAACAGGGTCCAGAGCTAAATGAAAACTGTTTTGCCACACCTGCTAAGGTAAAGGAATATATAAAAAAATGACATCTGTAATTTTGCTTTTTTATTTATTTTTTAATTATTTTTTTATAATCAAATTTTAGTCTCTATAATATTTTCCTGATACATTTGTTACAAACACCAGATTGTCTTTAGTTTCAAACACAAGTTAGCCTTCATCTCTCAGGGAAAGCAGAGTGAATATTTTTATTTTACTTCAAACAGAGTTTAGTGTTTCTGGACACTCCATGTTTTTCCCCTCACATAATAAACTTGTTTGTACAGCAATTTCATATCCTTCATTTTGGGACCCTCTTTATATTAACTGTCTTTAACTACTATGTAAAAAAAAAAAAAATGCCTACATGTAATTACAGCTGTAATGCATCTATAATTACAATGTTGACCCTTGAACCCAATGGTTCTCTCAACTGGTTTGGTCGTGGGTCGACCCACATTTTCCCATGGCCATTAAGCCGTGATCCAAATTGTTAGTAATTTTAACAAGCAAATTTATTTCTAAATAATAATTGACACACCCAAGTTACTTCCCATTTTACTCAATACACAAAAGTTAAGTGATATAAGAATATCTCAAACTGTCGTGATGTTTTAGTTTTGTTTTTTATTTTGGTAAAGGTCACTTTTATTTACAGTATATTACACCTTAAAACAACATTTCTGCTGACCAATGTAATTCACAAAAACACAATAAAAATGACAGTCACACAAAAATACAGAGTATAAAATTTTAACTCACTAAGAATAACATCCAAAAATGATGAATAGGCCTGAGAAAAACATTTTCAGAGAACAGATTGAGGTAGCGAATTTCACAGCTTGGGGGAAAATACGGAGAAGGCTCTGTCACCTTTAGATTTCAAGCGAGACAATGGGACGATTAATAGTTTGTCAGAGGATGATCTGAGAGATCTTTGGGTAGAGTATGGACAAATAAGGTCTGAGATATAAACTGGAGCCAGACCGTGCAAGGCTTTAAAAAACAATTTAAAACCTTGTAATCAATTCTGTATCTGGTAGCCAATGTTAACATAACAAAATAGGAGTGGTATGCTCATGCTTTTTCTTCCCCATTAAGAAGCGAGCTGCAGCATTTTGAACCAGTTGCAAACATAATAGGGGAAACTGGTTAATACCAGCATATAGAGCATTGCAATAATCAAGCCTTGTTGAAATAAAGGCATTAATGACTGTCTCTAGGTCACTAAAAGATATAAAAGATTTCAGTTTTCGTAAAACCCTAAGCTGGGAAACATGGCTCTGAGCTTATTTGTTTGTCGAATTGTCACTCTGAATCAACAACAACAGTTATTTACATGAGTGCGGAAATTCGTTTGCAGAGGTCGTTAACTAGAGGTCGGGCCGTCTACCAAATTGGGGGAGCCAAATAAAATTACTTCAGTCTTGTTTTCATTTAACTGAAGAAAATTATTGCCCATCAAACTTTTAAAGTAATTTACACAGGTTAACAAATTAAGGCTGTAGACCCAGGTTTAATTGACATATATAACTGGTAATCATCCGCATAAATGTGATATGGAACCTTTTGAGATAAAAAAATATAACAAAGAGGGAGCATATATAAAGAAAATCTGGCCCAAAATGGAGCCCTGCAGCACTAACCCATCTCTACAGAGAAGCTCCTCTCAGTAAAATAGGACTCATTTTGGCTTCCAAATATTATGAAAACATGATGCTGCTTTCTATTCCTTTCCTTTAAAGTTGTCCGCTGTCACCCGTACATAGCATCCAAATCAGTCGAATCATGCAACGTCATGTGTAAAAGCGTATATTGAGCTGCGAAAGAGATGCTGCTAAAGACACACTGACAAGTACAGGCTACTTTGGGCTTCGGGCATGCATTTAGACAAATACACACAAAAGTGTCAAAATGTTCGTCTTGGGGACTTTTTAACTTAAACACATTCAGTTATGTCTTAAGTGAACATAAACAGCAGGTAAATACATTTAATGTCAATGTATTAGGTCTGGCAAGGCAAGGCAAGGCAAGTTTATTAATATAGCACATTTCATACACAATGGTAATTCAAAGTGCTTTACATAGAAGAAATTAAAACAAAAGAAATCAGAAAAATTAAAACAGTTTAGAATAAAAGATAAAATACAGAAATAATCAAATAAAATCAGAATAATTGAAACATTAAATAAAATACAGTACAAACAGTCGGACGAGCAGTGGCACAGTGCTCATTCAGTAAATGCATAGGTAAACAGATGTGTTTTGAGTCTGGATTTGAATGTGACTACTGTAGGAGCACATCTGATCTCTTCTGGAAGCTGGTTCCAGCTACGGCTGGCATAGTAGCTAAAAGCACACTCACCATGCTTAGAGTGAACCCTTGGTATTTCTAGCTGATGTGATCCTAGTGATCTGAGTGATCTGTTGGGTTTATATTCAGTGAGCATATCTGCAATGTATTGAGGTCCTAGGCCATTAAATGATTTATATACCAGTAATAAGACATTAAAATCAATTCTATATGTAACTGGCAGCCAGTGTGAAGACCTGAGGACTGGTGTGATGTGTTCATATTTTCTGGTTCTCTCAGAATCCTGGCAGCAGCGTTCTGTATGAGCTGCAGCTGTCTAATGGTCTTTTTAGGAAGGCCAGTGAGGAGACCATTACAGTAATCCACCCTGCTGGTGATGAAAGCATGCACAAGTTTCTCTAAGTCTTGACTGGAAACGAAGCATCTAATTCTTGCAATATTTTTCAGATGATAGTATGCTGATTTAGTTATTGCTTTGACATGACTACTGAAACTAAGGTCTGACCCAGACCCAGATTCCTGACTTGATTTTTGGTTGTTTGACCCCTAGACTGAAGGTAAGCGTTCACCTTGAGGACTTCATCTTTGTTTCCAAACGCAATGACTTCAGTTTTGTCTTTGTTTAACTGAAGAAAGTTTTGGCACATCCAATTGTTTACTTCATCAATGCATTGGCAAAGGGAGTCAATGGGGCTGTAATCGTTAGGCGATAGGGCTAAGTAGAGCTGTGTGTCGTCTGCATAGCTGTGGTAAGAGATTTGGTTCTTTCTCATTATTTGGCTCATTGGGAGCATGTACAGGTTGAATAAGAGTGGCGCAAGAATTGAGCCTTGAGGGACTCCGCATGTCATAGATGTCCACTCAGACTTATGCTCTCCTATAGTCACATAATAACCTCTCCCTTCTAAGTATGACCTGAACCATTTTAGGACTATCCCAGAAAGCCCAACCCAGTTTTCCAGCCTGTCAAGAAGTATGTTGTGATCGACAGTGTCAAATGCAGCACTGAGGTCGAGTTGTACTAGAACTGATAATTTGCTTGTGTCAGTATTTAAGCGAATATCGTTTATTATCTTTATGAGCGCTGTCTCTGTGCTGTGATGCGGTCGGAAACCAGATTGAAAGTAGTCAAAGTATCCATTCGAGCTTAAGAATTTGTTCAGCTGATTGAAGACAACTTTTTCAATGATCTTGCCTATGAAAGGAAGATTTGAGATCGGTCTATAGTTGTTTAATATGGTCTTATCCAGATTGCTCTTTTTCAGGAGGGGCTTGACAACTGCAGTTTTCAGGGAGTTTGGAAAAGTCCCAGAGAGAAGTGAGGCATTTACCACTTCTAGGAGATCTGCTTTTAAGCTGTGTAACACAGTTTTGAAGAAAGATGTGGGAAGTGCGTCAAGGGCGCAGGTTGATGTTTTAAGGTGCTGTACGATTTCTTCCAAAATTTTGCCATCAATTTCTTTGAAATCAGACATAGTGACTACTTTCTCAGGCTGTTGTATGATCTGTCTGACCCCAGTGCGGCTCAAGGATGTGCTGATCACCTTTCTGATATTATTGATTTTCTCAGAGAAGAAAGAAGCAAACTCACTGCACTTGCTCTCTGAGGGCATTTCACTGGGAATCTGGCTTGGGGGGTTTGTCAGTCTCTCTACAGTAGCAAAAAGAGTGCGTGTGTTGTTTATATTGCTGTTTATAATATTTGAGAAGAAAGTCTGTCTAGCTTTGCCTAGTTCCTTATTGAAAGCATGGATGCTGTCTTTGTAGATGTTATAATGGACTACAAGTTTTGTCTTCCGCCACATGCGCTCTGCTTTTCTGCATTGTCTTTTCATATTTTGCACTGCTGTTGAGTTTCTCCAAGGTGCTTTCTGTCTGCCATTCTTCTTCCTGACTTTCACAGGAGCAATATCATCAATTATACTTTTAACTTTTGAGTTAAAAGAATCAAGGAGAAAATCAACAGAGTCAGCAGATATGCTTGGTGTTAAAGATATAGCCTTCATAAATAGTACACTAGTGTTCTCATTTAAGCATCTCTTCTTGACAGACACAGATCTAGCTCCAATGGCAGGAGAGATCAATATATCAAAGAAAATACAAAAATGATCAGACAGTGCTACGTCCTTAATAACAATCGATGGAAATGTTTAGACCCTTACTGATAAGTAAATCTAGAGTGTGTCCACGATTATGTGTGGGTCCATGTACATGCTGAGTCAGATCAAAAGTTTTTAAAACAGTTTTGATTTCTTTTGCCATATTAGTTTCTGCATTATCTATGTGAATGTTAAAATCTCCAGCAATAGCAAAACGGTCAAACTCTGAGGAAATTGTTGATAACAGTTCTGTAAAGTCTTCAGCAAAGGCTGGAGAGTATTTTGGAGGCCTGTATACAATGATAAGTAAAATGCGTGGAGCACCTTTTAACACAATACCCAGATATTCGAAAGACGGGTAATTCCCAAATGATATTTGCTTACATTGATAGACAGCTTTAAAAAGAGCAGCTAAACCTCCACCTCTTCTTACAGCTCTGGAGACACTCATAAAAGTAAAGTTAGGAGGGGCCGTTTCATTGAGGACTGTTGCACTGCAGCTGTCTTCTAGCCAAGTTTCATTTAGCAACATAAAATCCAGGTTGAATGTGGTTATTAAGTCGTTGACTAGAAGTGATTTATTTTTAAGTGAGCGGATGTTTAAAAGTGCTAACTTAACAGTCTTACTTTTTGTCCCCACAGCAATCTTGGTTTGGCGTGTAATAGGCACCAGATTAAATGGGTTTGCAGTACGGCTTTTGAAGGCCTTAGACTTTCTATCATGTAATCGAACAGCAATAGAGAAAGATAAAGATACAGGCACACTGGGTTCCCGCTTGTTCTGTAAACATTTGAGAAAGTTATTGTTATCATAGCGGGGACCCGACACATATCACTGAGAGCTGGTATCAGTTGTTTTTAGTTCACCTCGAGCCGATGGAGGAGGGTGTGTGCCCTGGCACTGTGGCAGAGGCCTAAGAGCTCTCGCAGGAGGAGGGGGAGGGCGAGCTGGGCCTGCAGGCTTTGGTGGTTGTGGGGCCTGCCGTTTTTCTGTTGGTATCTGGGGGCTTGCAGCAAAAGAGTGGGATAGTCTAGTTCCAGCATACACCAGTTGTTCCATTTTCTCTGAGAAGCACAGAAGTGGAGATGCTAGAGAGATGGAGAAACTGTCTGGTGAGAGGGGCTGTTGCTCTGGTGTTATTGGAGGCTGTAATATGCTGTCCTGGTTTCCCTTGCTGTTTTCCAGAAAGTCGTCCTTGGGTGCTGAATCTTGGAGCAGTGCTAGTATGTCACAGTCTGTCGGTGGTGAGCTCTGTGGGCAGGGCTCAGCTGAGATTGTGTCCGTGAGCAGAGGTTGTTGTGGCTGAGTGGTGTTATCATTGTCCTTGTGTGATGTGTCAACCGCATGCCCATTCAGGTGCTGAAGTGAAATCCTGTGGTCATTCATACTGTATCCAGGTGTGTGTGTGCCATTCAGGTTGAGTGGATTGGCACACATTGCAGAAGGATGACGGAGGGAGAAGTAGATATTGTCTTTTAGCACTCTTGAACCAAGTTTGTTTGTTTTAAGTGTTTCAAAAAGTTCATTGAAATCTTTCTTAAGGAGTTCCGACTGCTCTTTAAGAATATCATTCTTCCCCACATGAATGATGAGTCGATTTGCAGTCTTATGTTTCATCAGAATGTCCTGAAGTTCTCTGTTTACATCAGAAGTTGTTGCTTGTGGAAGGCAGCATGTAGTTGTATCCCTGCTACTAATGTTTCTGATTATGGAGTCGCCCACTATCAGAGTCCTGGGTCCGGCTGCGCTCTGAGCTGAGTGCCGCTGTCTGCTCGACCTCGAGCGCCAGTTAGCATCAGTGTTAGCTACTGGCTGATTCAGTCTGTGTTCGATCACATTCATCAAATTTGGGGATTCCTCATTCATTAATACTTCAAATCTGTTCTCAAGATGTATAGGCGGTGGTGGGAGACCAGTGTTTGCAATCCTTGTCAGAGCCGTATCTGGGGTAGAGGATGCTACTGCAGCAATATATGATGCTCGTGACAATCTGATGTCTCGAGTGCCTTTGGGTCTCGCTCCCTGTTTCTACCATCGATTTGTAAGTCGATCGGCTTGTTTCTCTACACTCAGTATAGCCTGTCGAGGAGCATGAGATTCATGGGACTCACCGGCTGTATGCTAAGGGCGTCCATGACGAAGCTCTGTTGTGTGTCCCGTCTGGTTTGGTGGTCCCGCAATTAACTTTGTTTCAAGAACTGCAATCCTTTGTAGAAGTCTGTGGCAGTTAGAGCAGCAAGTAGATTCCAGAGGAGGCATTTTCTTATCCTTATGAATGTAGGCAGTTGTGTTTTCTCTTCCCCGGAATGTAAGCTTTCAGTGGCTGGCTGGTCGAATAAAAGAATTCTACTTTTTTTGTAGTAGTAGTAGTAATCCAAGCGTTCGAGTACTGTGCTGATTTGCTGAAGTTAAAATTAGGTGATAAAGGAGATAAAATATAAAAATATAAAAGCAATAGAGCAAAGCGCGGTGCTTTGCATCTGGGTCCTAATCCCCCTGTTTATTTTCCTGGCTGATTATACATTATCCCTTACATAAAATTATAAAAGAAAAATGTATGGTAACATCTACTACCTCTACTAAACAGTAAACACAGTGTGTTTTCTTTGATAAGTTATAGTCGACTGAACAGCCCAAAACCACATGATAATGTCTTTGTACTATCTTTTGGTGTGATTGAGATGGAGGCTAATTTTAGCAGGCAAGCCAATAGTAGACCAGCTCCTTTCAATCTGGTCTCTGACACATCAACATTAAGAATGCACAGAACCTTACAATTATGCATTTCAACTGTCCTGAAGGAACTGGAAAACAATCTGAATTCACTTGTAAAAATATACCCATTGAAACACAATGGCTAAAAGGCAGCTTTCATGGTCTGATGAGTTTTGGTGAGCATGCAAGAGAGTTGCTGTAGACCTCATCGAGGAGCAACTTGTGGGAAAAAACAATGTTTTGTGAAGCTTTGTGTTTGTGAAGTTTTGAGATGTGGTTTAGCGCCACTGTTCTTTCAAAAGGGTGTTGTAATCTCAGTTTATTTTGAGGTGGTGAATGTAAAAAGAAATACATTTTTGTTAGATATTTTAAAAAAATAAGAAGTTTTAATACCTTTGTGGTTTAAAAATGTAAATGTAATTTTAAATACAAAATATAAATATTAACAACATTTCAATCTGTTATAGAGATGTGGACCCTTTAACCGCTGCTACAGTAGGTGCAAATACAGATTACTTTTGGCTCTGTAAAAGCAGTGAGTGATTCAGTCAAAGACAAGAACAAACTCAGCACTGGGACAGACAACTCAACACATCTATCAGTCACTCAGACAGCTGTCAGACTTTGCAAAAATATCTATTCTTAGAACATAAACCTAAGCAACATTAATGATACCTGTAATAATGATAAAAGTCATAGGCCAAATCCTGACTGTGGACGAGAGGAGGAGCGGGGGTTGATGGAGGGTAAAGGGGGTCGCACACCGGACGAGAAGCGGAGCACCACGCCGCGTTGCGTCTAGGACAACTCGAGGTATCGCACACCGGACGCGCACTTTCTTAGTTTATGGCCAGCAATATTGTTATATTTAAGGACATTATTGAATTAAGATAATGTACAATGTTATGATTGTACTGTATAATTAAATACAACCGTTGCTGAGTTTGCAGTCTGAACACTTTACCTCAGAGCGTCCGTTAACTGAATGAATTGAGAATCTCACCTGAAAATCCGATAACATCAACAATTTTCTTTCACGCTGATTTCTGTAAATTAATGTAAAACTAAATGTATATTGCGGCACAGGGTGAAGTCAATGTACATTAACGACGATTTGAGACAAAAAAAATGTAAATTTAAAATAAAACCATGTAAATGGCGCTCTGTGGCGCGGCAGGGTTTTGAACAAGGTCCTGAGCCGTAGCTTGGCTCCGCGGACAGACGCTGAATGGCGCCGCCGGTGTGTGTACACTCATAGAGAATAATGTGTTCGAATTTTAAAGACATGGTGCTGCGCGACGCGGCGCTTCTTGTTCGGTGTGCGACCCCCTTAATTTAGCCTCTGAGCAACACTGAAAGCTCCTAAAGGATGACTGCAAAGGTGACTTAAATAGGAATGCTGTGATAGTCATATTCCTATAGGTATTCCTGAGTGTCAGCTCATGCGAGCCTGACTATTGTGACCTGCCAGAAATGATGCTATACTCTTTTTTTGATTGATACTTGATTGGGGGGGATGTAATGCCAAATAACAATAAAGTACTTGTACTATACTTTCTACATAGTGGTTAGCTGTCGAATCTGATCTGCAATTTCCGATCCGTGAGCCAGGGTTATTGTAGGTAAATAAAAATAAAACCATTAAAAAAACTTTTGTAAATAAAATAAATTAAAACGAAGTAATTTAAACATTTTATTTCAGCTACCTTTCTCATTTACATTTAATTTAACTGGATTTAATTTAATTTAACTAAAACTGGGTTACACTATTTTGGGTGTTGTCCTTTAGACATTGTTAATGTCAGAACGTTGCACTTAATGTCAACTAACTATTCTGTCACAGGTCGGGATGGCCCCCCTCTGGCGCAGACCACCCCTGTGAGCGTACTACCTCGAGGAGTTACCCAGAGACACCACGAAACCAGACAAGGTATCAAGTATTTCATTGACTTAAGACTTCCCAAACTAAAACTTGGTGTCTCTTCTACCTGGCCGCCAGGGGTGTGCGACGGAGCCGGCACTCACAGTGGATTCACGCAGCGGGGCCTCTCCGGACGTCCAAAGGTAAGTCACGGAACAGATTCTTGCAGGGAATTCACACCGTCTTTCTCCTCACAGCCAGAGGCCAGTAAATGAACAGATGATTCTCAGGAGTTCACACGACAGTTCCTCTTCACACCACCAAGGGTAAGTAATGGAGCAGATGCCTCTCAGGCATTCACACAACAGTTCCTCTTCACACCACCAAGGGTAAGTAATGGAGCAGATGCCCCTCAGGCGTTCACACGACAGTTCCTCTTCACACCACCAGGAGTAAGTAAAGGAGCAGATGCTTCTCAGGAGTTCACTCGACAGTTCCTCTTCGGGCCACCAGGGGTAAGTGATGGAGCAGATGCTACCCAGGCGTTCACACGTCAGTTCCTCTTCAGGCCAACAGCATGCATATACTCACGACAGGACTTTCTTCAGTGTGAGAAGCTCAATGGGCAGATGCTGGTTCTTGTTTAGAACAGGAGAATCAAACGGCAATACATGAAGGTTTCACGAATCCTCTTCAAGTCATCAGCATTCAAATACTCACAGCAGGGGGTTGCTTTAGTGTGAGAAAGCTCAATGGACAGGAACTGGTTCTTATTTGGAACAGGAGAATCAAACAGCAATACATGACGGTTTCACGAATCCTCTTCAAGTCATCAGCATTCACATACTCACAGCAGGGGCTTGCTTCAGTGTAAGAAAGCTCAATGGACAGGAAATGGTTAGCAGGGACTTGGTTCAGTGTGAGACAGCTCAATGGGCAGGTACTGGTTCTTATTTAGAACAGGAGAATCAAACAGCAATCCATGGAAGTTTCATGAATCCTCTTCATACTAGACAGACTGGAGCTACAACACTGTACAATGCACACTCATCACACAGTAAATGCTTACTTCTGACTCAGCAATCCAGGACAGTGAGTGCAACGGCTGGGAACACGGGCAGACACAAGGAGACAATCCTCACACCGGTGCATACAATCGCTCACTTCAAATATTAAAAGGTGTTTACTTCACACTAAGCACTGCAACTCACAGTGAATAAGGTCTCCGCTCGTTATCCCAGCCGACTCCCTCCTTCTGAGTTGATGAAACAGCACATCCAGACTGTACGGGAAGTGTACTACACACACACCACTGACATTAAAACTGCAACAGCATCAGATTTCAATAGGCATCATCAGAATTCAGTAGGCCTCAGGGCAAACTCGCCAGACGGTTGTATACAACACCAGCATTGAGTCAAATAATAAGGATTCCTGATGGCACTTAACTTTCTAACTCCTCTGTTACTGTTGTCTCTCCTTCCCCATCCAGGTTGAATCGCCGTTTTAGACTCCTTCTCTGCCGTGGATCGCCCCTTCCCGCTCTATCCTTCCAGCTCTGCCTGCTTTCTTCACTCAAACATTCGCTTTTATGATCCCCCTCGTGAACGCCATAATTCAATCTCCGCCCATCTCGCAGCTGCCGCTCGCTTCTCCCGTTTGCGGGATCCAGCCGAACTGTTTTTTTTTTTCCTGGGGCAGCCGGCGGGGTGCTAATTACATTAAATTAGCTCCCTATGGAAACAACACCGAAATAATGGTTCCGCCCTTCGTCACCTGGTGACACTTATTAGAGTATTAGTTGAGTATTAGTAGACTGTTCGATTAGGATTAGGTTAGTAGAAAAAGTCGGCATGCACTTGGAAAGATACTTCTTGTCAGTAGAATGTCTGAACTGAATACGCTCGCCCTGCTCCGCCCAGCACCATAAGACAAGCCACTCAGAAGTGAAGCAGACATCTGACAGACACAGTAAATGACCAATCAGCATTCACTTTCTAACCTGACACTACATTGTGTTACACTCAAAAACACTCCGGTGTGCAGCGAAGTTATTCAAACAGTACCATGATGTGTCAGATATGCAGTCCAGCGACAGCTCCAGTGGGGGGTCACAGATGTGATATAAACGAATTCAAACAAAACTGAAAACATTTTACCTCACAAACAGTCAAAAATCCTCTGTCTGGCTGTTCCCTATACGTGCGCTGTTCTCGGTTACGTTTAAACTAGATGCTGTTTCCTCGCGGACTGAAAAGCTGGGTCGTGTGCACTACAGATCAGTGATCGCGTGAGGTCGATGAGAAGAGAACACTGTATGGTAAGTAATACTAATAATAATACGTTTGGGGGGAAAAAATTCACTCTCTATCTGCTGTATTTAATTATCATATATCATTATTATTTAAATATACTTAAAGTAAAACAACCTGTTTAAACTAAATAGTGTAAACTATGTGAGATTTATATTTAACTATGTATATTGTACATAAAATGTATTGAATTGCATATACTATTTTGTCATTAATTTATGAATATTGTTTAGATTGGTTCATTAATGATACATGTTATTTGTAACCTGAAGCAAGCAGCAGTAATTATTAAAACTTTATTTATTGAAGTGTTACAGTACCTCATTTGTTTACATTTTAAGTACTTAATTAGTAAATATGTTCAATTGCAAAAAGAATATTGCATAAATATTATGTACAATAAATGTTCATTTAGTTTCACCAATATTCTTTGTCTCTCATTTACTGTATTCACGTGTATTGTATCGGCCTTATATTGGCCAGATTGCTTTCTCAATATCGGCATCGGCATCGGCCATTAAAAATCCCATATTGGTCGACCACTAGTATTCATACGGACAGCAATCACTCTGAAACTATCACCATCATCCTGCCCTCATCACTGGCAGTGGCTCCGGTCTGATGGTATACACGGAGGAGTTAACAGAACCCACTGCTGGTCTTCTTCATCCCTTGCCCATACCTCAGTGGCCATGGTTTCACCTTCGCGTTAACTTTGTAACTGACCTCCCTCCCTCTCAAGGTAACACCACCATACTAGTATACTACTATCCATACTACTATCATCTTGTCGCTTCACTCACCTCGTCAAGGTACCTTCAGCCCTGGAAACTGCACAAGTTCTCTTCCACTTTATGTTTTGCCTCTTCGGGCTAGCTGAAGGTATTGTCTCTATTTGAGGACCCCAGTTCATTTCTCGAGTCTGGAAAGCTTTATGTGAACTCCTCAACGTGTATCACCCGCAGTCCAATGGGCAGGTAAAGCAGCTCATTCTGGAGACTGGCCAGTTCTTACAAACCTACTGTCTTGGAGGACCCCCACTACTGCACATTTTGGTTTTAGTCTCGCTTATTGGACACATCCAGTTCAAGTGTTGCAGTCTATAGGCTTCTAATAAGCTGATGAGTTGAATCAAGTGTGTTAGTTGAGGTAGACATACAAAATGTGGAGTAGTGGGAGCCCTGCAGGACAGGTTTGAGACACACTGTCCTTTATTACGTTGAACAATTTTTTTGAAGTGATGAAAAGACAGGCGCATTGAACTTTAAACTCCATCATATACATAATGTTTGAAGTGTGAGATTTATGGTTTAATCACATCACAAGGTAAACATAATAGCATCTGTTTCAGACACAAGAGGGCACGCAGCTAGAGGCAAGCATCTCTGATAAATGCCAAATGGAGATCCGCTCGTTCATCTTGTTAGCGTTTGTCTGTCATCCGTGTCTTCCTAGCTGTGTGATGGATGACGTGACAACAACACAACAGGCATCACATTTCCTAATTGATCACCATGGAAGCATTTACACAGCAGGACAGCTCATGACTCTTTGCTGCAAAACTATGGCAAATCAAGCCTGAAGGGAGTGCATTATAATTCACGTTTATAGATCCATTTTATATCCACTGTTTCATTGCCTATTTCTCTGAGTTGTGCACTGACTGGCAGACAGTTGGGGATGATTGCACTGAAGTGGCACTTTCCCATACCTTGGAAGAAAATTCATTTTGCATTCTCTGTTTGAATTGATGCAATCATTTGTTTCTCTCTGCTGGATGTTGCACAGTTACCAACATTGTGTTCTCTAGCATATAACATATTCTGCACATAACATTCTGCACAACATCTTTGTAGATGCAATTCAAATATCCACAAAATCCTCACAGATCGGCTGAGAGGTTTTTAGTTGTTGATTTTCTCACAGAGCAAATATGTGCTCAGCAAGATTAACGTTTCTCTCAGCATTGCAAGATGTTTTGCCAGCTAAACAGCATGTGTTTAATGTTGTTACAATAAAAGTCGTATGTCTGTTGTGTAAAATAAAAAGATGAACCCACACTTTCTGAAGAAAATCTAAGCAATGCCTGACTGTAGAAAACTCACTGCCACGATGCTAAAGTGGTTTCAGGTTTTGAGTATGTAGCTTTATGGTTACTGATGTGTTCTCTTTGGTTCCCATTTTAATATTGGTTTTATTGATGCTATAGTAGTTGACACTAGGGGTTGCACAGACTGGTTGATTAGTCAACTTTAATGCCCTGTCATGATGTTTTAATTGCTTGACGTCGACTAGTCACTGATCATGGCCTATAGAGGCCGCAACAGGATAAGAAATCTTTGAAATCCACTTTTATGCTACATTTCCGACAGTTAAAATGAGAAATAAATGCATACTCCGATAAAGCGCCACAAGATATGTTTGATTATACCATCTGGATGCTCAAAATTGATCAGGTGAATGCATATTTTTAACAGCTTATTGCACATGTAAGTTTTAAACATCTAAACTAATGCGCTGCTACTTTGTAAAGCAAACACAAAGCCTGCACATCAGTGCATATTGCGATCACACAGAAACATTCAGTGGCGCAGAAGTGTATTGTCAACACTGTTCTGTGATTTATCAGTAAAAAAGCTTAGAAACTGAAGAGTTCTAGCATATATTTCTTAAAAACCAAATCCCACAGCTTCACTATTAGTAGAGAGACACTGCCTGTTAGAATTAATTCACATGCAATCGTTCTCTCTCACTTAAGCATTCATAAATGTAATCTTCACCGTGCTACTTTATCTGTATCTGATTTAGATCAAGCAGAAATCTGCGAGAAATATAATGACACAAAGACAAAAGAACTGATCAAAATTAGTTGTTATGTTATGTTACATGTTGCAAGGCAACCTGCATTCAAGTCTCGGCTTGAGGTTCAGGCTTTTGGATTTGTTCATCAATAACGTCATAAATGTCGACTTCAAAATACCAACTTGAGGTTAGGGGAAAACACCTTTTTCAGAGAATTACGGAAGCCTATTGAGTCATGCCAGGGAAATTCATTGGGCAATGGTGTTTGAGCGCACCACTATAACCGGCCCATGGCCTACTGTATATGTAACAATAGGAAAATTATTTGCATCCATATCTGTATTTTACTATTAACATGCATGTTACGGTAAATGCAGTAGATATCAGATATGCAGTAAGCATATATGCGACGCGCCATTCCCACATCCGCGCCATTCCCACATCCGTGCCTGCCCACACGTTAGTGGCTGACTGCAAATTATTATCATAATTGATGGACAATGCCGGGGAAAAGACATCAGCAGTCTGGCGCCGAAAAAGAAAAAAAGCCCAAGATGAAGCCCTTGCATCACTTTCAGGTATGTTCACAAACATGTGAAACTTTTTTTGGCTGTTGTCATTGAGGGAGATTAATTAAACAAGGATATGATCTGCTGTAGTGTCACAACAACAATCACCAAGGCCTTTGGCGCTCCCTCTGCAAGTATTTGTTATAATACGTAATGTACATAAATTATGTTTATAATACATTATGCATAACACTGCTATTCAATGAAACCAAATGATTACTTCCAATTATTATCGCCTCATTGTTATTATACAATTTATTTTAAATCATTTTAAAGGCTGTTGTTCACTTAGGTCTATTTTTATTACTAGACAAATATTATCTAAATACTACTCTAATATTACTCTGAAAATGATCTTAACCATCAAAATAATCGAAGGATTACTTGAATATTTTAATAGTCATTTATTTCTAACAGATATCATAAGAGAGAGAACCTATTCAATGTGTAAAAGTATATGTGTGTACGTGCTTGTGCGTGACGTTTCAGGAACATATGGAAAATGACCTCTGACCTTAGGGACGGTCAGTTTTGGCCAGTTCATTCTCAGTACCAGTTTGAGTCCTTAAGTAGAAACTGAACAGCAGTGGGGACCTTATCTGAGTGGGTGAAAGGTACAGCGGTCGATGAGGAACCTTGAAAAGAGTATAAAGGCTGTCTTATGTCTTCCTGGTGTGCGTCACTCACTTCACAGGGTAACTGCTGTGTTGGCGACTGGGCCTATTCTTGCAAGACTAAATATTTCTCTTTTTATAAATTTGACTCTGAGTGTCTCTTACGCAGTGATGATGTTTAACAGAAGTTTTGCCACAACACAAGTCCATCAAAAGATAAATTTCATGTTTCAAAAAAATTAATTTCATCTTTATTAGGGGCCAAGCACAGAATGTGCGTAGGCACCTATTGTAATCGTTGCCGTTCTTATTATTATTATGCTGCTTCTTCCGCTCTGGGAGTCTATGGCAGCCCATAGAACCGCTTGCTGGAAAGTTATACAATTTGGCACACTTATAGAGGACAGTCTGATCTGTCACCATAGCAAATTTGGAGTCTCCAAATCAATTCATGTAGCGCCACCACCTAACCAAAGTTTCACTCCTATTTACGCTAATAACTTTTGAACCATAATGGGTAGAAACACAATTTGTGACGATTCGATTGCACCCTATGACGTCATTTTCCGTCATGAAAATTTGTCCGCCATTTTGGATTCTCAGAAAAACCTACTTTTTCCATTGCTCCGATTTTCACAAAAATTTAATCCGATCTTCGTCAGACAATGATGGCAAAAGTTATTAAAAGCTTTTTGATAAACCCAACCATTATTGATTAACACGCAAACTAATTTTAAGTAGCGCTTGTGAAAACAAACTTAAGGCTGTATCTCCCCAATGCTTTATCGTATTCAGATCAAACTTGGTACATGTCATCACAAGCATGACTTGAAGCTACATGATGCGTTGCGGCACAGCGCCATCTATTGGTTCGGAGATACGAAAAATGGCTATTTTGCTTAAAACTTATGAATGGTTTGCCATAAAAGTGGTCTTGTTAGATTGAGGGTGTCATGTCGAGTCGACTGATATCCAATTGTTCCATATCGACCATTTTAGGCATCGATCATTTTGAATTTTGTACCAAAATGCTGTATTTTATGAACACATGATCGTATCGTTATCAGTATGATACCGTGAAGGAGCCTGAGAAGTTTTGAACCAGCACCACCTAGTGGTAAAATAAAATTTTCAAATGCGTATAACTCTGGGTATGGAATGGTCTTCGAAACCACTGTCAGAAGTTTGTAAACATAGGTTGCTGGCCAAATATTAATGCCCAAATACAAAAATATGAATAGTAAGTGGCAATAAAAGCCAAACAAAGTCGAGTGCAGTCAAGTCATCTTAATTTATATAGTGCTTTTAACAATGTAGATTGTTCCAAAGTGGCTTTACAGTGATAATAGGAAATTATAGATATTTGGCTTTTTTTTAAATATCAGCATCGGCCATTACGTTTTTGGCTGTGTTGAAAGCGGGACTTTTATTATGACGGCGCTGCAGACTTTTATTTTGACGGCGCTGCAGACTTTTATTTTGACGCTGAGAACACCAGCACCTGAGAAGAGAACGGCAGCGCCTGATCAGGTGTGGGTCCTTTTTTTGTGTTTATACATATAAATGTCTACAACTCCAAATGAAATGAGATATTTTCACAAAATTTGACAAACACACACATATATGGGCTCACTCTGAGGACACATAAAAAATGGTGGGATTGTGCCTCTTGTTGGCTCTATAATAGAACAAAACATGACATTGCAATTGACTTCAATACAGTATTGTGATATAAAATGCTATATTTTATAGATTAGCGTATCGTTACGAAACTCGGAATGAGTCATCTCCACCATAGCTTGAAGGTACTCAAAAAGTTTCAGGGCAGCGCCACCTTGTGGTAAAAAAATTCCAAACTTTTTGGAACTGGTCTTAAGGTTTGTCATTGTCACCTCACTCTGACCACATCACATCAATTTTGTAACTACGCCAGCTTTTGGTCGAAAGTGATAATCCATTAAATCATATTTTTAGTTAATGCATATGATTTTTCAGTCATTTTGCTGAAATTCATCTTTAAATGTCTTTAGTTGCTCCTTGGTGCAGATGGTCTGACTCTCCCAGCCATGTTGGCATGTCTTATTAACTGCTTGCAGCTATATTTTTATTTGTAGTTAGTTGTTCCCGTTCGAGAACGATCACTTCGTATTGCGTAGCTATACGCAGTGGGGAAACTCCTTTTCCTCAAAATTCTGAAGCTTAAAATGTAAAACGCATTTTGCAGCTGCACAGCTAGCACAGTGAATGTCTGGCTCACTCATTGGCTGTGCTGCGGCAACTGCACATCCAATGGTGTGGGCGCCTCCAACGTGTGCGTCAATGAGCTAGCATTACGTCATACACGTCAGAGCTCGCCAAGGGGGCGTGGCCAGAGCCCATAATAGCCCCCAAAATAGCCATTATAACAGATTCATCTCCTTCAGCGACATACAAGTCGCTGAGTCCTCTGAAAGCTTTCGCCGTCAAATCCAGCCACTAGTTAGAGTGTGCAGCACTACAGCAGATTTCGCCTTCAACTGAGAAGGCGTCTTCCACTGTCGCCGCTCTGCTGTCGCTATCCGGCGACCTACGCTTATATCCTTTGCATTTTATCTTGCTTTAAGGAACTCGAGCGTTCCAAGACTGTGCCCTCTCCTCAGCCAGTGAAACCAGCCAAGCAGGCCTCTCAGCCCCGCCTCCCGGCTGATGCCCGCCGTCAAGCTAAACGCTACCCGCTGCCCCGGCACCAGGGCCCTCGTTCCAGCGGCACGTTGGATCCCAGGCCTCCAGCTACCTCCTAGCATCAGGGGGAAAAAGGGAGGGCTCATGTCTCACGCTAGCCTGACCACCCTCAAAAAGGCCAAGAACACTTCACACTGCTCCCTGTTTAGCTCAGGTGGCTGGAGATTTTACTGCTGTAAACAGGCCTGCTACACTGTGCACGCCTTTACAAACAAACGCCGTTTTCACACCGACCAAATAAAGCACAAAAAGAGTATGTTTCAAGCACACAACACACGGGTTCACGGTCCCCCTTCATTAGGTGGTCCCCTCCCAGTTGCTTCACTGACTTTACCCCAGGCGACAGCCTTTATAGTCAGTCCAACATTCAGTATGTCCACAAATCACAATATAAGGGTTTCAGGTCCCCCTGTGTTAGGCGGCCCGTCCCAAAACATGTGTCAAACCCTAGCCACACGAGCCCTGGCCTGGCAAGCCATCCCCGGTGTGTCGAGTTGGGTTATAAACACAATGAAACGAGGCTACTCGCTCCAATTCGCTCGCAGACCCCCAAAGTTTCAGGCGGTTGTAGAGACTTTGGTGAGAAGCAACGTGGGTCACGTGCTTCGCTCCGAAACACACAATCTGTTAGCAAAAGGGGCGATAGAGCCTATTCCCTCCGCGCTATAGCACTCTGGGTTTTACAGACGTTATTTTCTAGTTCCGAAAAAAGACGGTGGTAGCAGACCCATTCTAGATCTGAGACATTTGAACAAGGCTCTCACGAGACGGCCATTCAAAATGTTGACTATCAAAGAAATCCTTGCACAACTTCGCCCGGGCGATTGATTTTTTACTGTGGATCTGAAAGACGCTTACTTTCACATTCAGATAGCCCCCCGTCACAGGCCATTCTTGAGATTCACCTGCGAGGGGCAGACTTATCAGTACTCAGATCTGCCGTTCAGCCTGTCTTTGGCACCCCGTACGTTTACGAAGTGCATGGATGCGCCACTCGTGCTGAATTATCTCGACGTTTGGCTGATTCTAGCTCAGTCGAGAACCGAACTGTCGCATCAGTATGATCTTTCTGGGCACAGTTATCGACTCTATAACTATTAGAGCGCGCATTCTCTATTCAACAGCTCACAGCCTCTTTCAAGGAAGGCGAGCGCTCACACCTGTAAAAGTTTCAGAGACTTCTAGGTCTTATGGCAGCTGTACTCCGTCAGTACATCGTCAGTACTCCGGATGGGATTACTGCGCATGTCCAAACTGCAGCACTGGCTCAAGCGTCGTGTGCCAGCCCGTGCGTGGCAGTCAGGCAACCTTTATGTCATGGTTAATCACGGTTGTCTACGGACCCTGATTCCCTGTCAGGCTCAAGACTGGTATCTCGAGGGCATGAGCTTGGGGGTGATTTCCACTTGAAAAGTGGTTTTCACAGATGCATCCAACCAAGGTTGGGGAGCGTTGCACGAGGGCAAGCCTATCTCTGGCCTCTGGACAGAGCTTACATATCAACTGCCTGGAAATGAAAGCAGTGTGTCTGGCCCTCAAAGCGTTTCTGCCAAACATCAGGGGACACCGGGTGTTTGTCCAGATGGACAACACATTTGTGGTGTCATACATAAATCGCCAGGGCGAGACCTCCTTATTTGGCGACATGTCAATCTGAGCTCTCTGAGAGCAGCACATATCCCAGGCATCCTGAACACGGGTGCGGATATGCTGTCACGGGGCAACACTCCCCTAGGCGAGTGGTCCCTGAATTCTCACACGGTGCGCCTGATATGGAAAGTGTTTGGCGAGGCCGAAGTCAACCTCTTCGCCTCAAGGATCAACACTGATTGCGCAGTGTTTTTCTCGGAGGACAGGGATGCGTTGGCCCAACCTCCCCCTCTATGGATTTCCCCACCCGTTTCAATGACACCCCAGGTTATCGAACAGATCAGGAAAAGCAGATGCCCAGTCATCCTATTAGCCCCCCTCTGGAAAACCAGACCGTGGTTTCCGGAGCTGGTTCAGATGATTGACAAAGTCACCTGGCCTGTCCCGTTGAGGAAAGATCTCCTCACGCAGGCGTTTTTTTTATGGGTTCTCCATGTGTGGCCCCTCAATGGGTACCCAGGGACCTTCCTGAAAAGGTCCTGAGCACGATCAATGATCTTTTACTAGGTGCTTGTATGCTTCTAAATGGTCAGTGTTTTCCAGCTGGTGTCTGGACAAACGTTTTGAACCCACGTCATGCGAGGTACCAGTGGTGCTCTCATTCCTACAGGAGCTGTTAGATGCGGGCAGGACCCCGTCTACGCTCAAAGTGTGGGCAGGACCCCGTCTACACTCAAAGTGTACGTGGCAGCATTCGCAGCTTATTATGCTCCGGTGGCTGGCCGATCGTAAGGAAGAAATGACTTGGTAGTAGGGTTTCTGAAAGGAGCCAGGAGGATGAACTCCTCCAGGCCTCCGTCCGTTCCGTCTTGGGACCTCTCCACGGTCCTTCGGGCCCTGAAGGGTTCGCCATTTGAACCGCTCCAGTCTCGCTAAAGACTGCTCTCCTGCTGGCACTGGCATCTATCAAGTGAGTGGGAGATTTGGAGCCGCTCTCTGTGAGCCCCTCCTGTTTGGAGTTTGATGTCGGCGAAACTAAGGTCGTTCTCAAACCCAGACACAGCTATGTGCCTAAAGTGCTTTCTACACCGTTTAGAGCACAGGTGATTACTTTATTGGCTCTTCCCCCTTCCACAGAGGATGGGGAGGCTAATCTACTCTGTCCTGTTAGAGCGCTGAGAATATACCTGGAGCGTTCTGCGTCTTTTAGACATTCAGAACAGCTCTTTGTCTGCTTTGGTGGTCGGTCCAAAGGGTCTCCAGTCACAAAGTAAAGAATATCTAGATGGATAGTAGATGCTATTTCTCTAGCATATACCTCAGTGGGTCAGGTTTTCCCTATTTGGACTAGAGCTCATTCGACTAGAGGCATAGCCTCATCTTGGGCTTGGTCTTCTGGGTTTCCGATTCAGGATATTTTTGCGGTGGCCGGCTGGTCCTCGCCTTCTACGTTGTGAAATTCTATAACATGGAGGTACCTTCCCTGCAGACAAGGGTCCTTTCTGTATGATTTAGACCAGACTTGTGTCCGGTCTTATCTAAATATTATGTCAATGTCATAAGCACACATTCATTTAATTATAAAACCTACCTCTGGCTGGTTATTATATCCCTTTTATATAAAAGACCCGATGGTGTCTGGTCTTATTAAGTATATTAGGTTGAATATGGATGTATGGGCATTACATTTACATTTCTGGATGGTTCTGTGGGCTCAGAGTTCTCAAGTCGCAGTTTCAACCAGTTACTTGGTGTGGCGTTTCACATGGCGTCCCCACTGCGCATAGCTACGCAATACGAAGGGACCGTTCTCGAAAGGGAACGTACTCGGTTACTATCGTAACCTCGGTTTCCTGAGAGTTAGGAAACGAGTATTGCGTAGCCGGCCGCACTGAGCAACATGGCAGTATGTCGCTTCAGTCGATGTAACCTGCTATAATGGCTATTTCGGGGGCTATTATGGGCTCTGGCCATGACCCCTTGGCAGGCTCTGACGTGTATGACTTAATGCTAGCTCATTGGGGGAAAGTTTGGTCAATGCATGGATTTTGGGTCATTTCTTTTGGCCAGGATTAAAAAAAAAGATGTTGCCCAATACTGCCGTACATGCCATACGTGTCAGGTCGTTGGAAAGCCAAATCAGAGCATTCCACCTGCTCCTTTGATTCCTATACCTGCGATTGGAGAACCGTTTGAACATGTGATGGTTGACTGTGTCGGTCCCTTACCTAAAACCAAGGCTGGTAACCAGTTTTTGCTAACCATTATATGTGTGGCCACCATATTTCCAGAGGCGATTCCTTTAAGAAAAATCACTGCACCTGTAGTCAGCAAGGCACTGGTGAAATTCTTTTCCACGTTTGGTCTTCCAAAAGTAGTGCAAACCGATCAAGGTACAAATATTTATCGAAACTTGAATCACTGGCAATTGCTCATCGAGTCTCAAGTGCGTACCATCCGCAGAGCCAGGGCACACTTGAATGGTTTCACCAAACCCTTAAGTCGATGCTTAAGAAATATTGCCAGGATACTGCTAACGATTGGGATGAGGGAGTTCCCTTAGTTTTGTTTGCTGTTAGGGAGACCATTCAAGAATCTCTGGGTTTTAGTCCAGCCGAACTTGTGTTCGGACACAAAGTTAGAGGCCCGTTGAGAGTTCTTAAAGAACGAATTTTAGCACCTAACTCGGATACAAACCCTAGTGTACTGGATTATGTGAGCCAGTTTCGAGATCGTCTTCATACTGCTTGGTCGCTGGCTCTAGAATGGCTTGCAAATGCTCAGAAAGGTATGAAGAGCACATATGATAAACTCTCAGTAGTGCAATCTTTTCAACCTGGTGACGAAGTGCTTGTGTTGTTACCTGTCCCAGGATCATCTTTATCTGCTCGTTTCTTTGGCCCCTACGTTGTGAAAAAGAGAATGAGTGAAACTGACCATATGTTGCATACACCTGATCGGAAACGAAAAACCCGTGTTTGTCATCTAAACATGTTGAAAGCGTATCATACTAGAGGGTCGTCAACGGCGAGTGTTGCGGAACAGACGGCAGGGCCGCTCTCTCTTCTGTTGCAATAGCCGTGGACCGGAAGTTATCTCCTGGTATCTTGGAGGTGAACACGGATGGTGTGGTGCTTCGCCATGCTTTTCAGCAGGGTGTAAGGTTGGCAAATTCTGAGATTTTAGAAGATCTCCACTTGTACCTTAATCATTTGACTGCGGATCAGAGAATAGACATTGTCACAGTACTTTCTGATTTTAAATGTCTGTTTGGTGATGTTCCTACACAAACAAATTTTCTGAAACATTATATTGATTTGAACGGAGCTCGTCCTATTAGGCAACATGCTTATCGTGTAAACTCAATGAAAAGGTCTGTTATGAGTCAAGAAGTTGAGTACCTGTTGGACAATGGTTTGGCCAAGTCCAGTTGCAGTCCTTGGAGTTCTCCATGTCTGCTTGTTCCCAAATCCGATGGCACATTTAGATTCTGCACAGATTACCGCAAGGTAAATGCAGTGACTGTGCCAGACAGTTACCCGTTACCTCTGATGGAGGATTGTATAGATAACATCGGTTCTGCACGTTTTGTTACAAAGCTTGATATGCTAAAAGGATATTGGCAAGTTCCACTCACCTCAAAAGCTTCAGAGATTTCAGCCTTTGTAACCTCAGACAATTTCCTCCAGTAAACGGCAATGGCTTTCGGGCTTAGAAATGCCCCAGCAACTTTCCAGCACCTCGTTAACATCGTTTTACATGATGTACCAAATTGCAATGCGTATCTTGATGATCTGGTGTTGTATTCGTTGAGTTGGACAGAACACATTAGCCTGTTGAGAACAGTGTTTGAACGACTTGCTAAAGCAAATTTGACACTTAATTTAGCAAAATGTGAATTTGGCAAAGCAACTGTTACCTACCTTGTTAAGGAGCTTGGTCAAGGCCAAGTGCGACCAGTAGAGGCCAAGGTAACTGCCATAGCCAAATTCCCAATTTCTACCACCCGTTTAGGAGGTTCTTGGGAATGGCAGGCTATTTTTGTGGTTTCTGTAAGAATTTCTCGACCGTTGTGAGTCCCCTTACTTCATTGCTTAGTCCATCTAGAGCTTATGAGTGGTCAGTTGAGAGTCAACATGCTTTTGATCCAGTCAAAACTCTGATGTGCAATGCCCCTGTCTTAATGGCACCTAATTGTGCTCAGCATTTTAAATTGGAGGTTGATGCAAGCGCCGTGGGTGCTGGGGGGGAGGGGTTCTCATTCAAGAGGATGCAAATGGAATAGAACATCCTATTACTCTCGTAAGTTTAACAAACATCAGCTGAATTATTCAACTATTGAAAAAGAAGCTCTTGCTTTGTTACTCTCATTACAACATTTTGAGATTTATCTTGGGTCTAGTAGTCTTCCGATTTTGGTATATACAGATCACAATCCTCTTGTGTTTTTAATCCGAATGTATAACCACAATCAGCGGTTGATGCGTTGGGCTCTTATCGTCCAGAACTACAACCTCGATATCAGACATAAGAAGGGGTCAGAAAATGTTTTGTCTGACGCTCTTTCGAGAGTCTAGTTGTTGTTGTTTTTTTTTGTTTGTTTTTTACAAACGAGTTTGTTCTTAAGGGTGGGAGTGTTTCGTTCATAGGCGTTTTGCGGTAGTGCCTGTGTTTGTTTCTCTCTCTCTCTCGCTTTAGTTTAATGTTTTCTTCTCTTTTTGTATAATAAATCACTTTCATTGGCAGTTCGTGTTTTTGCATGGTTTCTTGCCACCTCCTATCCTTCTTACAGTTTTGCCATATTTTGTTTTTTTTTAGTGTTACTCGTCTTGCTCCTAGACAAATCGTAGAGGGGTCGTAACATTAAATGGGGGCTCGTCCTATTCAGTGGAACCATTCAGTTTTCACACACTGGTACGGGCATAATTTCCTATGGGGACAGGGGGGGGGCATGTCCTCCCTACTTTTCAAAATCTTTCGCACTTGAACGACCAATAACACTCACATTTATGTTGAAATATCCGTTTTGTCGAGTATCCTCACAAGAACAGTCTTAAATGAGTTGAATAAATGAGAAAATTAAATGCTTGAGTTCCTTTCAGCAGCAGCAGATATTAAAGTGACAGCAGCCACTGATTCTGTCTGATATACGCACTCGACTCGAACCGATCGCTGTCTGTTGGTTGAGAGACGAGGCGAATTGACAAACTTTTGCAGAGTTTCTGTGCGATCGATCTTGAGATTATAAAAATGTTTGGAGGTTTTCTGAGAGGAGACTTTCTAGAAGAACATCGGAGGATATATCCTTTATATTTGTATCCATATATTTTTGAATGTTTATATTATTTCCGAGGATACTTTTATTTATTGTTATATTCTTAGAAGGTGTTTGGAGTTGTATTTAATTTTTTTGTTTTATTTTTTATTTTATTTTTGTATTGTTTTTATTGCAGGTTGCAGGAAGATATCTCAGGCTCACATGTGTGAAAGAGGAGGTGAGTGCTTTAGTTTTTCATTTGGTATGTTATAGTATGATGCTGTACAATGATTTACTTAATTAATGGAAAGGTAACCCATTTGATCCCCCAGTTTTACCAGCTAAGTTATCACATGTATTTGATTCCTTGCATTTAAAATAAACTTTTCAATTTGAGTAACTATAGTAACTGATATTATTGATTAGGCTATTATTAAAACATTACTAACTATGTGATGTCTGAAATATTCCAGGCTCAGGCCGCTCCAGCTCCAGTAGAGCTGCTTTCTCCCAGACGGCTGGTCAGGACGTCTGTCCACTTCATCGAAATGCTCTCGCAGAGGTCAGAATAGGCTTTTATTGAACAAGTTATGGCTCAGTTAATTAATAATTTATCATTGAAAATAGAAAGTAAAAAAAAAAAAAACTTGATTATTGACATTGATACACTGACATCGATTATTAATATTATTAAAAATGTTTCCCCAGATTCTTCACCGGGCATCATGTCCACATCAACTCTGTCCCCCTCTGTGGGAAATGTGAAGACGTGGTTATGTGGGTTGAAGAGCATTATCAGAAAAGGCTCGTACATCGTCCAGTGGAAGCGGAGTGGCCATAGATCGAAAAGCCAATATGAACAGGGCAGTTGCGGCAACAGGAGTTTGTCCAGGACCAACAGCTTTGAAGAGTTTATGTGCCCTCCGCTGCCAGGTCAAGTTCCCATTGAGCAAACGCAGACTTCAGATGACCTTATGGAGGCTTCACCGGTGAACAAGAGGTCGACAGGTGAGACTGAAATAAGGCTGGAGAGTGTAAAGTGTACAGATAGAGATTTTGCTATTTCATGCGTAAGACTGCTTCAAGTTTTTAACATGTTTATGTCCGGTCACATTTACTGTTGCTCAGCAAGATTTTGATGAAATTTTCTTTGGATTTGTAACATTACAGATTAGAATTTAACAGTAAAATGTAAGTTATGTCTTATATCTTTGCTTAATTTGACGTCAGAGATGTTTCTAATAATTAAATTGTTTTTTTTTTTGTTTTTTGTTTTTTCATTTCAGAAAAACCTACTGAATGTAAGAAGAGGAAAGGAACTGGTTCTGTTCTCAACAGACTATGGAAGGCTATGGAGTGTTTGTTCCTCTGCTGTTGTGCTGTGGATAATGTGGAGCCTTTTGTTCCTCCAGCGGATCTGGATCCTGATCCCGATCCTGATCCTTCATCACCTGATCCAGATCCCTCCGCCGTCAAACCAAATCCAATCAATCCAACATTGTTTTAAACTGTATTATTACTGTCTTGTTTTCCACTTAAGATAGACTTGTTTTCAAAAAAATATTTTCTCGACACAACCAGCACTGATATTTTTAATATAAAACAAAGAAGCAAGCTCATTTCTCATATTTTTCTGTTTGTTTTTCAGAGTTCTTTGATACTCTCTATAACGTGGGAGAGATGATTGGATCCAGAGGATTCGGAAGAGTGTTCGAGGGAACACGGAAATTTGTTGGCAAAAAGGTAAAGCAGAGTCAAATCTTGCTGAATTGTATTTTTTTTTTTAAATTAAGTATTTGGTTTAATACGTAGATGCTCAAATCATAAATATTATATGCAAAGTCAGGCGCTTAAATACTGTTACTGTTATTGAATACTGTTTTTTTGTGTGTGTTTTTTGCAGGTTGCCATCAAGCGAATGCGCAAGACTTACAACGATCTTTATCTTTCCATTGTAAGTTGGTCAAAAGCTGAATGTGTGTTTGTTGTTTAAGTGCTGATTACTGTAGTCAATACACCTGTAGGAAGCATTTGCTGTAAATGTAATCGACAAATAAGCCTGGAAAGGCTCTGTTGATTATATATACAAAGATCAAAGCAAAGTACATTTAAAATGTATATTTTTTATTCAGATTTTTACCCAACTAACCTTCTGTCTACTACTTTTCTCTAGCCTGGGCATCCTGAACCTCTCATTACAGAAGTGGCGCTGCTAATGATGAGGCAAGAACCCATAAGCCCCTACGTCATACAGCTCTACGATTGGTTTGAACACCCTCGAAAATTAACTCTCATAATGGAGTTCCCTGAACCCTGCGAGAGTTTGCTGGACTTCATCACTCGTAATCCTCAACTGGATGAAACAACAGCATCATGCGACAGGCTGTTCTGGCAGTGCAACACTGCATTGAGCGCTGCGTTTTTCATAGTGATGTTCATGCGCAGAATTTCCTGTTGAGGAAAAATGTGTTAGAGCTCAAGCTGATAGACTTTGGCAGCGGTCACCTACTTAGTGCTGACAGCTACAAGAGTGACATACAGTATACGTTGGTGAGCATCTTTGGAGTGTGGAAACCTGAATGTAGCGACTTACTGATTATTTGATGCTTTGAAAAAATTGCTCAACAATGTGTGTATGTCTTGCTTACAGGAGTACCGGATCACTGCCCAGGGAGCTTGGAGAAAATACCACTCAACAAGGGATTCTACAGAATGGAATACTTATAAGAAGTTGAGGAATATATGTACAACAAAAACACGAAATGCAAAAGCAAATTATTTTAAGGACTGCCTAGCAACAGATTATAAAAATCCCAAAGTATTCTGGGAAAGAATTAATAATTTAACCAATCTTTCATCTAAAAACAATCTAATTTCACACGAATAAATAAGTAAATTATTAAAGATTCTTTTGAAATTGCTGACGCATTTAATCAAATTTTTACCAAAGGTAGTCCTATATCCTCTGATTTTTCTGATCTCAATTCTAATTTTAATACTCCAAATAATATTTGTGAAAACTCCTTCTCATTTAGATCCATCAGTCCTATAGCAGTTCAGCAAGTTATCGACAGTTTAGACTCAGATAGCAGTGCAGGTCCAGATGGGTTGGAAATCAAGTTCCTGAAAATGGCCTCACATGTCCTGGCTTATCATTTGTCTGATTTATTTAATTTATCATTGACAACATGTACTACCCCATTATCTTGGAAATCTACTAGAGTTACTCTATTGTATAAAAATGGTGATAAACATGACATTAATAATTATAGACCAATTTCAATAATTAATAGCGTGGTGAAAATATTTGAAAAAAATAATTTTCTTTCAATTATCAAAATATTTTAATGATTCCAATATTATATCACCTTTTCAGTCCGGCTTCTGACCAAATTTCTCTACAACAAGCGCTCTTCTAAAACTTACTAACGATATTACATCTTCTTTTGATGCTAATAATTTAACTGGTGCCTTATTTATTGATTTAACCAAAGCTTTTGATTTAGTAGACCATTATCTTCTTCTAGATAAACTGTATGATATTGGCCTTTCAAGATCTTCTTTACTTTGGTTTAATTCATACTTACACTATAGACAACAATGCGTTTTGTATCAGGGAAGTTGTTCGGATTTTAAAACTATTGATAGAGGAGTACCTCAGGGCTCATCTCTCGGACCGCTATTGTTTTCTATTTTTATAAATAATCTTCCACAAGTTTGTTCTAATTGTCAAATCCAGTTATATGCGGATGATACTGTTATTTACTTTTCTATCTCGGATATTTCTTATATTCAGGGACTTTGATGTAGTTCAAAATTGGTTTACTTATAACAAACTTTTGCTAAATAAAAAGAAGTCGTATTATATGTTGTTTAATACAAAACAAATCTCGCCACAAACTGACTACTTAATTAATTTTACAGATGGAACTCCAGTGTTAAAAGTTAATGAGTTTAAATATTTAGGTCTCCTGCTTGATTCTCAATTGTCATTTAAATCACATATTGACTTAGTTATTAAGAAAATATCATATCGACTTAGAATACTTTATTTCTCTATGAATTGCTTTACCCGTCAGGTTCGAAAAATAATTATTACTCAGTTAATACTTCCAATCCTTGACTATGCCGATATAATTTACCAAAACACCTCCATTACAAATCTTCGTTCTCTTAATGTTGTTTATAATAATCTATGTAGATTTGTACTGAGGTGTCCATACAAAACGCACCATTGCCAAATGTTTGAACTATTAAATTGGCTATCTTTAATAGTTTGTTTATTTCTAAATGTTATTACTTAAATTATGCTTTGTATCTAAAACCATATCTAATTCCATTTCGCTCTTCACATAATTTAAGGCACACCGATCAATTATATTTTTACGTTCCTAAAATTAATAAAGAAGCAGGCCGTCGGGCATTCAAATTTAAAGCTCCTTCAGATTGGAATAATTTAACAAGTGTACTTAGATCCAGTACCTCGTTTAATTTCTTTAGGCCATTACTACATGATCATTTGCAGAATATATGCTCTTGCTTTTGTGTAAACCCATCTCCAATTATCATGTGAACTTCATTATTTTCTATGGTACTGAACCTGCATGCTATGTTATGTGTAATAATTGTATACTTAATGTATCAATGTACTTAGAGGGCTTGCATGTGAGGAGATAATTATGGAGAGCTAAATCTTGGTATGAATGTAAAGTATTATGTGTTATATAATGTAACCCGTTGTCTGTATTCATGTGTGTTCCTAGGACCCCCTCGAAAATGACATGGTACATCTCAAGGGGCTATCCTTCAAATAAATTTTAAAGAAACCTATAGCGTGCATTTGGGGGCATGGCTACTGAGGGTGTTTAGCTGCTGTGGGACCATGGAACCGCTCGGTGCCACAGAAAATACATGCTTCACCTTTAAAGAAAGATAAAGAACACTTTACCTTATTTTAATCATGTTTCAGATGCAGTTTTCATAGATGCCATCCATTCATGTCACATGGCCATGATTAACCAGCTCTCTCCTTAATAAAATGTGTACAGAATGCAGTGATCTGATTACCCAGTGCCTAACCCTGGATCCAACTAGATGCCCGACGTTAGAGCATATTTTACAACATGAATGGATTAGAAATGATCTGGAGAAGTTCAGGAGATTCACTCGATCAGTGATTTCAGGTGTGAGGAAGTGTAACACACAGAGTAGGATTATTATAATTTATCTTCAGTTCTGGATTATTTGTAGTGAGGTTTTCAAATTTGTGTTAATTGTAATGTTCTTGTTATTGTCAAGTCAAGTCATCTTCATTTATATAGTGCTTTATACAATACAGATTGTTTCAGAGCGGCTTCACAGTAATAAACAGGAAAATAACAGAATCAGTGATGCAGTTGCAATAATTCAGTTCTGTTGTAAATCAGCTAAAAAAAAAACATTCATGAGTTCACATGTTCATATAATCTTCGTATTGGATAGGAAATAACACACTTGCCGTCGTTGGTGGAGGGCTTGAGCTCGAGACGTGACCCGAAGCCTGAAGTCAAACC
Organism: Meda fulgida; assembly: GCA_030578275.1. NCBI lineage: Eukaryota > Metazoa > Chordata > Actinopteri > Cypriniformes > Leuciscidae > Meda > Meda fulgida. Next base: position 4,875,089 of record CM060629.1, on the reverse strand, counting down.
CCAATCTGACAGGAACTCAAGCCGCCACACGATATCTCAGAGCCGGTCCCCGTCTGAGCAAGTGTAACCCCTCCACCCGGGTCCCACTCGACCCGCTCCGAGCGGACCTCGAACCCTGGTCTCCGGCATGAGAGTCGGGCGCTCTAACAAGGAGGCTAAAGATTGCAGCCTCTGGCATCTGTCGCTAGAGAGCCTTTTGAGTGAGGCTTACTCGCACAGCAACTACTAGCCGGCCTCCGTTACACAAGAACATGAGAGACTGCAAGACTGGAAACAAGTCGTCAAGTCATCACTGTTCCTCAGTTTTCAGCATTTGAATGCTTGCCTTAGAGTATTTCTGTTACTTATTTACTTCTACAATCATTGCTACAGTCTATAAACCACCTAAGACTAAGTCACATGCCGTTTTTATGTCAGAATTTGCTGACTTTCTGTCAGTGTTGACCCTGAAGTTCCACAGAATTCATATTGTCAGGGATTTCAATATTCATGTGGACCAAAGTGACTCTACGACGGCTAAGGAATTTGTATTGTTACTTGACTGTTTTAATTTCTTGCTATTGGTAACTGGCCCGACTCACTGCAAAGGCCATACTCTGAATATTGTGATTATAAATGGCTCATTTGTATCACAGTTTTCATCTGTTGACCGATCACTGTCCGATCACTCAGCTTTCTTCTTTAATTTGGAACTAAATTATTTTTGTGCACCTACCATTCGATCTGTAACACTTCGGAAGTGAAAATCTATTGATCAGACAGTTTTTTTCTAATTCTGTTGTTTCCACTATAAGTAATCTGCACTTTACATCTTTGGAGGAGAAAGTCTTAGAAAATAACGCCTTTACTGCTAATCTCGACTCTTTTGCTCCTCTGAGGTCACGCTCTGCTCTATGATGGTATAATGACAATCTGCGCACTAAGAAGTAGGGCTGCACGATTAATCGTATTTTAATCGCGGTAACGATATCTGCCTCTTTCGATTCAGTTTAAATACTCATCACGCCATTTGACCGCTTATTACTTTTCTGAAAATATTTTTTTATTTTGACATTTGTGTTATCTTGCATTGGTAACAAGTCCCTACTAGCGTTGATGTTTATGGTTGTCAGATGTAAATAGCTTAAATTTCCCAAACAGAAGTTTCTCTTACTTTTCTGCCCAGTGTTTCACTTAATCTGTGCAATCTGTCCAATCTGTGCGGTTTGTGTGACTAAATATACCAATCAAACCTTCTCCACCTTATTGTTTGGGATTATGTTTGCAGAATTAAATGAATAATAAAAAACTAAAAAGAATGTTTCCCTGGACGATTTTAATAATTATTGTCCTATCTCAAATCTTCCATTTCTGGCAAAAATACTTAACTCCACACCACTAAAAATACTAATCTCACGATTAATAACCCTTTTGAACCCCTTCAGTCGGGTTTTTGTAAATTTCACAGTACTGAGACGGCTTTGGTTAAAGTCACCAATGATTTATTGATGGCTTCTGACTCTGGCAAAACATCCATTCTAATCCTTCTTGATCTATGATCTTTTGATACTGTTGATCTCAGTCTATTACTCTGGGACAGTTTTGAAGTGGTTTAGATCCTCTGCAACTGACCGTTCCCAGTTCATTTCTATGGGTGGCCATTGGTCTGAGATTAGCTCTGTTTTCACTGGTGTCCCTCAGGGGTCAGTCTCGGGCCCTTTACTTATTTATTTATCTGTCACCACTTGGCCATTTCTAGAGATCACTCGGCCTCAATTATCATTTGTATGCTGACGATACGCAGATTTATTTACATTCTAAACCAGATGAGTAACAATTTCCTGTGTCTGAACAGTGGTACAACTAAAGTTGTGCTCATTGGTTTCCGTCATCAAATTTCCAAAGCTGGTTCTCTTGTCTGACTTTTGATGGCTCTGTTTTGGAGACCCAGAGCAAAGTGAGGAACCTTGTAGTTATTTTCAATGCTAATCTTTCATTTGATTCTTTCATTCAGAGTACAGTTAAAACTTCTTTTTTCATCTCAGAAACATTGCAAGATTGCGACCTATGTTAAATTTTCCTGTAGCAGAAAAGCTGATAAAAATAAACTGATACGCCCTTTTAGCCGGAGTTTCTAAAACCACACTAAATAAGCTCCAATATGTACAAAATCTGGCCGCAAGGATCTTAACTGGGTCCAGGATATGCAATCATATTACTCCAGTTTTGAAATCTTTGCATTGACTCCCAGTCAAGTTCCAGGTTGATTTTAAGATTATGATGCTCACATATAAAGCATCGCACGGCCTGGCACCACATTGTTTAACAGAACTGTTACATCCCTATAATCCTAATTGCACTCTTCACAATCGAACTTGCTGGATGTTCCTGAAACACGCTTAAGAACTTTGGGTGACACTTTCTGAGGCTTTCTCTTCCGATGCTCCAGATCTTTTGGATTTCTTTGCCTCTTGAACTCCAGACATTTGGCATTTTTAAAAGTCATTTCAAGATATATTGTTTTAAACTTGCTTGTTGATGTTTATTTAATTATTTTGTTGATGTTTGTTTTGTTGATGTTTATTTTGTTATTTATTTATTCAATTGTATTTCTTAAATTGTGTACAGTGCTTTGAGAAGCTGCTTTTAAAGGTGCTTTATAAAATAAAGTTTATTATTATTATTATCACAGCCACATTTGCTTTGTTTTAAATGTGGTTTTGCTTTGTTTTTAAGTCAAGATAAGTCATCTTTATTTATATAGTGCTTTATATTATGACCAATCTGTATATATGACCTGTACAGTTTTCAGGCAAAGGTCTATTTTGTGCTTCTTGAAATAAAACTGTTTAAAATATCAATCTACAATAAATGAGACTAGAATATTTTGAAAAAAAAAAATAATATAATTTGGTGCATGACCATATTTAGGTTAAAGAAGCTATTATTGTATTATTAAGCTGAAAGTATACTTTGTTCTTTTACACGGACAGCATTGCAAAGTATACTTCTTTTGACTTGTACCCGACCCTCATGGCAAAAAGTTTTCAAAAGAATTTCGATCCGTGAATCACACCTGCGATGTGATGACAAAACGTTTTAAGTAGGCCACTTTCACTAAAACTGCTATAACTCTTGAACGCATTGAGATATTTTCACCAAGCTTGTTATACTGATATACGAGCTCATTTTGTGGTAAAAAAAAAACACAACTGCGGTGATTCACCACTTGGTGGCGCTATAATAAAAAAAAAGCATAAAACAGCTATAATTACGCAAACGTTAGTCCTGCTGTGGTCATGGTCATGCTGTCTCTTTGTCCAAGTTGCCTTGATGACTTATAACGACATTTGTGTATCTCGAAAAACAAGACCTTTGAACTTTGAGCACTTCTTAATAATAATAATAATAATATGTTTATTTTCTATAGCGCCTTTCAAGAACCCAAGGTCGCTTCACAATGTAATACAAATAGCAAACAAACAACAAACAATGACAAGCAAACAAATACAAAGGCCATCTGCTTATGAGAGACAAAACAGATGGAAACAAGCATACACTGATTGACATGAATAAAAGAAAGACATATTGTATTATTTATCAAAATATACAATTACGACGAAGTATATAGCAAATAGATCTGGAAAAGTGAAGAACAGAGAAAGCAGTGATGAGGATACTGATTTATTGGGCAAGCTTGAAGATATGAGTTTTAAGTTGTTTTTTGAAGGTCCGGATGTTGTCGATCACACGAAGATTCGGGGGCAGCTTATTTCACAGCTGAGGGCCAACAACACTAAAAGCCCTACCGCCCACCGTGGAGAGAGGTTTTCAGTGCTAGACTTAAGGGCCTGAGTTGGAACATATGGCTGTACCAAATCAACAAGGTATTTGGGTGCCGGGCCGTGTACAGCTTTATATACTAGAACTAACAGTTTAAATTGGATGCAGTTTATGACAGGAAGCCAGTGCAGTTGGTGAAGGATAGGAGTGATGTGGGCAGATTTTTTATTATACTGTATGTGAGGGCACGTGCAGCAGAGTTTTGAACCATTTGAAGGCGGTGTATTGCTTTGGTGGGTAATCCGCTGTATAATGAATTACAGAAGTCCAATCTGGAAGTGATAAAAGCATGAATAACAGGTTCTGCATCTATAAAGGTAAGAGAGGGACAAATACGAACAATATTCAGCAGGTGAAAAAAGCATGATTTGACAATGTGTGAGTGAAAGCAGAGCATGGGGTCGAACAAAACGTCTCGGTTACATATGGTAACCCTCGTTCCCTGAGTAGGGAACGGAGACGTCTCGTCGGAGGAGTTTCCAACGAATTGGGATCACGCTAGGGAGACCAATCGCCTTCGAGTGAACTAAAACGAGCCAATAAACATTGGCATGCAAGATTTGCATTCCGCGACCCGCCTACCAGTGCGGGTATAAAAGCGGAAGCAAGCGCATACACAAACGTTTTTCGCTGAGGAGCCGAACGGTGTCCAGTCCTCCGCGAAGGTGCAGCAAGCATGGCGACGGGACGAGACGTCTCCGTTCCCTAATCAGGGAACGAGAGTTACCATACGTAACCGAGACGTTCCCTTTCGTTCGGGAACTCCTACGTCTCGTCGGAGAAGTTTCCAACGAATTGGGATCCCTAACAAAACGCCATGGTGCTGACCCCTTCCAGCGCCCAGCTTAGCTCCCGGCATAGCAGTTTCTTACTTATATGAGGGGAGCTAGCTAGGAAGAATCACACTGCTGTTCCGCAAGACCCGCTCAGTGGATTGGATAACACTGGGAAAGCGTGCCCACCCCGTAGGAGGGAACGCTGCGGAGACCCTGCCTGCCCGAAGGGAGGCACTGGAATACACGTATGTCCTAACCCGTAGGGTAGTGAAACATACGGCAGTCCTTGAGGTAGTCCCAGCCCGAGGGGTGGGAGCGTACTCAGCAAGGACGACAGAACGGGTCTGTCGAGGGGAAGACACGGAGCTAACCCGGAGGGTAGCTGGAACGTGGAAGAAATGGCTCGCCGAAGGGACCACTGTTAAGGCCACCCAGTCTAATAACAACTCCTACGAGAGGTAATAGACCTGGCACCGGGCGATCCGCCTCGCCTGGTGCCGGAGGGGTGATGGAGGAACTCACGAGGTTAGCCGTTTGTTGGGGAACCAACGGAGCAAAAGACGCACGTATCCGGCCCAAGGGGCGGGAATGGCGTAGCAAGCCGACACAACCTAAATCCTCGCGCTACTGGCCGTAGCGAGTACACGGGAGGAAACAGGTTCAACACGGAGGCTATAAAACCTAGCGAACGTGTAAGGTGTCGCCCAGCCCGCAGCTCTACAGATGTCTGTTAGCGAGGCGGCTTGAGCCAAAGCCCAAGAAGAGGCAACACTCCTAGTAGAGTGTGCCGTCAACCTGGGTGGGCAAGGCACGTCCTGGGATTCATAAGCCCGGACAATAGCATCCACTAACCAGTGGGCTAACCTCTGCTTGGAGACAGCCTTCCCCTTCTGCCGGCCTCCGTAACAAACAAAGAGCTGATCTGAGGTCCTGAAGCTTTGCGTTCTGTCCACATAAACCCGCAAGGAGCGGACGGGACAGAGAAAAGCTAGGGCTGGGTCTGCCTCCTCCAAGGGCAGCGCTTGCAGGTTCACTACCTGGTCCACGAAGGGAGTGGTAGGAACCTTGGGCACATATCCGAGCCGGGGTCTCAGGGTAACGTGAGAAAGGCCCGGACCGAACTCTAGGCACGATTCGTCGACCGAAAAAGCCTGCAGATCCCCTACCCTCTTAAAAGAAGCCAAAGCCAACAGGAGAGCTGTCTTCATAGACAAGATATTAAATTCCACCGAAGGCAAGGGCTCAAAAGGGGGACTCTGGAGAGCTCTGAGCACCAGAGATAAGTCCCAAGAGGGTATGGGGTGCAAATTACGAGGAGGATTTAGTCTCCTGGCACCCTTAAGGAATCTGATGACCAGGTCGTGCTTCCCCAACGACTTACCTTCAACTGTGTCGTGATAAGCTGCTATTGCGGCAACATACACCTTGAGGGTGGAGGGAGACAGCCTTCGCTCCAACCCATCTTGCAGGAAGGAAAGCACGACTCTGATCGGGCAAGTTCGGGGTCTTCCCGGCGGGAGGAACACCAATCGACGAACAGGTTCCACTTCAACGCATAGAGGCGCCTAGTAGAGGGGGCTCTAGCGGAAGTGATAGTGTCTACCACAGCCTGTGGTAGGCCACCTAGAACCTCCGCGTCCCGTCCAGGGACCAAACATGGAGTCTCCAGAGGTCTGGACGCGGGTGCCACGTCTCTGAGAAAGGAGGTCCTTCCTCAGAGGAATCGGCCAAGGAGGGGCTGTCGCGAGGAGCATGAGTTCCGCGAACCAAGTCCGGTTGGGCCAGTACGGCGCAACGAGCAGGACCTGCTCCTCGTCCTCCCTGACCTTGCACAAAGTCTGTGCAAGAAGGCTCACTGGGGGAAACGCATACTTGCGAAGGCCCCGGGGCCAACTGTGTGCCAGTGCATCTGTGCCGAGAGATCCCTCGGTCAGAGAATAAAACCACTGGCAATGGGTCGTGTCCGGAGAGGCAAACAGATCTATCTGAGCGGCTCCGGAGACTCCCCAAATCAGTTGGACCACCTGGGGATGGAGTCGCCATTCTCCCGGAAGAGGCGGCAGCCGTGAGAGCTCGTCGGCCACGCGGTTGAGCACACCCGGGATGTGAATGGCCCGAAGCGACCTCAGATGCTTCTGACTCCATAGGAGGAGATGGCGGGCGAGTCGCGACATACGACGGGAGCGTAGACCACCTTGATGGTTGATGTACGCAACGGCCGCAGTGCTGTCCGTACGGACCAGTACATGTCTGTGCAGAAGCAGCCCCCTGAAGCGGCACAGAGCTAGACGTACTGCTTGCAACTCTAGGCAGTTGATGTGCCAATGCAGTTGAGGCCCCGTCCACAGACCTGAAACTGCATGCCCGTTGTACTTGGCCCCCCACCCGCTGGCAGAGGCATCTGTGAACACAACAGCATGCCTGGACACCTGGACTAGGGGAACTCCGGTCCGTAGAAACGCAGGGTCCGACCAGGGACTGAAGGTTTGGCGACAGTGCGGGGTAATGTTGACCCGGAACGTGCCGCTCTGCCACGCCCATCTCGGGACTCGATCGTGAAGCCAGCGCTGAAGCGGTCTCATATGAAGCAAGCCGAGCGGCGTCACTGCGGCTGCGGCTGCCATATGCCCCAGGAGCCTCTGAAACTGTTTCAGTGGAACCGCTGACCTACCTTGAAAGGACTTGAGGCAGTTGAGCACTGACTGGACGCGCTCCTCTGTGAGGCGCGCAGTCTGACCGACCGAGTCCAACTCCATACCGAGATAAGAGATCCTCTGCATGGGGCAGAGTTTGCTCTTGTCCCAGTTGACGTGAAGACCCAAACGGCTGAGGTGTTGGAGCACCAAGTCCCTGTGTTCGCACAACAGATCCCGCGAGTGAGCTATTATAAGCCAGTCGTCGAGATAGTTGAGGATGCGAACGCCATGTTCTCTCATGGGAACAATGGCCGCCTCCACGACTTTTGTGAAGACACGGGGTGACAGGGCCAGGCCGAAGGGTAGGACTTAGTACTGAAATGCTCGACCCTCGAAAGCAAACCGAAGAAAAGGTCTGTGTCGAGGAAGAATCGAGACATGAAAGTACGCGTCCTTCAGGTCGATCGCTGCAAACCAATCCTGGGGACGGATGCATTCGAAGATGCGCTTCTGCGTGATCATTTTGAACGGGAGCTTGTGCAGGGCTCGATTCAAAACTCGCAGGTCCAGGATCGGTCGTAACCCATCGCCTTTCTTGGGTGCAATGAAGTAGGGGCTGTAGAACCCAGACTTCATCTCGGCTGGAGGGACCGGCTCGATCGCGTCCTTCGCCAGCAGGAAGTCGATCTCTTTCCTCAAGACAGGGGCATCGACGCTCCGCACACGAGTGAAGCGGATACCCCTGTACTTGGGAGGCCGGCGGGCAAACTGAATTGCATAGCCGAGCCGAATGGTGCGGATGAGCCAGCGGGACGGCCTCGGAAGCGCTAACCAGGCTTCGAGAGACCGTACCAGCGAGCCCACCCGAACCACCGGCGCACCCGCGGAGGGGCAGCGAAGTGGAAGGCAGGGACCTGACTCCGGAGGCATTGCTGCGGCCGAGAGAGAGGTCTGGGTGTGCGGGGCAAAACCTACCTGCTTCCATTGAGGGGCAGACGGCAGGGAAGGCCCGGAGGCGTTCGACTGCGGGCTGTCCCGAGGCGAAGGACAGAGGGGAAACGAGGAGCGAGGCATGGATGCGTCGGGTCCAGGTTTCCGCACCTCCTTGCCCAGCGGGAGAAGAGAGTGACGAGGCCGTGGCGGCGACACTGTCGTCTGAGCGCTGGGGTGAGGGGAATGAGAGCGGCGAGGCAACGTGGCGTCGCACACTGCCATTCTGACCCTCTTGGACAGAGGAGACTGATAGTGGCGAGGCAATGGAGCGTCGTCCTGGACTACCAGTCTCGACCGAGAGTGACCCAGAGGAAGTAGAAATTGCTCTTTTATTGAAATTTTGGCTGGTCAGCGGCGGAACAGAAACAAACGAAAGATTCTCCACCTGGCCCTCCTCCAGGGGAAGGAGGTGTGCAGAGGCACCCTCCTGAAGAGCAACCAAAACATCCTCTGGGTCGCCCGTCTCAGGGTCGCTTTCCTCTCCTTTTGCTGGGGGGTTTAGACGAGCCCCGAGCGGGCTAGGCAGCTCTCTTGCGGCCGGCACCCTGCTGCCTAGGGGGCTGCTGGGTGAAACGTCATCCTGAAAAGGACGCGATCTTCACCCGTGTTGCTCTTTTAGAGAAACGCTCTCTTAAATGTGCTGAAGCACACAGGGATCAACGCGACAACACAGCGGGGAAACTGCAAGCCCGCTGTGTGCACTCAACCGAATACCAGCTGTTAAAACAGCTCTTTTGAAAGATAGCTCGCGTGTAACAACAGCCGGCACCCGGGAGGTTGCGAGGATCGCTGAAGCGCTGTCACACCAGCACAGAGAGGACTCAGAGCAGCTCGTGAGCGTAGAAACCACTATTCTTCAGCTCGAACACTCAGAGGACACAACTGGTCGGCTCCGAAACGAAAAGCGCTTGTGTATGCGCTTGCTTCCGCTTTTATACCCGCACTGGTAGGCTGGTCGCGGAATGCAAATCTTGCATGCCAATGTTTATTGGCTCGTTTTAGTTCACTCGAAGGCGATTGGTCTCCCTAGCGTGATCTCAATTCGTTGGAAACTCCTCCGACAAGAAGTAGGAGTTCCCGAACGAAAGGGAACTCCCAGATTCCGTACAGTTTTTGAAGGCCTAATCTCAATACCATCTATATCAATAAAAATGTCATGTCTGGGTGAGCTCTGTGATCAAGCGTTAATCAACAGGATTTCGGTTTTCCAGCATTAAGCTGTAAAAAGTTAGAGGACATCCATGTTTTAAGTTCGTGAAGGCAGGAGATAACTGAAGAGGGTGGAAAAGATGAGTTCGGATCGATCGTGAAGTAGATTTGAATATCATCAGGATAGCTATGAAAATTGAGACCATGCTGTCTGATGATCTGGCCTAACGGTAGCAAGTAGATTAGAAATAGAAGCGGGTCAAATACAGAGCCTTGGGGCACACTGTGAGAAACAGGAACAGAGCGTGAGCGATTGTTATCTATCTTAACAAATTGTTGTCTATCACATACTGTAGATACGAGGTCAGCCACTGAAGTGCCGCACCCGTGATGCCTATTGCAGACAATCGTGAGATACTGTAAGTGTAGAGTGGCACACAGTGTCAAATGCTGCACTGAGGTCAAGAGAACCAGGATACTATGTGCACCTGAATCAGAAGCCAGAAGGAGGTCATTTAGTACTTTTAGAAGAGCTGTTTCTGTGCTGTGATATGTATGGAAAGGGGTTAAAAGAGATTATGTTTCTCTAAGTGTGATTGCAGTTTTGCCACAACTACCTTCTCAAGTAGCTTGCCAACGAAAGCGAGATTTGATATTGGTCTATAATTGCTGTGAGTGGCGTTGTCGAGGCCGTGCTTCTTAAGGATTGGGGTAATGGCCGGGCTTCTTAAGGATTGGGGTAATGGCCACTACTTTCAGATTAAGCGGAACAGTTGCAGTGGCAAGAGACCTGTTAATAAGGTGAGTAATAGGTTGAATGAGTAAAGAAGAATGAGTTTTTAGAAGGTATGTTGGAATAGGATCAAGTGTACAGGAAGCTGAATTTGATTTGTTAATCATTTTTGCAACCACAGATGTATTTGTAAGTGAAAAAGTGTCTAGCGGACAACCAATCAAATATGGAGTTGAAGGGGTAGTGGCAGTAGAGGAAAATGACTGATAGATGTTGTCAATTTTTTGTAGGAAAAAAGACTGAAAACCTTCACAAAGATCAGCAGAACCAGTAAGAGCTATGGTGTATGGTTTGACCAGCTTATTTATTTCTGTAAAAAGTGCTTTAGGTTTGCCTTTAGCTTTGTTAATAACAGTAGAGAGATAGTTAGAGTGTGCGATGTTAAGTGCTTCTTTGTATTTCACTACTGAGTCAGAAAGGGCTATGACATGAAGGGAGGATTTGTTGTGGAGTCTTTCAAGACGCCTACATTGAGTTTTCAGAACTCTGAGCTCAGGGGTGAACCAAGGAGAGGAGTGAGTAGACAGAACAGTTCTAGTTATTAAAGGAGCAAGCTCATCCAGTACATCACCAAGCGATTTATCATAGGTAGAAGCTATCTCTTCAGGACACAGCTGGTTGAGTGAGGAAGGAAGAGCAGAAACAGCAATGGCAGTAGAGAAATTTTCAACAGTTATAGTTTTCAGATTTCGGTAGGATATGATAGTGTTAGTTATAGGTTTTACAATGGGTAGTGAGAAATCAAAGAGAATTAGTTTTTTTATCAGAAATGCCCAGATTATGACCCTGGACATGCACATTGTCAATACCAACCGTCAGGTGTTTGCCAGGTTTCAGTAAAAGAGAGTAAATCCAGGTCTCTCTCAGTTGTAACTTCATTCAGTAGTGTTCCCTTGCCAGTCAGGGAACGAGTAACCAGGTTAACGGAGGCTGATCGGAACGAAACTCGGTTGGCCTGTTTGAATCCACCCTATATATCATGCACCGCATCACACATACACACAATATGCATATCATATGTTTGAACCACTGCTGTCAATCAAATCATTTGTTAAATATTTTAGATTATTTGAAAAATCTACTTTTAGTTTGTCCAATTTGCTCGAAATTTCACATGCATCATCTAGGGACCCTCATGGCAAAGCATTATCAACAGAATTTCGATCGATTAAACCGTTTAGCAGATACATTTATATATATTGTAAGGCCCATGTGAGTAACATGTCTATATATGTATAGACATGTTATAGACATAGAAAACCTGACAGGTTGACGGCACACACTCACGCACCACTTGGCTGAACTGGATGGCTTACGGCTCGCACACCACTGGAGAGAAGATCTAGGCAGACTGGAAAACAGCACAGAGAACTGGTGAGTACACACAGGATAGTTTGGTTAGTGACACTCGTAGAGAGAAGCACTATGAGTCCGCTTCGTATGAACGAGCCCGGACAATGAGAGGTGCGTGGTGTGTGCTTATGAAGCAGAGTGGCTGATGGAGTACAGGTGTCTCTCGTTAGAACTCCGGTGACAGTGATCGCTGAATGATTGTGGTGGAAGAACCTGGCCAATCTGTGACAGCCCCCTGGTGGTTCGGTGGTCCAACACAATTTGCATACTTTGCGTACAGGGAGGACCAGCACTGACTGAATTTGTTCAAAAACACTGAATGATTAAAGAACTGAAAAAAGGAATTTGATAAAGAAAGAATTGGCATTTACAACCATGCACAACACTATTTTATGCCAAAGGCAGACTATCTTGCACTCTTAAAAATAAAGGTTCCAAAATAGGGGTCGTAGAAGAACCATTTTGGTACCCCAAAAACCTTTTAGTGAATCGTTCTGAAAAGAACCATTTTTTGAACATATTTGAACAAGAATCTAAAGAACCTTTTTCCACTAAAAATAAACTTTCGTGGAACAAAATGGTTATTTATGGAGTCAATGATGCAGATAAAGAACCATTACATTAAATTTAACAGAATGATTATTTATCTTACACAAACCTTTCTCAAAGTTAATAAAAAATTGACTTTTGGATTTTTGAACTGACACTAGGTTGTATGAGCGGCCAAATCATCTAAAAAAAAAGATTATTTTTTGAACGATTCACTAAAAGGTTATTTGGGAACCAAAATGGTTCTTCTATTACCCCTATTTTGGAACCTTTATTTTTAAGAGTGTGTGTCACATTATTCATGGGTTGACAGAGATCATTGGCCCCAGCGCTGAAACATTAACATTTCGAAGTGTTTCAAAACGTTTCGATATCCGTTATGACGTAATGAAGCCTCGTTTACTGTGCGTCACCTGACTCTGTCAGTTTGATACACGCTCCGAACCATTGATTCTGAGCAAAAGATTTGTAAAGGTTTCGAAGCTTCATGAAGCAGTGTTTTGAAATTGCCATCACTAGTGTGGATTACTCTGTTTTGGATTTCTTTTTCTGCTTTTGCTCATTTTTTGGATATACTTTGGTTATGTTTTGTCAATAAAGACATTCTTACTGCAATTAAATTCTACTGCCATTATTTCTGAACAAACACTCACAGCTAGCTTGTATTTCAGCTTAATTATTTCTCCTGCCTGCTGTGAGTTTGTTTGCGTCGAGGCTGTAAGCTCTACGCCTCGTATTAGCTTTGTATTTCTTTCTGTTTTGAACCATCATTTACTATCATTCCTAGTTGTTTATATTACTAAATATAGTTTACCCACCATCTCAGATTAACCTTACATCGCTAGCTTCCGTTATTGTTAGCACAGAACGCGTGTTTACGCGCCACCCGCGCTCATTTATTTATTATTTATTTTCTCTCGCGCGCCCGCGCCTTTGAGTTCATAAAAGCCCAGGTAAGTAAGAATCAGTCAACACAAATGGTGAGTAATGTCTTGTCCTGTTATTGTCACCTGTGTCACATGTCATATGTTTAGTGTAGCCTTCTCCGATGGCAATATAGGATTTATTTGTGATAAATGCAAGGAGACAGTCAGGCTGACGGAGAAGATTTCAGAGCTAGAGACACGCATCCAAACTTTAATTGAGGATAGTAAGGATAGTACTAGAGCTTTAGATACTATTTTGGATGCGCCTAGCATAGTGAACTCTGTACATGATTCGGTTCCGGCTGAAGTAGAGCCCACGCAGCAGGGCAGATGGGTGACCGTGAGAGATCGCTCTAGTCGCGGATTAAAAAACCACTCTTCCGTTCCGATTACCATAACAAATCGATTTGCCCCACTCAGTGAAACACCCACTGAGAATTCTGTTGATTGTGCCCTGGTAATTGGTGATTCGATCACACGGAACGTGAAAATAGAGACACCAGCCACCATAGTCACATGTTTGCCGGGAGCCAGAGCGCCTGACATCAAAGCAAATTTAAAAGTGCTGGCTAATGCTAATCGTAAATTCTCTAAGATCATTATTCATGTCGGCACTAATGATGTTCGACTCCGCCAGTCGGAGATCACCAAAATTAATATTAAAGAGGTGAATATTAAACTCGCAAGTACGATGTCAGGCACTGTAATTTTCTCTGGCCCCCTTCCTGTTCGCAGGAGTGATGAGATAGTTAGCAGATTGGCCTCACTCAATGGTTGGTTGTCTAAGTGGTGTCCGTTGAATAATATAGAATTCATAGACAATTGGAAAAGTTTTTGGGGCAAGCCTGACCTGTTGAAAAGAGATGGTGTTCATCCCTCCTGGGATGGTGCTGCTCTTCTCTCTAGTAATATGGCACATAGTCTTAGAGCTAAAACATGACAATCTGGGGCTCAGGTCAGGAAGCAGACAGACTGGCTAAACCGACCGTCTGCTAGCGGCCTCGCGTCACCAAGGTCAGATAAATCCCATCACATAGAGCCTCTTTCACCTAGATATCATCATATAGAGACTGTGTCTGTTCCCCGAATTTGGAAATCCAAAAAACGTCAGGTAAACAATTTAATTGATGTTCAACAAATAAAAAACAGATATAATACAGATGAACAAATGATAAAGCTTGGGTTGCTGAATATTCGATCCCTTACTTCAAAATCGCTCATAGTTAATGATATGATTTCAAGTTATAATCTAGATGTGCTGTGTTTGACAGAAACCTGGCTAAAACCAAACGATTACATTACTTTAAATGAGTCAACCCCACAAGATTACTGTTATAAACATGAACCTCGTCTAAAACGCAAAGGGGGAGGTGTTGCTGTAATTTATAGTAATATTTTCAAAACCACTAAGAAATCTATTTTTAAATATACTTCTTTTGAAGTGTTGGTGCTTAATGTAAAAATATATAGTGTAAACGATAAATCACGTTTGAGATTTCTGCTGGCTACTGTATACAGCCCACCAGGGCACCATAAAGATTTTATCAAAGAATTTGCGGACTTTCTATCAGAATTAGTATTGGCTAACGATAAAGTACTAATTGTTGGTGATTTTAATATACATGTAGATAATGAAAAAGATGCATTGGGATTGGCACTTAAAGACATTGTAAACTCAATTGGAGTTAGACAACACGTGTCAGGACCCACTCATTGTCGTAATCATACTCTAGATCTAATATTATCACATGGAATAGATGTTGATGCCGTTGAAATTCTGCAACAGAGCGATGACATCTCAGACCATTATCTAGTCTCATGTAAATTACATTTAGCCAAGGCTGCAAAGCCGACTCCGTGTTATAAATATGTTAGACCTATAACTTCTGCCACTAAAGATTGCTTTATCAATAATCTTCCTAATAAGTTTCAGCATCTCAGCATCCCGGATAGCTTAGAAGAACTCGATATTGCAACAGAAACTTTTAACTCTCTCTTTTCCAGCACTTTAGACGCAGTTGCTCCGTTGCGCTTAAAGAAGATTAAAGAAAATAGTCCAACGCCGTGGTACAACGAGCACACTCAGGCCCTTAAGAGAGCAGCCAGAAAAATGGAGCGAAACTGGAAGAAAACAAAACTAGAGGTATATCGGATTTCATGGAAAGAGAGCTCGATTGCTTACAGAGAGGCTTTAAAAGCTGCTAGATCTGCTTATTTTTCAACCCTATTAGAAGAAAATAAACATAATCCTAGGTATTTATTTGAAACAGTGGCTAAACTAACGAAAAAGAAAGCTTTAAGCACAGAAGTTTCCAAGCAACACAGCAGTAATGACTTTATGAACTTCTTCACTTATAAGATTGATAATATCAGGGACAAAATTATAACTATGCAACCGTCTACTACAGTATCGCATCAGGGAGTGCATTGTAGTCTCCCTGAGGAAAAATTGTTTTCATTTGTTGCTATAGGAGAGGAAGAATTCTGCAAACTCGTTAATTCATCTAAATCGACAACTTGTATGTTAGACCCTATACCGACTAAGCTACTGAAAGAGATGCTTCCAGAGATCATAGATCCTCTTCTTAATATCATTAATTCGTCTTTGTCTCTAGGATATGTACCAAAAACCTTTAAGCTGGCTATGATAAAACCGCTTGTTAAAAAACCGCAACTTGATCCTTCAGAATTAGTCAATTACAGGCCGATCTCAAATCTGCCTTTTCTGTCAAAGATATTAGAAAAAGCAGTATCCTCACAACTGTGTTCCTTTCTTGAAAGAAATGATATCTGCGAGGATTTTCAGTCAGGATTTAGACCGCACCATAGTACTGAGACAGCTCTCATTAGAGTTACAAATGATTTACTTTTATCATCCGATCGTGGTTGTATCTCTCTATTAGTGTTACTTGATCTTAGTGCTGCATTTGACACAATTGACCACAACATTCTTTTAAATAGACTGGAAAACTATGTTGGCATTAGTGGAATTGCACTAGCATGGTTTAAATCATACTTATCTGACCGTTATCAGTTTGTAGCAGTAAATGAAGAGATGTCTTATCGATCACAAGTTCAGTATGGCGTACCACAAGGCTCAGTACTAGGACCGCTGCTGTTCACTCTGTACATGCTACCATTAGGACATATCATTAGGAAACATGGAATTAGCTTTCATTGTTATGCCGATGATACTCAGCTGTATATTTCTTCAAAACCTAACGAAACTTACCAATTCACAAAATTAACGGAATGCATAGCTGATATAAAAAATTGGATGACTAGTAATTTCCTACTACTAAACTCTGAAAAAACAGAGATTCTAATTATTGGACAAAAAACTTCCACACGTAATAACCTAGAATACTGTCTAACCCTTGATGGCTGCTCTGTTAAGTCTTCGTCGTCGGTTAGGAACCTGGGTGTGCTCTTTGATAGCAATCTTTCATTTGAAAGTCATGTGTCTAGTATCTGTAAAACCGCATTTTTCCATCTTAAAAATATATCTAAATTACGACATATACTCTCATTAACAAATGCGGAACAATTTGTTCATGCTTTCATGACAACAAGACTAGATTATTGTAATGCTCTACTGGGTGGTTGCCCTGCACGCTTAATAAATAAACTACAGCTGGTCCAAAACGCAGCCGCTCGAGTTCTTACTAGAACCAGGAAATATGACCATATTAGCCCGGTTCTGTCAACACTGCATTGGCTGCCTATTAAACATCGTATAAATTTTAAAATATTGTTGATTACTTACAAAGCACTAAATGGTTTAGCTCCGCAGTACTTGAGCGAGCTCTTAACGCATTATAGTCCTTCACGTCTATTGCGATCTCAAAATTCGGGCCAGTTGATAATACCTAGAATATCAAAATCGACTGCGGGCGGTAGATCCTTTTCCTATTTAGCACCAAAACTTTGGAACAGTCTTCCTACCATTGTCCGGGAAGCAGACACACTCTGTCAGTTCAAAGCTAGACTAAAAACACATCTCTTTGACCTAGCATACACATAATATATTATAGACTTCTATAATTCAATGTTAGGCTGCATAGATTAGGTCAGCCGGAACTGGGAACACTTCCCTTAAATCCTGATGTACTCGTTACATCATCATAAGAAGAATGGCATCTACGCTAATTTTAGTGTCTTTGTTTATCCCGAGGTTTTCCCGCAGCCGACCGGATCCAGGCCGTATCCAGATCTGACTAGGAGCTTTGCCTGGGCCCGATGACAACGCAGTGCTGAAGTGCCAACTAGCCTCTCCCTATGGAGGATCCCTTTCCCACTCTACAGATAAAATGTTGTGATTCCGGTTCGCGTACCCACCCCGAAGTGATAAAATAAAAGAAAATTCTGTCTCAAATTACAGTTACTGTAAATCCGGCCTCTAGTTCATAAACGCCAGAGGAGAACTGGCCCCCGACTGAGCCTGGGTTCTCCCAAGGTTTTTTTTTTCTCCATTAGGTCACCTGATGGAGTTTTAGGACACCAGTAGGTCACTTGATGGAGTTTTTCGGTTCCTTGCCACTGTTGCCTTTGGCTTGTTCAGTTGGGGATATTCAAAATAATTAGCCAAGCATTAATACCATTGATCAGCCCTACCAAACGTGGATGTTTTTTCACTAAGAAACAAACATTATGTTATTTGATTGATATTGTGAAGCTGCTTTGATGCAATTTATATTGTGAAAAGCGCTATATAAATACACTTGACTTGACTTGACTTGACTTAATAGAGGGCTCTTGCTAAAGTTAGACTGGCCATAATGCAATGTTTTAATAGTGGTTTAATTTCACAGTTAATTAATTGTCAACTAATCGAGAATTGATGCCATAGGCCACATTTAACACCTAAAATATCAAAATAAAAGAAAACAATGTCTTGCAAAACTGAAAGCTATCTAGTCAGAGCAGAGTGCATGTGCCTGTCTGCCTAACCCTTTCATGTGCAACAAACAGAGCTGTATGGAGGGGAGATGGAGGTGTGGGCCGTAGTTAGCATGCATGTGTGTGGCTTGAGGAAGAGAAATGTGAGCGTGGGAGTTCACTCTATGGGAATGCATCGTACAAGCATCAGGCAATGGTAGGTGCTTTGCCTGTATTCCATTACCATAATTTAAAAGCACAGCCTTGACTACAGCTAGTGCATAACACTTCCACAAAGTTGTCCCTGCAGGGACAAACATCTGATGCTCACTAAAGCATGCTCCAATAAAACCCTCATTTAATGAAAAGGATTAATAAATTCAGATTCGTTCTCAGTTGTCATACCTTGAGTATATACTGAACAAAAGTGCACTATTATTCATACAGTCCTCTAGACTTAAAGGTAGGGTAGGACTTTTAGAGAGACTAGCAATAGCAAGCTATCTTTGAAAGGATAAGATCCCACCCTCCCTTCAGAGCGTCTCCAAAGCCACATGAACGCATACAGCCAGAGTCCAGTCAGTCAAGTCACCTTTATTTATATAGCGCTTTTTACAATACAGATTGTTTCAAAGCAGCGTTACAGTGATAACAGGAAAATAATGCAACAAATTTTGTTTCTGCTATACAGCAGACCTAGAAGAAAATAGCGTCATAGTCCAGCTCGAGTAAGTTCAGTTATGGTTCATTTTTGTTGTAAAAAAGTTATTAATTTAGTTAATTTTGTAACAACATTTAGTTTTACATTAAATTAGCTCAAATTATATATAGGGAATTTTAATAATTAATCATGAATATGATTAATATATTGCATATTACAGTTAAATTATCGAAGTTGAAAATAGATTGATTGTACACACGAATGATCAATCACAACGAATTATAATTTCTCATTCATATGTCAATGGTCCACTTTCAGATCGATTATATGAGATAACCTTTAATGGAGTTAATTTAGCTATCGAACTGTTTGTCCAGCAAACGGCCGTAAGATTAACTTATCAACTTCTCAACAAAGTTATCCCTTCTTATAAACTCCAAGAAATGTCAATTTTCTGGCCGTGAACATTAATTTTCCTGTGTTTATAAAATTAGACTACGCAACATAGTCAATAATGAAAGCTTTGTTGCTAGGATCGAAATCTCATTGACTTTGTAAAATGAGCATTTTAGACAGAAGGCAATCAAGAATATAATGGTTTTAATAGTTGGACTAATCGAACTACAATTCACACAGAATATATGTATATACACCCGAAACAAACAAAACGAAAAACATTACAAACACGAATTAAAATAGGATGAGAGAGAAAGATAAAAATGAGAGGGAGAGAGAGTTGGGAAGAGAGAGAGAGAGAGAGAGAGAGAGAGAGAGAGAGAGAGAGAGAGAGAGAGAGAGAGAGAGAGAGAGAGAGAGAGAGAGAGAGAGAGAGATCCGTAGGATCACAGCTTGGCAAAATTCACCTGGACATTTAAACCTTTAAGAGACAACACGGAAAAACAGTCTTAATGCTCTAAAATCTTGGTAACTCAAATATACTTGCATATAGTTCTCAGGTGTCTGAGCCCTGCGGCGTGTGTGAGCGGCTGGTCTTTGTATGTTCCGTTGGAGCGTCACGTGGTTTGCTGCGGTCTGGAGCGCGCAGTTTCAAAGAAGGCTTAAAGGTCATTGAAGTAAATTACCAAATAAATAATTCAGACTAAGTTCATTTCTGGTGAAATGAACAAAGGAAAAACAAAGTTAAACAAAAGAAAAGAAGAGGAAAGATCCCCCAGGGCGGGGATCACGAGTATGATGGTTACATCGGATCGAAGGAGAGGGAAGAGTCCAGACCGAAGTCGAAGTTCCCTCGAAGAAGGGAGTTCCCCCAAAGATGCAGTTCTTTCTCCCCCCTCCTTACTTCTCACTACTCCTCAAAGATCCCCAAACTAAAGATGAGGTGCTTGGTGGTCTTCTTTAAAGACACTTCTGTTTACGCCTCCTCTGGCGTGAATGCACCAATCAGCTGGGAGGAAAGTGTGCGGATAAGTGTTCCTTTGTTCCCTCGAGATCGACTTTGCATGTTTCATGACCATGATGTAAAAATGCGTTCAATTTTACTCCAGAGATGATAAAACATAGTAACATACATTTTACGGTTTGCACCTATATATATATGGTTTGGTCAGATCAAGAGGATTCTAAAGGTGTGAAGAACGACATACAAACATTATAGGAAAACACAGTTACATTAAAAATGCATCTAAAAGCACCTCTGTTCATTTAGAATTATAATACGATCACATCTAACCCCAATGGAACATGGGCAAACATAAAAACATATCGAATATATCATAGTACAAGTCTCTCAATTGAGGAGATTGGAGAAAAAGTCCTTGTGTGTGTGTGTGTGTGTACTGTGAACGTGGCTGGGTCATTCGTTGGTGAAGATGTGGTGAACTTTTGCTCACCCCCCTCCCGGGCAATGATATGTGTGTGCGTATTCTTTGAATTGATGAGTTTTAAGTCTGGTTACAATGACCAGTGTGGTTCATCACACAAGGTTGTCTGTGTTTGTGAGGTGTCCTGAAGAGGGGACACCACGGGATCTCCGGCCAGAGAGGCGCTCCTGTTGGGTCACATGTGGTAAGACAGAGGACCCTGTGATTACTTATCAGCGAAAAACGCCGCGGGGGCACTTCTGGCATCGGTCATTTAATTAAGTCCCATCGCCATTTGCTTGTGTGTGAATCAGTAACTTAAAAAGTCTCATGACATCTCCATTCTTCAGATTGTGAAAGAAACAGGAGTGTTTACTTAATTGGAGACTTAGTTGATTAAAACCACATGATTGCGCTGATCATCTGATTATTGCTACAATTTATATATATATCAGCAAAGCGCCATATGAGACAGCGTTGAATTACCTCATCTCTCAAAACATAACATAATATTAATACAATAATAAGTAATATTTATTAACTACATGCACTTACTATAGAGTTACAGTTAGGGTATGGTTTAGGGTTAGTTACTAGTTAGTAGTGAAACAACTTGTTTATGAAAAACTTTGCCTACCTTTTACTTGTGTGATCTCAAGTTTTTGCGAGAGTTAAAGCGGTGTGAACTCAGCTGTGTACTATATATTACTTTACAACATCTAATAATAATAGTTTTTCAGTGGGCGAATGCCATAAATTTGTGTAATAAAATAACACTTTATTATGATTTTTAAAATTCTAATAGTGATATATATATATCTCATATATATATAAATAAAAGCAATAAGGCACTTGGTTCTTTGCTATATTATGAATATTGTCCCTCCTGTAAACCTTGCAAAGGTTACTGTAGTGTGGCGTGAGCTCAGAGTGGGTGGAGGAAGAAGAAGACGGGGTCGGCGAAATTGGGACTCGCACTTTATTCACAAATAACCAACAGAAAACAAAAAGGTGCGCTCGGGCGCGGCCGCTGTATCACACAGCAAAACAAAACAAACATGTAACTTGACACACAATTCTCGGCAGGGCTTTCTCCGTGTCTCGTGCGAGTCCCAGGTCTCTCTCACTTCTCTCTCTCAGCCGGCAGCTTATATGCAGTCTCCACGCCAATTACTGCAATCAGACACAGGTGTTCGTCATCTGCACTTGACCCACTTACTCACCGCGCGGCTCGCTGACTCCTCTCCCGCTCCAGACTTCGCGAAACCACGCCCCCCTCGCCACATACCCCCACCGCCCGTCTCAGGCCGGGGAGCCGTCCGGCCTGCAGCCTCCCCCCCCCCTCCTGGAGAGGAAGTCAGCCACAACCATCTGTGCACCCGGCCTGTGGATCACCTGGAACTTAAAAGGCTGTAAAGCCAGATACCAACGGGTGATCCGCGCGTTGGTATCCTTCATGCGGTGGAGCCACTGCAGGGGAGCGTGGTCCGAACAGAGGGTGAACTCCCGCCCCAGGAGGTAGTAGCGGAGGGTGAGAACAGCCCACCTGATGGCCAAACACTCTTTCTCAATGGTGCTGTACATCGGCTCTCTCTTAGAGAGCTTACGACTGATGTACAGCACCGGCCGCTCTACACCCTCCACCTCCTGGGACAGGACGGCGCCCAGCCCCCTGTCCGATGCATCCGTCTGTAGGATAAAGGGGAGAGAGAAATCAGGACCATTGCAAAAGCGGGCCGCCACACAGAGCAGCCTTTATCTGGGTAAAGGCCTGCTGACACTGCTCCGACCACTGAACCGTATCTGGCGGTTCCTTTTTAGTTAAATCGGTCAGCGGGCTAGCGAGGTCCGAATAATTAGGCATAAACCTTCTGTAATATCCCGCTAGCCCCAGGAACTGTCTAACCTCCTTTTTGGTCTTGGGTCTCGGACAGGTCGCAACTGCTGCCGTCTTATCAATTTGGGGACGCACCTGTCCGTGTCCCAAGTGGAAACCCAGATACCTTACCTCCACACGCCCAGTTGCACACTTCTTCGGGTTGGCCGTGAGCCCCGCCCTTCTCAGCGTCTTCAGGACAGCCCGCAAATGCTGCATATGACGCTGCCAATCGGTACTATAGATGATAATATCATCCAAGTAGGCAGCGGCATATGCAGCATGCGGCCGGAGAATCTTGTCCATCATACGCTGAAAGGTCGCCGAACAACCCGAAAGGAAGGGTGACAAATTGGTATAATCCAAACGGCGTTGTGAAAGCTGTTTTTTCCTTGGACATTGGAGACAAGGGGATCTGCCAATAACCCTTCGTTAAGTCCAATGTCGAATAAAAACGAGCAGTACCCAGCCGATCAAGCAATTCGTCAACCCTCGGCATTGGATAAGCATCAAACTTAGACACCGCGTTCACCTTCCTATAGTCTACACAGAAGCGGACCGAGCCGTCAGTTTTAAGAACTAAAACTATCGGGCTCGCCCAGTCACTGCTTGACTCTTCTATTACCCCCATATCCAACATAGCCTCTAATTCACTCTGAACCACCTTTTTCTTATGTTCAGGCAAACGATACGGGCGGCAGCGTACCACCACCCCAGGATCGGTCTCAACGTGGTGCTGAATGAGGTTCGTCCGGCCAGGCAGGGGAGAAAACACATCCGCAAAATCAGCTTGTACATTTTTCACGTCAGTGAGCTGGGAGGGCGAGAGGTGATCTCCACCAAGAGCCAGCGCGAGAGATTGCGATTTTGAACTCGCCTCAGGCCCGAGATCCTCCTCTCCGCTCACCACCGTCGCCAGCATCACTGACTCTGCCTCAACCCACTTTTTGAGGAGGTTGAGGTGATAAACTTGATGTGCTCCTCCCCTGTCTGTACGGGCTACCTCATAGTTGAGATCATTAACTCGCCGTGTGACCTCAAAGGGCCCTTGCCACTTTGCGATTAATTTACAGCTGGAAGTAAGGAGTAATACAAGTACTTTATCTCCCGGTGCAAATTGGCGGAGTCTAGCCCCCCTGTTGTATAGTTGACTCTGTCTGCCCTGGGCCTGTAACAAATTCTCCATTGATAGCCGCCCCAAAGTGTGGAGCTTTGTTCTCAGGTCCAGGACATACTGAATTTCGTTCTTAGCAGCGGACGGTCCGTCCTCCCAAGTCTCTCTAAGAACGTCAAGCACCCCGCGGGGCTGCCGTCCGTAGAGGAGCTCGAAGGGGGAAAACCCCGTGGAGGCTTGGGGGACCTCGCGTACAGCAAACAAGAGGGGTTCTAGCCATTTATCCCAATTTTTGGCGTCCTCGTGAACGAACTTACGAATCATGGATTTCAAAGTGCGATTAAATCGTTCCACTAAACCGTCCGTCTGTGGGTGGTAGACACTAGTGCGAATCGATTTAATCCCCAACAATTCGTAGAGTTCGCGAATCGTTCGTGACATAAACGCCGTGCCCTGATCAGTGAGATTCTCTTTGGGGATTCCCACTCGGGAGATTAACGAGAAGAGCGCGCTCGCAACACTTTTAGCCGAAATGTTACGAAGCGGGACTGCTTCCGGGTATCGCGTTGCGTAGTCCACCAGAACCAACGCAAAGCGGTGCCCTCGTGCTGACCGCTCTTATGGCCCGATGAGGTCCATACCAATTCGTTCGAAGGGGACCTGCATTAACGGAAGGGGGCACAATGGTGCTTTTGGATTGGCCGGTGGATTCACCAACTGACATTCACGACAAGACGCGCACCACCTGCGCACGTTCTCGTGAATGCCCGGCCAGAAGAACCGGGCCATGAGACGGTTTAGTGTCGCCGCCTGACCTAAATGCCCGACCATTGGGTTACAGTGAGCCGCCTGAAAAAGCATTTTCCGGCGGCTTTTAGGAACCAACAACTGTGTTGTATCTTCCTTTCTCTGGGTGTCTTGGGTCACCCGATACAACCTATCTTTTAATACAGCAAAATAGGGATAAGAGAGCGGTTGGTCTGGGTGGAGCAGCTGGCCGTCGATAGAGCGGACCTGATTAAAGGCGTGTTTTAGAGACTCGACCTGGGACTGCTCCAGGGGAAAATCATCGCGAGAGAACAGTTCTCGCCAGAGCCCTCTGTTCCCCTGCAGCAGGTCCCAGTGGTCCCGGCTCAGCATCCCCCACCTGAACGACCGCTGTCTTTCCCTTGTTTTTTTTCTCCAAGAGGCACCCGCTGATAACGACCCCAATAATTCATTAAAGGCAGGCCAATTCGTCCCCAGAATGAGCGGATGCCGGAGGTGCGGGTTAACTGCCACCTCCACACTATGCTTTTGCCCCCTAAATTGAATTACCACCGGCATTATCGGATATCTCACCACCACCCCGTGCACACACCGCACCTTAACCATGCGGCCGTTATCCAATGCCCCCGGTTATATCAGACTTTGATGAATAGAGGTTTGGTTACAGCCTGAATCCACCAAAGCCTGATAAGTACCCCCCTTGATACTCACTGGTATCTGGTACAGGCCAGTTTGATCGGGGGCAGCCTGCGGCGCGTCGGGAACCCGGATCAGCGTCCCCACCTCCATCACCGGACACCCGGGTCCCGGGTATAAAGTGTCCCGGGTCCCCGCAGCGCCAACAGGCCGGCCCAGGCCTCCCCGCCGCTCCAGTGGCAGGAAGCGGGTCAAGGAATTGGCGTGGAGAGTGCAGGGCTGCCGGACTCGGGACGGGGTGGTCGGACGTGGCGGGCCCCCTGGGTGGGGCCCGGGATGCAGGGACGGGCTCCGCCGGAGTCCCTGTCCTCCACCTTGGCGCCGGCCGGGGCACCAGCCCCCCACGAGACCTGGGAAGGGGCACAGGTTTGGGGAGAGAAGGGGTAGAGAGAGAGAGAGAAGGAGAGAAAGAGGCTGATGGAAGGGGTTCGCCGACCCCTGAGCACGCCACCATGTGATCTTCCGCCAGGTGGATGGCCTGGTCCAGCGACGTCGGGCGGTGGCACTGGACCCACTGAGCGGTTTTCTTAGGCAGCTTGGTGATGAATTGCTCCCGTACCACCTTGCTGATGATATCCTCGAAGTCGCCTCTGTCGGCCATCAGCCATCTGCGGCAGGAGTCCCGGAGCTGTTGCGCCAGCACGAAGGGTCGGCCAGACTCCTCCAGGCTCAAGGACCTGGACCGCTGACGATGTTGCTCGGGGGTCCGGCCGACCCGCTGCAGAATGGCGCGCCTCAGATCTTCATAGACCAGGAGGTTCTGGACTGGCAGCTGGTGGGCGGCAATCTGGGAATCACCCGATAGTAAAGGGATGAGCCGCATGGGCCAGTCCGATTGGGGCCATCCCCGGGCCTCGGCAGACCTCTCAAATAAGTCCAGGAACGCCTCCGGATCGTCCTGGGGTCCCATTTTGTTGAGAGGCAGGGGCGGGGCCGAGGCCGTAGCTGGAGCGGGGACGGCCCGAACCTCCCGGTCGAGCAAGCTCCGGAACAGCTCGCGGTCTTCTTGCTGGCCTTGGAGCAGCATCTGGAACCGCTGATCCTGCTCCTCTTTTACGGCCAGCAGGGCGTGATGTTGCTCCCGGTGAAGACCCGCAAGCGTCTGGATGAGATCCGCAAATGGCGTTCCCGGCGGGGTCTGCATGGCGGCGGTAGTCTTCTTCTTCCCGGGTTTCGGCACCAGTGTAGTGTGGCGTGAGCTCAGAGTGGGTGGAGGAAGAAGAAGACGGGGTCGGCGAAATTGGGACTCGCACTTTATTCACAAATAACCAACAGAAAACAAAAAGGTGCGCTCGGGCGCGGCCGCTGTATCACACAGCAAAACAAAACAAACATGTAACTTGACACACAATTCTCGGCAGGGCTTTCTCCGTGTCTCGTGCGAGTCCCAGGTCTCTCTCACTTCTCTCTCTCAGCCGGCAGCTTATATGCAGTCTCCACGCCAATTACTGCAATCAGACACAGGTGTTCGTCATCTGCACTTGACCCACTTACTCACCGCGCGGCTCGCTGACTCCTCTCCCGCTACAGACTTCGCGAAACCACGCCCCCCTCGCCACAGTTACTCTTCAAACATTCTATTTTTTTCTTTCTTATATTACTTAAGCAAGAAGTACTCCAGACAATATTGAACTGTTTGCAATATCAGTCCTAGACTGCAATATTTGTGTTGTTGTTATAATTCTTTTTTAGGATTAAATTGTAAAAACCTCCCGTTGATAGATCGATATAATATTTGCCATGCACAACAGTGACTGATTCTTAAATATTGAATTTCCATTGGTTTTCTATCTTGCATCAAATCGCATGCTGAATTGTAATTTATTTTGTTTCTCTTTCTCTTTTATAGAGAGTGTTAACCATTTAATAGCCTCTACACAATTGCATCATATGCTCCCGTGGACTGAAAACAAAATACATGCTGTGTGTTAAAACGACAACTTCAATACAGAATTTACACAGAACCAAATCTTTAAACATAAACTTTTCGACTTTAAAACTTTAACACTATTACTTATACCCACTGCTTTTTCCTTCTGGAAACACAGTTTTTAGTGATTCCCTGGGCACATGAAACCACATTTGGAGGTAGTTAAAACAACTTCAGCTAGTTAAAACAGCTAAATGTATAAATGTAAATGTAAAACTTCACGCTTGTAGTGTAATACAGTATGTCCAAACAATTGTAAAGGACCATCTTTTTTTTCCAGTCTTTCACTTTTTTGTGTACTTTTTATTAATGTGCAGTTACACACTAACACAGTAGTATGTAGTTTCACATTTCTTCCCAGAACTTAAAGTTTGTTCAGTACATTTCACCTGGTGTTTGGAATCAATACGTTTTAATAGAGTCTCTTTCTGATTGAGTGTAGATGTCATTTGCTCTGAGGCTGAGAGAGAATCATATTAATCACAGAGAATGTGTTTTTATTATTTGTCTCTGCTCCTTCTCTCTCTCATCTAAGAACCCACAGGAGACACACGGTTGATTGAAAAGCAGCGCTGGTCTCCAACTGAGAGGCAGTGGAGCATTGAACAGCTTTTCATAGGCTAGCGGCATGATTGGGGTGCACACTAGTGTATACTTCTATACAACTTGTTTTCTGCAATTAGCATGCTCTGGAAGAGACTGATAAAGATAAATAAAATGTCTTCCTAACATCCTATTATTTTGTCTAACTACAGTCATGTAGGTGGCACTGAAGAACAGCCTTCATTGACAACTAAATGGTCTAAAAGCTTTTGCAAAATGTCACACCAGCCTACCAGTCAGTCCTGAATGATGGAAGATAATTGTGATTTTTTACCCACATGAATTCCTTGACAGAGGCACTCTGAGGTCAATAATGTTGCATTTAAGAATTGATTCTAGACCATGAGCTTTGCTTTTGCATCTAGAAAGGATATCTCTTTGTGCAAAAAATGTTTTAAAATTGTGCATCACTTGAAACTTGAGGCATTGATTTAGCATTCGATTTTTGAATTCCGATTGCTGATGAATTGTCTGAGTTGAAAGTCTTTAAGTTGAGGTCTGCTATCCTTGGTGGCAGGCACAATGATACTGACTGTGTTAACAACTCTGAATTGTGCTTACGGTCATTCTACTATAGTCGTCTACTACTGGTTAAATGGCAGCTCTACCTTTGTGTTTCAATGTGTTTGACACACTACAACTCTTCCATCCCACCTAATGCCGGCATGACGAATACTGATCTTCAAGCTGAGCTGGATGCAACATTTTGAATGATATAAATCTGTCACAGTCCAGTTGAAATAAAAGTGAGGAAAGGATCTAAGTGCAGCAGTATAACGTTTTTTTTTTTTTTAAAGCAAAGGACTCAAGAAGGACTGAAGGGCACAAGAACAGAACAGCCGGGGTATAACATAACAGAACTGACAAAGAACTGAAATAACTGATTTAATCAGATGGGATATATTTAATAAGGACTAAGAGGAGTTTGCATGTTGTTAATAACTATTGCGTAATTATGGCTCAATTAATCAGTTTTAAAATGTTTCAGGAAAAGAAACTAGAAGACAGAAGAAATATCAGAAAAGCACATGTTTTGAGAGGGAAGAAAGACAAGATAATCACAATAAATTCCCCTCAATGGACAAACCCGTGAAAGGCCAAACGAAAAACTGCATCCATGAGAGTATCATCAAAAGTGTAAAAACAACCTGCTATAAAATAATTGAGATCATGCTTTATAAAAGCCATTTGTCAGGAAGAGGAGAACATTTCACTGAAGGAAGATGAAGAAAGGCTATGGTACTCTGGATGAATGCATCTGATCTACAACTGAATGCCCGCCACTAATTTGTGGATAGAGGAAGATTTTAAGAAACGGACATTGAAGTGCAGACAGTGGAAATGTGAAGTAGAAATAAAACAATGAGAATGACAGGAGAAGGAGAAGTGTAACTATACAGAGTCGTCAGCTTTAAGAGTAGAAGGGGCAACTGCTTTTCTTCTTAAAACTCTATATGTTGTAGGGGATGAAGGGTATGACTTAAACCAGAAGGAGGACACTGAATATAGAGCCAGGAGACTGGAGATGGACACGAAAGCTTTGCACACTGCTTTGAGAAATCTATCAGAGGAGTGACTGAGATGAAAAAAAAAATATTATTTATTATCTAATAGTGAACTACCTCATTCAACTTAGCGCTTTTACTTATTAATTAGTTAATATCTTGATAGTTAATAGCTGTTACTAGAATGTTAATATTGTGTTTCTCATTTGTTCCTGTGTATTTATGTATTAATGATGGAACAGTATTCAAAAGTGTTCTTGTTCTTGCTTATGTGTTTGTGGAGACCACTTCAAGAGCAGCTGAAGTTGAAGGGATGTTTGACGGTGGGGCAATTAAAGGGGCTTACGTAAGTGTTGATACAATAAGCCTTGTTTCTGAGGAATAGAATCTGAACCCTGGGCTCCCTCTAATGGCTGGAGCCTGCTGTCCAGTGATTCCTCCATCTAACCAAGAGAATGCATAGCATTCCAGCAGAGATTCATGAGAATTTGGTCCATTGTCTGTATGGGACATTTTGGCAGTGATCCTGATTTGGCAGTGCTTGTGTTCTGTGATTTTATCTGAGACAGAGGCCAGTGTAGAAGGGATTGCAGAGGTATGTCTTTGTTAGTGAGCGTGGGAGACAAGAAGCCCAAAACATTACCTGCCAGGCAAAGGGATAGGGTTCAACTATTGCATGGAGAGATCAGGACTTACTCGGATGCCATTTAATATTGGTAAATCCAAAATCTTAGTGGCTGGCCAATGTGCCTAAGGCGAATTTGAAAACCGAAGGCTACAACAAGCTTCTGGAGTATCGGAAAATGAAGTTGCATAATCTGAATCAGCTGATTAACTAACATATATGTTGTGTATTTTTAGATTACGCAATTTGCTTTTTACGGTAACACTTTATTTTGATAGTCCCTTTTGAACATTCTGTTGACTACAAAAAACTTTGCAACTACATGTTGTCAACTAACTCTCATTAAAATATTACTATTTAGTATTCTGCTTAATATCTGCAAACTATTTATTGTGATGGTCCTCCAACAGACTACATGACATTCTACATGTCAACTTATTCTAACCCTAACCCTACTAGTCTACAAATACTCTACTAACACCCTAATGAGAGTTAGTAGACTTGAATGTGCAATGTTACTTATATTCAACAGAATGTGTTAAATGGACCATCAAAATAAAGTGAAACCATAAAATGACCTAAACCACGTTTCTGAACATATCCATATCCACATCCACATGGCAGATTGGAAGACACAGGGGTCTCGTTTGCACCTACTTGCTCCTATTATTTGAAATACACACTACTGGCTCCTATTATTTGACATACACACATGCAGGGCTGAAGGTTAAACAAACCATCCTTATTTGTACTGCCAAGATCCAATTGGGTGTTAATTCAGTCATAAAGTGCATAAGAGGCCAAAAACCCAGTGATAATCACAACTGCAGCAATTACACATCTGCCATGAACAAACCAGCTCTCCCCAAGAGTTGATGCCTATGAGTAGCAGCAACAAATAAACAGCTCTATTAGTGCTTTAACTTTTAGAGAGTTTGATGTTTTTCAGTGTCCTGAAGGTTTTGTAAATGATGTCCACAACCCTCTTCATAACACCACACTAAAATATATATGAAATGTGGCACCTTACTATGAAAACTCATGTGCTATATTCCAAGTTTTCTGCATCTGGGATCTTATGGACATGTTCCGCATTTCTCTGCGTTTAACGTCACAGGTCTAGAAAGTTGCTAGTGTAAGGCCCATTTTTGTGGTGGCATCAGCCAATCTCCAAAACAGTTGTGTCCAGAACTAGGTGTCTAAGAGCAAAAATAGCAGATTTCATATTAAATACTTCTGGGGGTTCTGCAACAGATGTCCTGGTTTGTAGTATGGACTGTGAGTGGTATAACCACACACATGATGTGAACAGCCCTGAGATGTTCAGTTTGAGTGGGTGGAGACTGTTATCTTCAGGTCAAAAAGGCTGACGAATGGATGTGTAGGAGAGCATTACTTTTGCCCTTACAGAAGATACTGCACACTGAGCTGTGCATCAGTCAAACCAGCCATTCCCTGTAGCTGTAATGTAGAAGCAGAATGTACTGTATGCAAGTAACTTGTTTAATAGGTGGCAGAAATAGTCTTGTTGGAGCTTGGTATTATGTACCAAATTATTTAGAACTGCATCCAATCATTAATGTTATCTTAATTGAATAGTTCAAATTAAAATAAACATTTTGTCGCTATTTACTCACTTTCTTATAGTTCCAAATTGTGGGCAATATTCCAAGTATTCCAAAGCCATTCAACAGATCTAAATCTACATCACTTAACCATAAGCCAATATATTTTCTTATATTTTGCAAACTCAAACAGTATTTATATGCCACTAATTTTCATTCAGGAAAATTCAAACTTTTGTCATTGAGAAACAGTATCTTATACTAATAGTGATTTCACTAGATGCTTGCAGGACAGGACTTGGCAGGCAGCTGGGAATGTAAGATTTAGTAGGCTGACTTAATGGCTCAGAAAATGCTCCTCACAACTATGGATACAAAACAATCTTAAATTAGATTAAGGATACTACTGGAATCCTCATGAAGTGGGGTTGACTCCTGCCACTCCTGCCACGGCCACTCCTGCCACGGGAGGCCGTCCGGCAGTGCCACAATGTCCGAGAACCATATCCGGGTCGGCCAGCGGGGTGCTACTAGAAGTAGGCTTATCCCCTCCTGGCAGACCCGCTCCAAGACTCCCAGGAGCAGAGCGATCGGGGGAAATGCGTACAGACGCAGCCTCGGTCACGTCTGCGTCATGGTGTCCAGCCCCAGCGGAGCAGGATACCTGAGAAAGAACCACAGTGGACAGCGGGACGTCTCTTGAGACGCGAACAGATCCACTTCCACTGGGCCGAATCTCACGCACATGGCCTCCACCACCCTGGGGCTGGAGTCGCCACTCCCCGGGCCTCAGCCCCTGCCTCGACAGGACGTCTGCTCCCTGATTTTGATCCCCGGGGACATATATCGCTCTGAGAGATGACAGTTTCCCCTGGGACCACAGAAGGATCTGATGTGCCAGTCTGCATAGAGGGCGCGACCTCAGACTCCCCTGGTGATTCAGATACGCGACTACGAACATGTTGTCCGAGCGTATCAGGACATGGTGGCCGCGGAGGTCCGGGAAAAAACTCCTCAGAGCTTTGTAGACCGCCAGCATTTCCAGGGAATTGATGTGCCAGGAAGAATGCCGGGTCTTCCCACAGACCTCTCGCAAAGCGTCCGTCCATGACTGCGCCCCAACCAGTGAGGGAGGCATCTGTTGAAACGGTTTTCCGGCAACATGATGCTCCCAGCACCGGTCCCTGGGACAGGAACCAAGGTTTCCTCCATATGACAAGAGAACAAAGGCATCTGCGCATTACCCTGATCATACGGAACGGATTTCCCCTCGGGGAAAACCCCTTGGCTCTCAACCACCACTGTAGGGGTCTCATGTGTAGCAGGCCAAAAGGTATGACACTGGACGCTGCTGCCATGAGCCCCAGCAGTCTCTGAAACTGCTTCACAGTGAGGTTGTGGCCTAGCTTCACTCTGGAGACCATCGTCCGTATCGACTCTGTGCGTGCGGGAGACATTTGTGCCCGCATCGTCGTTGAGTCCCATATAACTCCCAGGAACGTAGTCCTCGGGGAAGGCGTCAACACACTCTTCTTTGTGTTGAGTCTCAGCCCCAGGCACCTGATGTGGGCCAGAACGACATCTCGATGCCAAACTGCTATCCTGCACGACCTGGCCAATATTAGCCAGTCGTCGATGTAATTGAGTACACGGATGCCCTGGAGTCTCAGCAGAGCCAGTGCTGCATCCATGCACTTGGTGAAGGTGCGAGGGGAGAGAGCTAGGCCGAAGGGAAGAACCCGATATTGGTACGCTTCGCCCCCGAAAGCGAACCTCAGGAACCTCCTGTGACATGGAAGGATGGAAATAAAGTCGGTGGCCTTCCTTAGCTCCGTGATGTCACTCGGAGAAGGACCCTCACCCTCATTCAACTCCTTTAGGAGGTCGGCCTGGTAGGCCTGCAACACCACCATTGTGTGCAGGGAGCTACCAGCCCGCCCAGCCGCCATGTAAGCCCTGTGGCAGGACCGGGGCCTTAAGGGACGATGCGGCCTCGGGAGAAAGATAGCTCGCGAGAGCCTCCTCTACCCGAGGCAATGTCCCATAACCAGACTCAGCCGCACCAGCACATTCGAAAAATCAAGCACTGGGGGGTTGGAGAGCCTGGCTGAATAAGGTTTCACCCATGACTTGCATAACTCATGACTGGGTACATGAAGTAGCTGATCAAGCTCCACCTCACCCACCTCGATGCTTGAATTATCTGACTCCTCAGAGGCAGATAAATGTAACATCGTGTTCTTCACCTCGTGGGAAAAAGCCGCTTCGTGGGCTTCCACACGGGGCGAGAGAACATCTGAATCCTCAGACGAGGACCGGGAAGATGCCGAAGCAGTCCCGTGTCCCCCTGTGAGATCCATCTGTGAGTCCCACGATCTGCAGCGGCGCGTTGCCTCGACAACGGCGGGCCCAGAACCGCGGGGCTCGTGAGCCTGGCCGTGCTCGTCAAACACAGCCAGCCGTGAGCACAAAACCCTGAGCGGCAGCTTATCACACTCGCTACAGACGGCACCCTCCAGAGCCGCCCTAGCATGCTGCATATCAAGGTAATGAACACACAGCTGATGTGTGTCCGTGCCCGTTATATAATGCGGACACGAATGCACACACAATCTAAACTGCTCGCTTGCCATTCGACTGCTTGTGAAACTGTATAAGGACAGACAACAATAAATATGACAGACAATTCACACAGAGCGCTTTAGCTGAAGAGCAAAAAAGCTAATGTGTGTGTGTCCCCTTTGTATCTTCCGGTTATGCCGTCATCTACTACGTCATGATGCAGCACCAATCAGGATTGGACTGTGTGTTGCGTATTTTTCGGAGGACTGTTTCCAGAACCTGGGAGAGTACAAGGGCGGCTGTGGACAAAGGCTGATTCTAAAAAGTGGGGCAATTCCATCTTTGCAAGTACAGTCTGGCACTTCTGACTCATAGACACAGCCTGTAAGTATGTTTTCATATTTTAAGAATTTGCTACTGACTATTCAAACATGAGTTTTGAGCAGTATAGAGAAGTGCTTGTTTGTCGTTTCTACGATCACAAATGCAGACATGGTTTTATGTTTACATTGTGTTCTCCCACCCGTAGCGTGACGCGTAAAAAGACAGTATATTATAATCAGTAATTATGTCCCCAAAAGAAATAAAACCTTACCAATCTTATATGATCTGGTCCAGTCGCGCTGGCAAAGTTGATCGGTCAGCTTGGTCATCTGCATTTTCTGTATCAGAATTGATAAGGTAGTAACAACATTATCACCTGTCATTATTGCTTTGGGAGGTGATGTTCCAAAAATGATAAGGGGCGCGACATTTCCGTTACACGTGTAAGGTATTTGGGCCAATCACAATGCACTGGATCGCTGGCCAATTAGAGCACACCATGCTTTTCAGAACGATGAGCTTTGTAAAAATCGATGCGTTTCAGAAAGGCATCAAAATAATGACTTTTTTAACCTAAAACCACGTAAACACAATACTTTAAACCAAATACATAAAATAATATAAATTTTAGAAACATTATGCGACCCCTTTAAAACATATTTTCAAAATATTACATAATATTGTCTTTATTATTAGTTAGAGCATCCCTAATACAACCTCTTACTTCAAGGCATAAGTAGAATAGTCAGTAAAGATATCTTTTTGATATGATATGTATATGAATACTGTTATACCCATGAAAAATGAGTACACAACATGGTTGTATGAAAATTTGTATATATAATATTCCTCTTCTATACCCTTTCATATGGACATTCATGAAGGACTTATTTGTCTGTTTTTTTTACATTTTGCATGAACACTTAAAAAGAGACACGGGATCACGTTTACGGGCTATCTCTGCGGCCTCCGCTCATATCATACAGAGGAGCTGGCAGAGAACAGACGTGATTCCCGACTCTCTTCTTTCTTTACTGTATTTTCAGGTACATAGTACAAATGTTCGGGGAAAACTTGATCAAATAGGGTAACACTTACTTAATTGTAATGTACGGTGTAATCTCCCTTTTGTGACAATTTGATAACTTACAAGTGTGATTTCTAGAACTGTTGTGTGGGTTATACCGTGGTAAAACTACTGTAAATACTTCTGTCAATCCAATATTTGAGTCTAATGTTTATTCAGTCTGTCAGATCAAAATGTTCCATTGGGTTATGTGTAGAAGTTAAGGCCCTTTCACACCGGACGCGTAACGAAAAAGCGAATCGGAAAAGCGAATAGTTCGCGTTCGAATAGTTCGCGTCAAAACCATTCACATCAGCCGCGACGCAAATTTGCGACGTTCAGAGCTTCAACATTCCAAAACTTTCGCGCCGACAGCTGAGAAAACATGGACACTTCATCATCATCATCATCATCCAGTGAAGACAAGCTTTTCATTTCCTTTAAAAGACAGAAAAGAAGTTCCCTTTCGTGGTCACTCCGAGTTACGTCGGAATGACGACGAAATGGGGTTTCGCTTAGAACACCTATCGACTTCGAGTATACAAAAACGAGCCAATGACAAAGAAATGCCATGGGTCTGCGGAATTTGCATGACGTAACTCCGCCCCACCTCGTGGGTATAAAAGGAGGACGCCGGCAACATGCAGTTATGTTTTCGCTTCGGAGCCAAGAGTATCTCTTCACTCCACAGCCATTTATGACTTCACTCTACGAGACGAGCCATTCTCTCCGGTGTTGGTGTGATGGCGATCTGCAGCGAGTTCACATTGCCTGCTGATCTGTGCAGTGATCTGCCAGTAAGTGTGTTCTCCCCGCTCGCTTCAACATCGCAGAGTTTTTTTCTCCTCTCACAAAAGAGCTTGCACGCGGCACGTCTTTTTAAAGACGGCTCGCCCGTGCATTTAAAAAAAAAAAAAAAAGTGGCGGCAGATTGGTATCGGACTCTGATGGGCACGAGCGCTGTCTAGTATGTAGGGCTTTTATCATGCTTGTACAGCGCTCGTGGGTAATTCATGTTCTCTCTGGGAACATGATCATCGCGTCATTTAGGTCGAGACTCAATGAACTCGCAGGAGTGAGAGTTCCCTCATCCACACCCCGATCTAGCGCTCCCCCGAGGGGTGCTACTTCGGCTGGTGGCCAGGGTGACCTGAGGGTTATAGTCTGGAATAAGGCGCCGACTATCTGTCCGCGACCCCAGCCCCGTCCTGTGTGACGGTGCCCGCTAGTGAACCTCCGATTCCCGCGAGTCGACCTTCGGGTGGCCCGCGAGTTTCGGTTGAAGCTACAGAGGAAGATGCTATGTCTGTAGTAACATCATAAGGTGGGCTTGGTTCTTTTGGAAGTGACGACTCGTCACAGCTGCCACCTTCTGGTGTGTTATGCTGTGCCTGAGTCTGATCCGGAGATGACGGCCATGCTTTCCTGGGACGATTGGTTTTTGGGTAAGGCCGCCGACCCGCGTCCACGGCAAACCCCAATATCTTCCCGGACGTGCATGATGAGATCTCGATGTCCTGGAAGACCCCCGTGTCTTCTCAGGACCGCTCGTTGGTCTCATCCGCCTTTCCCCCCTCACAGGGCCGCTGCCCATGGGTACACTGGGGTCCCCCCGGTTGAACGCTCTGTTGCGATGCTACTGTGTCCTCAGAGTGCTTCCCGGCGCTATCCTAAGCACCTGTCCGAAGCCTGTAGTTCTTTTCGTCTACACTAATCTGTGGCGAAATCCTATAGTGCCACAGGACAGGCAGCCGCCTCACTGCATCCCATGACCGTTCTGTGGTCTTCCTGGCCCAGATGCTCACGGTTATGCATGAGGGCGGGACTGAGTCGAGGCTCTTTAATGAGCTACCAAAAAGCACGCCGCCACTGACCTTGCTCTCCGAGCGACGAAGGTGGCCGTGCGCTCTCCGAGTCAGGTGATGTTTACCACTCTGGGGCTGACCGGTCTGATGTGCTGGATGTCGGCAGACTCGTCTGCTCGACACCCCCCCATCCCAGGTCGGCCTCTTCGGCGGTGCGGTTGAGTTCTTCTGCCCAATAGTTCTTAACCACCCGGGAGCAGATTGAGGTTGTTCTGCCGACGGCCCCGCCGTCCGCTCAGGTCCCTCAGTCTGCCAACCGCCGAAGGCACCCTCCCACGGTTCCAACCCCGCCCGTTCACCCGGGCTGGCTTGGAAGACCGTGGGGGGATGCCTCAGCCCTCTCCAGCCCCGCCCCCCGCTAACGCCGGGTTAAGCGGCGCTTTTGAGAAGGGCTGCTCAGAGATGGGACTCAGTTCTTTCCAGGAGTTGGTAGCAGGGCCACTCCTTTCCCCGGTGGAGGGCTGGGGAAGAATCCTTATTCACCATCAGGTTCGACTATGCGATTCAGTTCGCACGGTCTCCTCCCCGCTACAGGGGAGTCCGCTCCACTTTGGTCGGTGGCAATGCCCCCATCATGCGAGCAGAGATTGCCACCCTGCTGGCGAAGGGTGCAATCGAGACTGTCCCTCCAGCCGAGATGAGGTCCGGCTTCTACAGCCCTTACTTCATTGTCCCCAAGAAAACCGGTGGGTTAAGACCAATCCTGGACCTGCGCGTACTGAATCGCTCCCTTCACAGGATGCCGTTCAAAATGCTCACCGCCAAACGCATTTTCGAATGTGTTCGGCCCCAGGATTGGTTTGCAGCGATCGACCTGAAGGACGCCTACTTTCATGTCTCCATTCTTCCTCGACACAGACCGTTCCTCCGGTTTGCTTTCGAGGGGCGGGCATACCAGTACGCGGTTCTCCCTTTCGGGCTAGCCCTGTCTCCTCGCGTCTTCACGAAGGTCGTCGAGGCAGCCCTTGTTCCCCTTCGGGTTCACGGGGTTCGCATCCTGAACTATCTCGACGACTGGCTGATCCTAGCTCACTCTCGAGATCAGGTTTGCGAACACAGGGACCTTGTGCTCCGGCACCTAGCTCGTCTGGGCCTTCGGGTCAACTGGGAGAAGAGCAAACTTTCCCCCGTGCAGAGGATCTCTTTTCTCGGTATGGACATCGACTCGGTCGCCATGTCCGCGCAGCTTACGAGCGAGCGCACGCAGTCACTGCTGACTTGTCTGAGACAAATTCAGGGCAAGAGTGCGGTTCCACTGAAACATTTTCAGAGGCTCCTGGGGCATATGGCATCTACAGCCGCGGTGACGCCGCTCGGATTGCTTCATATGAGACCGCTTCAGCTTTGGCTTCGCGACCGAGTCCCGAGGTGGGCATGGCAACAAGGCACGCTCCGAGTACCAGTTACTCCGACCTGCCGTCAGACCTTCACCACGTGGTTGAACCTCAATTTTCTCAGGGCTGGTGTCCCCCTGGAACGAGTGTCTCGGCATGTTGTTGTCTCAACAGATGCCTCCACCACGAGCTGGGGCGCCATGTGCAATGGACATGCTGCCGCGGGCTCCTGGACAGGACCCCAGCGCCTATGGCATGTCAATTGCCTCGAGTTGCTGGCAGTATGCCTTGCCCTGCACCGCTTCCGAGCGCTGCTCATGGGTCAACACGTACTAGTCCGATCAGACAATACCGCCACAGTAGCGTACATCAACCATCAAGGTGGTCTACGCTCCCGCCGTATGTCGCAACTCGCTCGCCACCTCCTCTTATGGAGTTAGAGGCATCTGAGGTCCCTTCGTGCCATTTACATTCCCGGAGCCCTGAACCGTGCTGCCGACGAGCTGTCACGGCTTCAGCCCCTCCCTGGAGAATGGCGACTCCATCCCCAGTCGGTCCAGCTGATTTGGGACCAGTTCGGGGACGCACAGATAGATCTGTTTGCCTCCCACGACTCGACCCATTGCGTCCAGTATTATTCTCTGATCGAGGGCACGCTCGGCACGGATGCTCTGGCGCACAGCTGGCCGCGGGGCCGCAAATATGCGTTTCCCCCAGTGAGCCTTCTTGCGCAGGTCTTGCGCAAGGTCAGGGAGGACGAGGAGCAGGTCCTTCTGGTTGCGCCGTACTGGCCGACCCGGACTTGGTTCTCCGAACTAGTGCTCCTCGCGACAGCACCTCCTTGGCCAATTCCTCTGAGGAAGGACCTCCTTTCTCAGGGACAGGGCACCCTGTGGCACCCTCGTCCCGATCTCTGGAGCCTCCACGTGTGGCTCCTGGACGGGACTAGGCAGGTTTGAGTACCCTACCACCTACGGTGGTGGCTACCATCACTTCCGCTAGAGCGTCGTCCACTAGGCACGCCTACGCATTGAAGTGGAACCTCTTCGTCAACTGGTGCTCTTCTCGACGAGAAGACCCCCGGAGGTGTTCGATCAGTTTCGTGCTTTCCTTCCTTCAAGATGGGTTGGAGCGAAGGCTGTCTCCCTCCACCCTCAAAGTTTATTTTGCCGCTATTGCCGCTCACCACGACTTAGTGGAAGGTAAGTCCATAGGGAAGCACGACCTGATCGTCAGGTTCCTGAGGGGGGCGAGGAGGCTGAATCCTCCTCGTTCTCCTGTCGTTCCCTCTCGGGACCTCTCAGTGGTCTTAAGTGCCCTGCAGAGTGCTCCCTTTGAGCCTCTGCAATCAGTGGAGCTTAAGTTCCTGTCAATGAAGACAGCGCTCCTGGTTGCATTGGCCTCTCTCAAGAGGGTCGGGGACCTGCACGCATTCTCCGTTGACGAAGCGTGCCTGGAATTTGGGCCGGCTTACTCTCACGTGATCCTGAGACCCCGGCTTGGATATGTGCCCAAGGTTCCTACCACTCCCTTCCGGGACCAGGTGGTGAACCTGCAAGCGCTGCCCTCGGAGGAGGCAGACCCAGGCTTGGCACTGCTCTGTCCAGTACGCGCTCTCCGCGCCTATGTAGACAGGACGCAGTGTTTCAGGACCTCAGACCAGCTCTTTGTCTGTTATGGTGGGAAGCTGAAGGGAAAGGCTCTCTCAAAGCAGAGGTTGTCTCACTGGATAGTGGACACCATTGCTTTGGCTTACCAGCAGCAAGGTCGACCGTGTGGCATCCTCTTGGGCTCTAGCGCATGGCGCCTCGCTAACAGACATCTGCAGAGCTGCAGGCTGGGCGACACCGAACACATTCGCCAGATTCTACAATCTCCGAGTGGAGCCTGTGTCCTCTCATGTACTCGCTTCAACTAGCTAGTACCGGACCCGCTCAGGTGTCTTCGCTTGCTCGCCATTCCACTCCACGGAGTGGATATGTGCGATATTCTGCTCAGGTGAGCTTCTCCGCAAGTCCTTAGTTCCTCCAGCACCCCTGATGCTAGCGCCAGTGTCTATTGCCTGGGCGTCGGCTAGGTGCCTCCCGTGTGCATGGTCCCTCCCCGGAGCTACCCCCACACGTGTATTTCCACTGTAAGCCTCTCTGAGCATGTGTCTTTCCCTCGGCAAGCCACCTTGCCACCCCTGAGGTTGAAATATTCCACCTGCGGCTGGACACCTCAGAGTTTCTCCATATGTTTCCTTCGGGCCATATGTGTATTTTCAAATGCCCCCCCCCCCACACTGGGTTGGTGATAATTGCATATTTCCTCTAAAGCTATGGGATATGCTTCCCAGTGTACCTTGGTATTCCTGTTATAAATAGGAGTCCTTCGTCCAAAGTCTCTCGATGGCTCAGATTTACGCAGGGCACTGGAAGACAGCTGTGAAGGTGGCGTGATTAGACTGTTAACCCCATTTCGTCGTCATTCCGACGTAACTCGGAGTGACCACGAAAGGGAACGTCTCGGTTACGTATGTAGTACGAGTACGAGTAGGGAACGGAGACGTTACGTCTTCCTGCCACTTCCGCTGTACCGCGGGGATCGCCTGAGTTCAGTCTTGGCTCCTCAGCAAAGAAACATAACTGCATCTTTCCGGCGTCCTCCTTTTATACCCAAGAGGTGGGGCGGAGTTACGTCATGCAAATTCCGCAGACCCATGGCATTTCTTTGCCATTGGCTCGTTTTTGTATACTCGAAGTCGATAGGTGTTCTTAGCGAAACCCCATTTCGTCGTCATTCCGACGTAACGTCTCCGTTCCCTACTCAGGGAACGAGGGTTACATACGTAACCGAGAAGTTTTTGTGTGCACCCAATCTTAAAGAACAGATCCCGGCCGGCACATGACCGACCTTCAACGTTGAAATATGGTTGAAATAATGTCAGTTATCGCTTCAACACAAACACTTCTAAATCAACGTTGAAATTTTTACAAGATCTGTACGTTGAAACAATGTTTTCAACAATAGAAAAGTATTCACATGCAGCTGTAAATATAACTATTATCATTATTAACAATTAATTTCAACCACAAGAGAGCAGCAGAAACTTTGCCTTAATGAGATTTTGTGTGGATTTACAATATTGTGTGCTTGCCGTTTACCATGCAAACAATTTTGTCAAATTAAACAGACTGCAAATCAACACTTCGCCATATAGGTCGTTTCACCGTTTTACTTTTGCTCATGATTGGTTAATCTTTCTGTCTTTCAGGAAACTGGCCAATGACAATGTTCGCGCCTATTCATGTTTGAAAAATATGTCCGTTACTGTTTGAGTCGACGCGTGGCACATGAGCACAGCAGTTTGCAAATATTTCTCGGTCGGAGCAGATTATATTTTATTATTTGGTTAACCACCCAGATATTTACCCATCGCAATATTTCTAGTTAATTATATTTCGCGCAAGATTGCTCAGGTGGCTCAAGTTCAAGGAAGGACACCGAGAGAGCAGAGGCGGGATTTTGAGCGACGACGACGAAGGTAAGTTAATTTATAATGTGAAGTTGTATGACTGAAACACAAATGTTAACGCTACAGTTAGCTAAACTAACTTATTAACGAGGGTCAGGAAATGTGTTTCGACATTAGTTTCACTTAACTACTTTTGCCACCATTGTGTTTTTGCAATTGCTACGGTGATTTTCAGAGAGACAGTGTTGTGTAACGTTAACGTTAGGTCGACTGCCATAACGTTAGAAGCTTTTATTTTTTCACTATTTTTCAGTTATTTAACTCTAGCTAGGCCTTATTTGTATGGTTAATAAATTCCCCTATGAATCTGAAGTAATTATAGCCGCGTGTGATTCGGTAGCGTTAGCTAAGATGGGGGCAGTTTTGCAAGGTTTTTTATTTGATAATAAGCGTCATGTAACATTGGCGTACCAATGAAATGTTAAAGGACAATGGGTGCTTCTTATTTTTGCATCTTCGTTGTTGTCTGGTTCGTGAAGGAAACGTTCTTTTGAACAGGTTCTTTTTAGTGAACCGGTCGAACCAGTTCACCAAATCTGATTGAATCGTTCAAAACAGTTCGCGTCTTTAGTCAGCGCTCATCTACAAGTTCCTAAAGTTCCTCACATTCGGACATGCCTGACAGTCCCTCCGACTAGAAATAAACCAATACCCCGGAGTATATTTCTCCAGTAACTCAACAGCTCGCGATTTGATGTGCTGAGAGAAGTGATGAGCACAAGCTGTTGATACTGAGCATGCGCGTACTACCGAATGCACAGGTACAGTGGTTCTCGAATCACCAGTACTGAACCTAGAACAGTTTCTTTCGGACAGTGCATCACTAAAGTTGATCATTTTCACGTCTTAAATCTATAATGTTTCTTAACCCTTGTGCATCAATTAAAAAAAAGTTAGACATAGCTACATAGAGGACAAAAATGTCCACTTAAACTCAAACTTTTGGGAGCACAGACTTAAGTTTGGTATAATTTTAAAGAAGACCTGTGGCAGATTATTACTGAATTAAAAAAAAAAAAAAAAGTAAATCCAAAAAAGTGGGTAATAAACCTAAGGTGGTCTGTGTCCTTAATATTGATCAAGCAACAAAAGAGAAAAGCATTCACTGCTCGTTAATAGCTTTAATAAGGATTCATTATATTTAATTCATACAAATAAATGTCTGCTGCTTGAAAGAATAAAGAACGATGTATGCAAGCAGGCTAGTTATAAAGAATGCATCATTCATTGAAAAGACTATTCTACTTTAGAAAAAGTGATTTTATTTAATTTTAAGATATTTTTTTAAGTCAAATTAGTTAAATCTGTATTGAATGTTCAAACTTTAAAATCATTCATATTAACTAGAGGTGCTCAGATCAGGATTTTTGGGGCCGATCACCGATTACTGGAAGCTGTATCACCGGATACCGATCACCGATTACAGGGTCTATTTGATGCCTTATATTTATCATGTAGCATTATTTATTAAACTATATTTAACATCAATGTACATTAAGTATTACCATGGGCAACACTTTACGGTAAGGGTACATGAATTATCATGAATTCATGTATAAATTCATGCATTAATTAGGCATTCATTCATGCATTAATATCTCATGAATCATCAGGAACTAACACTAGTTCAACGTTTTTCATTCATGACTTCATGGATGAACAACACCTTAATTAAAACATTAACTAAGATGAGTACATCATCATGAATTATGATTTATTACGCACGATCATGATGTTTTCTTTGTTCACAGTTATGCCACCATTAATAGCACATTGTTCATCAGTGTTTCAAAGGACCTAGGCACCACTTTAGTTGAGGGGCCACACACATGATGAAGTCATTGATAGATAATGCTTAGTTCATGATGACTACTGTATTTGACAGACCCCAAAATAGACCAATCACAGCTCATAGCACACAAATTCTGTTGACATTCAAACACAGTAGTCACAATATTTCTATTGTCAAGTTCATCTTACAGACAAGTAATTTTTGTTGTTCTGTTTTACTCCTTTACAGCAAGCATATTTGATCCATGAGGTAGACATGGTGAAAAAATCAATGTCTGCGTAAGTACCATTTATGCCACACACGTTGCTGCATTTATTTAAAATAAATAATTACACCACACATTAAGCTCTAGTTTCTTGCTGTCGTTGCAATGTCTCTGCTCTATGCAAAAGACGTTGCAAATGTATTGTCATGTATTTAACATTGAAAAGATACCTTTTATAAATGACTACTTAATATATATTTACATGCATGTTTGTTTTTTAGAACTCTCTCAAATGCCTTGATGGCACAGATGAATGTGAAGGGGAAACGTGGGAAGCTGCCATTTTCTCAGTCTCTGCTATGCCAGATCATCTGTGGTAAGTAAAAAAAAGAAAAAGAAAACAGGTGCAGAACAACTCATTTGTGGGACATTTGTGTTTGATTTTTTTTTTTTTGTGATCATTTTGGTTGTGCTTATCCAAATGTAATTAAATTAGTTACAGTAGTTACAAATTGTAATTCTTATCGATCATTTAACAAGTTAATGGCAGTCTTTTAATTGTTTGTGCCTCTTTTACTTTTACTTCCAATAGTCAAAAGTTAGCACCAACAAAGTGGTTTTCTGGCTTCACACATCAAGAATGTTCGCAAATATTTCTTAACATGCACCTACATGTGATTCTATTCTATCTTTGTGAAAAAGTAAAACACAGGATGTTTCATGGGCTGAAATATACAGCAGTTATGTTGATCTAAACTGTCTTTATTTTTCTCTTTAGACGCTCTCATCAATGCATACAACACAACATGTACACAAATATTGGAGACGATGAAGACTCAATTCACTTAAAAGAAAAAAAAAAGTTTTAAAAGTTTAAAGTTTCTAGATCAATATATAATTCAAGAATGAAACCTAGAGTAAAATATTTTTGGTTCATTAGTGATTTACTGATGTTGAAAGATGTTACTTGATGATAATTCTGGCATGTAGTTTTATAAGAACTTAATTGAAACCC
This sequence comes from Meda fulgida, assembly GCA_030578275.1. Taxonomy (NCBI): domain Eukaryota; kingdom Metazoa; phylum Chordata; class Actinopteri; order Cypriniformes; family Leuciscidae; genus Meda; species Meda fulgida. The sequence continues at coordinate 4,830,371 of CM060629.1, read as the reverse complement.
ACATAAAAAAAGTTTGAATGATAATGGGTTTAATGAGGCTTCTAAAATGATAGTTTCATTATAGTTTTGCTGTTGAACAATTTTACTCTAATAGTTTATTATTATTCTGGCTTGTACTGTAATGCCTTTTTTAAAGACCTGTTGATGTTCAAAAAAATTAATTATTGTGCATGTTTAGTTTCTTAAACCACAAAAATAAACTCCTATAATCTCTTTTCATTGTTTGTCCTTTTTCTCATTTAACCTGTTGGAACATACAACAACCCTTTTTCCTACTTTCTCATGGGTCAACAGTCAAATCTAGCAAGTTATTACTTTGATTATTCACCTAAATAATTTAATTAATTAATCGGTTTGGTTTTATGTTGTGTACAAAGCTCACTCTGAACGCGCGCTTGATGGTCACGTGATCAGCGCGTGCAGAAATGTGTAATGGCGGCCCGAATAGCTGTTCATGCTTTGAAATGTTTATCTTTGACAACGCATTTGTGACATTTGTTTCACTATTAGCTTAAGAGTTTAAACAGACTTATAAACTGTATTTAGGTGAATAATCAAAGTAATAACTTGCTAGATTTGACTGTTGACCCATGAGAAAGTAGGAAAAAGGGTTGTTGTATGTTCCAACAGGTTAAATGAGAAAAAGGACAAACAATGAAAAGAGATTATAGGAGTTTATTTTTGTGGTTTAAGAAACTGATGAGATTGATTTGTTGTCAATAAAGATATCATACAGAGGAGCTGGCAGAGAACAGACGTAATTCCCGACTCTCTTCTTTCTTTACTGTATTTTCAGTAATCTGACTGCTGGGTCTCCGGAGGCGGGACCTGCAACAATACCATAGCATTTACGAGACAGGTGACTCCCAAAAAAATGTAATTAAAAATGAGCAACGAAAGCAGCATACAGGTCCCGTATGTGCTAGTAGAGCAACTGCCAAAAGTATATAACTGCCAATAACATTTTCCAGTACTATTTCACCTGAGTGGCTTGTTCCTCAGCATGTGATGCTTTGCCTAGTTTTTTTTTTTTTTTTTTTTTACTCTCCATCGGTGTTGTGTGATGGTGAATCAATGAAAGTCAAGGATTACTTGTAAATACTTTGTCTAGTTATATGTAGGCATAGTTATTGATAAACAGAGAAACGCTGAAGCTGAAGTTTTTGTTCTCACTGCAAATTACAGGTATCTAATGCAGGGATGTCCAATCCTGCTCCTAGAGGGCAACTGTCTTGCAAAGTTTAGCTCCAACCCCAATTAAACACGCCTAAACCAGCTAATCAAGGTCTTACTGGGCATACTAGAAACTTCAGGCAGGTGTGTTGAGGCAAGTTGAAGCTAAACTCTGCAGGACAGTGGTCCTCCAGGACCGAGTTTGGACACCCATGGTTTAATGGGTTCTAAGACCTTCAAAGTAATAATGTACAGCCGGAAAGCCTATTTGCAAAAATCTTGAGGGTAAGGGGGCACTTTTAAAAGTAGGCCTACCTCTATATGCTAAGTATCTCTCCAAGATCTCAAAAGGCAGTCAAACTTACCCTGCCTTCTTCAGCCGAGTATGAATGTGGGTTTTCAGCTGTGAATGACATGTTCAGCCAGTCCTATAACATGAGCTGCTTATCAAACATTTCTGAGGCAGAGAACAACTACCAACACAGTGAAACTGTATTTTATAGAAAGGGTCTTTTCATGTAAATATACAAGAACTGCCCATTACCAGGATTAAAATGTTTTAAAAAATTAGACTGGAATTTGATGATTTAAAAATGTATTTATTCTGCTAATTTCATACAATGTCAAATATAATGCCCTTTTCTTAATATCTTTATATGTATTTTAAACACACTGAAATAAATTGAAATAATTTCAAATATAAAAGTCAACATCTCAATGCTCTAAAATGCAAACTGTAAATGCAAATGCTTGAATGCAGATTTGCTTGGTATTTTATCCATCTCCTGTATATGACCAACTATCAGTGAATAATAAAGAGACTGATCAACCAAAAATTGTTTACACACCCTCCAGCTGGTCAATACCTGCATACAAAGGTGTGTACAAATACTGCGTTACCTTACTTAAGTAGACATTTTGGGTATCTATTCTTCAGCTGACTTTTTACTTCAACTCCTTACATTTTCACACAATCATCTGTTCTTTCTACTCCTTACATTTTAAAAATAGCCTCGTTACTCCTATTTCATTTCGGCTTGTTTTCATTCCGGCTTGACATCGTAAAAAAAAAAAAAAAAATCGCCCATCCGGAGAGAGTAAATTTTGATTGTGGTTGGATGAGAAGTATAACATACCGGAGTCAGCTGGCGTTGGTGTTGACGTCACAGAAGAGCATGCCCTTTAAGTCAATCAGCGATAAGCAGGCAGACGCGATTTAGCGCAATACCTTGAAGCTGTATATTCAAGCTACAATGCTAATGCCAAAGTGACATACTATACAGTAAGTTGTATCTACAGTAAAGAGTGAGATAGTGAGCCATTCTAAAAACGTACACGTGGTGGGAGATGACTCGATGGTGAATATAACTGATGAGGAGAGCACAGTTGAATGACTTGAATTGAACTTGAATATGGGACGACTCTTGTCCATGGTCATGTGCACACTATCCTAACCTGACATCTGCAACTTTTACACCGTCCAGACTGCACTCTACTCGTCCCTGACAGCTGCTGAAAAAGGTTTGAATCAACGATGAATCAGTTTTGACTGCTAAATTCTGCGTTATGTTCTGCAATGTGTACTTCCGAGGGTAAAGTTATCATTTCATTTCTTGAAGTGTCCACCTGGACATTTTAGTCATATTTGCGAATTATTTTTAATTATTGCCTTGTTTTGATCCATTTTCCTGGAAAATGTATTTTTTTTTTTTATTTTATCATCGTTATTTTGTTTTAAGGAGAAAAAAATTGTGTTTATCAACCTTGAATGACATGGTAACAAAATGATTGGTAATATAATCAAAGAGATGAGCCCAACTAAATGAAGAACGTTGTCAAAGTTAGATAGTTTGGAAAAGACTGATTGGTTCAGAGATGGCACATAGGACCCACCAAGATAACGGTAGAGGTTGTTTGATCCCAAGACAAAGGATTTAAAACAGACCTCCTTCGTCTTAAGGACCTCTGAATGACCCCAGGGTTGAAATCCCTTAAAACCACAGAGACTGAGACTTTACATATAAAAATACATAAAATCATCCCAAAACAATTCTTGACTGTAATCAAACATTGTTCAACTACATCATTTTATATTGTGTCTACAACCTCTGTATGTGTCTATTATGCTTAGATCACATAGAAGTAATGTAATTGTTAAAACTATTAGATGTTTGCATGAGAGTGTGTCTTGTTTCCTATCAGTACGATCATATGTTCTTAATTCAGAAGATGGCTTGATTGAAATCTGTGTATAATGTTTTGTATTCTTATAAGTGGAATCATGTCTAAACTGTACTCTCTGTACTCTCTGCTAAAGCTGGATAGTAAAGAGATCACAGATAACACACAATTTATGATGAGTGGTGAAGAAAATGCCAGCTCTCAAATTAAGACAGTGCCTAATTGGTCAGAACTCATCCAGGAGGCTGGACAAACATTTGAGTTTAAAATTTTAGGACCCGAACAAAGCCTTAGAGTTATGCTGAAGAAGATTCCAGAATGCATTAGAGAAGATACATTGTCATGGAGAAGCCATGACGGGGTAACCAGACAGAAGAGTAACCATGTAGACGAGCAGACAAAAGAACCCAAATCAAGATCATAAGAACATGGGTTAAACAGCTTCATTCAAGCTTTCAAAACTACTCGTCTCACTATTCTTTCTTTTTCTTAGTTTTCTTTTTTTTCCGTTGAGAGTCTCGGTTCTAGGGTAAGTTTTGCTGCAAAGTTTTGGTTAAACGATTCGACTGCAAAGCCCACTTCCAACTTCAAAGACTTTTCATCCATCCGCCAACACACCACGTGATTGGCCACCCAAGACCTCTATCCAGGCACAAGGAGACCGTCAGCCAACCAACGAACTTGGGATTTCATTAGCTCATTCTTAAAGGACAAGTCTGGCGCAAAATGAACCTTTGGTCTAATTACACATTGGTACATAGTCAACCGTTCTCTGAGATTTGTTTTCATGATTATCGAATGTAAAGAATTTTATCTCTAAAAACTGTTTAGCTTATAACGCTAGTATATAGGTGTGATGGATCTGCCATGTGCCTTGCAAATCACAACAAAAAAATTAGTCCATCGCCACAAAGCAGTCTTCAATAGTGATGTTTTATTAAATCTTGCTTACACAAGATAAAAAGTGACCAAGCCTCATTAAAGAGTAAAAATGCAAAAAAATTGTAACAATTAAAAACAAGGTCCAAAAATTGTACTCCATTTAGATTACATCACACAAAATATCCAGTAGTCAAAAAAGGAAATAATTAGGCTTGAGCCTCTCAAACTGACAGAGAAAAAAATTCAACACCACCTTTCCCAGGTTACAATAAGTAACAATTCTCTCTACACAAAACATACACTGAATTTATAAGAGGTGGCCAGCACCATGAAAACAAAGGGGAAACAGAATCATACACATTTTCACAACAACACAAACCCTGGAATGAAGACAACACATTTAACTAAATTTAGAGCCATGGATAAATTTTAGTTAATGCATCAATATGCATCATATTGTTAATGCAATCAAGACATCACATTTTCCTATGTCCCCTCTAATACATCAAAGTTGGTACAGTTTCATTTCCTTTAGAATTCCCATAAAAGAGATCAACTTCCTATTTGAATCTCTTTGTCACTAGGCTGGTCCATACCCCAACACATCAGGTACTAAACATTTCAAGTAATCTTAATTACAAAATGAACTAACAATTTGAGCCATATTTTTATAAATCACATTTTAGCCAAAGAGGAATTTTAGCTGGTTTTAATGTTTTAACCTTTAGCCAAATAACTAAGCCTGTGCACTGACTCAGTACAGACAAATAAAGATCTTAAACCAAACCATAGTAATGTCCTTTTATTTATAGATCAAATGCAAATATGAATAGATGAAACGTGTGTGGCTTAAATACTGGCCATCACAATAGGGCATAGATTAATGAAAATAAAAATCGCTAGTTAATACCACTAACAAGGCTCAAAATAGCCCAACACTAACACGGTAGCATAAATGAGGGTCCCTACCCTACCTGCAAACTGAAGCATTGAGGAAATTGTAAGTGTACAGACAGTTTAATAAGAAAATATTTTATGAAGACCGTCCACTTTGCGTATACAGGCAGGAGCCATCTTTGGAAAAAGATCTCGACCAGTCGAATCATGATCATATTTTTTTATTTTCATTAATCTATGCCCTATATACTAGCGTTATAAGCTAAACAGTTTTTAGATTAAACTCTTTACGTTTGTAACCTGGCCAATACGTTCAATATATTTTAACTCAAATAATACCAACTACGCCACCTCAGGAGTTTCACCCAAGGAAGTAAAGAAAGGGACTCAGGTTCGGTGGTGCAGTGAAAAGACAGAGTCGCTTCATACAAGGAATAAATTAGTGGTTTTATTTGGTTAAGAAATCCATTCGACTGGCATCGTTTAAGCACAATATAAATAATGGCACATTTATTTAAACAGTAAAATTAGCATCATGTTAAAAACAAGGCATTCCTCCTGACACACGGGATCCAGACACAGAATCACATCAAATTCACAAATAAAGAAATATACGGTTCCCACAAAAACACACAAAGAAAATAATTAATTACCAAAAATAACAACCATTACAAGGCGTACGTTACCTTGGGGGTGGCAGCCTAGCAAAAGAACAAATGTGCCCTCAACCACTTAAGTGTGCACAGCAAACAAAAATGGGAAGACGTGCTCCACCCTGGTGCTCCACACTCACGACAAATGTGTTCACCCAAGTGTCTAGCCTCCCCCTCGGCGCACTCAACCTTGACTGGAACCAAAAAGAGACAAAGAAAAATAAGTGGGAACAGTAATATTACAAAATCACCACAACATCCATTTAGACACAAATATAAGATGGTTGACAGAAGCTGGCGCGCAAATAATTCGCCTATCTCGTCAGCGTTGCAGTGCCTAAATACAAAGGCAGGCAGTGTTTAGACGGAAAATACACGCTGTGATATGGTTACACCACGCGGCCAACGGCCCAATCACACTAGTCAACCAACCTTGATTGAAATAAACTAACCCAAACCAAGAAGAATTGAAACCAACCAAAACCAAAACAAACAAAAACAGGCTACTAAAGTTAAACTAAAGGAAAACAAGATCCCATCACTCAAAACGCGAATAACAAAATCATGAAAAACAGCAGCACGACCTGAGTTGACCACCACGTGGTACGCAGAGAATCGTGTTGTCAGGATACATTCGCGGATGTTCTTAAACTTTCAGGTGAGCGCTTGACGCCACTCCGAGGGCCCGCCGTCGAAACAGCTACAACAGTCACTTCAGAAATAAAACACATACTCTAAGCATTTAAAAAAAAACACACGAGCCGTGCACAACTTCCGTCACCTACCTTGACTATAGTGATCCTGAGAACCGGACGAGGAGCGGGTATGACGCAGCCTACATTCTAGGGCTTCCCGTCTACGCACTTAAATACGCCGCCCCTATTTACCTCATCCAACCCCATCCCATATAACGGTCGTGACACAAACAGGAGACGGGAAATCCCCTCCTATTAGACATTCGATAATCATGAAAACAAATCTCAGAGAATGGTTGACTATGTACCAATGTGTAATTAGACCAAAGGTTCATTTTGTGCCGGAGTTGTCCTTTAAAACTCTTTCTTTCTGCAACTTGTATGAATGTGTGTGTGCGTGTTTTTGTTAGATATTTATTTTATGTGTTAGAATAATCAAAGTCTTATTTACAATTTCAAAGATAATTGTTCTTGTGTTATGTGCTTACAAATTTAATGTCTTAAACTGCTGATTTAAGTTACCTTGTTTGGATATTTATATCCGCTGCAGAGCTGATAGTTACGGCTCGTTCAATTGAACGCTGCACAAGTCATTTGCTCGGTCATATAAGTGACTATTAAGATTTCCTATAAATTAATTGATAATTCCTTTTGAGCTAAATTGACCTGGCTGACCCCTTAAATACATATTAATATATTACAATGGCAACACTATCAATTGCCAAAATCAACTGCAGCAGTCAGGGAGTACAAGTCAGAGCTCTGTAAGTTGTTTACTTTCATTATTATTGTAATGTTGTGTGTTTTGAGACATAAGGTAATTTAACGCCGTCTCTCGTGTCACTTTGCAGACTCTGCTTTTGCGTTCATGTGGTTTGTAGGAGGCATGGCTTTGGCGACGCTCTGAAGGGAGGTGGGATCTTATACTTTCCAAGCTAGGTCGCTATTGCTATAGCCTGTCCGAAATTGCCTATCCTACCTTTAATCGGCTGATTCTATTGTATTTGTAATTAGGGGTGGGCAATCTGATGATTTTATATTGTGATCAATCTTGAACGTCCACAATCCCAGTCTATTCTTGATAGTACACCTCAAAATTGAGAAGATCGTAATTCTGATCATGGATCGAGATTGTTTGTTATAAGATTGTGATATGAAATTTTGGGAAGATTGCCCACCCATTTGTAATCAGTAACATTGTGTTTTCAATGCCATCCTTTTTATTTAAAGCAGCTGACTCATTTACTTTTACATTTGAAATGATAACATCATTTGTATTAAATATTTCACCTACAATAACTTATTGTCAAATTGTACATTAACTGGCAGTCAACTATGTCGGGTGCATTTTTATGGTTTGCAGTATTTTTATGATGTCAGTTGAAATACATATTTAAATTTGAGGGTAATCTGATCAAGAAGAATATGTGTGGTTGGTCAGACAAGGCCTGCCATTGAAATTCTCAAAGTGGTGAAATTCTCAACTGTTACCTACTAAGTAACCCTGTAGAGATGATTCTTGAATATCCCCCAAGTGACGACCCCGTACTGAAGCTCAGAGGAGGATGTGCTCCGTATCGAGGCGGGGGAGGAGCTTGTGGAGGTGGTTACTCGTGGCCGTGACCAAGTTAAATATCAAATGGCTGGCCGAGGGGAAGGAGGTTTGTCAAAGAAGCAAACTCGGTGAAATGCCTAGCAAAGTGCAACCTCCGCGTCGGGACCTTTCGTTCTTTTCCGATCTTCAAACCGAGGATTTTAAGATCACGGAATATTTTTTTTCCTGCCCGTGTCTTCAGCCCCAAAGTATCTAACTGAGTGGGCAAAAAGGGGCATTGTCCCTTCAGATCTTATTTGTGCCCCCTCAGTGGTCTAGTGGTAGATCATTTAAGGATTTCAGAAGTTTACTCTGAAGTTTTAGTTTTAATTTTATTTTTTTCACTAAGATCAATATTCATAATTGTATATCAAGAGCAGGGACACGTTTGTGAGCATTTTTGTTCAGTGATTCCACCTGCAAGAATAGAGTCTCTGCAACGGCATTAGATTGATGCGCTCATCTGTGTAAAAACTGTGCATGAGCCACAATAGAATGTTCCACAACATAATATTAGCAAAGAAAACTCAAATGATTTCAAAAACAACACATTTAAGCACCAGATCACCTCTTGACACAAATGAACATCAATTGGATATGATTCATTTGCATTAGGTATCCGTGCAGTTAGATGTTGTGGGGACAATATTGACTATGCACGGCAAAAAGTGCTACCCGCAAATTACGCATATGATCACAACTATTCAGTGTTCTCAACAACGTTTATTTGAGGTTTCATACATTTTAATGAAGTAGGCCACTGTAACGTCACGCCAGCAGAGGGAGCCTTCTCCCGAATACTGACTGTGTGCCACTCCCTCTGCTTCACTGGTTACTTCCTGTTTGTAAGACATTTAAGCATGACCTGGCTTAAAGACAATCGCAAAGTATTGCCAATCCTACTGCCAATTGCCTACTGATTTGGTGTGTTTGAATAAAGTCCTGCATATAGATTCTAACTTGGCCTCTGTCTCATTACATAATACTTTGCCCCCAATGAATCCAGCAGAAGTTTCTAATCTGCAGACAGCATTTGCTTACCAAAGCGACATCCTTAAGGGATACCAAGAACAGCTGGGCAAACTACAGGATGGTAACGAATACCTTACGCAGTATCTTCAATCGCTACCTCCAACTATAAACCTCATAAGAAGGTAAACTTTGCTTTACCCGATAAATTTGATGGTTCAGCAGAGCAATGCATAGGATTTCTCTGGCAAAAAGAAATCTTTTTTCAAACACCAAAGAGAGGATTTTGAGTCTGATGAGAGGAAATGTGCTTTTCTCATGTCTCTGTTGATGGGTAAGGCAATCAAATTGGCCGCAGCTGTCTGGGAAGCATAGAGTCTGTTTCAAAGGTCACATGCATGTTTTGTTCAACAACTCAGAGATGTGTTTGAATATCCAGTGGGAGGCAAGGATGTTTCAACCCAACTGCTGCAATTGACTCAAGGCCGCCGATCAGCCACTGATTAAGCCATAGAATTCAAAACGCTCGCTGCTCAGAGTGGTTGGAATGACGTTTCACTCAAGGCTGTGTTTCAACAGAGTTTGAATGTTGAGTTACAGGCAGAGCTTGCGTGCAAGGAAGGAAGCCAATCATTCTCAGAGTATGTGATGCTCGCTATCAAGATTGATAATCTCAGGCGCAATAACCCTGCTAGATCCAAGTCTCCATCACAGAGAATCATTCCAACCAACCAAGCTTCTCAGATATCCAATCCAATCCTACCTACTGTTCAATCCAGCCCTGAACCCATGCAGCTAGGAGTTACAAAACTCTCTACGGAGGAAAGATAACAACGGCTGATACACAGTTTGCGTTTCTACTGTGGAGAGGCAAGCCACGTTAACGCCATATGCCCAATAAAAGCCCTGAGGACCACCAAAAACACCAGCCGGATGAGTAATGACAGTCTTTCTCCCCTTACTACTAAATCCCTCACTATCAGTGTCAAGATTGCTACTGAAGATGACTATATTGATTTCACATCTTTGATTGACTGCATTGAATCCAATCCATCAACAATTCATTAAGTTCAAGATCCCCACGCGATCGGTGATCGACTCAAAGTTAACTCCGTTGACAACAAGCCCATTGGAGATTGAATCATCCAACAAACACTACCCATGCAACTTCAGATAGAACTATTTCATCTAGAAACCATAGCATTCTATGTGATTGATTCCCCACGCCAAAAATCATCCTAGGATACCCTTGGCTATCAGTTCCGTCCCAATCATCTCTAAGCATCATGGTGAGATTACTCAATGGTCCCAATTCTGCTATACACGCTGTCTAGACACCCAAGTATTGAAAGTCCTGATTCCAAATCAGTCACCATTCCCTCATGTTACCAAGAACATCAAGAAGCCTTCAGCAAGATTAAAGCAACCCTCCTTCCACCTCACCGTTCCTGTGATTGCGCTATTGACCTCCTGCCTAATGCGATGCCTCGCAAAAGTAAGATCTATCCCCTATCACGCCCGTAAACTCAAGCAATGGAGGTATAGAAGAAGCTCTCAGTTCTAGTTTTATTCGTCCATCCACTTCTCCAGAGGCTGCAGGCTTCTTCTTCATAGAAAAGAAGGATGGAGGACTTCACCCTTGCATTGACTACAGAGTTTTGAACAATGTCACATTTAAATTCTGTTACCAATTTCAATTAGTACCTGCTGCACTAGAACAACTCCGACGGCAACAATCTACACCAAGTTAGACCTCAGGAGCGCCTACAAACTCATCCAGAATCAGAAAAGGTGATGAGTGGAAAACAGCATTTCTGACCACTAGAGGGCACTATGAATACCAGGTCATGCCTTATGGACTAGCTAACTCACCGGCAGTCATTCAGTCCATAAATTACATCTTTAGAGACATCCTGAACAAGTACTTAATTGCATACATTGACGATATCCTCATCCTCTCCAAGTCTGAAAGCGAACACAAGGATCATGTCAAGACTGTTCTATCCAGACTGCTAGAAAATCAACTTTATGTGAAAGCTGTGAAGTGTGAATTCCATGTCAAGCGAACATCATTCCTGGGATATAACTTCAGCCATCAAGGTGTAGAATTGGACAAATTCCAAGTTTACAGCAGTTACTGAATGGCCTCAACCTACCACAGTTAAGGAACTTCAGCGCTTCTTTGGATTTACCAACTTCTATCTACGCTTTATCTGGAACTATAGCCTTACAGCTGCACCACTGACGTCCCTGCAAACGTACGTAAACCTTCAAAATTATAATGGAATGAAAATGCCACCCAAGCCTTCACTAAACTCAAGAACAGTTTCACGACCGTACCCATCCTCCAACATCCAGATCCCAACCTGCCGTTTGTCGTGGAATTGGTGCAGTGCTCTCTCAATGCCACGGACAGCCAGGCAAGCTCTATCCATGTGCATATTTTTCAAGAAATCTCACTGACGCAGAACGCAATTATGATGTCGGCAATAAAGAACTTCTATCTATGAAAGCAGCAATAGAAGAGTGGAGGCACTGGCTGGAGGGTTCCACTCACCCATTCCAGGTAATCATGGATCATAAGAATCTTGAGTACATCAAGAGTGCCAAGAGACTAAACCCTTGTCAAGTACACTGGTCGCTTTTTTTTCCACAAGATGCCAATTCACTGTAACTTACCGACCTGGCATTAAAAAACAGCAAGGCTGATGCACTATCCAGGGGATATGATTATCCTCAAACAGAACCCACGCCAGAATTCATCCTGCCCCCACCAGTAATCATTGCACCTGTTACATGGGATTTGATGTAGGAAATTCAAAGAGAACAACAGAATGAATCAACACCACAAGGTTGTCCCCCACAACAAGCACTATGTTCCTATAAATCTTCATATAAGAGTCATGCAATGGGGTCCATACATCGCTCTGCTCTTGCCATCCAGGTATCTCAAGAACACTCACACAAAATTCATTCTGGTGCCCATCAATGATTAAAGATGTGGCTAACTATGTCAAGTCCTGTTCAGTCTGTTCCCAGTCCAAAACACCCGAGGAATTACCCTCTGGTCTGCTACTTCCATTAGCAATTCCCCAACGACCTTGATCACACCTGTCAATAGACTTTGTCACGATCTACCTCCATCAGATGAATTCACAACAATCCTAGTTTTCATTGAACGCTTCTCAAAAGCCTGCCGTCTGATATTGAAAGGGCCTCCCCACGGCCATGGAAACCGCTAAAGTTTCAGAAAGTTTCCTCCTCAAACTGGACCACCCAGGTGCTAATCCCAACACTGAGAACCAGGACTCCTCCACCGCTGGTCATTGATAGATCTCCTGCATATGCTGTAAAGGACTTGTTGGACTCCAAGTGGAGAGGGGGTCAGCTCCAATATTTGGTGGACTGGGAGGGGTACGGACCTGAGGAGAGGTCTTGGGTAACCATCCACGACATATTGGATCCATCACTTATCGAGGACTTTCATCGAGCCAGACCCAATCGTCCAGCACCACGACCACGGGGACGTCCTCGTTGAGCGCCAGGAGTCGCTCCTAGGGGGAGGGATTCTTGAACGTCACGCCTTCTCCCAAATACTGACTGTGTGTCACTCCTTCTGCTTCACTGGTTACTTCCTGGTTCTAAGACTGTGGAGAGGGGGGTGTGGTTCAGTGAAGTCTGTAATGAGAGAGAGAGAAAGGAGACGAGCAGTGCATAAGTAGGTCAAGTGCAAATGACGAATGTCTTGTTGCAGTAATTGGCGAGGAGAGACCGGATATAAGCCGCTGTGGAAAGAGAATGGGAGAGAGAGAAGGACTGAGGACTCATACAAGATCGCTGAGGAAAGATTATTGTGGTAAACTGCTGGAAAAAGGGACATAGCCTGTTTGAGAACTACTGTCTACTGTCTGCTGTGAATGCGCTGTGGACTTTTTGTTTGTTGTTATTTTGAAGTTATCCTAATAAAAATGAGTCCCAGTCACGCCAAGCCTGTCTTCTTCAAGTCATGTCACCTTTATTTATATAGCGCTTTTTACAATAAAGATTGTATCAAAGCAGCTTCACAGTGATAACATGAAAATAATAAATCAAAGTTTATTTCTAGAAGAAATCTGCGCTATCGTCCACCTTAAGAAAGGCAGATCAATAATATTGTTGAATATTAAATGTCTCCAACTAAGCAAGCCAAAAGCCAAGGCAACAGTGGCAAGGAACCAAAACTCCATCAGGTGACAGAATGGAGAAAAAAATCTTGGGAGAAACCAGGCTCAGTCGGAGGTCCAGTTCTACTCTGGCCAACAAAGGAACAGTGTATGATTATGATTCGGACAGCATTACAAGTCAGATTGGATCAGAATATTTAGAGTATTTATCTATTTCCATCTTGTTGGAAGTCATAGTCATCATGCCGGTATGGAGACGAGTTGTTGAGGATCAGTGCCGATGGCTGTCGTGTCGATGAGGCCGTCACAGGGCTTATGAGGCTGGCACCTTTGGGATGGTTCCAGGCTCAGGTCCACCATAGGGGAGAGACTAGTTGACACTTCAGGACTGCTTTTCTCGTCGTGTCAAGGTGCTGGTCCTTCATCAGATCTGGATACGGCCTGGATCTGGCAGACTGCGGTAAACCTTGGGATAAACAGATACTAATATTAGCGTAGACGCCATCCTTCTTATGATGTACGAAGTACATCAGGATTTACAGGAAGTGTTCCCGGGTTCCGGCTGATCTAAACTATGCAGCCTGACAAATTAATCATAGATGTCTATAATGTGTTATGTGTATGCTAGGCCAAAGAGATGTGATTTTAGTCTAGATTTGAACTGATAGAGTGTGTCTGCTTCCTGGACAATGTTAGGAAGATTGTTCCAAAGTGTTGGTGCTAAATAGGAGCTCGCTTAAGTCCAGGGGAGCTAAACCATTTAGTGTTTTGTAAGTAATCAGCAATATTTTAAAATGTATACAATATTTAATAGGGAGCAGTGCAGTGTTGACAGAACCGGGCTAATATGGTCATACTTCCTGGTTCTGGTAATAACTCTAGCTGCTGCGTTTTGGACCAGCTGTAGTTTGCTTATTAAAGGATTAGGTCACTTTTAAAAAAAACTTTTGCTGATAATTTACTCACCCCCATGTCATCCAAGATGTCCATGTCTTTCTTTCTTCAGTTGAAAAGAAATTAAGGTTTTTGATGGAAACATTCCAGGTTTTTTCTCCATATAATGGACTTCAATGTACCCCAAATGGTTCAAGGTCAAAATGACCGTTTCAGTGACGTTTTTTATTTCAAACGTTTCAGACCGTTTCAACGAACGAAATGACTCGAAAAAAGATTTGTTCTTTTTGATGAACGAGTTCGAACAGGAGAGTCACGAACGCGCATCACAGAACCAGAGCAAGGCGAGCATTTGTGCCTATAAAACTTTAACTTGTTTATTTATTTTTGAAATGACAGATTGTTTTGCTAGATAAGACCCTAATTCATCGTCTGTATCGTTTAAAGCCCTTTGAAGCTGCACTGAAATGGTCATTTGGACCTTGAACCATTTGGGGTACATTGAAGTCCATTATATGGAGAAAAAACCTGGAATGTTTTCATCAAAAAACCTTAATTTCTTTTCGACTGAAGAAAGAAAGACAAAGACATCTTGGATGACATGGGGGTGAGTAAATTATCAGCAAAAGTTTTTTTTTTAAAAGTGAACTAATCCTTTAAGCGCAGGGCAACCACCCAAAATAGCATTACAATAATCTAGCCTTGATGTCATGAACCCATTAACTAATTGTTCTGCATTTTTCATTGAGACCATATGACGTAATTTAGATACATTTTAAGATGACAAAATGTGGTTTTACAGATACTAGACACGTGACTTTCAAATAAAAGATTGGTATCAAAGAGCACACCCAGGTTCTTAACCGACGACAAGGACTTGAAAGAGTAGCCATCAAGTGTTAGACAGTATTCTAGGTTATTACGTGTGGAAGTTTTTTGTCCAATAATTAGAATCTCTGTTTTTTCAAAATTAAGTAGTAGGAAATTGTTAGTCATCCAGTTTTTTATATCAGCTATGCATTCCGTTAATTTTGTGAATTGGTAAGTTTCGTCAGGGCGTGAAGAAATATAGAGCTGAGTATCATCAGCATAACAGTGAAAACTAATGCCATGCTTCCTTAAGATATCTCCTAAGGGTAGCATGTACAGAGTGAACAGCAAAGGTCCTAGTACTGAGCCTTGTGGTACTCCGTACTGAATTTGTGATCGATAAAACATCTCTTCATTTACTGCTACAAACTGATAACGGTCAGATAAGTATGATTTAAACCATGCTAGTGCAATTTCACTAATGCCAACATAATTTTTTAGTCTATTTAAAAGAATGTTGTCGTCTATAGTGTAAAATGCAGAACTAAGATCGAGTAACACTTATAGAGAGATACAACCACGATCGGATGATAGGAGCAAATCATTTGTGACTAGCAGTCTCAGTGCTATGGTATGGTCTAAATCCTGATTGAAAATCCTTGCAGATATAATTTCTTGCTAAAAATTAACATAGTTGTGAAGATACTGCCTTTTCTAGTATCTATCACAGAAAAGGTAGATTCGAGATCGGCCTGTAATTGATTAATTCTGTAGGATCAAGTTGCGTTTTTTTTAACAAGTGATCATAGCCAGCTTAAACGTTTTTGGTATGTATCCTAATGACAAAGATGAATTAATGATATTAAGAAGAGGATCTATTACTTCTGGAAGCATCTCTTTCAGTAGCTTAGTCGGTATAGTGTCTAACATACGTGTTGTCGATTTAGATGATTTAACTAGTTTAGAAAATTCTTCCTCTCCTATAGCAATGAATGAATCGAATTTTTCGTCAGGGAGACTACAATGCACTGCCTGATGCAATAATGTAGTAGACGGTTGCAAAGTTATAATTTTCTCCCTAATATTATCAATCTGGTAAGTAAAGAAGTTCATAAAGTCATTACTGCTGTGCTGCTTGGAAACGGCTGGGCTTGAAGCTTTGTTTTTCATTAGTTTAGCCACTGTTTCAAATAAATATCTAGGGATTTGTTTTTATTTTCTGCTAACAGGGTTGAAAAATAAGCAGATGTAGCAGCTTTTAAAGCCTCTGTGTATGCAATCGTGCTCTCTTTCCATGAAATGCGAAATACCTCTAGTTTTGTTTTCTTTCAAGTGCGCTCCATTTTTCTGGCTGCTCTCTTAAGGGCCTGAGTGTGCTCGTTGTACCATGGCTTTGGACTATTATCTTTAATCTTCTTTAAGCGCAAAGGAGTGACTGTGTCAAAGTGCTGGAAAAGAGAGCGTTAAAAGGTTCTGTCGAAATATCGAGTTCTTCTATGCTATCTGGGATGCTGAGATGATGAAACTGATCAGGAAGATTATTAATAAAGCAATCTTTAGTGGCAGAAGTGAGGAATAGGTCTAACATGTTTGTAACTCTGAGTCGGCTTTGCAGCTTTGGCTAAATTTACTAAATAAAAAAGACTAGATAATGATCTGAGATGTCATCGCTCTGCTGCAGAATTTCAACGGCATCAACATTGATTCCATGCGATAGTATTAGATCTAGAATATGATTACGACAATGAGTAGGTCCTGACACGTGTTGTCTAACTCCAATAGAGTTAAGAATGTCTTTAAATGCCAATCCCAATGCCTCTTTTTCATTATCTACATGTATATTAAAATCAATAACAATTAAGGCTTTATCTGCAGCCAATACTTACTTTGATATAAATTCTTTGATAGTCTGTATTGTGCCCTGGTGGCCTGTATACAGTAGCCAGCAAAAATCTCAAATGTGAATTATCATTTACACTCGATATTGTTACATTAAAGGTACAATATGTAAGAATTTTGTAATAAAATATCCAAAAATCACTTGTACAATGTGATATATTTTCTGCAGTTGTGTACTTACAATATCCCAAAAGTCTCCAAGGATTTTTTATTTCAGAGAAATTCCAATTTTAATTGCCCGTTCCGGAAAAATGTTTTGCCTGTCAATGAAGCAATATCCGTGCTATCGTCTGTTTACGCTCATACTGCCATAGCCATGACGTAACCATGCTGACAGACGTGGACAACTGCTAGTGCGTAACGTATAGCGGCACGCTGTTCTTGTTTCGTTCAAACATTATAGACCATGGCAAGCAGACTTTGGGACAAATAAAGGAGAACTAAATTAGAATCAATATTGGCGTGGTGTTTTCGAGATGCCAAGAGCTCCACGTCCGCGACTAACTTGGACTTGACAGAGCTTCATGAGTCACCGCTCTTGCACATACTTTAGTAGACAGGTGAGCAAATGTACATAAAACAAATCAATGTTATATAGCTCAACATGATGCAATGTTAGAATATGATCAGTATTTTATTCTAATGTTGATCTAGCTTACTGCTAGTTTCAAATAGCAAACGAACTAACACATAGAATAAAATAATAACTTTCAACACACTCAAATGCTGTTTAGTTTGATATTGTAACGTTAGACCAAATGAAACAGCACTGCGTTACCTCACAAGTTTACTTTGTCAAATAAACTGACCTGTGAGTAGTAATTCAGCACTTGCAGGTAGTTCGGTAGAATGAAATGTCCTTATTCCTTTATATCCACAGGACTCACGTGTGATATCTGTCTCTTTTTAGCGAACACCTGGCCAATTTCGCCTCCGCCTCATTACAGCTACTAGACTTTTATAGTTTGTTAAATTCAAATTCCATTCACTGATGTATTTTCAGTTATAATTTGACAAAGTGTTATATTCATATCAGATACACATTTTGTTTGAAACAATAAAATGTTCTCTATTCATATAGTTGAATAGTTCCCCCAGTTCACCGATCACCTACTTTGATGTATTTCAGGGAAAATTGATGAATTTATGTGATGTAAATCCGACACGATTTTCTGACTTGATCATTATAAAGGTGTTTAAATGACAAAACACATTCACTTCCACATAGGCTATTTGACAATAATCGGAATATATCCATGATATAGTTAAATTTGTGTATATTTTAAATTAAAAACAAAATAAACAAGATACACATCTGTTGTGGCTGCATGACGCCCCGCTAATTATTAATACGCTCTAAAATAATGGTCGTCTTAAAAAAAATAACTCTGGAAGCTCAGCTAAAATCTATTCTCCCTTGAGAGCCTACCTCCCAGGGCTGCTGGTTGGTTGCAGCCCTAGCCATCTACCAGCTCCTCTCAGAGGCAGAGTGTTGCCTTCTTGTCCCAAGGTCCTGTGTTTGGGGTGCCTTGTCGTCGCAAAATGCTTTCGACAGATGCTTCTCTCACGGGCTGGGGAGCGGTCCTAGACGGTCACATCTTTCATGGCATATAAATTGCATAACGATGGCTTATTTCCTGGCTCTGAAATATGTCCTTTTAGATCCCAGGAGCCACCATGTGTTTGTCCGGTCAGACAATATGTTGGTGGTCTCCTACATAAATCATCAGTGGGGTCTGCGGTCAATCCTTTTTTACAGACTGGCACACCAGATCCTCCTGGGCCCAGAGCGAACTGCTCTCAGTAAGGGCAGTATACGTCCCTGGGCACCTGAATCAAGGAGCAGACATCATCTGTCGAGGCAGGGGCTGATGCTTGGGGAATGTAAGTTAATTTGGAGGGTGGAAATTTGCATCCTAGGAAACAACCCACTGTACTCTCTGGTTCTCCCTCATGCATCCAGCCCTGCTAGGGTTGGATGCCATGGTGCAGACATGGCCGGGGTTGCGTCTGTACTCATTTTCCCCAAATTACTCTGCTCCCGGGTGTTCAAGAGATGGTTCACTAGGACAGGGTTTGTCTAATACTAGTAGCCATGTTATTGCTGGCCCATGTATCGTTCTCGGACCTGAGGTCCCTTCTCTACAGTTCTCCTTGGGAGATTTCAGTCAAGAGGGACCTTCTTTCTCAGACAGGGTACTATCTTTCACCCCCATCCAGACCAGTGGAAACTATGGGTTTAGCCCCTGAGGGGGAACAACTCCTGAACTCTGGTCTCTCAACTGAGGTTGTTTAGACCATCCAAAATTAGCATATATGTTAAACTGATAGAATATATAAACTGAGACCAATAGTCATTTTATTGACAGAAGCATTTTGTTTTTGTACTTTTTTCTTGATGTGAAATGTACCCTCAATTATAGCATGGGTCAACTCATTATATTTGCTTTCTTCCAATTAAAACTGCCTACAATGGCTTGGAAAAAGAAAGCCAGAAATAGAACAGCCCGGACAGCAGTGTAATGTCTGAGCGCAGCCTCTGCCTGTCTGTGTGTGTTGCCATGGCAGATAATTGAGAAATGCTGTTAAGGAATGCTTTAATGCAGATGAATGAAATGTCTCTACTACTGTTTCTTGAGAGATATTTAGAAAGATATTTAAAAGATTTATCCTTTTTTTTTGAATGCCCACATTGTGTTTAAATGAAGAACATGTCTGAGAGACAGCTCCAGGGTTCCACTGTAGTATCTTGAAACCAGATTTGGAGATGTGTTTCTACCAGACATACCAAACAAAACAGGAGGAAGCAATTTGACTGTTCTGCATAGTATTTTAATACATAGATGGCAGCAAGTTCAAGCTCACTTTGTAGACTACTCTATATGACAGAAACCCAAGAAACAATTAGACATTTTATCAAAATTTTATACTTTTTTACACCATGAGGCTGACTGTACTTTAAAAATCTGCCAAATTCTTAGAACTATAATTTTTTGGTTCATGTGGAGTTAATTTATTTTGAGGGGGGAAAAAAAAAAAACCTTTATAGAGTTTTGATAAAATGTCAATGTATTGTGTTATTATTTTTATATGCTTTTTACCAATATATTTGTCAAGGTAAAAAGTATTTTTAAAAATTCTGTCCATTTTGCATCATGAACATTTTTAGATTTTCTTGAAGCATTTAACAACCTTTTAACAACCAAGTCTTAAAAAATATATACAGTATCTATACACAAATTCCTAAGGGTCTGCAGGTTTCCTCTCTGTGAAATAATTTCCTGCAGTGTTATGGTGCATGTCCACTGGCATGGAGCAAGCAGAGCAGAGCCAGCATTTTCAATTGATTCCTAAGGAAGATGACATTCCAAGTGGAATGAACTGAAAACGCTCGCTCTTCTCCGAGCCAGTGGACACATGCCATTATGGTGAAACATGTTTGCTTTGTTTCATTCTGTTTTTGTTATTCTATTTACTGTGTGACCTAGTTTTCATGTTTGTGCCTGCTTCATTCTATTCACCTGTTGTAAACTAATTAATTAATTAGTTCCGTCGGTTAGTTGTATAAGTACTCCCTGTATTGTTAAATTCTTTGTTTTGTCTCATCACTATTTATGTAGTTGTGTTGATCTGTTTCCTGAGTTTTCCTTGCCTGTTGGTTTTATTGGATTTAAGTGTTTTTGCTGATCTCCTTTGTTTTCATGTGCTTTGTGACATAGGGATAGTTACTTTTATATGTAATGCATTACAATATTGTATTACTCCCTAAAATGTACCTAATTGCATTACTTTTAATGGTTATATAGTTGGTAAATGCAAAGGCCCAATTGTTTACACCAAAATTGAAATGAATAAGCCTCAGGTGGAATAAATTCCAATTCACGCCTGTACAGTAGCCTAGATGGTGCAGCTCAAACAAACCTTTCAGCTGTGCTGTGATTCTGTACTGCAGAAGGATATGACACAGGAGAAGAAAGTTGAACACTCTTACTTAAACATCACATTTGTGTTTTTTTTATTGTTGATCTAAAGTCATGTTTGCTTACCAGTATGGTTGAATTGGATCATCAAAAGGCAGCAGCAAAGGCATTGCTTAATAAAGTGAGACTAAATACAAAAAGTATATTTGTATTATTTAACATTACTGCAGGTTTGCGTAATATTCTGAGTTTGCATTTCACTGTTTTTACTCATTTTGAGGAATACTGAATCTGTATTTGTGCAAGTGAGTTGAATAATTACATGCTCAAATTTAGTCTAGAACTACAATAACCTGTAACGTGTGAGCAGGCATGGGCAGGAGACCACCACAGCAGATCAAATATGACTGAAGAGATGTCAGAGCAGATGAACACCACAACTGTGTAGACTACCACTGCAGGGCAGGCGGAGCTGAAGACCACCAAGGCAAAGCTGAGCGCCACCAGGGTAGATCTGGTGAAACTGGAGACCACCACGGCTGATCAGGTGAAACTGAAACACAGAGCACAGAGATGTAAGAATGGGCCTCAGAGGCTGTGTCAAAACAGGCTGGGAGCTCAAGGGCATCCTCGATGATACTAAAGGAAGCAGCAGGGTGTTGCAGGTTGTCCTCTGTGGTCATTTTAGGGCAGACAGGCAGTTCAAGAATGACCTCTGTGGGGCATACTGAAATCTCAACGCTGCCTCCGTGGTTGTATCAGGGCAGACAAACTCAGGGATGACCTCCGTGGTCGCATCAAGGCAGACAGTAAGTTCACGCAATGGAACTGACACAAGAATGGACTCTGGGGAAACAGGCTCTGGAGTCTGGACTCATGGGCTGAAGCGCTGCTCACACCGACTTCAGAGGTGTGTCCGCCAAACAGGAACCCAGTCTCCAATGCCTAGGAATTGCCTGGACAGCTTTATGGTTGGTCGTCGTTCTGTAATGTGTGAGCAGGCATCAGACGGATCGACAATCCAAAACTAATGAGGGTAACTATGGCGAAAAACAAGGTACGAGCAAAACCGAGATTATGGAACGACCTACCCTTTTTTGGATCTTCCCCAACATTCAATACTTTTAGGTTTCGTCTAAAGTCTCATTCGTTCTCTCTTGCATTTTAAGTCACTCTTTTAATGGGTTTTGTACTTTATTATTGTGTATCTTGTTTTTTGTTGTTGTTCTCGATCATTTGTTATGTAGAGCTGTTTTGATTTAGATCATTTGTAATGTACAGCACTTTGGAGCTACTGTGTAGCCTGGAAGGTGCTTTATAAATAAATAAATACAATACAAAACAGGAACCAAACACAGGAATTCAACAGAAATAATGGGAACTAAGAATAAACTTCAAAATAAAAGTCCTAACAAAACACAAGAGAGCACAGGGTAGTGACATAACTTTCATGTTCACACACAATTACTCTACTTGGTTTTTCTCAACATGGGAACAGGAGAGATGTCAGTTAATAAACGGGTAAAAGTAGCTTGCATTGCTTATTTGAAAAAGTAACTCAGATATTTTGTTGTAGGTTTAAAAGTAATGTGTTACTTGAAAAAATAATCTGATTATGTAACTTGCGTTACTTGTAATGTGTTACCCCCAACACTGATTTCCTGTTTTGGGATTTTCTTGTTACATGACAAAAATGGCACTCCCTCTGATTTAAAAAAAAAAGAAAGAAAGAATTTCAACTGTATAAAGCACAAAAAATAAATACAAATACAAATAATCTAAAAGCTATTGAAGCCATATCTGCACAAATTCATTTTAATGTTTTTTTAAATAAATGAAAACCCAAAATATAGCATCACATCACTAACCTACTTGTATTACACAAATTATACCAAATTTGTATGATTAGATGTCTCATGAATGAGTAGTATAAGGATGCACTTATAGAATCTAGAGTAGTGCACTCACATCTGGGGAAGCATTTTGAAATGAACAGCGGCATCATGGGAAAACGTTGTGACTGGAGCTGATCCAGAATTCCTGATGTGTGATTTGTTTAATTTTTAAGTGTCTGAAGCATTGATTGCTCATTTCATCTCTCACATCAATTCTGTTCTCCCATGACTTGCAGAAGTTCATTCTTGGTTGTGATCCAGTGGAATGTGGCTCATTTTACAACTCACCAAATTTTACCATTGACTTTTTCGGAGGTAGAACATTTAAAAAGTGTTGCAGATGACATCACATAAAAGCTTTTTTGTACTATTGATCAATTTGCATAAAATATCAGATGTGTGAGATATGATGATTATTCGCTGAATGCTGTTGCATCTTCCATCTTGTTTAGACCTTTTCACCAGAACTGACCATGCAATTATACATTTTTCATGTTGTCCTCTGATCAGCATCAGTATCAATGTTGAATTAACTTCAAACATTGTGTTGACAAATTTGACCTGAGCATAGACTGTAGCTTGACACTTGCTCTATACAGTTCACTGAATTTGGAATTTTTGACATGGATCATGTGAAAGGACCTTTACAGTAACATTGAAAGAATTGTGAAATTAACAATTTTATACATTTAATCTGTGATTTAAATTGGCTGAATATTTGTATGGGTTAGATGCCAAACTCAAGTGTCAAGTTTTGTAAAGTGTGAAAATGTGCCATCTGGTTTTGGGATCAACATAGGTCTTCAAAAAGACATGCCAAAACTGGTCAGATCATACAGATGGTGAGTAGAGAACTTTTTCCACTTTTAATGGTCTCCCGAGACTCTGTTGCAAAAGTAGGCTAGATGTTCACATGGTGGCACATGTTAACAAGACCTCAAGGCCATGAGCCGCATCTTTAATGATGAGATGCACAAGAGCATGAAGTGTGGCCACACTTGAATGCCAAAAAATAATGAAGGCAATTTTTATTATAGAACAGAGAAGGCACTAGACCTGTGTGACAAAGCTGAACATCTTCTCAACAAAATCTCAGCCTAGCGGTGTTGCTGGAATGAGTTTTGGAGGTAAGGGGCAGAAGATGGATGGGTCATGGTGTCACTATATTACGGTGGCCGGGAAGTGCAAAGCAACATTACAAAGACTGAAACACTTTTACAAAACTCGAGACAAATTTACATTTTGGAAAACATTTTTACCTACCATAAAACAATTACATGGGCAAAACACTTTTACCAAGGACAAAACAAATTAACATTTTAGAAAGCAAATTAAACATTTTAGAAAACAGATTAACAAGACGCAAAACACTTTTACCAGTCCCGAAACAAATTTACAAACGATCGATTCCTCACGGAAAGGGAATGTACCACATACCGGAAGTGACGAGTGAACGCGGGTGATAGGTGTTGTCAGTGAGCGCGCTCAATTCGTGTTGTCAATGTGGAGTATATGGCGTGAATAAAGTTTATGGTGATCGAACATGGACTGCGACCGATGGATGTTTTGCTCGTTTTGTGGCAAACACATAAACAGCTTAACGCGGTTTTGCTTTACGTGTGGTCGGTGTTTGGAGTTTTTAAAGGACGCGGACCAGACGGAAACACAGGGGACTTCTCGACAGCCGGACAGTGCTAAGCAAAGTAAGTGTAGCAAAACGCTAGCTATCTGAGGACATGTGGATAAAAGTGGGTAGTAATGCTAATGATTTTTCGAGCGGCTTCTAACCTTTACAGTCTATGCTTGCTTTTAATTTTCTATTTTAAAACGGAACTCTGTCCATTTCACCAGAACAGCCATGCCCATCATACAAACAGTTCATGGAGTACAGAAGCTCGAAGTCAAAAGAAAGGCAGTCTTTTAACTATGGGCCAAAAGGAAGATCTAGGCCTAAAGAACGAAAACACGTCCAGGTAAGTTGTACTGACCGTCCTATACAATTTTACAATGTTCTATATGTATTTGTGTGTGTGTGTGTGTGTGTGTGTGTGTGTGTGTGTGTGTGAGAGAGAGAGTTTGTGTGAAACCGCTAAGCTATTTATTTTACCTATACATGAATTATATCTTTGTTATTTTACTAGATAAACTTAGGATTGATGGGGCCACATGGAACTGATGGAACTGATTTAAAACCTCTAAGAGGGAAAACACTCCCGTTATTTACAGACCCAGAGGTAGCAGCACCTGATCTTAAATCAATTTTCAACACAATCATTCCCCCCCCCCCAAATGTATGTTTGTTAAGGTGGATATTAATTGTAGAGAAGAGAATATTTAATAGTTTTCTTTAGATAATTTAAATTCAATTGGCACTACACAGCAGTGAAACAATGTTTGTGTTCACTCTGTAGATTCAGAGACGGTCTTTCAACCCTGAAGTTTTTGAATGCACTACAGCAACACTCTACTTTGCTGGCCCCTGTCCTGTACCACTCTGAAAGGCGACTCACTGCTTTTGAACTTGAGAGACTCTTCAAAACTGACTTCAGTCCTTCGGGGTGTAATCAAAGACTTAAAGAAAGTCAAACCATGGCCTACTGGGCAGACTATCTCCTTGATTGTGAAGGTTTGTTACTTCATTTGTTTCGTATAACTAGTTAAGAAAACGCATGGCAATGATGTATCTGAATTGTTTTTTCTTTACAGAAGACCAGGCTGCTGTCTCCATGGAAGATGTTTTGATGTTTGTTACTGGGCTGTCCTCACTTCTGGCTTGGAACCACTACCACAAATGGAGTTCCTGGATGACTCTGTGTTCCCAATGGCAAATACATGTTCAAACTCCTTGAGATTAACACTCCTAGACTCATACCCTTTGTTTAAGTCACAAATGGACTTTGGAATTCAAAATAGTCCAGGATTCGGCTGTTTCTAAGCTATATGATGGATGACCCCTAGAGTTAAGACTCCGAAAAAGTTGTTGTTAAAGGTGCACGTTAAAGGGATAGTTCACCCCAAAATGAAAATTTTGTCAGTAATTACTCACCCTCATGTTGTTCAACCCCGTTAGACTTTCGTTCATCTTCAGAACACAAATGAAGATATTTGTGATTAAATCTGAGAGATGGGTCACTCCTTTAACAATGTCTTTAATAACTTTTCTGGGCCGGCAAGTTTCAATCCCTTAGAAGCCTATGGAGGAGTGATCCAGCTCTCAGATTTAATCACAAATATCTTAATTTGTGTTCTGAAGATGAACGAAAGTCTTACGGGGTTGAACAACATGAGGGAGAGTAATTACTGACAGAATTTTCATTTTGGGGTGAACTATCCCTTTAACGTGCAGTTTCCAAAGTTGTTTTTATAATGTTACAGTATGTGAGCATGTTCTTTTCTCAGTTAACATTTAGAAAATGTTTTAGATCCATGACTCTCAAACTGGGATCCCTTTGTGAATCACTGTTTTATCTCAAGAAACAAGAACTTTTGTTTTCTATACTACAAAGTGTAATAAATGCTCATTACTACTTGATTCATTTGATTTATTTACTTCACACTTGAAAACAATTACGCTTTGAGTGACAGATTCATAAATATTGTCTTCAGACAGGCAGCAGTGTACCACCACTACAAAAAAGAAAAACAACCCTTTTTGATAATTTCATAGCTGAGCCATTTCTTTAAGTTTCATATACAGTTCTGATGCAGACTCCCAGTTCTCCGGCTTCTGTATCTGATTGTGATCCATGGCAAAGTCAAAGTACTCCTGCATGTTTGGGTCCCCACAAGGAGTCATTGACAGGCTGGCCTCAGGAAGGGCATCCAGTTCAGCCTGTTCCACTTGAAATCCGCACATGCTGGACATGCTGCTGTTCTAGAAGGGCGAATCCTGTGACTGTTCCACAGTCTCACACACTCATCCAAGTCCTTCTGAATAACATCACCAAAGCAATATCTCAATAGGCACTGATGCTCATGACTCCTGTTGAAGTCTCCAGCATCTCTAAGGTCTGCAAATAGCTCCATCCAGAACTGAGACCTATAGAAATGGATAAAAATGTGTAGTTGTACTTTCAAGTATATACACATATGTTTGAATAATAAAATCAAAGGTTAGTTGTAAAGAAATGTATGGTCTGTGAATCTTTTGGTCTTTCGATTTTCTTTTCAGGAACAACTACTTTTCCTTTTATTGATCTTTATTGTTCTCGTTTTTAATTAGGCCTACTCGTTCCTGAGAAGAAAACCGAATGACTAAAGATGCAATGACCCTATATGACGACAACTCACCTTCCCTTTCTAAATATAGACCACCAGGACTCAATACGCTGGTTATTTATAGATGAGCCGTACATGTGGCTGAACGCTCCAGAGTAGTAGTCACTGTGATGGTGGCGTAGGGTACATTGAATTGCAGCCATTATGCCGTTCTCAGTGCCACAATCAGTCCTCAGTCTCATGGGGATGACACCGAGGTTTCGCACACATGACATGAAATAGGGAGCAATCACTGTTGGGTTATTATTTGTTGGTCCACATTCAAGCCACAATACTTTACGTGAAAATCCATCTATGCATCCCGGAATTGCCGAACCGATTGGCTTAAGTTTGTCGTAACCATCTGCGTGCCACATATAGTTAGGTCCCATTGAGTGATAGGTTCTTCTTGTAAACCTTCTGCGTGCTCTGCTCTCACACCCTCGGGGATTAAGCTCCCGGAGGAAATTCATCACATCATCTCTCTTCACTCGAAGATTGTACTTTTGTTTAAGTACCTGCCACATCGTGCGGTAGCCAAATAGTTGTCCAGGTCCACGAAGTTCAGATCTGATGGCGTTACTCACGGCGTTCGGAGATGAATAATCCTTTCTGCGGTACATCCCGGCTTCGTTCAGTTTATTTTTAAGAGTCCTCAAGCTGATGTTTACACCGTGTAGACTTGACATCATGTCCACGATTACAGCGTATGAGTGGCCCTCGTTAAAATATTGAACGCAATGATGCAGTATGTCTGGTGTTTCCGTCTGGTCCGCGTCCTTTAAAAACTCCAAACACCGACCACACGTAAAGCAAAACCGCGTTAAGCTGTTCATGTGTTTGCCACAAAACGAGCAAAACATCCCTCGGTCGCAGTCCATGTTCGATCACCATAAACTTTATTCACGCCATATACTCCACATTGACAAAACGAATTGAGCGCGCTCACTGACAACACCTATCACCCGCGTTCACTCGTCACTTCCGGTATGTGGTACATTCCCTTTGCCTGAGGAATCGATCGTTTGTAAATTTGTTTCGGGACTGGTAAAAGTGTTTTGCGTCTTGTTAATTTATTTTCTAAAATGTTAATTTGCTTTCTAAAATGTTAATTTGTTTTTTCCTTGGTAAAAGTGTTTTGCCCATGTAATTGTGTTTTATGGTAGGTAAAAATGTTTTCCAAAATGTAAATTTGTCTCGAGTTTTGTAAAAGTGTGTCAGTCTTTGTAATGTTGCTTTGCACTTCCCGGCCACCGTACTACATAGAGAAAACTGAGCTCATGAATATTATTAATGCGCACAGACACTGCAAGATAATCTTCTTAGTCCAGTCATGTTGCCTAGTAAACCTTCATGAGCCATAAATGCTGCCTTGGTATAGAGATACAATATCGAGTCAGTTTCATGTTTGCTCAAATATTTTGGATGTCTATTGATACTTTAAATAAATATTCTGAATAATTGAGGAGCAGGTATATATTACTTTGTAGTGAAAAATTAAGAAGGTTTTTTTCTTCTTTATATTGTGCACAATAAAACCATGAAAAAAATCATTAAGAAAGTAAATTGGATCAATTTTGATTTCATGTTTGAATCTAAATGTGAGTTTAAAATATAAAACCAAGTAAAAAAGATTAACTCCAAGAAAAAAATAAAAGAATAATTAATAAAACGTTACCTGAAGTTGAAATTGAATTAGAAAATAGAATAGAAATATTCTATACTGTCGTGAAACTGCTGTGGATTATTTAGTCCCGGGCCCTGTGAATTCAAGCGAAGGCATCTTAATAAGGAAATGCAGGCAGTACAGAAGACGAATAGGATCATAGAGAATGTGATGGTTGAAATGGTGCTACCTGAACCCAAGAGGACTGTCAGTTTCTCATTAGTCAACACTTTCTTATCTTGGCAACCCTTGTGCTCGTCCCTTGACAGTGAAGTCTCTTAATATCTGCAGTGTCTTATCATACAGTAATCCCCTTAATGCATGATAATACATCAGGTTTACCAGTTAAATTATTCTCTGCACTCCACTCAGAAGGGACCTAGAAAGGGCACAATTAAGTTGGCTCATATCCAGCATACCTTTGCCTGGCAAGCCAATACTGCAGCTATAAAATTGTAAATGCGCGTTGGGCAAGATAACAGGCCCGGTTTGCTGCTTCAGCGGCTTCACACATGAACATTCAAGAGAGCATCTGTTCTTGCTTACTGTGAGTTATCCTGTGTGTGAATGAATCTGAGCTTGGGAATCATTCACAAGACATAAAAATGCTGTTTAGCACTGTGGCAGACGCTGTATGATGTGTGTAGGTGTTAACATAAACCGTAAAAGTCATCAATAACACTTTATGAGAACAGTTGTTAATTTGCTGATGGACATGAAACTATTAACACTGCTGAGTTTTCAGTCTAATTCTTATGCATATATCAGAGATGGGACCATCTTTTCTCTGGAATGTCATTAGGAGAGCAGCAAATGGATTATACTAGTTATTTTGGTGATCTGAATGTAAGAAAATATAGCCTATGTGTGGTGCTGTATTCTGCTGCCAGGCTAGTAGTTGGCGATGTCATTTTGTAAAGAAACTACTCGCATATAGACATGTAATACGTTTGCAGTTTATACAGAGATGATAACAGTATTGTTTTTAAAAGTTTTCGTTTTCATGCCCCCAAAACGCCATTGTCGTGTAAATGAACTGTCAAAAACGCATTCAAATGTTTTCCGCTTTTAGTTGAAAATTGTGTTGTGTGAACGGGCCTTTAATGTCACATAGGGGAGTGAATTCAGTGTGATTGGAACACTTTTTGCCAATGAGATGACTTGGAAAATGTGTCCTGATTACTGTATGATAAGACACTGCAAGTATTCACCCTCAATTTATTTTTTTTTTATTTTTTTTGAGGAACAAGAACATTTACATATGTATGTGCTTAATATAAATACCCTGCAATTGTACTTTTAATATACTAAATTGATATACTTCAAGTCTGCTTAATTGGAACAACTAATTTTGTACTTAAAGGGATAGTTCACCCAAAAAGGAAAATTACCCCATGATTTACTTACCCTCAAGCCATCCTTGGTGTATATAACCAATACAATCGTAGTTATTAAAAAATGTCCTTGCTCTTCCAAGCTTTATAATGGCAAGGATGCCATATCCTGCCCTGAAGCTGGGACAGCAGATCCTCCCTGACTGGAATCTCCCAAGGGGGGAGTTCCAGGAGAGGAACCAGCTCTGAGAACCACTGCTGGGACGGCCAGAATGGGGCTATAAGTCGGAGACGAGCTTCGTCTCTCCCTCACTCTGGACAGAACTGCCTGGATCAATTTTACAGGCGGGAATGCATACAGCCTCCGCATCGGCCATGGGTGGGCGAATGCATTTATCCCCAGTGGCGCTGGGGGGCTCAGGGAGAACCAAAGTGGGCATTGGGATGACTCCTGAGATGCAAAAAGGTCCACTTCTGCCTTTCCGAACACTTCCCAGATCAGGGCTACTGTTTGGCGGTTCAACATCCATTCCCCTGACCTGAGTTTCTGCCTCGACAGAAAATCTGCTGTGAGGTTCAAGACCCCCGGAACATGGACTGCCCTCAGGGACAGGAATTTGTCCTGAGACCATAGGAGAAAGCGGCGCGCATGCCTGTCCAGGGTGCGCGACCGTGAACCTCCCTGTCGGTTTACATGAGACACCACCGCCATATTGTCTGTTCTGACAATGACATGATGCCCTATGAGAAAGGGAAGAAAGTGAAGGAGGGCCAGGGAAACAGCTCTCAGCTCCAAGCTGTTTATGTGCCAATCGAGAGTCACTCCAGTCCAGACCCCACATGCTGGCCTGCCCTCGAAAACCACACCCCATCCGGTTAGAGAGGCATCCGTCGTAATCATTTGGTGATGGAAAACTGCACCCATGGTGACCCCTTTCTGAAGGAAAAGAGGGTCCCGCCAAATTGAAAGCGCGCGGAAGCAACTGCACGACACGTTTAACAGGCGAAAAGCCGGCTCTGTGGACCGGGCACCAGAGAGTTTCATCCACCACAGAAACGGTCTCATGTGGAGCAACCCTAGGGGGAGCACGGGGGATGCTGCGGCCATGAGACCCAGCAGCCTGCGACAAGTGCCCACAGAAAAATGATGGCCGAGCGTGAAGCGGGCCAGACAATTTAGAAGACTGGAAATCCGGGCAGGAGCCAAGCGGGCCTGCATCAGAACGGAATCCAGGTGCACCCCTAAGAAGACTTTGCATAGAGCTGGGGCAAGAACACTCTTCTCTGTGTTCAACCTCAGGCCGAGAGACTGTATGTGACGAAGGACAATGTCCCTGTGGTGGGTCACTAATTCCCTGGAGTTGGCTAAAAGGAGCCAATCGTCCAGGTAATTGAGTATACGAATGCCCTGGAGCCGCAACGGGGCCAGAGCAGCATCCATAGACTTTGTAAACGTGACCAAAGGGGAGGACCCTGTACTGGTATGCTTTCTCTCCAAAGGCGAACCTGAGGAACCTCCTGCGTCGCCGTACGACCTGAATATGAAAATACGCATCCTTCAGGTCTACTGTCACGAACCAGTCCCCTGCCCGAATCTGAGATATGATAGCTTTTAGCGTCAACATCTTGAATTTCCCTTTATAAAAAGAGAAATTCAGCCGGCGCAGGTCTAGTATCGGTCGCAGACCTCCGCCCTTTTTCGGGACCAAGAAGTAGCGGCTGAAGAAGCCTTGCTCGACTTCCTTCGGAGGACCCTCTTCTATAGCTCCCTTGAGGAGAAGGGACGAAATCTCCCGCTGTAGAACAGAAGCCTCTGAGGCGCTGTTGACTACAGTTGGACAGACCCCGTTGAAGTAAGGGGGCGGGCGACAGAACTGAAGTGTGTAGCCGACCCGAACCGTGCGGAGGATCCAGGTTGATACCCCTGGCAGACGCCTCAATTCCGGAAAGAAGTGAGATAGAGGAGGTGGAGTGATGCAATGCGGCGTACATACCTGAGTTAGGGTGATGCGCTGACTCCCGTGGGGTGGCGCGGTCCAGCGTGAAGGAAAGCACTTGACGTCCTGACACGTAGTGGGAGGCACCACTGCCTGTTTGACCAAGACCAAAGGGTCTGCCTGCTCCTGAGAGAAAACGAAATTGTCTCCAATGCGAGCGGCTGGTATCAAACGCGTCGGGTGCGAGGGGAAAAAGCTGAACGCGTCTCCTTCCTCCTGCGCCGGACGGCTTGAACAAAGTTGAGGAGTAATTGCACTTCGAAACACGCTGGGTGGCTAAGGTGACAGGTTTAGAGAAGGAGAGCAAGTGAGAGGTGGGCAGAAACGCTTGCTGGCGGGGGAACGGGCGATCGCGGGCTCCCCAGACCTTAGCGGGCGGGGGATGAGACGAGTCACTTCTCCTAGTGGCAAAATCCGGCCTATGAGAAGAACGTTCTCTGGGTTGAGATGGGGAGGGGTTGGAGAATTCCCTAGCACTCCTGGGCATGAATTGCCTGAGGGCAGCTGAATGGGATTTTGCGGCCCGAAATTTTTCAACCACAGTGTTGACCGCCTCCCCAAACAGACCAGATTGAGACACTGGGGCGTCTAAGAGGAAAACCTTCTCTTTATCACGGATTTCCATGAGATTGACCCATAGGTGGCGCTCTGCAGCAATCGCCCCCGCCATAGAACGCCCTATAGCGCGCGTAGTATGCTTGGTGGCCCTTAAGGCCAGATCCGTGGCCTTTGCGAAGCTCATTGACAGCTTCCGGTGTGATCCCCTTTCCCCGTGTCATCCATTTCTTTTCAAACATCCGCCTGGTGGGCTTGGACGATGGCCATAGTGTGCAGGGCCATGCCTGTCTGACCAGCTGCCATTTAGGACTTTACGATAAGGGCGGAAGTAGTCCTGCACGGTTTAGAGGGAAGGAGGGGGCGAGATTTCCACGAAGGAGCAGACGACGGGGAAAGGTATGTAGCTAGCGTGTCCTCGACCGCTGGAATAGCCCTGCTCCACAGAACCAACGAGGTTGGTGAAGTCAGCGGCTGCCATGTTCGTTAGGCGCGCGGAGAAAGGCTGCTTCCAGGATCTGGAGATCTCGTGATGCAGATCGGTGAAAAAGGGCAGCTTTCTCTGCTCAGGCCTAGAATTAGGGTCACTTTAAAATCTTTCGTCGAGTTTAGACGATTGTGACTCGCGGGGTTCAACGGGCCAGTCGATGGAAAGCTTTTCAGTTATGTGCGAAAGCACGTCGATAAGCTCCGTATAGGCCGCGCCTCCTGGCCGCTAGGCGGGAGAGCGTCAGAAGCTAAAGCAGGCCCGAAATCCTCGGAGTCGGACGCTGTAGTGTAAATAATATCTTCGAGCCCGAAAGAAACCAACTCGCATGCTCTCGGGCTGGGGCATAAATAATCATGAGAAAACTCGACTGGCCTAACACCGCGTGCGTGCTCGGGAGAGGGAGGGAGAGAAAGGGCCTGGCCCGTCTGCTCGTACTCTATATCCTCGAGCTCTACATCCGAGCCCCAGGTCGCGGATTCCAACAAGGCCTCGGCAGCGCGATGGGGGGGGGGGGGGAACAAATGACTCCTTCTCAAAAACCGTAAGCCGAGAGCAGAGGGTTTTGAGAAGGAGGTTGTCAGAATTTACAATTAGACGAGCCTAAAACAGCCTCGCGCGCCTGCCAAAAACCCAAACACTTGACACACTGTGCGGGTCGTCGGTCGCAATAAAGCGAACGCATGGCGGCAGGCAACGACAAAACTCCATGGCACTTCCGGACTTCACCGCAAGGAGAACAGAGTTCCACTAATCGCAGTCGCTGAAGTGCAAATGAAGAAGCTGGTGATAATCCGAATATACGGGGCTCAGAAAAACTGAAATCGAAGGGCTAAGATGGCTGCTTCGTGAAGGCAGAGAAACCTGAGGAGCAGATGGCGCGCGCGCTAATATAATATGATGATGCAGGAGCGTCAGGGCGGCGCCCGCGCGATCAGCCAATGAATTGGCCTGATTCTATAAGGGCTTCAGACAATCGGCACACCCGGAGAGCGTTTCCACTGCGTCTTAAGCTATGCAGCGTTGAATGAACCTATGAAAGAGAACATACTCAAGTACATTTTTAATACATTTAATAGTACGTCTTTTTCACCTGGGATGCTCAAGTTGCATTCTTTTATAAAGTAGAATAAATAAATGATAGGTTACAATGACTGTGTTTTACCTGTTATTATTGAACAATTGTAGATCATGATGGAGTTATTCGACCTAAATATACAATTTTTTACGTATGTAGCACTATAAGGCCCAATGGAAAATGCATATATGACAATAGTTGTCTGTCAAGTTTGCCACATGATAGCAGCAACCCAATACAACAGATAGCAATCTACCGTGCTCAAAACACGGTGTGTGTTTATGTTGAATTGCCGTAAAGCAGTTCGTGTTTCTCGCTCGTTCTCGTCTCGCTTCTCACAAGACTTCCAAGTTTCATCTTGCCGGGACGGTAGTCCCCATGTTTCAAGGATGGTTTTCCGCCTGGGAACGCTGGGGGGAGCTGGAAAAGTCACCAATATCACCAGAACAGGTTGTTTAACCATCCAAATGATTTCTAGACAGCTTTAATAAGTTACCAAGTTCCCCTTTAAACCACTGGAGATCTGATTCATTTATCTTAGTTTAAATACAGCAACAGAATCTTAAAGCAACACCAAGTAACTTTTCCTCTGCGGTCGCCCTACAGGTTGGAAGCGGAATTGTCCATTACTGCTGTCGTAAATAATTTAGTCTACCGCATCCTACTGTCAAGTCAAGTCAAGTCACGTGTATTTATATAGCACTTTTCACAATATAAATTGCATCAAACCAGCTTCACAGTATAAATCAAATAACACAACAATGTTTGTTTCTTAGTGGAAAAAACATCCACGTTTGGAAGGGTTGATCAATGGTATTAATGCTTGGTTAATTAATTTGAATATCCCCAAATGAGCAAGCCAAAGGCAACTGTCGTACGCACACGCACATGCTCTGTTTATCCAGCACCGGCTTTGGAATCAACAATGGCCACAGACAAGGTAGAGTATGATGCATGATTATGAAAGTATGATGTATTGCGACATCACAAACGAAGAAAAAATAAATTGTGACATTGCTTGCTTCTATTATTTATTTTGTGTAACAGTAAACTTGAAAACTTGAGAACGTGTTTTAGCAAAACTAAAAAAATATATACAGTATTATTTACAAGTCCAGTAACAAAAGAGCAAAGTGACCATCAGGCCCCGTTTACACGAAGGGAAAGCACAGAAATTTCCCTGCGGTTTGGCCTCACGAATACCCCGTTTTTATCACAGAAAACGATTATTTCTAAAAACTCCGGCCAAAGGGGAGATTTCTGAAAACGCCGGTTATGTGTTGCCGTGTCAACTGTTAGAAACGGGGTTTTAGGTTCTCTCTTGTCAATTCTGAGGATTCTGATTGGCTTGCATGGCTTTATCCTTCTCCCTACACTGCCGCCCATAGGTTTGACATAGTTATGATGGCGCTTGCGGCCTATTTATGTGGGTTGTGTGCACAATGTTATTATTGAAAACGGAGGGGTGGGAAATATTAGTTTCTCTAAATACCCGGCTATGTGTAAACGTGTTTAAAAGCTACCCGGCTGCTAGGTATCTTACATGTAGTTGTAGTGTCACCGGGTGAACAAACCCGGAACAAAAAAAAGGCCAATTCGTTCCTAGGGGGAAGAGATGCCGGTGTAACACCGGGCCGGCTGTAAATACGCATGTCATGGCCGCCGACCATGATGAGCCCCAGCTGAAGCTGATGAAAAGTGCTTCATTGAACCACATGCCCGGGAGAAAAAAAGGAGTATAAAAAGAAGGGCTGGAAGCACAGAAAGGGGTGAGGCTCTGACAGTGGGAAGCCTTACACGAGTGCTCGAGAAGATTGTGACAGCGGCAGCGGGCGTCGGCGAGTGCGGGAAGCGAGGTTAAAGGCCGGATCGGCGTGTCATGTTGGATCCCCGAGGCACGCTCATTAAGTGAGTTTGTTCAAGAAAACACAAACAGCAACGTAACGAAGTAAGTGAAAAAGAAATCTTCTAGAGGAAAAAGGAGAATGGCTGATAGAAAAGAGACTGGAAACCCGCTGTAAGCCCTGGTGATTCACCGAGGAAAAGTTAAGTGCACCTTTTTATGATTCACCTCTAGAGCAAACCTCATGTAAAGATTGCCATCTCAGTGCACGACTAACCTGTGTTTGTGGGCAGTGTGTGCCATCCTGTTGACAGCGGGGAACAGTAACCTTAGAGATCGCTAAACCCATGTTCATTTTCTGAGTCCATTACTCCTTGGGTTATCCATCCTGTGAAGAGAAGAGAGACGAGTTGATAAATTGCTGTGGACATAGAGTGAGTTTGCAGTGTCTGAAAGGGTGAAATTAACACGTGTGGAGATTTACAAGAGTGATCTATGCACAAGTGTGGTGAGTCAAACAACTGTGTTCTCTTTGATTCTCTGACGGATGAAATTGTCCCATGACTTTGAAGATTCTTCCAAACTAATCTGTTCTCTCAGCTGTGTCCAGATTTGTGAGATTGTGTGTATGGTGCAGAGGAGGAAAGCTCAACACACCTCTATTATTACAGTTCACGAGTGCTGTTTCCCGCACCAAGGAAGGCCAGCCTCACTATTCCTTCCCAAAGGCGCCGCCTCTACCACACCCAGAACGAGAGTGAAGGCCAGAAAGGTAGCCTGTCTCTGTTCTTTACTACCGTCTGTCCCATTGGCAAATTGTCTGTTTTGCAGAGAAGCCACTATCTGTCCCACGAGTCTACTCAACGAGCCTAACGACGAGAAAAGCCACTGTCTGTCCCACGAGCCTATTCAACGAGTCTAACGACGAGGAAAGCCACTGTCTGTCCCACGAGCCTATTCAACGAGTCTAACGACGAGAAAAGCCACTGTTTGTCCCACGAGCCAATTCAACGAGCCTAATGACGAGAGAAGCCACTGTCTGTCCCACGAGCCTATTCAACGAGTCTAATGACGAGAGAAGCCACTGTCTGACCCACGAGCCTATACAACGAGTCTAACGACGAGAAAAGCCACTGTCTGTCCCACGAGCCTATTCAACGAGTCTAACGACGAGAAAAGCCACTGTCTGTCCCACGAGCCTATTCAACGAGTCTAACGGCGAGGAAAGCCACTGTCTGTCCCAAGAGTCTACTCAACGAGTCTAACGACGAGAAAAGCCACTGTCTGTCCCACGAGCCTATTCAACGAGTCTAACGACGAGGAAAGCCACTGTCTGTCCCACGAGTCTACTCAACGAGTCTAACGACGAGAAAAGCCACTGTCTGTCCCACGAGCCTATTCAACGAGTCTAACGACGAGGAAAGCCACTGTCTGTCCCACGAGTCTACTCAACGAGTCTAACGACGAGGAAAGCCACTGTCTGTCCCACGAGCCTATTCAACGAGTCTAACGACGAGGAAAGCCACTGTCTGTCCCACGAGTCTACTCGACGAGTCTAACGACGAGAAAAGCCACTGTTTGTCCCACGAGCCTATTCAACGAGTCCAACGACGAGAAGAGCCACTGTCTGTTCCACGGGCCTGCCCAGAGAGAGATATACTTACCTGAAAAACGGAGAAGTACCTACCAGCATTCCCTTTGCCGAAGCCACAGTCACGAACATCCCTTTTCTTATCCTTTTTTAAATTTAATAAAAACTTACCTTTTTAACCAATTCTGGTTGATCGCCTCTTGGTGTCCTCCGGTGTCTGCTCCTCCGGAGTGTGGTAACTCACCCCTGGCCTTAACAACTCGGTGGTCACACTTTTGGCGTAGTCGGCTGGGTACCACTCGGAGTTGAGCGGCCAGAGGACCCAAGATGGCGGATGAGGATTTGCCAGTCGCCCGGCAGCCGATGGCAGCTATGTTTATGGGGGCCCCGTGGGCTCAGAAGTACGGTGGGCCTGGCTCAGAGTTGAGCTTGACAGACTGGAGAGCGCAAGTGGAGTACCTGTCCGGGCTGCAAGGACTCCGAGAAGCCC
This sequence comes from Meda fulgida, assembly GCA_030578275.1. NCBI lineage: Eukaryota > Metazoa > Chordata > Actinopteri > Cypriniformes > Leuciscidae > Meda > Meda fulgida. Next base: position 4,792,448 of record CM060629.1, on the reverse strand, counting down.
AGAGGATACAATTTGTGCTGAATTCGCTCGAGGGGGAGGCGAAGAGAGAAGTTCGAGCAGCACCTGAAGCCGTTCGAGCCACTACCCAAGCGATCTTTGAGTTCTTGTCCAGACAGTATGGTGATTCCACCCCCGTGGCAGTGTTGCGGGCCCAGTTTTTTAACTGTAAGCAGGGACCTGGGCAGACCCTGCGAGCATTCGCTCTGCGACTACGAGAGCAGTTCTCAAGGTTGAAGCGTCGGGAGCATCATGGGCTAGGAGTTGAAGAAACATTGTTAAGAGACCAGTTCCTGTTGGGGTTACGAGAAGGTCCAGTGCGACAGAGTCTGAGGTTGCAGCTTCGACGGGACGCCGCCCTGACTTTCGAAGATCTACGTGAAGAGGCCCTTGCCTTGGAACAGGATCATAACCAGACCGTGGAGTCGCCGGTGTGTATGGCTGCGAGTGGTACTGGTGCCCCAGGACTGCCTGAACTGACGGATTGGAAACAAGCTTTCCGTACAGAGCTGATGAAGGATGTTCGAGAAGAAATGGCTGAGTTCTCGAAGACTATTCTGGGAGAGTTCCGCCGTGGACGGCCAGAGCCCCCACTTTTGCCCCGAGACCGGTCGTATTCTGACGGAGAGAGAGATCCGGGAAGACGTACCGGCCGACCATTCAGTTCCAGGTTCCAGTGGGATGGGCAAGGGCGCCCAATCTGTAACAATTGCGGGGAGCCAGGACACTATAGCCGCCAATGCGGTTCCCGACGTAACTCGCAGGGGGGTTTTTAGGACGACCGGCCACTGTGGGTCAAGTGGTCGGGACCCCCCGTATGGACCCCTTTGTAAACTCAGCCCCACAAGACGGGCTGGTGGGACGTTGCCCCCTCATGGATATTGAAGTAAATGGAGTTACTGTTCGGTGCCTGGTAGATACAGGATCCCAGGTCACCATGTTTGCTGAGAGTCTGTCCAGAGAACTGTTCGATGCCCATCATTTACTGGAGGCTGAAGTCCCCTGGCTCACCCTGCGAGGAGCGAATGGCCTGAACATCCCTTACATCGGATATCAGGTGACCGATTTTGAGGTCCATGGTACCATGATCCCGCAGAAAGGGGTGGTGATTGTGCGGGACTCCTGTCTAGGGGAACATCGAGCCTTGTTGGGGATGAATGTGATCATGGACTGTTGGGAAGAGCTGTTTCGGACTGGTCCTCTTCGTTCCACTTCTGTAGCCGAGAAGCGAGAATGGGAACGTGTCATCACCGACTGTCGACGAGTACAGGTCGCCAGCTCCCAGCAGGATCGGGAAGACGCTGGTCGAGTAGTGTGCCGATACGCTGTCTCCATTCCTGCCCGGAGTGAGGCTGTGGTCTGGGTCCGTCTTCCTGAGCGGGCCTATGGTCCTGAAGCGTGTGTCCTTGTCGAGCCCCACTGGGAGTGTCAGGCCGTCGAGGTGGCCCGGGGGTTAACAGTGGCCCATCGGGGCCGAATTGCAGTAAAAGTGAGAAACACGAACACTTACCCTGTCCAACTCTATCGTCACCAACGGTTGACCCGTATTACGCCAGTGAGTTCCCATCAGGTGGTGGAGGAGCAGGAGGTCCGCTTCTGCCAAGTGAGCGCAACGGTGGTCGAGGTTGGTCTGGCAAGGGAGGAAGTTGGTCCTGGTCCTGCTGCGCACCACATGCCGACCCATTTGCGGGGTGCGTCCCTGCAGGGGGAGGGCCTACAGGAAGAACAAACCCGCCAACTCCAGAGCCTGTTGGCCAAGTGGCAATGCGTCTTCTCCACCCATGATGAGGACTATGGGTGCACCGACATCGTCAAGCACGCTATACCTACCGGAGATGCTCTACCCAGTCGAGAGCGGTACCGCCCGGTACCCCCAACTTTATATTCCGAGGTTCGTGCCTTATTAAAGGGGATGCTGGGGCGTGGAGTCATTCGAGAGAGCAGCAGTCCATGGGCCGCCCCAATTGTCTTGGTCCGCAAGAAGACGGGCTCTTGGAGATTTTGCGTGGATTATCGCAAGTTGAACTTGGTCACCAAGAAGGATGCTTTCCCCCTGCCTCGGATCGAGGATTCCCTTACAGGACTGACCAACGCCGCCTGGTATTCCACCCTTGACTTGGCGAGTGGCTACTGGCAGGTGCGGGTGGAGGAGCACGACCGAGAGAAGACCGCCTTCACCACCCCCTTTGGCCTGTTCGAGTGGGATCGTATGCCCTTCGGGCTCTGTAACGCCCCTGCGACCTTCCAGAGGCTGATGCAGCGATGCCTGGGAGGGCAGCTGATGGACTCCGCCCTGGTGTACCTAGATGATGTGATCATCTACTCCCCCGACTTCGATTCTCACCTGTTACATCTGGAGCAAGTCTTCCAGGCTATGGAGCGGTATGGACTGAAGCTCCAGCCAGGGAAATGCCAGCTCCTTAAGAGGGAGGTCCAGTTCTTGGGGCACCGCGTGAGCGCTGCGGGAGTGGCTGCCGACCCGGAGAAGGTGTCCGCAGTGCAAGACTGGATTCCACCAAAGACCGTCAGGCAGGTGCGGTCCTTTCTGGGATTCGTCGGCTACTACCGACGGTTCATAAAAAACTTTTCAACAATTGCGAAACCCCTGAACCAGCTCTTGGCCGGGTCTGGCTCTTCACGGAGCCGGAGTTCCCCCACGATCACTTGGAGCCCAGAGTGCGAGACCGCCTTTCAGAGGCTGAAGCAGGAGTTGCTGCAGGCCCCCATTCTGGCTTACGCTGATTTTACCCGCCGCTTTGTACTTTACACCGACGCTAGTAACAGCGGACTGGGAGCCGTACTGGCTCAGCGACAGGACGGTACAGAGAGGGTTATTGCCTACGCCAGCCGGAGTCTCCATCCCGCGGAGCGGAATGACGCCAACTATAGCTCTTTTAAAATCGAGCTGCTGGCCCTGAAGTGGGCTTTGTGCGAGAAGTTTAAGGAATACTTGTGGGGAGCTGAAGTATTGGTGGTGACCGACAACAGCCCATTGGTTCACCTCCAAACTGCAAAGCTAGGGGCAGTGGAGCAGAGGTGGGTGGCCCAGCTCGCCAATTTCAATTATCGGCTGCAGTATCGACCAGGCCGTGAACACATAAATGCTGACGTCCTGTCACGATTACCACCGGCAGGGGAAGGGGGAACTCCAGGACCGGAAGCAGAGGAAGGGCTGATGGTAGGAGTAGTGGAGGCGCCTGGGGCACGAGCGGAGGGAGTACCGGCAAGTTGGGGATGGGACCCCCACCGATGGAAGGAGCGACAGGAACAGGATGAAGGGTTGGCTACCCTGCGGACTTTTCTGGGACAAAAAAAATTTCCGGGGACGGATGAACGACGGGGACAGCCTGTGGGATTGAAGAAACTGCTGGGACACTGGAAGCGACTAAAATTGCGGGAGGGAGTAATCTGTAGGTCTGTCTTGGACTCGAGGACCCATGAGTTGACATATCAGGTGGTAGTGCCTGAAGCCCAAATCCAGCCATTGCTCCAGGCCTACCACGATCGGCTAGGACATCAGGGCCAAGAACGGACGGTGTCACTGCTACGCCGACACTTTTTCTGGAGCGGGATGGAGGAATCCGTGGGGAAGTATGTGCAAGGATGCCCCCGCTGTACGCTGTTCAAGTCCAGACGAAACGTGAGGGCCCCCATGGTTTCGGTGAGACCCAGAGCTCCGCTGCATATGGTAGCTATGGACTTCTTGACTTTGGGTCGTCCAACGGATCGCTACCAGAACATCTTGGTAGTCACTGACTTGTTTACCAAGTACGCCTGGGCCATACCAACCTTAGATCAGACCGCCACCACCACTGCCAGTGCTCTGTGGAGACACGTCTTCCAGCCCTTTGGATGTCCTGAAACACTCCACTCGGACCAAGGGCCGAACTTTGAGTCCCGTGTCATCCAAGAGTTATGCCAACTGTATGGATGCAGGAAGACCCACACCACCCCGTACCATCCACAGGGAAACGGGGGGTGCGAACGTTTCAATCAGACGCTTCTGAGTTTACTGGGGACTCTGGATGCGGACCATCAGGGTTACTGGACGGACAGCCTCCCGGCCCTGGTGCAGGCCTACAACAACAGCGTCCATAGCATAACGGGTTATGCTCCTGCTTACCTGATGTTTGGGAGGCATGTGCGTCTGCCCACAGATCTGCTGCTCGGAGCAGCAGCGCCTGAGGCCCCCGCTACCACCACCGAATGGGTACACCGACACCATCGCCAACTCCACTCTGCGTATGAGAAAGTGTCCAAGCACCTCGACGTGGCCGCCCAGAAGAACAAGCGTCTGTATGACCGTACGGCCCGAGAGGCCCCTTTGTTACCCGGAGAACGGGTGCTGGTGCGAGATAACCGACGCCAGGGGAAGGGGAAGCTCAGTGACCGTTGGGAAGCCGTGCCGTATGTGGTGGAGCGACGACAGAGACCTGACCAGCCCGTCTATGCCATCCGGCCAGAGGGGAAGACTGGCCCCGTGAGAATCTTGCACCGAAACTTGCTTCGCCCTTGCCCCAACTACCCTAGGCAAGAAGCTGAGGCGCCACCGGCGCCTGTGGCTCCTGCACTACCTTGGGTGGGTTGGGCAATGGTCCCTGGAGCCCCTACTCCTGAACCGAGGGAGGAAGAACCTGTCATCCCAACCCGACATTCCCAACGGGAAACCCGAGGAGTACCTCCAACAAGGTATGGAGAATGGGAGTCTGGACCCCGTTCTCGGGACTAGAACGGATCTGGTGGGGGAGGGTGTCACCGGGTGAACAAACCCGGAACAAAAAAAAGGCCAATTCGTTCCTAGGGGGAAGAGATGCCGGTGTAACACCGGGCCGGCTGTAAATACGCATGTCATGGCCGCCGACCATGATGAGCCCCAGCTGAAGCTGATGAAAAGTGCTTCATTGAACCACATGCCCGGGAGAAAAAAAGGAGTATAAAAAGAAGGGCTGGAAGCACAGAAAGGGGTGAGGCTCTGACAGTGGGAAGCCTTACACGAGTGCTCGAGAAGATTGTGACAGCGGCAGCGGGCGTCGGCGAGTGCGGGAAGCGAGGTTAAAGGCCGGATCGGCGTGTCATGTTGGATCCCCGAGGCACGCTCATTAAGTGAGTTTGTTCAAGAAAACACAAACAGCAACGTAACGAAGTAAGTGAAAAAGAAATCTTCTAGAGGAAAAAGGAGAATGGCTGATAGAAAAGAGACTGGAAACCCGCTGTAGGCCCTGGTGATTCACCGAGGAAAAGTTAAGTGCACCTTTTTATGATTCACCTCTAGAGCAAACCTCATGTAAAGATTGCCATCTCAGTGCACGACTAACCTGTGTTTGTGGGCAGTGTGTGCCATCCTGTTGACAGCGGGGAACAGTAACCTTAGAGATCGCTAAACCCATGTTCATTTTCTGAGTCCATTACTCCTTGGGTTATCCATCCTGTGAAGAGAAGAGAGACGAGTTGATAAATTGCTGTGGACATAGAGTGAGTTTGCAGTGTCTGAAAGGGTGAAATTAACACGTGTGGAGATTTACAAGAGTGATCTATGCACAAGTGTGGTGAGTCAAACAACTGTGTTCTCTTTGATTCTCTGACGGATGAAATTGTCCCATGACTTTGAAGATTCTTCCAAACTAATCTGTTCTCTCAGCTGTGTCCAGATTTGTGAGATTGTGTGTATGGTGCAGAGGAGGAAAGCTCAACACACCTCTATTATTACAGTTCACGAGTGCTGTTTCCCGCACCAAGGAAGGCCAGCCTCACTATTCCTTCCCAAAGGCGCCGCCTCTACCACGCCCAGAACGAGAGTGAAGGCCAGAAAGGTAGCCTGTCTCTGTTCTTTACTACCGTCTGTCCCATTGGCAAATTGTCTGTTTTGCAGAGAAGCCACTGTCTGTCCCACGAGTCTACTCAACGAGCCTAACGACGAGAAAAGCCACTGTCTGTCCCACGAGCCTATTCAACGAGTCTAACGACGAGAAAAGCCACTGTTTGTCCCACGAGCCAATTCAACGAGCCTAATGACGAGAGAAGCCACTGTTAGTCCCACGAGCCTATGCAACGAGTCTAATGACGAGAGAAGCCACTGTCTGACCCACGAGCCTATACAACGAGTCTAATGACGAGAGAAGCCACTGTCTGACCCACGAGCCTATACAACGAGTCTAATGACGAGAGAAGCCACTGTCTGTCCCACGAGCCTATGCAACGAGTCTAATGACGAGAGAAGCCACTGTCTGTCCCACGAGCCTATGCAACGAGTCTAACGACGAGGAAAGCCACTGTCTGTCCCACGAGCCTATTCAACGAGTCTAACGACGAGGAAAGCCACTGTCTGTCCCACGAGTCTACTCAACGAGTCTAACGACGAGGAAAGCCACTGTCTGTCCCACGAGCCTATTCAACGAGTCTAACGACGAGGAAAGCCACTGTCTGTCCCACGAGTCTACTCAACGAGTCTAACGACGAGAAAAGCCACTGTCTGTCCCACGAGCCTATTCAACGAGTCTAACGACGAGAAAAGCCACTGTCTGTCCCACGAGCCTATTCAATGAGTCTAACGACGAGGAAAGCCACTGTCTGTCCCACGAGTCTACTCAACGAGTCTAACGACGAGAAAAGCCACTGTCTGTCCCACGAGCCTATTCAACGAGTCTAACGACGAGGAAAGCCACTGTCTGTCCCACGAGTCTAACGACGAGAAAAGCCACTGTCTGTCCCACGAGCCTATTCAACGAGTCTAACGACGAGAAAAGCCACTGTCTGTCCCACGAGCCTATTCAACGAGTCTAACGACGAGGAAAGCCACTGTCTGTCCCAAGAGTCTACTCAACGAGTCTAACGACGAGAAAAGCCACTGTCTGTCCCACGAGCCTATTCAACGAGTCTAACGACGAGGAAAGCCACTGTCTGTCCCACGAGTCTACTCAACGAGTCTAACGACGAGAAAAGCCACTGTCTGTCCCACGAGCCTATTCAACGAGTCTAACGACGAGGAAAGCCACTGTCTGTCCCACGAGTCTACTCAACGAGTCTAACGACGAGGAAAGCCACTGTCTGTCCCACGAGTCTACTCAACGAGTCTAACGACGAGAAAAGCCACTGTTTGTCCCACGAGCCTATTCAACGAGTCCAACGACGAGAAGAGCCACTGTCTGTTCCACGGGCCTGCCCAGAGAGAGATATACTTACCTGAAAAACGGAGAAGTACCTACCAGCATTCCCCTTCCCTTTGCCGAAGCCACAGTCACGAACATCCCTTTTCTTATCCTTTTTTAAATTTAATAAAAACTTACCTTTTTAACCAATTCTGGTTGTTCGCCTCTTGGTGTCCTCCGGTGTCTGCTCCTCCGGAGTGTGGTAACTCACCCCTGGCCTTAACAACTCGGTGGTCACAGTAGTCTACTGTCGAGTACGCTCCACCTATCGCAACTGTAACGCTCGCCGTAAAGCAAGTCAAATTTGTAGTTTTCTTATGTCTCATTCGGACTACAGAAACGCGACCCGATCTGGCAATCTTACATAACGTGGATATATCAGATTAAGGACCGCAAAGCCATGTCATAAGTGTATTTCACCATGTCACGACTTGATGAATCACTGAAAATTTTGAAAACATTATTTTAAAGTAAAAAAATCTTACTTAGCGTTGCTTTAAAGAAAATATTAAGCATTTCTTTCTTTGAATTTATTTATTTATTTTTTATTTTTTTTGCTAATGTAAATCACAGAACAGATGCAGACAAAACAGTACAGGGACATCAAACGCAGCTAAAATGTTTAGATTAATTTCTCCGTGGTTATAAGAAGTACAGCTTTCATTTCCACCCATTCATGACTTGATCCGTAAACAGAGTGAGCTTTGAACTGCAGTACTCGACGCCCAGTAGCCTACACGCCCCTCTGACTGTAACCGCTAACGTTAGGTAGATACATTGTGCATATACAGTTCTTACACTCTCCTCTTTCGGTGGACTTTTTCCTCATTTTAGCTCTCCTCTCCGGTTCACATATGAGGTGCGTTCCATTCGACCGTAAGTGGAATGCGAATTGGTATTTCGCCATCTTAAGTGAGATTCCAATCCAAAGGTAACGAACATGTTCAGTTCGAAGGGCACTGCAAACGGCATAGGGAATAAGGCAACATCGATACATCATTTCACACCACGTCATCACAAGTCAGAGCGAGAAGCCGCACGAGACCGCTATGCAATTATATAACTATTGATTAAAAACACATACACAAATAAAAGTTTATTTTCATATTGCATGACACTTACAACAGAGCTTCAATTCTGTTAATAGTCAAGTAATAGCTCCAATAGTCAATTAAGTCTTTCAATTAAGTATAAACATACATATTTCATTATATTTATAGTAGGTTACTTAATTTTTTTTATTATTATTGTATAGTGTATATATTTTAAATGAGAAATTAAATTAAATGAAAATATTAATGTAAGCCTATATATATTTATGTTAATATCATAATCTGTGCGACCCCGTCGTTAACTTTCTTTGATAACGTTTGCAGGGCATTCCAAATGAGCGGTTATTGTCAGCGAAGTCCACTTCAACTGATATACCGTACGTACTCAGGGAGTAGGGAGCAGTGAACACTTGTGTAGGGACCATAGGTAGGAACCCTGTCGAACGAAACGCACCTATGGTTTCCCAGCATCCCTAATATACTTCCTTGCTCTGTCCTTCCATTCGTTCATGTTTGCTCTCCTTTTTTGCTGAGGTTTTGCCTATAAATGTCCACAGCGTGTCGTTAGTGGACATAAACGGTTTTTCTGCGTAAGACTATTTTAAAGTATAAAATACAGAGTATTGGCTCCGCGAACACACCCCAAAGTGCTTCTGTATACAAAATGGCACACATACATTCATGTCACATGGTTATCGCATTTTTTCTGACTTATACGGTTGTTCGTCGCATGGACTCAAATGAAGGACAGGTGTTGGAGATTGTTGGTTGTCATGGTGACAAACAATGGTATCTATGGAAACTGACGAGACAGCAATAGAAAAAATGAAATGAACTAAACTACAGGAAGAGAACACAGGCACAGCAGGACAACTGAATATCAAAATAAGAGTCAAAATAAGAGACACAGGGAATCGAGACAGTAGTGACTATTCAGAAGTGAAAACTAGCATATATTTATTTTTATTAGGTTGTAGTAAAAATAAATGAACATTTGCACAACAGACAGTTGAACAAGCAGGCACTGGTCTCTATCAAACACATTAAACAGCAGCAATCTCTGTTTACTATGTTTGTGGCCATGAGCCCAGAAATCCTTTTTACCTACAGGTGAAAAATGTGTCTGGCACAGTTCTTCAAATCATATACTTCAATTCAGGTAGAAATTAATGGAAAAGCACAGCCACAGCAAAAGAGTGTATTTTAAAAGATAAGGGCCAATGTCACCTCTTCTGGACGAGGCAATTTCTCCCCCGTATGAAGTATGAAAGTATGATCAATATAACTTTGCCCTCAAGTGAGCTGATAAGAAATAATAACTAATGCAATCTTTTTCTTTTTCTTTTTTTGCCTTTCATTTTTGTGCACTTAAGACCCTGTCACTAAATTACAGTTAAAGAATTTGCAATTGATAAGGGAAGGGAAGCTGGCCTTTAATGAAACAAGTCAAAAGAGGTTAGTGCTGTCCAGCATGCTATATGATTGATTGGCCATTGAAGGTGCCAGACTAGAAGTGCTCCCTATAATAATCGCCTCAAAAGATCTATTCCTCACAAAATTGCATTAATACTTTGGAACCTTGTATTGATATATCAAGTATGTGTGTTGGGCATTCACATTTCCTACAGGGTAATAATTTAAAAGTCAAAGTAGCATTACAAAAGCGAAGGGAACTGTGTGTGAGAGATTGAGTTATCCCAAAGATCACTCTCCCTTGATGCATGCTAAAAGGTCATAAGTACATTTTATTTTATTTGTCATTTTAAAGTAACCATTTTTCAGAACCAAGTTAACAAACAGATTATCCAGAGTCATACATTGAGATAAAAGAATATATAATATATCTGGCATCTACCTAATATTAAAATGTGCAGCCATGTGCTCACAACAAACATGACTAAAACACAAGCACATGGCCAGTAAAACAAATCACAAGCCATGTGCTCACAAAAACGAGACATGAGAACTCATAAAACGCATGTTCACACAGAACATGATAACATGAAAGCACACAGCCAGTGTACAACACAAGCTGCATGCTACACAGCACAAGACAAAACACAACATGAAAGCACGTTGCCAATGTAAACACGAACCCCGTGCTACACAGAACACAACAACACTCGAAACTGCACACTCACAGGACAAGATAGAGCGCACGAGAACGAGTGTAAACTGTGTGTTCACAACAGAAAACAAACACGCGGATCGAATCCCGACACAAAACCAAGCCAAACTAGACCGAAGTGCCGGGATCCAAACACCATGCCCCGCACATGAAACAAGGCACACAGACAAGAGCGCATGGCTCGAGCTCGAAGCCGCGCTCTCATACAAAGACAAGACAAAACAGAAGTGTCAGGGCTCTATTACAAAATCAAGAAATAAACTAGACAGAAGTGACAGAACCCTGACAGGAGGATTTTGAAATGTTTTCTTATTTTAAAGACTTGAGGCTTCTCATCAAGTCCTGCAAACCACGCCCCTCTAGCATCCATAAATTATAAATGTATTAGTTAGCATACTGTAAAAAAGAATGTGTGAATATTATATAGAAAGAAAATCCTATCCATTTTAATGTTGTTGTCATTATCTCCCAACTAACACTCTATCCTATCCTAAACTGATGATAAATAAAGCAACAAATGATAAAGGATATACCCTGTACGTTATTCAGAGTTTTTGACCTAGCCAGCTGCAGGCATTGTCAACCAACACTACATTTTGTCTGTTATCTGGTTTATTTATGCAGTGTCACGCCAGACAGCTACGACTAGCTCAGGAAATTCATTGGACTGTATTAGCGCTCTTTTATATTAGCCATCAAATATGGAAGAGACTGATTGTGTAAGCATTTGCTGGATCTGACCACATTTACGATTCTATACAGTCTTTAGCCAATGCCTACAACATGCTGGATCCTTCACTGGAAACCGGACATAACTCGCTCCCACTAAATGCTTAAGCCTTGTACTTTCGCCTGGCTCGGCACCGCAAGCCTCCACTGACTGTACACACTGCTCCCCAAACGGACCAGTTGTACCATTCGTTGAAGCAACAGGGGTGAGAAATACTAGTTTGCTGGAAAAACACTCAAAACATGACATCTCGCATGGAGTTGCTGAATGCTGCGGAAGAGTTGTTGTCTAAAAGATGAAGGAGAAGATGGAATGTCTGTCCATTAAATACCACCTGACGAAAGATGGTGAATACACTACTCTTGTCAGACAAATGCATGCAATGGATAAAGAAATGCACTTCAGCCATTTCCGAATATTTGCTCAGTGGTTCGACGACTTGTTGCATCACATCAAGCCGTATTTTGAATGTAAAAGAACCTACAAGAGCCCAGTAAGTTTGCAAGAGAGACTGGCCGTCACACTTTGCATACTTGCGTCTGGTAGTAACCAAAAATATGTTGCCAATAGTTATAAAGTGGGATCAACTACAGTATCACTGATTGTGGGTGAGGTCTGCCATGCCATCTGGACTGCTTTGAAATGCGGTTTTGTCTCTCCACCAGAAGGCAATGAATGGTTTGATATCAGCCAGGAATTTGAGGTGTGTACATGGGAAACACGTCCAAATCAAGGGACCACCAAATGTTTAAAGTGACTTCTACAATTATAAAGGAACACACTCCATTGTTCTAATGACAGTCTGTGATGCGAAGTATCGTTTCACCATGGAGGACATTGGCTAGTGATGGTGGGATTTTTTGGAGATATAGGGTGCTTCTCATTTCTTATTTGTCCATCATCATTTCCTTTTCTCGCATCTTAGTTAGTAACCAAAATGTTCCTTTTCAATAACAATGCACTCAACATTGCTTCAGGAGCTAACACTATAAATAAAATAGAATAGAATAGAATGAGTTATTTATATAGCGCGTTCAAATGTACTACTGTACACCCAAAACACTTTACAATCATATCAGGGAATCTCTCCTCAACCACCACCAGTGTGCAGCATCCACTTGGATGATGCGACGGCAGCCACAGTACAACGGCACCAGTGCACTCACCACACACCACCTATAGGTGGAGAGGAGAGAGAGTGATAGAGCCAATTCAATGGATGGAGATTATTAGGAGACATAGGGTGCTTCTCATTTCTTATTTGTCCATCGTCATTTCCTTTTCTCGCATCTTAGCTCCTCCCCCTTAGGATGTGAGGGAAGATGTGAGAGTCAGGACCTCGGTTTAACGTCTCCTCCAAAGGACAGTGCTCTTTGAGAGTACAGTGTCCCCATCACTATACTGGGGCATTAGGACCCACTCAGACCACAGGGTGAGCGCCCCCTGCTGGCCTCATTAACACTTCTTCCAGCAGCAACCTGTTTTTCCCAGGAGGTCTCCCATCCAGGTACTAACCAGGCTCAGCCCTGCTTAGCTTCAATGGGCTACATTCTTGTCTTGGGCTACAGGGTGATATGGCTGCTGGCTATATCATTGAGAAATGCAATCCAACAATTCTGTGTTATTAGCAAAGGACTGTCCCAGCCTATTCCCTGGTGGAGTGGGCCTTCTCTTCTTCCGATGCGTAAGAATGTGCTAGCGGAGACTCGGACCTGACCAGGTTCAGAACGATAGCCTGCCATTGCACAGCGCCCCAACCCATGTTGGAGCCATTCGTCTTGATCCCTTTCTGCCTGGAAACCAGCCCTAAATCCACTTGGTACAATTGCTTTCACAGGTTCTAGTGGAATGACCAAGGAGGCTGCTGCTATCAGGCATAAATGCCTTGAGGAAGCAAAGACCCCCGGCTTTGAATGATCCGCGAGTCACTGATTTCTCAGCCAGGAAGGATATTCGCTGGCTGGGTGAAAAGGGGATTTTCGCTAGGTTGATTCTGAAACCCAGACACTCTAAATGGCTGAGGAGCAGAGACATGTACATCCCTCAACTGGGCCATGATAAGACAATCAAGGAGGATGCACATCCCATTCCGTCTCAGGGGAGAGAGTGCAGCTTCCAAGCATTTCATGAAGTTGCTCTCGACTTGTGGTTAGAAGCAGAGTTTCTTGTTTGTGTGACATGTGGACTTAATATATCCTTGTCCTGAGAAAAATAAACAAACTCTTTATCGAAATTCTTTGTGTCTGAAATCTGTACTACCCTCCGTCACACTTACAAGTCACTGAACTACATAAACATAAAGAATCAAAATACCAATCAAATAATCAAAATGTGCAATGGATAAATAAAGCATGACTTTGTGTGTATTTAAGAACAGGTAGGCCAACTAGAAATGATATATGGAATTGTCCGACCATTTGGTTACTACTTATGTGAATGTTAGAGTGTAATGTTTTTGTTTTGTTGTTTTTTTTTTAACGAAGAGAGCATTTCGGCTTTCTCACACATAAGTCTGTTTCTCTTTTCATCAATCACGTTTGATGCCGCTGAGATGGGACGTTCGCTATCTACACTTACAGGGAGCTGACAGGTATTTGCGTGCAGCTTGGGCAAGGGCTAGAAAAAGGGACATATTGCTTTTCCAAAACTGCAGTAGGTTCTCGTTCCTGGAAATGGGTGGCTTGTTTTGATATGCAATAACCTACAAAGTGTATTACAATATGATGTTTTATCAACAAAGTTTGGGAGGAGCATGTTCAGATGGTTAACCTGATTAGCACAAGAGGTGCACATTCAGCTAATCAACTCATTAACGATAAGAGGAACATGTGCAGCAGACTTACCTCTCTTTGTCGATAGTTTATCAGCATCCCTCCACTGCCCTATCTCCTCACTTGTAGTCCTAACTATTCTTATCACATTCGGGGGGAGTACACTGGGTTCGGGCCACAATTCCTAGCTCGGAGCCCTCCCCCCGAACAGCACAGCAAATGCCTATAACACTTACTCTACTTAATTATATATGTAAGTGTGAACTCGTGAACTTTCCTTCAATATAACACACATGCATGTAAAGTTTAATGAATGTAGGCCCTGTAAAAAAAATGGGTTTCACTTCATTTGGATTGTCCCTTTAACACATTCTGTTGACTATAATTAACGTTGCACCTACATGTCTACTAACTCTCATTAGAGTGTTAGTAGAGTATTAGTAGACTGGTAGGGTTAGGGTTAGAATAAGTTGACATGTAGTTGCATAGTTACTTAAAGTTAGTAGACTGTCTGTTGGAGGACCATCACAATAAAGAGTTATCAGATATTAAGCAGACAGTACACTAATAGGCTACTCTAATTACAGTTAGTTGACATGTAGTTGCAAAGTTACTTATAGTCACCAGAATGTTCAAAAGGGACCATCAAAATAAAGTGTTACCAAAAATGCTGCCTTAAATTGAGTAAAGTCAACTTGGCTGTTCAGTCATTTAGTCTTAAATTATATTGAACTGACTTTAATAAATGAGTTTAATCATGAATAACTCATAAAAAAAGTTTGCTTAAACATTGCTTAACTTATTTTGATGAGTTACAGTACTGTAAAAACATGTTGTCATGGCTTATTGATCATATTTCTCACAATGAACCTGGTACATGAATGTTTTGTTTTCTACTCTATATAGAAGTTGTCAAATAAAATGTTATTTATTTGTTGTATTTGTTTTTCATGTTACTAAATGGTTAGGTAAAGCACTTCGGAATATGAGGGGGGGGGGGGGGTGGCATGGAGTGTCTGTGTATGTCTGATTTTCCTTGGTCAATTTTTCTTCAAGACTTTCACCATACAGCAGGGATGTTGCGCCTACGTCGCTCTCAGTGCGTCTCTCAAGGCGACTCTCACTTCTCTCTTTCTCTGTGTAATTTTCTAGTGCTGTAATTTTATTTAGTTGTCTCAGCAGCATTTCTGTAGCTTGTTGTTTAATGGCTTGATCAAAGAAGTGATCTTTATACCTTGGGTCCAAGATTGTTGCCAAGTCGTACAAAGGCTCGGTGTATATGCTGTTACACCGCAGCTTCACAACCCCCAGCAGAGTAGATTTTGTCGTCTTCACTCTGTTATCTGTACTAAGACTCTTGTTCCGTAAACGTTTCAAAGCCTCACCAGAGGGAATCATGTTTGAAGTCTTTGCCGTGTGTAGGAAGAACTTATTTCTCTCATCAGTTATTCAAAAGGTGCAAGCAGTGTTTCTGCATTTTCAATAAGGCCCTACTGGTACACCCTCAATAACACGGGAAGCTCGTAGTCTGTGCTAACAAACTGGACATCATATAAAATGTACTGTTCCATCGTGTCAGAGTGTCTTGTTGGAGGATATTTTTTGACAATCCTATCGCTGTCTGTATCTCTTCGAGTCTTGACGTGGCGAGCTGAGAATGTTTGAAGTGTCCTACTATCTTTCTCTCTATCGCCATACAGTCGGAAATTGTACGCTGGCTCAGACCTCATTTGTGTACGGCCAACTAAAGAGTATGAGCTATCCAGCCAAGACCGTTCAAACCACAATCTTCCATGGCTTTCGCCATATTTTGGCCATTATCTCGCATCACAACATGCACCTAATCTTTCGTTTTGTTCCACTGAGCTAACATGCTCTCAAATGCACGTGCTATAGCAGTTCTGGTGTTAGAGCATGGCCATTCTTGTGCATGCAGAATTACTCTCTTCATCTCAAAGTTTTCCTCAATTCACTGAGCAGTAAGGCTCAATATACTCACTGGACTTATGTTAGAACTCCATATGTCAGTAGTAAAACCTATATCAGTTACATCAACGATACTAAAAGGTTGGTCATCAAGTGAAATAATTTTCATAACTTTGCATGCGATTGCTTTTGCTTTGGCACTGCTCTTGTCGAAATTCCTTTTAATGTCAAGTGTTTGGTGTACTGACTTGTTGGTAGGGGCTACCGCTGTTTGCTTGGCAGTGACTTCTGTCTGACAGTCTATACATTTCGGAAATGCAAAACTTCAGATGGCTTATTAAATTAGTTGAATTGAAGTTTTTTTGTTCTACATTACCTCACAATGGCAGCTGATGTTGCAAATTGCAATTTTGATGTCCTCTTTTTTCACGGTTAAGAACTCCCACACCACCGACATCTTGAATTCACTCTAGCATTAAAGTGCGCATCTTCTGTGTGTGTCATGCCACCATGGTACCAATCAAAACCCTCTTGGCCAGCAGCATGCATCTGAAGTGGTTCAACCGGCAGAAATAATCCATAATTTATCTGTATTAATATATCGAC
Organism: Meda fulgida; assembly: GCA_030578275.1. Lineage (NCBI taxonomy): Eukaryota > Metazoa > Chordata > Actinopteri > Cypriniformes > Leuciscidae > Meda > Meda fulgida. Next base: position 4,776,093 of record CM060629.1, on the reverse strand, counting down.
CAAATTTTCTAATCGGACCGATAGCGATAACTCTAAAATAATAATTTATCGACCGATAACGATATGGCGTTGATGCATTGTGCATCCCTAATATATATATATATTGCCTCCTCCCCTGCTGATTTGGGTAGATTATCTGAACATGCTCATCCTGAACTTTGTTATTAAAACATGTGTCATGCCAAGAGTGATGCATCTTGATATCATAAATAATTGTATCAAAATGTCCCACAAGAGCATCTTTTCCAAATGACCCAGAAGGAATTTGTTGATGATCTGTGCTGTATGATGGATCACCATGTCACAAGGCAAGAGTGATAATGTGGCTCGGAGATCATTACATTGAAATTTTGCATCTGTGGCCAGGCAACTCCCCGGATCTTAATCTCATATAGAAAATGTGGTCAATCCTCAAAAGTTGAGTCTACAAGCAGAAGTTCTCAAATTGTGATATTGTGATCAACTCCGAGCACTAAAAGGCAAGAACGGATCTTCATCAGTCAGGATTTGGCCCAGAAGCTGATAGGCTCCAGCATGCTAGAGAGAATTGCAAAGGTTATAAAGAAGGGTCAACACAGTTAATATTAACTCTTTGCATATATTGAATGTTTTTGCCAATAAAAGCCTTTACAACTTATAAAAAGCTTATCACTGTTTTCCAGTGTACCATAGAAACATGAAAAAGCAAACCTTGCGAAACAAAATCGGGTTTCACTTTATTTTTATGGTCTCTTTCACACATTCTGTTGACTATATGTAACGTTGCACCTACATGTCTACTTACTCTCATTAAGTGTGTTAGTAGAGTATTAGTAGACTGGTAGGGTTAGGGTTAAAATAAGTAGACATGTAGTTACAAAATATTATAGTCATGTCTGAATCACAATAAAGACTTGGCAGATATTAAGCAGACAGTCTACTAATACTTGAATGAGATTTATTTGACAGGTAGTTGCAAAGATACTTATAGAATGTTCAAAAAGGACCATCAAAATAGTGTTGCCCAAAATTGATCTCACTGCCAATTCTTTTGGTTTTTGAACTTTGTAAATCTGTTGCATTATCGCTCTTCCTTGGATTATCATCTTTCTTTTCTCCATGATCCTGTATTCATTCAGTGAGAAGTGTAGATCTAAGTCTTCTCTGTATTTTAATTATAATGATGTGTGAAAAAAGATACAAATACGGCTGTAGTTCAAAGGGATGTCAGAAAAAAGTCAGTCAGGTTATGAAAACTTAATTTAAGAAGCTATTTCTTTACAATTATTCATTAAAATTACAGTTACATTTAATCATTTAGCAGACGCTTTAATTCAAAGCCACTTACAAATGAGGAGAACAGTGGAAGCAATCAAACCAACAATAGGGCAAAAATATGTACGTGCTGTGACTAGTCTCTGTTAGCACAGTAGCAAGGTTGTCCATAGTTATTAAATAGGAGGAATGATAAAACTGTACTAATAATTAATAGCTTACCCAGATCATAAGTCTGCTATTGCATATTGATTATGTAAACAATCTTACATATTCGGTAACAGCAGCAGTTAAAATGTTAATGCATTTCTATAGTAATTTGTGCTGCATTAGTTATTGATTAGTTTCACATTTATTATGAAGCTGTATATTGCTTCTTAGTTGTTTTCTGAGAGACATTTTAAAAAAGTAGTTCCTTATTAGCTACAGATGATAGTCAACTACCACATTCAACTGTGTGCTATTAATAATTCGAAAGGTTAGTAAATTCCTTTGTGTTTTTATTTAATTTAAATCCCCCAATGGGAACCATTCACAATACTATGGAGCTAGAATTGTGTCTTTATTACATGAGAGAAAATAAATGATCTGAGAAAAAAAAAGCTAATAATATAATACACATTCATTTATGAATATGAGTGCTATTTTTTAATGTTTAATCTTCAGTGATGCTGAACTTGCTCAGCCGGCTACCCATCGAGTTGTGTGTGAACCAAACAATGGTGTAATGATTCAGTTCAGCTCCCAAAACAAGACGATGCTCACCCGACTGGCCAATAGGAACGTGGCCCCGCCCATGACACAATTTTTACAGAGAAAGCAAAATCCTGACATGAGAGCAAAGAAAAGCGTTTTGAGAGAAACACTTTTATTTTTTTTAGAGAACATGTTTTCACACTGATAGCAAAAAATATATATTTGAGATTTTTTTTTTTCCTCAGAAATAATTTTAAACATTTAAAATTTATATTCTTTTATGTTCTATGAGAAAATACTTTCTCTCAAAACTTTTTTTAGTCTCAAATATTATTTTTTTGCTATTGTTATGAAAACATTTTCTCTCAAATATTGTTTTTTCTCTCATGAAATGCTTTTTTTTTTGCTATCAGTGTGATAACTTTTCTCTCAAAAATTTTTTTTTTTCTCTCAGATCATTTATTTTCTCGCATGTAATAAAGACAATTATAGCTCCGTAAATGCCACCTTCTGAAATGTAATGCACTGGTTAGCACTGTTTGACAGTGTTTATACAAATTTGCGATTTATAAATTATTCACCCTCATGATTTTCAATATTTCTATATTATATATCTCAAACCTATATATTTCTATAGTTTTGTTGTTGTGCTGTTGATTGTTTTCCTTGTCTCCTCTTGGAAAACGACCCTGAGTTGTGAAGCTTTAGCAGGGAGATACTTGTTATGAGGATGTTGTCTTCATTAGATTTACCATGGTTGTAGCAAAATGTCAGGAATGTATTATTTGAATTTTTACATTCACATTCAGTATTATTTGTTTTAAATGTTATTATCACTAAAGGTAATATATAGTTATTTTTAAAACATACAGATGCACTCATTATGCATGGGTGACTGAAAATGCACAATTTATCTGTCTACAAATGCCAGATTACTTTAAATAATGAATATGACATGGAGACGAAATGCCCCAGAGTCTTATATGCTCATTTATGTATTTATTTTTAGGTGGGGTAACGTCTCGGTTACGTATGTAACCCTCGTTCCCTGAGTAGGGAACGGAGACGTTACGTCGGATGACGACGAATGGGGTTTCGCTTAGAAAGCCTGTCAGCTTCGAGTATTACAAAACGAGCCAATGGCAAAGAAATGCCATGGGTCTGCGGAATTTGCATAACGTAACTCCGCCCCACCTCGTGGGTATAAAAGGAGGACGCTGGCAACATGCAGTTATGTTTTATCGCTGAGGAGCCAAGACTGAACTCGGGCGATCCCCGCGAACAGCGGAAGTGGCAGGAAGACGTAACGTCTCCGTTCCCTACTCAGGGAACGAGGGTTACATACGTAACCGAGACGTTCCCTTTCGTTGTCACTCCGAGTTACGTCGGATGACGACGAATGGGGTTACCAGTCAAATCACGCCACCTTCACAGCTGTCTTCCAGCGCCCTGCGAAAAATCTGAGCCCTCGAGATCTTAGGACGAAGGACTCCTATTCAACACAGGAATACCAAGGTACACTGGGAAGCATATCCCAAGCTTTTAAGGGGAAATATGCAATTATCACCAACCCAGTGGGGGGGGCATTTGAAAATACACATATGACCTGATAGTAACATATGGAGAAACTCTGAGGTGTCCAGCCGCAGGTGGAATATTTCAACCTCAGGGGTGGCAAGGTGGCTTGCCGAGGGAAAGACACATGCTCAAAGAGGCTTACAGTGGAAATACACGTGTGGGGGTAGCTCATGGGAGGTACCATGCACACGGAGGCACCTAGCCGACGCCCAGGCAATAGACACTGGCGCTAGCATCAGGGGTGCTGGAGGAACTCAGGGCTTTCGGCGAAGCTCACCTGAGCAGAATATCGCACGTATCCAGTCCGCGGAGTGGAATGGCGAGCAAGCGAAGACACCTGAGCGGGTCCGGAACTAGCTGTTTGAAGCGAGAACACGAGAGGACACTGGCTCCACTCGGAGATTATAGAATCTGGCGAATGTGTTCGGTGTCGCCCAGCCTGCAGCTCTGCAGATGTCTGCCAGCGAGGCGCCATGCGCCAGCGCCCAGGAGGATGCCACACTCCGGGTGGAGTGGGCGGTCACACCAAGGGGGCACGGTCGACCTTGCTGCTGGTAAGCCAAAGCAATGGTGTCCACGATCCAGTGAGACAACCTCTGCTTTGAGAGAGCCTTTCCCTTCAGCTTCCCACCATAACAGACAAAGAGCTGGTCTGAGGTCCTGAAACACTGCGTCCTGTCTACATAAGCGCGGAGAGCGCGTACTGGACAGAGCAGTGCCAAGGCTGGGTCTGCCTCCTCCGAGGGCAGCGCTTGCAGGTTCACCACCTGGTCCCGGAAGGGAGTGGTAGGAACCTTGGGCACATATCCAGGCCGGGGTCTCAGGATCACGTGAGAACCGGCCGGCCCGAACTCTAGGCACGCTTCGTCAACGGAGAATGCGTGCAGGTCCCCGACCCTCTTGAGAGAAGCCAATGCAATCAGGAGCGCTGTCTTCATTGACAGGAACTTAAGCTCCACTGATTGCAAAGGCTCAAAGGGAGCACTCCGCAGGGCACTTAGAACCACTGAGAGGTCCCAAGAGGGAACGAGAGGAGAGCGAGGAGGATTCAGTCTCCTCGCCCCCCTCAGGAACCTGACGATCAGGTCGTGCTTCCCTATGGACTTACCTTCCACTAAGTCGTGGTGAGCGGCGATAGCGGCAACATAAACTTTGAGGGTGGAGGGAGACAGCCTTCGCTCCAACCCATCTTGAAGGAAGGAAAGCACGAGACTGATCGAACAACTCCGGGGATCTTCTCGGCGAGAAGAGCACCAATTGACGAATAGGTTCCACTTCAACGCGTAGGCATGTCTCGTGGACGATGCTCTAGCGGAAGTGATGGTAGCCACCACCGCAGGTGGTAGGGTACTCAAACCTGTCTCGTCCCGTCGAGGAGCCACACGTGGAGGTTCCACAGATCGGGACGAGGGTGCCATAGAATGCCCCGTCCCTGAGAAAGGAGGTCCTTCCTCAGAGGAATTGGCCAAGGAGGGGCTGTCGCGAGGAGCACTAGTTCGGAGAACCAAGTCCGGGTGGGCCAGTACGGCGCAACCAGAAGGACTTGCTCCTCGTCCTCCCTGACCTTGCGCAGGAGCTGCGCAAGAAGGCTCACTGGGGGAAACGCATACTTGCGGCCCCGCGGCCAGCTGTGCGCCAGTGCATCCGTGCCGAGCGTGCCCTCGGTCAGAGAATAAAACTGGGCGCAATGGGATGAGTCGCGGGAGGCAAACAGATCTATCTGTGCGTCGCCAAACTGGTCCCAAATCAGCTGGACCGACTGGGGATGGAGTCGCCATTCTCCAGGGAGGGGCTGAAGCCGTGACAGCTCGTCGGCAGCACGGTTCAGGGCTCCGGGAATGTGAATAGCACGAAGGGACCTCAGATGCTTCTGACTCCATAGGAGGAGGTGGCGAGCGAGTTGCGACATACGGCGGGAGCGTAGACCACCTTGATGGTTGATGTACGCTACTGTGGCGGTATTGTCTGATCGGACTAGTACGTGTTGACCCATGAGCAGCGCTCGGAAGCGGTGCAGAGCAAGGCGTACTGCCAGCAACTCGAGGCAATTCACATGCCATAGGCGGCAGGGTCCTGTCCAGGAGCCTGCGGCAGCATGACCATTGCACATGGCGCCCCAGCCCGTGGTGGAGGCATCTGTTGACACAACAACATGCCTCGACGCTCGTTCCAGGGGGACACCAGCCCTGAGAAAACTGAGGTTCAACCACGGGGTGAAGGTCTGACGGCAGCTCGAAGTCACTGGAACTCGGAGCTTGCCTTGTTGCCATGCCCACCTCGGGACTCGGTCGCGAAGCCAAAGCTGAAGCGGTCTCATATGAAGCAATCCGAGCGGCGTGACCGCGGCTGCAGATGCCATATGCCCCAGGAGCCTCTGAAAATGTTTCAGTGGAACCGCTTTCTTGCCCTGTATTTGTCTCAGACAAGTCAGCAGTGACTGCGCGCGCTCGCTCGTAAGCTGCGCGGACATGGCGACCGAGTCGATGTCCATACCGAGAAAAGAGATCCTCTGCACAGGGCAAAGTTTGCTCTTCTCCCAGTTGACCCGAAGGCCCAGACGGGCTAAGTGCCGGAGCACAAGGTCCCTGTGTTCGCAAACCTGGTCTCGAGAGTGAGCTATAATCAGCCAGTCGTCGAGATAGTTCAGGATGCGAACCCCGTGAACCCGAAGGGGAACAAGGGCTGCCTCGACGACCTTCGTGAAGACGCGAGGGGACAGGGCCAGCCCGAACGGGAGAACCGCGTACTGATATGCCTGTCCCTCGAAAGCAAACCGGAGGAACGGTCTGTGACGAGGGAGAATGGAGACATGAAAGTAGGCGTCCTTCAGGTCGATCGCTGCAAACCAATCCTGGGGCCGCACACACTCGAAAATGCGTTTGGCGGTGAGCATTTTGAACGGCATCCTGTAAAGGGAGCGATTCAATATTCGCAGGTCCAGGATCGGTCGTAACCCACCGGTTTTCTTGGGGACAATGAAGTAAGGGCTGTAGAAGCCGGACCTCATCTCGGCTGGAGGGACAGTCTCGATTGCACCCTTCGCCAGCAGAGTGGCAATCTCTGCTCGCATGATCGGGGCGTTGCCACCGACCAAAGTGGAGCGGACTCCCCTGTATCGGGGAGGAGACCGTGCGAACTGAATCGCATAGCCGAACCGGATGGTGCGGGCGACCCAGCGGGACAGTTGGGGAAGCTCTAACCAGGCTTCCAGGAACTGTACCAGCGGGGTCATGCGGACCACCGGCGTCCCCCCGGAGGGGCAGCGAAGCGGAGTAACTGGCCCGGACGTGGACGGCATAGCGATCCGGTGTGGGGGCGCAGTTAAGCTCCGCGCCCTGACAGAGGAGGCCAGGGAAGGACCAGCGTTCCACGGGGGCCTGCTCTGCCAGGGGTCTGGCGACAGAGTGGGACAGGGACGAAACGGCCCGTGGGCGGCACGCCGTGTCAACCGACTCTGGGACAGAGGGGGACGAGGAGAGCACGGCTGGTGGGCGGCGCTCTGGGTCGTCCGAGAACTCTGTGTGCTCAGGGATGAGAGGTTTGTTTCTGTCTTTAACCACATTAGGGTGCTGCCCACCCGTGGGTGAGCAGCGGGGAGTGGAGAACAAAGGATTCTCCCCCGGCCCTCCACCGGGGGAAGGAGTGGCCCTGCTACCATCTCCTGCGAAACAGACATCATCCCTGAGCAGCCCGTCTCAGGAGCGCCGCTTGACCCGGCGCTTGGCGGGGGGCGGGGCTGGAGAGGGCTGGGGCGCCTTCCTGCGGCTTCCTCCGCGCGTCGGCCCGGGTGGAGGCTGCTGCTTGGGCTTAGCGGGAGGGGCGGGAGCTTTAGGAGGGCGCCCTCGGCGGGAAGCAGGCTGAGGCGTCTGCCCGACCGACGACGAGGCAGCAGCGGGTCGGCGGGGCAGAATGTGTCTAATGGCCTCAGTCTGCTTCTGTGCAGTTGAAAACTGTTGGGCAAAATCTTCAACTGCGCCGCCGAAGAGGCCGGCCTGGGACAGGGGCGCATCGAGCAGACGAGTCCGCTCGGAATCCCGCATGTCAGCCAGGTTCAGCCACAGGTGTCTCTCCTGGACCACCGCGGTGGACATCACCAGACCCAGGGAGCGTGAGGCTACCTTCGTCGCCCGGAGAGCGAGGTCGGTTGCGGCACGCAGCTCATTGAAGAGCCCTGGGTCTGCCCTGCCCTCGTGCATGTTTCTGAGCATCTGGGCCTGGTAGACCTGCAGAGTGGCCATAGCATGCAGAGAGGTAGCCGCCTGTCCCGCCGCTCTGTAAGACTTCGCCACCAGGGTAGACGAAAATCTACAGGCCTTGGATGGGTGCTTAGGCTCGCCCCGAGAAGAAGCACTCTGAGGACACAGTTGCATCGCAACAGAGCGTTCAACCGGGGGAAGCCCAGTGTACCCACGGGCGGCCGCCTCATCGAGGGGAGGAAAGGCGGATGGGATCAGCGAGCGGTCCCGGGAAGACAGGGGGGTCTTCCAGGACTTCGAGATCTCATCATGCACGTCCGGGAAGAATGGTATTGGGGTTTGCCGTGGACCACGGGGGTCGGCAGCCTTACCCAAAAACCAATCGTCCAGCCGCGAGCGCTCGGGACAGGGTGGAGGCCTCCACTCTAAACCAATGCTCGCGGCTGCCCGGGAAAGCATGGCCGTCATTTCCGGATCCGAATCAGGCACAGCCGTATGCACACCGGAAGGTGGCAGCTGCGCTGAATCTTCACTTCCGGAAGAATCAAGCCCACCTTGTGATGCTGCTACAGACATGGCATCTTCCTCTGTAGCTTCAACCGAAACCCGCGGGGCACCCGAAGGTCCCGCGAGAATCGGAGGCTCACTAGCGGGCACCGTCACTGAGGAGGGGGGCTGGGGTCGCGGACACATAGTCGGCGCCTGGTTCCAGACCGTTACCCTCAGGTCACCCTGGCCACCAGCCGAAGTAGTACTCCTCGGGGGAGCACTAGATCGGGGTGTGGATGAGGGGACTCTCACTCTTGCGAGTTCACTGAGTCTCGACCTTAGTGACGCGATGGTCATGTTCCCGCAGAGAGAACATGACTCATCCACGAGCGCTGCTCTAGCGTGATCCATGCCCAAACACACCAAGCAGCGCTCGTGCCCATCAGAGTCAGACACATATCTGCCGCAACCAGAAGTGCACGGGCGAGGCATCTTTAAAAAGACGTGCCGCGTGCAAGCTCTTTTAGTGAGAGAGAAACACTCTGATGTCGAGGCGGCCGGGGAGACACGCACTCTCTGGCAAAATCACTGCACAGATCAGCAGGAAGCGCGCGCTCGCTGGAATCGCCCACAAACACCAACACCAGAGGAACTCGTTTGTAAAAAGCTGACGAATTCAGAGATGGCTTTAGGAGTGAAGAGGACTTCTTGGCTCCGAAGCGAAAACATAACTGCATGTTGCCAGCGTCCTCCTTTTATACCCACGAGGTGGGGCGGAGTTACGTTATGCAAATTCCGCAGACCCATGGCATTTCTTTGCCATTGGCTCGTTTTGTAATACTCGAAGCTGACAGGCTTTCTAAGCGAAACCCCATTCGTCGTCATCCGACGTAACTCGGAGTGACAACGAAAGGGAACTGCTGTTCTGGCTCCTCATTTTATCTCAACATCAGATGAAATATGCAGGAGGTGTGCAGATGACCCCAGCATCTCCATGCAGATAATGATAGTAAGAAGCAGTGTCTAAACGTTTACGCAGCAGAGATTTCTACTAGTACTTGGGGTTGTCTTCAGGCTTGACTGCCTTGACCTGGTTCATGTGGATGTCTTGTCTCTAGTGATCAACATCATAAAGTAAAGTATGAGAACTTTTAAGAGCAGAAATGCCAGTGTGTGCATTTCTGGTGCTGGTTTAAAGATTTAATTTACTTAAAAAAAAAATACTTACAAAGTGAAACTGAATATATAGATGAGTGAATAATTAGTAGAAAACTAATTCCAATTAAACAGTAAACATTGTCCTGCTCATGCAAGCATCTTCTTTGTGCAAGGAAAATTAAAATTGTGTAGCCTACATTAAATGAAAATATTAGAGGAAGATTTCTGTGTGGAGGGGATGTACGTTTCACAGTTATAACAAAATAAGAACATTAAAAATTAATGTTATCTGTCCTAAATGTTACTATTTTACCCAGCATGTTTATGACATTTATTTTGTTGGGCTGTTTGTGCAACACAGCAAAAAGCAAAATGAATAAATAAATAATGTTACAAAATGTCTAATAAATGAGATTTGAGCAAAACTGTGTGACAAGGTTATCAAGTTTTAATGTAATTGCATAGAGTAGTTCATTTTGGTCCTCAGATTGGGCAAGGTTTTTCCTCTAGTAAGATCTTATTTTGTAAGAGATGGATACAAGATCCTTAAAAGAAGAAACATTTAACTGTGAGACGATTTTAATTTGATGAGTTTAAATAAAACACTCTTTAAAGATTTACTTTATGTAACAAATATGTGAGAAATATGCAATGAAACAGTATTGTCTACAAATCTGAGCTACAAAGCTGTGAAAACACAATACTGAAACACCCACTCAACCAGATTTCAATGTTGATTTCATGATGTTAACAGGTGTGAAGGCAATTTCAAGGTGGACTGACCATTCAGTCAAGATCAAGTCAAATTTATTTGTACAGTTCTTTTCACAATACTCCTAGTTTCAAAGCAGCCTTGCTGTTAATTTTATAATGCTTTACTGCGGTTTTATGGCTGGGCAATATGTAACAATGGTATAAATGATTTAATGGTATAAAAAAATAGCTGTATTGTATTATTTCAATCACATTTTTTTATTTAGCAGATGCTTTTATCTCTATACTGGCACTCTGTATCTCTATATTTGATCTTTAGATGTTACATTAAAATTGTAAGAGATTAGGCTATTTCAGTTGGAAAGATCATTCCACCAGTGAAGAATAGTGAAGGTATACTGGAAAGCGATTTTGTGCCTGTATCTGTGATGTACCAGGAGGCCCTGCTCACTTCAGGCTTTTGGAGAGGATGAAAATGTGTAAGAGGAGTGGGTGTTCTGTACCAAAGCATCAATGTCTTGAACTTGATTGAATTTGCCATTCACCCCATCTTTGCTCATGAGCAAATCCTCCCTTCCGTGCGGGCGGTCCCTGCCAGTTTGCTGCTTCAGGGCCCTGAACAGTAGGGGTGTAAATCAGACAGTTCATCACGATGCGATATGATATCGATTCTCTCAGCCAGCAATTCGATATTTGCCGATACCTCAAAAAGTTTTGAGAACCGATTACAATTCAATTAAATTCAGGGCTATATCGACTGATTTATCAATATTTAGATATTATGTGCCAAGTTTACACAACCAGTAACATTTTTATTGACTCACAAATGCAAACAAAATATAATATGAACGTTTAATTAAAATCTTTGAAAATTGCATGCCCTCTCCCAATTGGTACATTTACTACAGAAGAGTTCATTTGCAAAAACAGTTAACTCCGTTCTTGTTCCGTTCTTGTTCATTTCATAAATCATATATATATGAGTTGTTTTAATTAAGTAATAATAACAAAAAATAAAAATAAAGGTAACTTGCTAAATTAAAGTTCATTGAAAGTATGTTTTTTATATATGTTAAATAAAACCAAGTAATTGCTATGATATATAATAAAACACTTGGTTAGTCTTTGTATCGTTAATCTCCTCAGCTGACATAGACGCTTATAGCCCTATTGCATCTATTGTGATCTCAAAATTCCGGCCAGTTAATGATCCCTAGAATATCAAAATCGACTGCTGGCTGTGCGACTGTTGAGCCTTTTCCTATTCAGCACGAAAACTTTGGAACAGTCTTCCTACCATTGTCCGGGAAGCAGACACACTCAATGTTAGGCTGCATAGATTAGGTCAGCCGGAACTGGGAACGCTTCCCTTAAATCCTGATGTACTTTAGCAAGTTTCCATGAAAAAGTTTCAGCTTTTATTTTCCTTTTACGCCCCAAAGAAGATATCACAAGTTCATCAAGTTTGTTGAAATTATCCATCATCGATCACTTTTAGTCAGCTTTTAGAAACTTCTCTCAGCATTTCAAAGACTTATTGGGTTGTGTTCACAAACAACAAGGGTGCTTGTCTGTTTCTGCTGTAAAACATGAACTCGCCATGCCTTGACAGTGGACAATACCGGCTTTTGTGACAACGTGTTTAGGGTTCGGTCAGTCTTGTCAGGCATCTATTTCAGCTGAGGAAATTAACATTACAAAGACACCGGCAGACAGTATGACGAGTAAACGAAAATGCATGCTTTGGCGGAAATGCGTAGACGGACATTACACGAGGATGTGGAGAGTGTTGCATCGATGCATCGTATCGTTAGACGTTTGATCGAAGCATCGATCCATATCAATGTATTGTTACACCCTTACTGAACAGAATAATCCTATGGTGGCAACTTCTGCTCATCGTCCCTTAGTGGGTTCTGAACACTATAAGAGAAATGGTTACAGGATTCAGTTTACTTCCCGTCCACCCTGTTTCTATGGTATGGTAGCAACGAAGGTGCTGCATCCGATTTTAGATCTGAGGGATGTGAACCATACTCGTTGGACATACTGGTTACGAACTCATTGAGTCATAAATCTAAACCAACCATTTGTGACGATAGATCTAATGGATTCTGACTTTCACATCAAGATTCTTACAGAACACAGGAAGTTTATCAGGTTTGCTTTCATGGCGAAGCATACCAATATCGAGTTCCATTCAGCCTAGCCTTATCCCCATGCACCTTAAACAAGTGCATGGATGCTGCCTGCTTTGGCTCCTCTGCAACTTCAGGGAATTTATGTACTGAATTATATAGATGATTGGCAGACAATAGCTCAATTGGAGGAGTGAGCGGCACGACATCAAGATGTTGTGCTCACTCATATGAAGCATCTAGGACACAGGTTAAACCTCAAGAATAATGTGCTTTCTCCCAAACAGAGAACCACTTATCTGGGGGTAGTGTGGGACTCGACCACGATGCAGGCACATCTGTCTCCTGGGCGTGTAGATTAAATCCTAACCACTGTGGGAGACATCAAGCTAGGCTTGGAGCTTTCAGTTTCAAAAATTCAAAGACTGTTAGGTCTCATGTCAGCAGCAGCCAACGTTATTCTTTGGGCCTACTGCGCATGAGACCAGTTCTGGCTCAAGAGCAGAGGTTTTCGTCCTCTCATAAGAGGTTAAGTCATAAGAGTCATGTGTCGTGGATATGTGCTCTTCACCTTTGGAAGACACCAGGGTCCTGGCACTATGGTCAATGGTCAATTCAAAACAATGGATGCCTTATGGCAGAGGTAGAACAGAGCGGAAATGGATCTGTTTGCCTTTGAGGAGACAACACGCTGTCCCTTCTGGTTTTCCCTCACATCCCCTGCTCCGTTGGGGCTGGATACTATAGTAAAGCCGTGGCTGAAACAATCCTAAATTATATAGCCACTTCCTCTACTTCTATCCAAACGCGGGAATCTCTTTGGTCCCAGTGGCCATCGGAAAAGATTGTGGCTGCACTAGAGGCTGTTGGCATTCCTATCAACAATGAAATTCCATGCAAAGATTTTTCTCTCCTGGCTTCCAACACCCTGGGCAACCCTTCTACTTCATCTACGGATGATGCTCCGGCTGTCCCGACACTGTCAGCCCAACTCAAACATGCCGGTGGAAAGTGGACTGCCGAGTCATCTTAACCAACTGGACAGGCTAAAAGATCTAAATCTTCCCGTTCCCGGAGCCTTGAAGAACGTCCCAATGCTGAACTAATCAATCATGCAGGACTTTCTGACACCGTTAAAGGCTGCAAAACTAGGTTGGAAGTTATTGAGTCTGGTTTTCTACCCTCACACCTGGATTATCAATACCTAAGGCATTATCTAGTTCATTCTCAGCATTTCCTGCTCACCCAGGATTTTCTGATCCCTCAAAGGCTCCTTCTACGTCTTCCACCTTACCAGTGTCATCTCCATTCATGCATCAGATTTCATCTCAAGGTGTTCCACCTTCCACCTTCTACGCCACATTATAACATTTCCATAGCTTTACCAATGCAAGTTTTCAGTAGGCGTTTTGTCCCTCCTGCTGCAGCTACTGTCTCAGAAATTCAGATCTGACCTTATCCTAGGTAAGGACATTAATCTGGCTGCCTTGCGGCTCCCTTTGCATACAAACAACCGGCAAATGGTTGACTGTGGCGATGTGGCAGTCTTTCCGAAAACTCCCAGCTCTGTTCCACAAAACCCTTTTTCCCTCTGCCCACATACTGCAAAGAATGATGGCCCTATAGTGGCCCAGATCTGGATTTAAGACTAGGACCACAAATGGTCTATAACTGGCTCTGCACTGGGCCTGAATAGGTTTTAGTATTGGTACAGATTATCCCAAATATTTGGATTACAGCACAGTAATTGAATACTTTGATGATCATTTTATTGTGTTTGAGGTGTAGGCCTATTTTACAAAACACCATAATAGTAAAAGTATCACAGAAATCAAGCGTAGCGTCAGTTCTGGCAGGTCACGTTAGTCAAGCTCGCATCAGCTGACTCTAAGCTGATCCACATCTACCTATAGGAATAGAACGCCTATCACCATGTACATTTATAAGCTCCTTCAGTATTATTAGCAGCTATCGCTTTTCTCAGGAGCCAATTACCCTCCTCCATCCCCAGCTCCTCCTCTCGTCAGTCAGGATTTGGTATTCTGATTCCCCTTAAATCAGAACTTTAAAATCTTGAATTAAATATATTTGCATACATTCATGTTGGTTCTGTTTTGTTTACCCTAAGGAGTTCATGCCCAGAACAGAACCATAAAATCGAATTGTCAATCGTATTTGTAATGGTCCTGACAGAAATGACAGTTCTTTTCATTCTGTTATAACTTGTCAATTCAAACATTAATTTTAAACTATGCTTCACTTTAAAATTTTAAAATGATTCAAATCTCTGTGATAATTGTACGATTATCGTGAGGTATTTTATTTATTTTGTTCACCATGAAGTACATCATTTTATTATCTGTACCAATACTAAAACCTGTTCAGGCCCAGTTACGGGTGATTAATTGGCTGGGACTCAGGCCAGTTATAGCCCATGTGTGGTCCTAGTCTTTGATCAAGATCTGGGCCACTACAGGGCCGTCATTCATTGTGTTATGTGGGCCGAGGGAAATGGGGTGTTGTGTGGACCGGAACTGGGCCAGAAAAAATTGCTATGTTGGATTTAAAAGTGACCTGCTGAATATGAACATTTAAGACCTTTAGGGGGCAGTCTAATGCAGTTCAACTTAGCTGAAAAAGCAGCAAAGAAGAACCTGTTGTTTGTGCATGTAAAGTCCACATGTGAAGCATTTGATTGTACTGCTTATTGCTGAACTCAAACGATCGATCTTTAATTCTCACGCTGTTTCCACATGGTATACGTTTTAGTCGATCTGATCACAAGTAGATGAAGGAGACGCGTTTCTGTTCACACCTGGTCTCTTTGTTCACTTTCAACCACTTCTTTTCTGATTTCTTGGAGGGGAGGAATTTTCAGCAATGAAAACCTCAAGAAGCTTTATGACGCTTTATGAAGTTTTACGACAGTGATATCAAATGCTCATTGATGCTGAGTTTCAGGTAAGGTAATATTTGAATGAGAAATGTGTGCCTTCAAAGAATGGATCTCACAAAACTACTGTATACCACCAAGAAGAAAATCAGATTCTACACGTAATCATTTGGACTACTTTGCTACTGCTTTTTGATGGTGAGTAAAAGTGGTCAGCAAAAAAAGCTGTGGAAGATGCAAAGGCTACCCTTCAAATTGGTGATATTGTGGGGCAAGTACAGCATGGAAGTGGGGGTTTTGGGCTCAGTTTAGCTCCTCCGAAATGACACAAGGCAGCCCCAGATCAAAGGAGGAAGCTTTTAGTAAACGAGGTGCGAAAGCAGGAGGAGAGGATAATGTGTATAAAGGCCATTTCCCAGGCCAGGCAGGGAGAATGGATGAGATGGGAGAGTGTGAAACAACGCAAGATGGGCTGGCAAGACCTATGGTCAATGGAACAGAGTAGGATCAGTTTCCTTATCAGGTCAACATATGATGTTCTCCCATCACAACAGAACCTAAACCTCTGGGTTGGAGAGGATCCCTCGTGTCCTTTGTGTTCATCACCTGCCACATTAAGGCACATTTTGACAGGATGTAAGGTGGCTATTAGCCAAGGACGGATTACTTGGTGCTATGACCAGGCACTGTGATGTTTGGCTTTAGCATTGGAAGACAAGCGTAACATGACCAATAAGTTGCCACCTGTTCTAGCAAAACATTACACACAGAAGACAATATTTCTCCGCCCAGGAGAGAAACCACCAAGAAAATGTGTTAAAACCAGTTCTCGCCCAGGACAACTGGAAGCTGCTAAAGACTGGAAAATGCTGGAAGATGTTGATCAATGGCTTATTTTTCCACATGAGATTGCTACCACTAATCTTCGACCAGATATTGTCTTGTGGTCACGCCTTATTCTCCTGATAGAGTTAAGAGTGCCATGGGAGGATGCTGTAGATGAGGCGTATGAGAGGAAGAAACTGCGGTATGCTCATCTAGCCACTGAAGCAGAACAGCAAGGATGGAGAGTCCGGGTTTATCCAGTGGAAGTGGGTTGTTGAGGATTTGTGGCACACTCTACAACCGGTTTCTCAGAGACTTCAGTGTGGCGAGGGGGAGCGTGGTTCAGCGAGGTTTGTGACGGGAGAGAGAGAAAGGAGACGAGGGGTGGGCCAAG
Organism: Meda fulgida; assembly: GCA_030578275.1. Lineage (NCBI taxonomy): Eukaryota > Metazoa > Chordata > Actinopteri > Cypriniformes > Leuciscidae > Meda > Meda fulgida. The sequence continues at coordinate 4,759,758 of CM060629.1, read as the reverse complement.
TGGGCCAAGTGCAAATGGCAAACACTTGTGTCTCGTTTCAGTAATAGGCATGAAGAGACCGGATAAAAGCCACCTGGGAAAGGTGAAGCGGCAGAGAGGGACTACCTGAGACTCGTGAGTGAAAGCCAATAGGAAGAGTTGGACTGTTTTAAAGCTCTGAAGAGCGCTGGTGGGAAGAGTTATTTTTGATTGTGTTTTGAGAAGCGCCACAGTGTGGATTTGTGTTATTTTGTGATCTACTGTTACTTACAAATAAAATCAGGAGTTTCAAACAAGCCGACCCCGTCTTCTTCCTTCACCTATTGAACAAAACTTACTACAGTCAGATGAAGTGGCCAAGAGTTGCGTCGCACAGTGAATAACTTATCTGAAGCAGCAGAGAAGTGCAGCAACTGGCTGTGGTTGAGACAGAAAGATTCTGGCTGGCTGTGTACAGGCCGCCACATTACGGTTGAGTAGAATTCTGACTACATCTACTCTCATCTACATCTACTCTCGTGTAATGGAAATCATTTCTGCAATAAAAAAATCGATTGTGATTGATTACACTGTTTGGTACATTTCTCTTATAGACTGTACGTGTGTGTGTGTGTGTGTGTGTGTGTGTGTGTGTGTGTGTGATTTTTAATTCAATTTAATGTAGTTTATTGGGATGATTGTGTTAACATACAATATTTCCTAAATATTTAACAAAAACAAATAATGAACTGTACAAAATATAAAGAACTTTACAATGTATAAAAGAGAACAATTCTATTTTGGGACTGGGTTAGATAAGGCTCAGGTGTGGCCCGTTTTTGGTTTACTTAAGACTGAGAATCAGTACCAAGAATAAAACCTATTTTGTCTCACGGCAGGGCCAGTTGTGGGTTATTAATTGACTGAGATTTGGACCAGCTATTGCCATTGTGTGGCCCTTGTCTTTGATCTAAATCTATGTCACTACAGGGCCGTCATTTTTTGCGGTATGTGGGCAGAGGAAAAAGGGGTTCTGTGGAATGGAACTGGGCCAGATCAAATTTGCTATGTGGGTACGCAACCTCTCGTTCAGCGGCTTTCAGGGCTTTCCTGATCGCAGGGAAGATATAGACATTTAATTGGCTATGATGGCAGAATTTAACCAAAGATATGGGGGTTCTCTATTCTATGAACACCATAGATCTTTTGCAGCAAAATCTGCTTCATTATTCACATTATTCACATTAATCACATTATTAAACACTCGATTGGATTGGTCTATTACTGACACTAAACCACTGGTTCGTCATTTTTGTGGAGCCCTGACCTGTGTTGTGTGCAGTTCACACTGTCACTTAACATATTTCTGCCCCAACTTACGATAGCCTAATTCCAGTAGCTGTCCATGGTGCTGAAACACAAAGCGCCTCGTTTGATGTAAAAGGTAGATCCATCATTATGTTTAATGGCATTTCACTATGTAATAACTTAAATTAATCAATTTGCGCATTGTCTAACTGTAAATATTCACATTTGCAGCTACTGTAAGGACCCGTACCCAAAATCCGCTTGCCTACGTCGCTACAGACCAGCGACACGAGGAAATGCACATCATCAGAAAATATTCTGAGTGCCAACCCCTCGACCCCAATTAACGTACCAACACTATCTAGCTATCTTTCCCTCACCCTGATTCATCTTTCATAGATCATCTAATTTCTCAAGGGTTTTCGGGTTGGCGTTCTTTCTCAAATCGCTACTTCCTATTTAGCAAAAAATCTGCAATCTATCCTACTTGAACCTGAAATGGTTTCCTGTCTTCTATCAAAAATGAATGTCAAGTCAAGTCAAGTCAAGTCAAGTGTATTTATATAGCGATTTTCACAATATAAATTGCATCAAAGCAGCTTCACAATATCAATCAAATAACATAACAATGTTTGTTTCTTAGTGAAAAAACATCCACGTTTGGTAGGGCTGATCAATGGTATTAATGCTTGGTTAATTATTTTGAATATCCCCAACTGAGCAAGCCAAAGGCAACAGTGGCAAGGAACCGAAAAACTCCATCAAGTGACCTACTGGTGTCCTAAAACTCCATCAGTTGACCTACTGGAGAAAAAAAAAACCTTGGGAGAACCCAGGCTCAGTCGGGGGCCAGTTCTCCTCTGGCGTTTATGAACTAGAGGCCGGATTTACAGTAACTGTAATTTGATACAGAATTTTGTTTTATTTTATCACTTCGGGGTGGGTACGCGAACCGGAATCACAACGTTTTATCTGTAGAGTGGGAAAGGGATCCTCCATAGGGAGAGGCTAGTTGGCACTTCAGCACTGCGTTGTCATCGGGTCCAGGCAAAGCTCCTAGTCAGATCTGGATACGGCCTGGATCCGGCAGGCTGCGGGAAAACCTCGGGATAAACAAAGACACTAAAATTAGCGTAGATGCCATTCTTCTTATGATGATGTAACGAGTACATCAGGATTTAAGGGAAGTGTTCCCAGTTCCGGCTGACCTAATCTATGCAGCCTAACATTGAAATATAGAAGACTATAATATATTATGTGTATGTTAGGTCAAAGAGATGTGTTTTTAGTCTAGCTTTGAACTGACAGAGTGTGTCTGCTTCCCGGACAATGGTAGGAAGACTGTTCCAAAGTTTTGGTGCTAAATAGGAAAAGGATCTACCGCCCGCAGTCGATTTTGATATTCTAGGTATTATCAACTGGCCCGAATTTTGAGATCGCAATAGACGTGAAGGACTATAATGCGTTAAGAGCTCGCTCAAGTACTGCGGAGCTAAACCATTTAGTGCTTTGTAAGTAATCAACAATATTTTAAAATTTATAAGATGTTTAATAGGCAGCCAATGCAGTGTTGACAGAACCGGGCTAATATGGTCATATTTCCTGGTTCTAATAAGAACTCGAGCTGCAGCGTTTTGGACCAGCTGTAGTTTATTTATTAAGCGTGCAGGGCAACCACCCAGTAGAGCATTACAATAATCTAGTCTTAATGTCATGAAAGCATGAACTAATTGTTCCGCATTTGTTAATGAGAGCATATGTCGTAATTTAGATATATTTTTAAGATGGAAAAATGCGGTTTTACAGATACTAGACACGTGACTTTCAAATGAAAGATTGCTATCAAAAGGCACACCCAGGTTCCTAACCGACGACGAAGACTTAACAGAGCAGCCATCAAGTGTTAGACAGTATTCTAGGTTATTACTTGTGGAAGTTTTTTGTCCAATAATTAGAATCTCTGTTTTTTTCAGAGTTTAGTAGTAGGAAATTACTAGTCATCCAATTTTTTAAATCAGCTATGCATTCCGTTAATTTTTTGAATTGGTAAGTTTCGTTAGGTTTTGAAGAAATATACAGCTGAGTATCATCGGCATAACAATGAAAGCTAATTCCATGTTTCCTAATAATATGTCCTAATGGTAGCATGTACAGAGTGAACAGCAGCGGTCCTAGTACTGAGCCTTGTGGTACGCCATACTGAACTTGTGATCGATAAGACATCTCTTCATTTACTGCTACAAACTGATAACGGTCAGATAAGTATGATTTAAACCATGCTAGTGCAATTCCACTAATGCCAACATAGTTTTCTAGTCTATTTAAAAGAATGTTGTGGTCAATTGTGTCAAATGCAGCACTAAGATCAAGTAACACTAATAGAGAGATACAACCATGATCGGATGATAAAAGTAAATCATTTGTAACTCTAATGAGAGCTGTCTCAGTACTATGGTGCGGTCTTAATCCTGACTGAAAATCCTCGCAGATATAATTTCTTTCAAGAAAGGAACACAGTTGTGAGGATACTGCTTTTTCTAATATCTTTGACAGAAAAGGCAGATTTGAGATCGGCCTGTAATTGACTAATTCTGAAGGATCAAGTTGCGTTTTTTTAACAAGCGGTTTTATCATAGCCAGCTTAAAAGTTTTTGGTACGCATCCTAGAGACAAAGACGAATTAATGATATTAAGAAGAGGATCTATGATCTCTGGAAGCATCTTTTTCAATAGCTTAGTCGGTATAGGGTCTAACATACAAGTTGTCGATTTAGATGAATTAACGAGTTTGCAGAATTCTTCCTCTCCTATAGCAACAAATGAATACATTTTTTCCTCAGCGAGACTACAATGCACTCCCTGATGCGATACTGTAGTAGACGGTTGCATAGTTATAATTTTGTCCCTGATATTATCAATCTTATAAGTGAAGAAGTTCATAAAGTCATTACTGCTGTGTTGCTTGGAAACTTCTGTGCTTGAAGCTTTCTTTTTCGTTAGTTTAGCCACTGTTTCAAATAAATACCTATGATTATGTTTATTTTCTTCTAATAGGGTTGAAAAATAAGCAGATCTAGCAGCTTTTAAAGCCTCTCTGTAAGCAATCGAGCTCTCTTTCCATGAAATCCGAAATACCTCTAGTTTTGTTTTCTTCCAGTTGCGCTCCATTTTTCTGGCTGCTCTCTTAAGGGCCTGAGTGTGCTCGTTGTACCACGACGTTGGAGTATTTTCTTTAATCTTCTTTAAGCGCAACGGAGCAACTGCGTCTAAAGTGCTGGAAAAGAGAGAGTTCAAAGTTTCTGTTGCAATATCGAGTTCTTCTAAGCTATCTGGGATGCTGAGATGATGAAACTGATTAGGAAGATTATTGATAAAGCAATCTTTAGTGGCAGAAGTTATAGGTCTAACATATTTATAACACGGAGTCGGCTTTGCAGCCTTGGCTAAATGTAATTTACATGAGACTAGATAATGGTCTGAGATGTCATCGCTCTGCTGCAGAATTTCAACGGCATCAACATCTATTCCATGTGATAGTATTAGATCTAGAGTATGATTACGACAATGAGTGGGTCCTGACACATGTTGTCTAACTCCAATTGAGTTTACAATGTCTTTAAGTGCCAATCCCAATGCATCTTTTTCATTATCTACATGTATATTAAAATCACCAACAATTAGTACTTTATCGTTAGCCAATATTAATTCTGATAGAAAGTCCGCAAATTCTTTGATAAAATCTTTATGGTGCCCTGGTGGCCTGTATACAGTAGCCAGCAGAAATCTCAAACGTGATTTATCGTTTACACTATATATTTTTACATTAAGCACCAACACTTCAAAAGAAGTATATTTAAAAATAGATTTCTTAGTGGTTTTGAAAATATTACTATAAATTACAGCAACACCTCCCCCTTTGCGTTTTAGACGAGGTTCATGTTTATAACAGTAATCTTGTGGGGTTGACTCATTTAAAGTAATGTAATCGTTTGGTTTTAGCCAGGTTTCTGTCAAACACATCACAGACTATATCTAGATTATAATCTGAAATCATATCATTAACTATGAGCGATTTTGAAGTAAGGGATCGAATATTCAGCAACCCAAGCTTTATCATTTGTTCATCTGTATTATATCTGTTTTTTATTTGTTGAACATCAATTAAATTTTTTACCTGACGTTTTTTGGATTTCCAAATTCGGGGAACAGACACAGTCTCTATATGATGATATCTAGGTGAAAGAGGCTCTATGTGATGGGATTTATCTGACCTTGGTGACGCGAGGCCGCTAGCAGACGGTCGGTTTAGCCAGTCTGTCTGCTTCCTGACCTGGGCCCCAGATTGTCATGTTTTAGCTCTAAGACTATGTGCCATATTACTAGAGAGAAGAGCAGCACCATCCCAGGAGGGATGAACACCATCTCTTTTCAACAGGTCAGGCTTGCCCCAAAAACTTTTCCAATTGTCTATGAATTCTATATTATTCAACGGACACCACTTAGACAACCAACCGTTGAGTGAGGCCAATCTACTAACTATCTCATCACTCCTGCGAACAGGAAGGGGGCCAGAGAAAATTACAGTGCCTGACATCGTACTTGCGAGTTTACACACCTCCTTAATATTAATTTTGTTGATCTCCGACTGGCGGAGTCGAACATCATTAGTGCCGACATGAATAATGATCTTAGAGAATTTACGATTAGCATTAGCCAGCACTTTTAAATTTGCTTTGATGTCAGGCGCTCTGGCTTCCGGCAAACATGTGACTATGGTGGCTGGTGTCTCTATTTTCACGTTCCGTGTGATCGAATCACCAATTACCAGGGCACAATCAACAGAATTCTCAGTGGGTGTTTCACTGAGTGGGGCAAATCGATTTTTATGGTAATCGGAACGGAAGAGTGGTTTTTTAATCCGCGACTAGAGCGATCTCTCACGGTCACCCATCTGCCCTGCTGCGTGGACTCTACTTCAGCCGGAACCGAATCATGTACAGAGTTCACTATGCTAGGCGCATCCAAAAAAGTATCTAAAGCTCTAGTACTATCCTTACTATCCTCAATTAAAGTTTGGATGCGTGTCTCTAGCTCTGAAATCTTCTCCGTCAGCCTGACTGTCTCCTTGCATTTATCACAAATAAATCCTATATTGCCATCGGAGAAGGCTATACTAAACATATGACATGTGACACAGGTGACAATAACAGGACAAGACATTACTCACCGTTTGTGTTGACTGATTCTTACTTACCTGGGTAAGTAATGTAATAGAGGTTACCTCATTGCACTTTTCAGGTCCCTTCCTTTTTTTCCATTTTGAGTCAATTCGATCGGCAAATATTTAGGGAAAATGCGTCTTATTTTTTGACATGTCCTATTATTATATACACTCCAAAATCTTCGCAAGCATTAACGAATGCATCCCCTTAGAACCTTTCTCTTTGTACTATGCTTCAGTCGACAATGCTATTCAGTTAATCAAATGTGTCTCTGTCTGCTCGATACCAGGTTAGTCCGTTAGCTGAACAGCAGATTCCAGGATGTGTATGTTTAACCACGTTGCAGTGAAAAAACATGTTTTATTAACAAATTTCGGGAGGAGCACGTTCAAATGATCTATCCAATCAGCATTAGAAGAGGCATATAAATATATATATATATTTTTTTTGCATCCCTCCACCACGTCTCCTTAAACTCGCCTGGTTACTATTCTAACCAGAGATGCGTGGAAAGTACTCTGGGTTCGGGCCACATTCCAAGCTTGGAGCCCTACCCCGGACAGCACGCCAAATACCCATACACTTTTACATCTAATCATTTCATACATCTAATCATTAGTAAGTGTGAACTCTTGAATAAACAAACAGCAATCCCTTGTCTCACGCTGTGCAGACCGACAGAATCTAATAAAGTCCAGTTTATTTTCCAGAGAGTGTACATTTGAGAGCATAAGTGATGGGAGAGCCGGTCTTGTGAGGTTAGCTTTTAGTCTAGCTCATATTCCTCCACGGTTTCCGTGTTTCCTTCCCCTCTCACAGAGCTTGCGTACAGGCAGCATCAGTGAGTGAAGCCGCGGTCTTAGGGTTTGGCTTTCAAAGACAAAGCTTCTCAGTGCTTATAGCTTCTCAGTAGTCACCGGCAAAGGGTGATAGTTACAAGGCACTAGCAATTTTAGACATGTTGCAGTGTGGTTTCCTGATGTTTAAACGTTTTATAAGGAAGACTATTTGAAAACGAGGAGATAAGACTAGATTTTAAACACAGCACATACAGCACACATGCCTTTTAATATATAGATGAAAATGTTGTAGTGCAAGACTATAAGTTCAAGAGATCTTGCTTTGTGGCCCCTGAGCTTTTAAAAGTTGGAAAGCCCTGGACTGCACTCTTAACAATATACGTGTTGAATCTGTCTTACAGTAAACAGGAACAAAAAGAGAGAGACCTTGAGACAGATGCTCTGATTGGCAAGGAAACAATGAGCCAGGGCTCGTTCTCCACTGAGGAGGTGTTGCCTAGCAGCAGTAATGTGGCACTCTGCTGTATGTGTGTTTGCTTGTGTCCGGTAAGAATGGATATTGGTCTGTAGGACTATTTAATGAGTATTGGCGGTATCCGGAGATGTATTATCCCTCTGAATCAGAATTTGGGATGCAAACAGCAATGCAAATATAAAATGCACCGGAGAAGAGCAGAAATAGCTCAGATTAAAGTCTCTATACTCACAAACCTATAAGTGTTTTTTAATGAGCACTTTCGTTTTCCTACTGCATTCCAATTCTATGTGTATTGATTCAGAGAGATGGTAGGCAGGGACATTGGTGATTCATTTTTTCTCCCTCAGTCTTTCTCTTACCAGGTTTAAACCCAGATTCAGTAATTAACAGCTAGTTGGGTCTCTAGTGGGAACTAGTAGTAACTAGTGGGTCTCTTGTCACCATTTTGCACAAAATCCACTTGCCCTTCAAGATGGTGTGGAAGGAAGTGATCCGGTGCACTTATTTGAAAGGTGGTTGCCCGATTACTTAAACCAGTGCACTTACACAAACAATTCTTCTCTAGTTGTCTAATAAAGACACTTTGGATAAATGCCTCAGTTAAATGCATAAATGGAACTGTGCGGTCACATCAGCAATTCAGCGAAATCTGTGTCCAAACAAAAGGTCAATAGTTAATAACATAGTGATGTATGATGCACAGGGGTGTGTTTCCCGAAAGCATCGTAAGCCAACTATGTTTTCAAGTTCTGTTGTTATAAGCATAGTTCAACGAGTCTGTGTTTCCCGAAAACATTGTTCTAACGAAAATTTGCAAACAGCATCGCAAACTTGTCTGGTTGGAATGACAGATCTCGGCCTGTCATGCTCTACTATGTAAGAACGAGCCTATGATTGAATCTGGAAATAAAGCAAAATAACTGAGAAAAATGAGATAGTGAAGCAGCGAGTTATGTTGTTGTACGGGAAACGCATCACTGATCAGGTAACCGATCCTACTCTACCTGCTCCTTGAAGTAGCATGTACCTGCAATACCGGAGTCTGCATTATCAGGACCGCAGTCCTAGGACCGCATTTTTAGGAGTGACAATGTCACATGCTGAATTAGGGGACCAATTAGAGGACCAGTGGCTGCATGTTTTTCTGGAAGATGGACAACAATCAGAATGTTATACTTAACGTTATTGTCACCTAGACTAGAGTGAGGAAACATGCTTGAATGAGAAAAGAAGGTCAAGAACGTGCATGGTGTTTAAAAGATGTCAAAAATGTTAAGCTCAGTAAGTCATGAATAAAGACTAAATTGCGGTGCTTGTGCTGATTGAGAGACAGAAAGCTGCTTCTCTCGGACAGAATCTGAGTGCGAATTCATCTTTCGTGGCTTATTGCGATTTAATAGTGAAATACACATACAATTATGTCAACAACTAAAAAAAACACATTGAGTATAACATTTAAGTAAACACAGTTGGCAATATCTTAAGTGAACATAACCAATTTGGTGAAACCCAGATGTTTCAGTATAAGATCCACGCATGAGCTCTTAAAGTGACCGCAGTCCGTTTAATTCAATTTAATTTTATGTTTATTTGTCATGTACCCTGAAAAAATGGCAATGGGGAGATTGTTGAATTTGCCTAATTGCATTTCGTATTTCCTACATGATTATTTTATGTTTCTCATCTAAACATATTTTAGTCTTGTGCCATTCATTTAATGTTGAAGGATGTTCAACCTTTTAAAATGAATCATGTTGAAATGAAATACATTAGTTGTGTTTTCTCTGGAAACTCCGCCCCCATGGGAACACGCAAAGGAAATTCAGTTAACCGCTCTGCTCGACACTCGCCCGTCCGCCATTTTCTCTCTCGCTTTGGAAGTGGAAGCTGCAAGTTATCGTGGTGGAAAGCTAAAGTCTGAAGGTAATTAACATCTTGAACTAAAATGGCACTGAGTAACAGTTGGTAGTCCTTTTGAACTTATTTTCACTGAGGGAACGTTTTTAATGCAAGTTACCTTACTGATTTGAGGGATAGGCAAAAGTTAGGCCTAGTCCAAATGTAGGTAACGTTAATGTTAAGTTAGTTAACGGTAATAGTATCCCGTTTAATATCATGACTTGCATTAACGTTTTTCAAATTGTGTACAGTCATTAAGACATATTTATTCGTATTTGTTCTGTGTATGACAACTAATTCGCATTAGGGATTGAGTGGCGCCAATGAATTTTGGGTGGAGGAGGGGATATATAAAGTTAACGTTACTTACAGAATGTTAAAATGGCGTCTGGCTGAACTGTAACGTTAACGTTATACCTTTTTAAATTTGATCACAAAGAACATAACGTTACTTGTTATTCTGCGTTTATTGCGAATTCTCTTTCAAAGAAAGTAATTTCACTCTGCAGCCTGCAACGAATGGGAAAATCCTGTCAGGGAGTGAGCTGCGCCGACGTGGGTGGGGGAGGGGATGTTGCAGAACTTAATGTCTAACGTTAATCGACTTAATTTCCCTGATTGGAGAATCCTGAAATCTCATAAAATGCTTGCCACACTCAAATTTTACTGACATATTTCAAATCCGCACCAGTCTTACATGGTCTTAACTGAAATAAAGTAAAATGTAAAAATAACTGACGCCTCTAGCTCCAGTTGCAGTGACATGCTTGGCTCTCTAATGCTAATGATCTTCACGTGCTATCGGAATTATCATTTAGTCTATTCAAGTAATGGCTCGACAGTGCAACCATTTCACTCGCATTTGCGACTAAAAATAGATGTGTGCGAAGTGTAAAATGTATTTTGGAGCACGAATAAAAAAGTCATTGTGGATCAGTTTTCTTAAATGTAATAAAGTCTTCAATAGGCTACAATAGGCTACCTTAAATGGTATAACAAACGATCATTTTAAGGCATCTTATATTTTGGGGATGAAAAAATATAAATCGCGATACTGCCTAATGTGATTATTAACCTGATTTCATTAACCCTTGTGCATTAATAAAAAAAAGTTACACAGGTTTATTATGGACAAAAATATCCATGTCCAAAAACCGTCATAAAAATAATTTAGATTTATATATTTTTTCCAATTTCACTGACATCATTTTTTAACCAGCATCAGCTCTAATCAAGTCAAGTCAAGTCAAGTGTATTTATATAGCGCTTTTCACAATATAAATTGCATCAAAGCAGCTTCACAATATCAATCAAATAACATAATGTTTGTTTCTTAGTGAAAAAACATCCACGTTTGGTAGGGCTGATCAATGGTATTAATGCTTGGCTAATTATTTTGAATATCCCCAACTGAACAAGCCAAAGGCAACATAATGACCAAACATTAATTCATGTTCAGAATTGTAACCCTTTAAATGCTTGTATGTTTACATAAAGCCACTGTTGTTGCTTTTTATGAAAAAAAAAGACAAATAGTAATTATTTTCTAATTAATAAATGCTAAAAAAAAAAAGGATTTTCAATTCAGAAATGTTGGCCCTCTGAAAAGTATAATCATGCAAATGTATATAGTTATATATACTAAATATATTAGTTTCACCTTTTAATTTGAATTACTGAAATACATGAACTTTTGCACAATATTCAAATTTTTCGAGTTTCACCTGTATATATATATATATATATATATATATATATATATATATAGAAACTTTATATTTATTTTAATATATAAAATAACGATTAATCGTGCAGCTGTAATTAAGACATTTGCTAAAATTTACAATTTAATAAATTGTAGCTTTTGTTGTTGAAGGGGTTTTCAACATATGGCATGCATGCTAAGGAGGGATAACCATTGGCCCGTGTTAATAGCTGAAGTGGTGTATGTATTTCATTTAAATAAAGTCCCTTGAAATGGACATATATTTTGAGGTAATCATTCCACAGTCACATAGCATGTTTTATTAAGTTAGGTGCAACAAATACTAATAAAGTGATAGTTTAACCTGCGCTAGAGCACAGATACTACAAACCATTCTGTGATTATCCCTCTGCTTGCCATAAGGTTGCCGACCACTGCACAATTGGATATGTTGGCTCGAAAATTGTAGGACTACCATCCACAATCCTAGAACTGAGGTCTAACAGTAATCAGTCATCTGTCTGTCTTGGTCTTGTCTGGTTCTCATTATATACAAGTTCACATGTTTCATGATATCTACATCATTAAATGATTGAAATTACATTTGTTATAATATTCCCAGAGCAGTGCCTGATGTTCTGTAGAATCTCATTTTGTCTGTGCATTCTCCAGGCTGGTGACGAAGCTGGGAATCTACGTTCTCAAATGCCATGACAGATCTGACTACATTGGGATTGTCCTTGAAGGCCAGGACATCTTACAAGGGTTGGATAACTTTGCATTAGCTACGGCAATGCTTTTTGGTCTAATGTATGCCTTAAATCTCAACTACCCACCTGAAATGAAAAGTACCTTTGAGTTACTACAGAAGATAGTCATGGAGCTGGAAGGCTGCACTCTATCCAAGAAAGCTCAAGTTCTCAGAAACAGACTCTATGAGTGAGCTGTTTCCATGGTATGGCAGGCGGACACAAGATTTCCTACCTCTTGGAATAAGGACCATTTCTTTTTTAGTTCACACACTCACAATGAACTTGCTTTATTCAAAAGTTAACTCTGTTTGATACGAGCAGGTTGACCACTGTTTTTTTTTTCTTTTGTGGTTGTTTTAACATGTGTATAGTTTTTTTGGTTAAAGCTATTGGTTAAAAGGACACTAACAAGCTTTTGGACTACTTAATACTCGTCATTACTGTTCACCTTTTCAGAGTATAGTGATATGAGTATAGTGATATGAGTAGTAGAGTGATATGAGAAGTAGAGTGATGTGAGAAGTAGAGTGATATGAGTAGTAGAGTGATATGAGAAGTAGAGTGATGTGAGAAGTAGAGTGATATGAATAGTAGAGTGATGAGTAGTAGAGTGATATGAGTAATAGAGTGATATGAGTATGATATCAGTAGTAGAGTGATATGAGTAGTAGAGTGGTATGAGTAGAAGAGTGATGTGAGAAGTAGAGTGATGTGAGAAGTAGAGTGATATGAGTAGAAGAGTGATGTGAGAAGTAGAGTGATATGAGTAGAAGAGTGATGTGAGAAGTAGAGTGATATGAGTAGAAGAGTGATGTGAGAAGTAGAGTGATATGAGTAGAAGAGTGATGTGAGAAGTAGAGTGATATGAGTAGTAGAGTGATATGAGTAGTAGAGTGATGTGAGTAGAAGAGTGATGTGAGTAGTAGAGTGATATGAGTAGTAGAGTGATGTGAGTAGAAGAGTGATGTGAGTAGTAGAGTGATATGAGTAGTAGAGTGATGTGAGTAGAAGAGTGATGTGAGTAGTAGAGTGATATGAGTAGTAGAGTGATGTGAGTAGAAGAGTGATGTGAGAAGTAGAGTGATATGAGTAGAAGAGTGATGTGAGAAGTAGAGTGATATGAGTAGTAGAGTGATATGAGTAGAAGAGTGATGTGAGTAGAAGAGTGATGTGAGTAGTAGAGTGATATGAGTAGTAGAGTGATGTGAGTATAAGAGTGATGTGAGAAGTAGAGTGATGTGAGAAGTAGAGTGATATGAGTAGATGAGTGATATGAAGAGTGATATGAGAAGTAGAGTGATTTGAGTAAAACTGATATGCTGTCATTGTTCATTGACATTTGTTCATGGAGTTTAAGCAATTTTTAACAAGCAGAGAAGGCTTACTACTTCAGCACTTACTGTGGAAAATTTGTTGTACTGTTAAAAAAAAAATCAATTTGTCTTATGCTGTTAAAAATCGAAAACAAAAATGTCAAGGGAAGCTTTGGACTACTTGATACTCATTACTGTTCTGTTGTTTTTTACTGTATCTGAATGGTCATTACTGTTCACCTTTTCCACAACATCTTATGACTGTGTCTTGTCTTTTACTTAAAATGAAATGAGTATAACTGATATGCTGTCATTGTTCATGGAATTTAAACTATTTTTAACACAGAAAAACTTGCTTCTGTAGAACTTATGAGACAATCATATTGTAACTTAAAGAAGACAACGATTTGATTCAAGAAATGTGTTTGCTTGTCCTACTGCTTATTAAACTGTACAGTAATTTAGTTAATGTACTTAGATAAAGCTGACTTTAATCACATTTAACTAATCAGGTTAGTTTAATTGAAACCACAGCATATATCAATGGAAAAACACTAAAATCATGTTTGTTTAACAAGCACAAATTATGTAGCTTTAACATATATAAATCATGTTTAACAAACAAATTATGTAGCTTTAACATATAAATCATGTTTATTTAACAAACAAATTATGTAGTTTTAACATATATAAATCATGTTTTTTAACAAACATAAATCATGTAGCATTAACATATATAAATCATGTTTATTTAACAAACATAAATTATCCAGCATTAGCATATATACATCATGTTTATTTAACAAACATAAATTATGTAGCATTAACATATATAAATCATGTTTATTTAACAAACATAAATTATGTAGCTTTAATATATATAAATCATGTTGCATAAACCTAACTTTATTACGTGCAACTGATGTACATATTTTTTTATGTTAATCCAACAGGTTTTTTTTTCAGTGTAACGTCAATTACAATTTGTACATGCTTAGGTTGAGGCTCAGGCATTCTACAGTAGAGCTATATAATTCAAAACAATACAGTTTAGAGGTGTAGCATATCTGGGTAAATCATGGTTCGTTCATCTGAACACAAATGCACATTCCTTTTTAAATCCAAAGCTTTTAGACTCTGTCACGAGTCAATCTAAATCTAAAATGGTGCCAACATGTCTGGAACTTAGATTCCCTTCTGACACCTTTTAAGGTCCGTAGAGCCTCACCAGGACAACCCAACATATTCTCTAACTCTGGGTCTGAGCTTCAAAGAGATCCTAATCAGTTCTCGAGGCCGAGGAAGACACACACACACACACACACACACACACACACACACACACACACACACACACACACACACACACACACACACACACACACACACACATACACATACATGAACCTTTCGTTAATTTCCTCATATAAAGACTTTATAGAGATATATTTGAGATGTTTTTATGTGTCTGCCTGTCCCAAGTCATATGGGAATATGTCTATGATTTTATCGTAGTATTAAATTAACTATAAGTGTGTGTAATTATGCATTAAGCTGTATCTTTACAAATTGTGATACTTTAAATAGTATTTTCTAGAGAACAGGAAGCTATTTTTCATGGCCAGAGAAATAATCTTCTTTGAGAACCTAGAGGATTGATTTAAATATTGTATGATCAGTTTGCTGGACGAACAGATTATTCGATAACTAATTAATTCCATTAGCTGAGTAATCAGTTGGTCTATTCTAGACAATTTATATATTAATAACTAATTATAATTCGTTGTGATTGATTATTTATAAATACAATTGATCTATTTTTGCCTATTTGTATGGACAATTGATCATAACCAGTTATCTTTAGTTGTCCATACAGATACCGTGACAATGTATTCCCTTTTTGGGCAATTTAAAATGTAATTGTGTCTCATAACTCGTATGATCAGTTAATATTTGTGAATTATTAATTATTGATTATACATTCCCCTCATTTGAGCTAGAGATATTCATTACAGAGGGAAACAAATAATATAGGCCTATATATGCTAAACTAACTTGTTATGTTAAAAATATGTTAGCTTTGTATATTAAATAATAGAATGTGTAGTATGTGTGCAGTACATGTGTGTTTTTAAGTGAATATTGGATAAAAAAGTATATACTTAAATATAACTCAAATATTAGGCTATATCCTTAATGTTAATCAATTAACAAATGACTAAATTGCTCACTGCTCTTATAATAACTTTTGTAATTACTACAGTGAAGACTATGCATTGATTCTTTTTCTGAATTATTTTTACTACATGAACTGAATTTACTTGTGTTGGTCTACACTGAATTCTTACTGTTTTGACAATGTTTTTTTTTCTTTCAGGGTCTCTGGTGATTATTACTGTTATGATGTGCTTTTGTGTCCTGTCGTGTTTGGTGGTTCCCTGTCTTATCATTTGGTTGTCCCAGGTGTTTCTTGTTGGTTCCGCCCCCTCGTTATCTTGTGAACTCGTTTGTCCCTTATTATTTAAGCCCTGTGTTTCTGACCTGTCTTTGGGAGTTCTTGTCTATGTTACAAGTTAGTGTCGGTTGTTCCTGTCCATGTCCATGTTCGAGTTCGAGTTCGAGTTCGAGTTCGAGTTCGAGTTCGAGTTCGAGTTCGAGTTCGAGTTCGAGTTCGAGTTCGAGTTCGAGTTCGAGTTCGAGTTCGAGTTCCTGACCCTGTATCGTGTATCGTGTATCCTGTTTCCTGAGTTTGATTAAAAGTGTGCTGCATTTGGATCTAGCTTCTCTAGCTTCTTTCCTGCTTCAACCACGCCATTCGTGACAATTACAGGATCACACAAACTAATCCGAAGAGCACCTTTTTCTCTTCGTTAGATGAATGCACATCTAGTTGTACTGAGCAAGTGGTGGAGCGTATGGAGATGAGATGAAGATCCTCCTAGACCAGCTTGATCATCAGGTAATTATTTTGCATGTGACTATATCTCTCTGGTTAAAGGCTGAATGCGCCATCTCTTAGTCAAAGTAATTCCCATGCTTCTCTTTGGATATAACTTGTTCCATATATGTTTTTCTGTCTTTCAGACACAGAAACTCCAATGTGCTTGCTCAAAGAAAGGCTACAGCTCTTAAAGGAACACGGCGACTTTTTGAAACTTTAGCTTATTTAGCTTATCCCCGTATCCCCCAGAGTTAGATAAGTCCATACCCTTTTCATCTCCGTGCGTGCTGTAACTCTGTCTGATGCTGTTAAGGGTAGATCCGTCGTGAGCAGATGTAAGCACCCAGGAGAAGTTGGATGAGTTTGAACAGATGGGATCTTTTTATTTTCCCCAGTTAAGGCCAATGAAAGGCAATAAAAATTTGACAAAAAAAAAACTATTTAGTAAACAAAGTAAATTGACATGAGAGCCAAAAAAAAAAAAAAAAAAAAAAAGCAGTCAAACTTTTACAGCTGTTTAGAAATTGACCTTTACACAAGTCGACATAGAGCATCGACAGACTTGTGTCCTCTCACCCCACGCTCTGGAATTGGCACATACCAACACAAGATTACAATACAGGGGTGGCTCAGATGAAAAGGCCATTAATGCTTAAAATCAGCCAAAATGCCAACTCTATAAAACTAGATAATTACAGAATATTATTTTATAGATCCAAAAACTAAATAATATTTGGTAACACTTTACTTGAAGGGGTGTACAAAAAACTGACATGACACCTTCATAACCATGACATGACATATGTCATGAATATGAAGTAGGGTTTATGCATGTTTATGACAACTGTCATTAAGTGTCATTCGCTCAATTATGACATTTTGAATGCAAATATGACATTGTTTAAGATGTCTTTGTTATGACATCTTGACATAAACCATAACATCATAACCTGTCAGTGTCTTTGTCATGACGTAGGTTTTGACATTGGCTGTCATCAGTCCATTATAACTGTCATGAATATTTTTCTTGACCTCAACTACAGTGGTACAAATTGAACTTGTCATTAAACAGTTATAATGGCTTCATGACAATGTAAAAACCAACCACCTGACAGTTTAAACTAATGTTAATCAATAAAACCCGGAAGTCATAGCGTCATTTAAACCCCACCATTACGGCAAATATTCCTTTACACAAACAAAACCGGAGACGCCAGTAAGACACAAAGATGGTATGTCAAAGCTATGTTCCACTTAAACTAAATAAACAGATAAAAAATGAACGAAGACATGTTGCGTGGTTATTGTAAATGGTTATGAATGTGAAGTAAATGGCATTTGTTTTGTTTTCAACCGCAAGAAATGTATTTATAGTAGTAGCTATAGCATATAAATCACTTTAGTATTAGATGTTATGGTGTACACACGAAAGCTACGGGATAACTATGGGGTTTTGTGGTGAAAGGCTAGGTTAACGGCTGATTTGAAACAGTATGAAGATTTACAGAATACATTGACACGCTAGGCAAACAAATACAGGCCACATTTGCAGTCAGTCTTGTACACTAGAATAGGTAGCGCATCGCTGCTGTGACGGTAGCTATGCGCCCCTTCACAGACGCACCCACCGCTAGCCTAGCTTAGCACAAAGACTGGAAGTAAATGGCTCCAGCTAGCATACTGCTCCCAATAAGTGACAAAATAACACCAACATTTTCCTATTCATATGTTGTGATTTGTATAGTCACAGTGTGTACCAATAACAAGGTCACATGAGACACAGCCATCTTCTAACCATATACTGGAAACTATATTCTCAGAAGGCGGAGTGATTAGCGCAACACTCTGAGCGAACTCTCTGCTCCTCACCGCGGGGCTTTTCAGCTGCTGCGAGCAAATCACTCCGCCCAAGTAGCAGTGCTTCGCCTTCTGAGAATATAGTTCCCAGTATGTTTATGGTTAGAAGATGGTTGTGTCTCATCTGACCTTGTTATTTGTACAACACACTGTGACTATACAAATCACAACATATAAATAGGAAAATCTCTGTGTTATTTTGTCACTTATTGGGAGCAGTATGCTAGCTGGAGCCATTTACTTCCAGTCTTTGTGCTAAGCTAGGCTAGTGGCGTGTGTGCGTCAGAGTTACGGCATGGAGATGAGAAGGGTGTGTGTGGACTTATCTAACTCTGGGGGATACGGGGAATAAGCTAAAGTCCCCAAAAGTCAGCGTGTTCCTTTAAAGTTCTGCCTTTGTTTATGAGGGAAAAGTATACACTCACACATGATATATTTCACCTATTCACCAGATGCTATTAGGAGATTGGAGATTGGAGATGAATAGGAGATGAATTTGAACAAGCTTAAAAACATGACCACCTTTACTTTTCAAAGTGAAGTTACATGAGCACATCTTTAGAAACACTATGTTGTCTAACGTAATTCAATAAAAATAAAAAAAGACCCTAATTTTATGCTGATTTATTTTCTACTGCAGGACACCAGGAGCCAGTAGACATTCAAGGGAGAAGATAAGGATCTTAACAATCGTTGAAGATTATGTTGCCTATAAGGTTTATTTGTTTATTCCAGTTTGTACTCTAATTTTGTGCATAGTCTTTTGTTTTATTTATTAAATCTTGTAGAGTGGAATAGAACTTCATCACCTTCTAATATGTGTACCTAATGCAGATAGAAAATTTAATGTTTTGCAGCATTGTCAATAAATAAATTCTGTAATGATAGCAATGTCTTTTGTATTGTGTTGTATTTACAGTATGGTTTACTCCCTGCATTTGGATTCTTAATGTGAATGCTATACATGTATCTGGGTGAGATATTTGAAGAAGCTGAATCAACTTAAAAAAGTAAAGCAACCAGCTGCAAAGCTTTTTTGAGTTTACTGAACTTCAGGACCTCTGTGGTTATGCTTACTCGTTTCTTTGAGTTGGACTGGTAGTTGGATGAACTTACTGAGGAAGGTATAAGTAACTTAATCACATAAGTTTAGTGACCTTTAAAAAATGATTTGGCACAACTTCGACCACTGAAGTTGACTAAACTAAAAAATGCTTTGCAGCTGGTTTCTTTATTTTTTTAAGTTTACTCAACTTTTTATTTTTTGCAGTGTAATTGGTGAGGCACTAATTCACCTCTCAGGGCACATTAATGTTTAGCGATTCTGTGATGGTACCAAATATTTGTTAAAATTTAGTTAATTTGTGTTTGAGGATAGCCGTCTTTTTTTCTTTGATAATTTGACCTATTAATAGCTGTTGCCATTGTGTAATACTGATTCCCTTTCAAGGGAACTCGAGCTTGATGCGGTGGGAACACCCTGCGTGATTGCGTCATGAAGCACGTGTATAATCAGTCCAATGGAAAGACGAGACCTCATAGGCGGGTGACATCATCGACCAGGAAGCTATAAAGCACCCCTGAAAACAGACCGCGACAGCTTCTCTGCCTTCAGCAAGCGATCTGTGTATTCTGTCCTTGTCATATTTATTGTTGTCTGTCAAGTTGCAATATATTTATATTATGGCAAAAGAGAGCAAGCAAGCGTTGTGTTGTTCCCTGCCCACTGGGACACGCACATCAGCTTTGTGTTGCTTGTTTGGGAGTGGAGCATGCCAACAGTCAGTTCTCGAGGGAGCTGACTGTGAGCATTGCGAGAAGCTGTCCGTCAGGACACTCCGCTCCCGCCGGGCGTTCTTCGAGGAGGACGGTTCGGTTCACGTTCCCCGAGGTGCGGCGACTCGCATCGTGTGGGTTCGCAAATGGATTTGACAGGGGCGGTTGGGACAGGTCACAGGCCCCACCCTATCTCAGCTTTCACCTGCCAGATCTAGTGTCTGCGATGTACCCACGTTACCCACCAGCCATCTTAAATAATAAATAAATATTATTAAGCTGCGCTGGTGGGTAAAGTATATAAGGACATGGATGAATGTGAGGATGTCAGCACTGATGCTATTTGAGAATTGCGTCATGCAACAGATAAACTATACCGGGGAGGGACGGTTTCGAGAAATCGTTTCTCCTCAGTGTCCTCTGGGGGGCGACTCTTTGAGGAGGGTGGCAGCGATGCCAGTTCGGCCTTCACTCCGTGGCCACCAGCAGGAAAACAACCAAACTGGCAGCGCTGCGAAAAAATGGCAGTCGACGAGGAGGCTGAGATACAGAGTTTTCCTGTTTTTATTAGTTTTTTTCTCTTTTTCTTAACAAAACACTAACGATACCAATTCCTTGGAACTGGAAAATCGTTCCAAGCGTGCTGCTAGGAGTTTAGTAGGCCGAGACTGCTCCCGCCCAAAAATCGTGCTGCGAGGAGTTTAGTAGGCCGAGACTGCTCCCGCCCAGCAGTCTCAGGAACATTAGATCGGTGAGGAAGAAACCTCTGAAATACCGCTGAATGGTTTAATTCTTTGTTTTTCTGAAAGCGGAGCGTTTTTATCTTTATTTTTCTATCAGAAAAACATATATATATTTATATATATACTGGCGGAAGCAGTCTCGGCCTACTAAACTCCTGCAGCACAGAGTTCAGCAAAACAGAGCGTCGCCATCTGGGCTCCGCCACAATCGAGGGGGATCTGGGTGGCGGTCGCAGTCTAGCCAGTTAGAGATTTGCAAGATCTGAGGACTGTTTTATCTCTAAAATAGCTTGGACAAAGAAGAAGCCCTGACGCCGAGACTGTTAGGCTTCTAAGGGTGGTCCCCTCCGGGGTAGGGACGGTTTTAAGAAATCGTTTCTTCTCGCCGCGCTCTGGGGTGCGACTCTCTGAGGAGGGTGGCAGCGCTGCCAGTTCGGTTTTCCTGCCGGTTCGCCGTTTCAGGACACCGAGGTATCAGCGTCCCCAAACGATCCTCCGAGGAGGGTCGTAGAGCAGTCAAGTCAAGTATATTTATATAGCGCTTTTCACAATATAGATTGTATCAAACCAGCTTCACAGTATCAATCAAAATACCATAACAGTGTTTGTTTCTTGGTGGAAAAAACATCCACGTTTGGTAGGACTGATCAATGGTATTAATGATTGGTTAATTAATTTGAATATCCCCAACTGAGTAAGCCAAAAGCAACAGTGGCAAGGAACTGAAAAACTCCATCAAGTGACCTACTGGTGTCCTAAAACTCCATCGGGTGACCTAATGGGGGAAAAAAACTTTGGGAGAACCCAGGCTTAGTTGGGGGACAGTTCTCCTCTGGCGTTTATGAACTAGAGGCCGGATTTACAGTAACTGTAAGATAAAAATATATATGAATGCCTGGCTGAAGAGATGCGTCTTTAGTCTAGTTTTAAACTGGGAGAGCGAGTCTGAGCAACGAGCAATATCAGGAAGGCTATTCCAGAGCTTTGGAGCTAAATGCAAAAATGCTCTCCCTCCTTTTGTGGATCTGGATATCCTAGGTATGACCAGAAGCCTCGAATTTAGTGATCTTAAAGAGCGCGATGGATTATAGGGCAATAGAAGATCCATTAAATAGACTGGAGCTAAACCATTTAGGGCTTTATAAGTCAGTAGCAATACCTTAGAATTAATACAGAACTTTATAGGTAACCAAAGTAGTGATGATAAAAGCGGTGTTATATGATCATATTTTCTTGATCTAGTAAGAACTCTAGCGGCTGAATTTTGGACTAACTATAGCTTGTTTATTGAGGATGCAGGACAACAAGCATTAACTAACTTTTCTGCATCAGAAACTGTTATCATATTACGTAGCTTAGCAATGTTTCTAAGGTGGAAAAAGGCTGTTTTTTGTAACATATGAAATATGATTTTCAAAAGACAGGTTGCAGTCTAGTATAACACCCAGGTCTTTTACTGTAGAGGATAACAGGGCATCCTACTATGTTAAAGTTGTGTTGTGAGAGGTTTTGTGGACGGTTTTTAGAACCGATAAGTAGTACCTCTGTCTTGTCTGGATTTAATAAAAGAAAATTAGGCGTCATCCAATCTTTTATATCCTTAACACAATCTGTCAATTTGGATAACTTAGCGTATTCATCTGGCCGTGATGAAATATATATTTGAGTGTCATCAGCATAACAATGGAAACTAATTCCATGTTTCCTTATAATATTACCAAGTGGCAGCATATATATTGGGAATAATAGAGGGCCTAACACAGATCCCTGCGGCACTCCATAGTTTGCCGAAGTTATGATCGTTTTTTCTCCATTTAAATAGACAAAATGGTAGCAGTCAGATAAGTATGATCTGAACCAGCTTAATGCTTGTCCTTGAACACCAGTATAATTTTGTAGTCGATCTAAGAGTATTGTGTGATCTATAGTATCGAATGCAGCACTAAGATCAAGTAAAACTAGTATTGAGATACAGCTCTGGTTTGAAGCTAAAAGTAAATCATTTGTGATTGTCAGTCAGTTCGATTTCCCTGCTGGTTCGCCGTTTCAGGGCGCCGAGGTGCCTGCTTTTTCCAACGATCCTCCGAGGAGGGTCGTAGGATCTTAGCTAGTTAGAGGAAGGTAAGATCTGAGAACTGTCGTTATCTCTAATAAAACATAGACAAGAAGTCCTGACGCTGAGGCTATCAGGCTTCTGAAGGTTCCTCCGGGGCAGGGACGGTTTTGAGGGTCGTAGAACGGTCAGTTCGGTTGTTCCCTGCCGCTTTGCCGCTTCAGGGCACCGAAGAGACTGTTCAACCAAATCCAGTGGCCAGTCTCGAGAGACTGGATCCTCTAGTAGAATTTCTGGCACCGTGGAAACTACTGCCACATATTTCTCAGTGAGTCCTGAACACTATAGAAAAGGGTTTCAGAATTCAGTTGGGTTCTCGTCCGCCCTCCTCACAGTGGTGGACCCAGAGCAGGCTCTGGTTATGGAGCAGGAAGTACTGACACTTCTGCCAAAAGGAGCTATAGAAGGGGTTCCTCCTCCCACCAGACAGTCTGGGTTTTACAGCCTTTACTTCATTGCAACCGAAAAAGGATGAGGGGTTGCGTCCTATTCTAGACCTGCATCAATTAAACAGCAGGTTTCAGAATCTCAAGTTCAAAGAATGCTCACGCTAAATATGGTTGTTACAGATTCAGTCCGAGGACTGGTTTGTCACAATAGACTTGAAGGACGCTTACTTATCTACCGATCCTCACCACAGGAGGTTCCTGAGGTTTGCTTTTTGGGGGCGAAGCATACCAGTATCGGGTTCTTCCATTCGGCCTAGGTTTATCACCCCGCACTTTACAAAATACGTGGATGCATCTCTGGCTCCTCTGAGACTCCAGGGCATTCCCGTATTATACTATATCAACGAATGGTTGATCCTAGCTCAGTCTGAGCAGATGGCAGTTCGAAATCGAGATGTCGTTCTGTCTCATATAAAGATGTTGGGGTTGGAAGAAGAGTGTGCTCCTCCCAGCTCAGAGGACTCTTCAGCACTTATTTCTGCGATTCTCAAAGCCGTAAATGGGGTAAAACTAGGCCAGCCACTCACTGTGAAACAGTTTCAGACTTTTGGGTCTCATGGCAGCCGCGTCCAATATAATTACTTTTGGCCTTCTGTACATGAGACCCCTGGAGTGGTGGCTCAGGACCAAGGGGTTTTTCTCTGAGGGGAAATCTGTTTATCGCATGATCAAGGTCACGCGGCTATGCCTACGTGCCTCGGTCATGTGGAAGAATCTTGGTTCCTCGCCCAGGTTCAGTGTTGGGGGCTTCTTGTCGACACATAATGCTATCGACGGATGCTTCCCTCACAAGTCGGCGGTGATCATGAGTGGTCGCTCGGCGAAGGGTGTTTGGCAGGACCATCAACCTTTTGGCACATAATTGGCTAAAAGTGATGACGGTATTCCTGAGAATCTCAATACTTCCTGCCAGACCCGAGAGGTCACCATGTGCTTGTCCTTCCGGACAACACACTGATGGTCTTGTATATCAGAGCAGATATCCTGTTGAGGCAGGGGCTGAGGCCCGGGGAATGGAGACTTCACCCCGAGATGGTGGAGCTTCTTTGGGAGAACTTCGGTCAAACTCAAGTTGACCTTTCGCATCGTTTATACAACGCATTGCCCTATGTGGTTGTCCCTCACGCACACAGCTCCGCTTGGATTGGATGTGATGTATTAGGTTTGGTTGACGCTACACCTGTACGCATTTCCCGATATCTTTGCTAGGAGTTCTGGAGAGGGTTCGCAGGGTAGGGGCTCGTCTAGTGTGTTTATATTTTTACATTTTATCTCCTTTTATCACCTAATTTTAACTTCAGCAAATCAGCACAGTGCTCATACGCTTGGATTACTACAAAAAAGCAGAATTCTTTTATCCGACCAGCCTCCCACTGAAAGCTTACATTCTGGGGAAAGGAAAATACAACTGCCTACATTCAAATAGATAAGAGAAAATGCCTCTTCTGGAATCTACATGCTGCATTAACTGCCAGAGACTTTTACAAAGGATTGCAGTTCTTCAGGGAGCGAGACCCAAAGGCACTCGAGACATCAGATTGTCATGAGCATCACATATTGCCGCAGTAGCATCCTCTACCCCAGATACTGCTCTGACAAGGATTACAAATACTGGTCTCCTACCACCGCCTATACATCTTGAGAACAGATTTGAAGTATTAAAGGGCACCTATTATGGCCCTTTTTACAAGATGTAATATTGGTCTTGGGTGTCCCCAGAATGTATTTGTGAAGTTTCAGCACAAAATACCCTCCAGTTAATTTATTATAACCATTTGAATTTGTCATTTTTGGGGCCTGTTTTGAAACAAGCTGTTTTGAGGCAGACGACCTTAAATGCAAATGAGCTGCTAATCCCCACCCTGTCGCTGGATGTGGGCGTAACTTGCATAACTATGGCAATTAACAGTCGGTAGAACCATAATGGCCGAGAGTGATAGACCCGCAATTGTGTATGGCATTCGGCCATACATGTTTGAACCAGAGTCCGAACCAGATGACGAAGAGACTCGGGCTGAAGAAACACGATCGAGAATGGACCAGGATGTCTCGGAATGGTTATTTGATACATTTATGAACTCATTGCGTTGTCATCGCTGTGCAACACACACACAGACACACACAAACTGTGATAACGTTGATGCAAATGTTTGAAAACACAAACACAATACCGACAATAACGTTTGCTACCTACCAATAAAATTACATTAATGCGAGAGACCTGTTTGGTCATGTTTACCTCACTTCTTGAACAGGTGTTTATGTGGCAAGGGTTAGGGTGCGTTTTCAGTGGCTCTGATGTCGGAAGAAAGTGCAAACAGCTATGCGAAGTATTACAGCCCACAACAAAACACTTATTTTTCTTAGGAGGCATTTTCTAGAAGGTAGCACAAATGTTCAGAACAGCGGTCCGGCTGTCGTTGAAACAACAATGGAGGACCAGATCACCGAGGGAGGGGTCTGCCTCAACCACACTGTCAATCAAACCCCTTTCCTATGTTCTACGTAACAAAAAGCTGAATCTTAGAACAGCTCATTCTGAGAGAGTGCATATGAATTATTGAGATTGTAAAAAAAAAACACTGGTTGGATTTTTATCATTCTAGGGTGGTTTTGCTCACACACTGCCAACACACATTTATGTTCAAACAGCATGTAAAAGTGAATTTTGCATAATAGGTGTCCTTTAATGAATGAGGAATCCCCAAACGTGATGAATGTGAACACAGACTGAGTCAGCCAGTAGCTAACACTGATGCTAACTGCCGCTCAAGGTCGAGCAGACAGCGGCACTCAGCTCAGAGCGCAGCCGAGCACAGGAATCTGATTGTGGGTGACTCCATAATCAGAAATATTAGCATCAGACATACAACTACGTGCTGCCTTCCACAAGCAACAACTTCTGATGTAAACAGAGAACTTCAGAACATTCTGATGAAACATAAGACTGCAAATCGACTCATCATTCATGTGGGGAAGAATGATATTCATAAAGAGCGGTCAGAACTCATTAAGGATTTCAATGAACTTTTTGAAACACTTAAAAGATTGAAAGTTCAAACATTCATCAGTGGACCACTTCCAGCAAGACGAACAAATAGGTTTTCACGGTTGCTTGGGCTTAATACATGGCTTCAAAAAATCTGCAATATAAAAGTAGTGAACTTCATTGACAACTTCAATCTTTTCTGGAGACAGAGGCAACTGTTTTATCAGGATGGGAACCACCCAAACAAACTTGGTTCAAGAGTGCTAAAGGACAATATCTACTTCTCCCTCAATTATCCTTCTGCAGTGTGTGCAAATCCACTCAACCTGAATGGCACACACACACTTGGACACAGTATAAATGACCACAGGACTTCACTTCAGTACCTGAATGGACATGTGGTTGACATATCACACAAGGACAATGATAACACCATGCAGCCACAACAACTTCTGCTTAAGGACACAATCTCAGCTGAGCCCTGCCTAAAGAGCTCACCACAGATAGACCGGGAAATATTAGAACTGCTCCAAGATTCAGCTCCCAAGGATGACTTTCTGGAAAACAGCCAGGAAAACCAGGACAGCATACTACAGCCTCCGATAACACCAGAGCAAAGGGGCCCAGACACGTTATCCCTCTCTCCAGCATCTCCACTTCTGTGCTTCTCAGAGAAAATGGAAGAACTGGTGTATGCTGGAACCAAACTATCCTACTCTTTTGCTGCAAGCCCCCAGATGTCAACCAAAAATCAGCTCTCAGTGATATGTATTGGGTCCCCGCTATAACAGTAACTTTTTCAAATGTTTACAGAACAAGCGGGAACCCAGTGTGCCTTAATCTTTCTCTATTGCTGTTCAATTAAATGATAGAAAGTCTAAGGCCTTCAAAAGCCGTACAGCAAACCCATCTAATCTGGTGCCTATTACACGCCAAACTAAGATTGCTGTGGGGACAAAAAGTATGACTGTTAAATTAGCACTTTTAAACATCCCCTCACTTAAAAATAAATCGCTTCTAGTCAACGACTTAATAACCACATACAACCTGGATTTTATGTTTCTAAATGAAACTTGGCTAGAAGACAGCTGCAGTGCAACAGTCCTCCATGAAACATCCCCTCCTAACTTCACTTTTATGAGTGTCTGCAGACTGGGTAAGAGAGGCGGGGGCTTAGCTTATCTTTTTAAAGATGTCTATCAATGTTCGTAGATATCATTTGGGAATCACCCGTCTTTCGAATATCTGGGTATTGTGTTTTCAACAATTTCCTCAGAGTTTGACTGTTTTGCCATTGCTGGAGATTTTAACATTCACATAGATAATGCAGAAACCAATATAGCAAAATAAATCAAAACTCTTTTAAAAACTTTTGATCTGACTCAACATGTACAAGGACCCACACACAATGGTGGACACACTCTAGATTTACTAATCAGTAAGGGTCTAAACATTTCATCAATTGTTATTAAGGATGTAGTCCGATCATTTCTGTATTTTCTTTGATATATTGATCTCTCTTGTCATTGAAGCTAGATCTGTGTCTATCAAAAAGAGATGCTTAAATGAGAACACTTAGTGTGCTATTTATGAAGACTATATCTTTAACACCAAGCATATCGGCTGACTGTTGATTTTCTCCTTGATTCTTTTAACTCAAAAGTTAAAAGTGTAATTGATGGTATTGCTCCTGTGAAAGTCAGGAAGAAAAGTGGTAGACAAAAAGCACCTTGGAGAAACTCAACAGCAGTGCAAAATATGAAAAGACAATGCAGAAAAGCAGAACGCATGTGGCGGAAGACAAAACTTCTTGTCCATTATAACATCTACAAAAACAGCATCCATGCTTTTAATATGGAACTAGGCAAAGCTAGAAAGACTTTCTTCTCGAATATTATAAACAGCAACTTAAACAACACACACACTCATTTTGCTACTGTAGAGAGACTGACAACCCCCTCCCCCCAAGCCAGATTCCCAGTGAAATGCTCTTAGACAGCAAGTGCAGTGAGTTTGCTTCTTTCTTCTCTGAGAAATTCAATAATATCAGAGAGGTGATCAGCACTTCCTCGAGTTGCACTGGGGTCAGACAGATCAGTCCACAACCTGATAAGGTAGTTACTATGTCTGTTTTCGAAAAAAATTGATAGCAAAATTTTGGAAGAAACCATACAGCACCTTAAAACATCAACCTGCGCCCTTGACACACTTCCCACATCTTTTTTCAAAAGTGTTTTAAACTGTTTATAAGCAGATCATCTAGAGGTGGTAAATGCAAAAAAGATTATTAGTAGCCCCGTTTTGGCCGGCCCGAGTGTGTTTCTCGGACCTTCTGTCCCTTCTAGACGGCTCTCCCATGGAGATTCCGATCAGGAGGGACTCGCCGTCCCAATCAGGGGATACAATATTTCACCCTCATCTGGAGTTATGGATACTGTGGGCTCGGCCTCTGAGGGCGACCAGCTCATAGATTCAGGTCTCTCGACCGAGGTCGTGGAGACCATACTCCAGTCTAGAGCTCCCTCTACGAGAAGACTAAATATGCATTGAAATGAAAACTGTTCTCTGCCTGTTGCGGAGAACACCTTCTGAATCTTGTTTTCTGTCCTGTTGGTATAGTACTTGATTTCTGTATGAATGTTTCTTTGCTGGGAAATCTCTGAGGAGAGATCCTTAATTTCGTCTTCTCCGTGGTACATGAGGCTGAGGCCTGCACGTACTTGGATTTGCACCTGGCATGGTGATAGTATTTCTTCACCCCAGGTCAGGTTGTATTCCTAGGTCCCTACTAAATTTGTGGGTCATTTGTGTTGCAGGCCTTCTGTCCTCCACCTTTAATACCCCAGATCAGGAAAAAACTTAATCTGTTATTCCCTGTCTGGCCTTTGGATGCTTATGTCCACAGAGCTCTCTGTGGCGTATATCAGAGCAATTATTTGTCTGCTTCGGGTCACCTAAGATAGGTTGCCCTGCATCTAAACAGATGATAGTTGAGGCTTGATCTTTTCTTTTGATCTCACTTGCTTATGAAGCGGCCGGGAGTTTCATTCTATGACATTTGTGATGCGGCAGGCTGGTCCTCACCGCATACATTTGTTAGATTTTATAACTTGGACCTAGGCTCCACTCCAGGGTCTAGGGTGCTTGTTTCCTAGTGTGCGCATGGTCTTCATACAGAACAGGCATTTGTCATATGGCGTCGTGGGTATAGGGTTCCCACAGCATCTCGACGCAGCTTGAGTTCCCTTGAAAGGGAACGTCTCAGGTTATGTATGTAACCCTGGTTCCCTGAGAGGGAACGAGACACTGCGTCTACTTGCCATACTCCCTGCATGCCTGTGATCGACTTGCTTTGGCTTTTCAGAAGCTGTCGCGGTCTGTTTTCAGGGGTGCTTTATAGCTTCCTGGTCGATGACGTCACCCGCCTATGACGTCTCGTCTTTCCATTGGACTGATTATACACGTGCTTCACGACGCAATCACGCAGGGCGTTCCCACCGCGTCTTGACGCAGCATCTCGTTCCCTCTCAGGGAACCAGGGTTACATACGTAGCCTGAGATGTTTTATTTTTTATTTTTTTATTTTTTATTTTTCCAATTGATAATTGATCAAAATTAAAAACAATTACAATGCATTTAATTGGAAACTTAACGTAGCTGAAGTGATCAAGAGTTGCTAAATATTCTTGAAAGCACAATATAACCATAATATATTAGCTTCTTGCTGTAAAACGAATTGTTAGAATACCGGTATTAATTTAACAAAACTATAATATGACTGGCAAGCTTGTGTTGACTTAATGATTAGTAATTCTAGCCAGCACAATAAACTGTAGCACGTTCGGTTTGAAAGCTTGTTCATTAGGCAATAGTATGACAATATTTAAACAAAAGAAGTTTGTCAAGTAGGTTTAGGCCTAATTTATGTCTATTTCATTTTATGACGTGAACTTATAATATTTAATTTGACCAATTGGGCTCTCTCTTTTTTAAGAAACACATAACAATCAAGGAAGGAAGATCCTTTCCTGAACTAAGGAAATGCACCAAATGCTGCAAGGACTTGCACTGCACTTCTGATTTGTTTCACCCAACAAAGTTGAGTAAACTGAAATCCGATTTGGAAAGCCATTTCAAATGTGCAGTTCTCCATGAAGCTAACATTTGCAAACATTCTTTTTGGAAATGCAAATTGAGTTATATATGTAATATGTATAATATGCATGAAAAGCAGCCAACATTGATTAATTCAAAAAACATTGAATTAATCAATGTTATGATTCATTCAGTTTGAGCAATGAATCCAAACAACTGCATTTATATTTTGTTTTTGTCAACCAGATTATTTATTCAGATTCTGGGTATTCATAATTTACACTGATGATCATCATAATAATACAACAGTGTATATTATTCACAGATGTGGATTAGATTGCGACCAAAGTGGCTTTGAAATAAGCTCTAAAGGTGGGAAGTGGAATATTTTCCATTGTTTGCTTTCAAAATCAATCTTAGCCTTTCCATTCTGAAAATTCTAGCTTTAATGTCAGTTGTTCCTTCAGTAACAGCTACCACACAATAAACGTAAAAAATCCTATTACCACAAAATAATTGTAATAATTGTGCCCATAGGCATACTCAACGGGAAGAGTTCAAAGTGGTTTCCACAGAAGTCCTCTTGCCAGGTGCTTGTCTACCTTGACAGTGAAGAACAACAGGACACCCTTTTTGTTTTTCTGAAGTCAGTACTGCATAGAACACCAACACAACTGAGCTTCACAGAAGTGCAGTTTATCTGTGTTGTTCTATTTCCAGAGGTATATGCATAACAATATAATGTATGTGTTTGTGTTTCTGGTCACCATGGGAGGAAGCAGACACAGGACACAAGTGCCTGTGAGGACACAAGTGCATCGCAACAGAACGTTCCACCCGGGGAACCCCAGTGTACCCATTGGCCGTGGCCTCATCAAGGGGAGGAAAATAGGAGAAGGTCGCCGAGCGATCATGGGAAGACAGTGGTGTCTTCCAGGACCTTGTGATCTCCTCATGCAAAAAGAAAGGTATTGGAGGCGGACGCTGATGGGAAGCAGCGCCCGCAACTCCCAAAAAATAATCGTCCAGCCGTGAGCGCTCGGGACAGGGAGGAGGATTCCACTATCCCAATGTAAGCGGCTGCCCGAGAGAGCATGGCTGTCAGTTCGGGATCTGACTCGGACAATGCTGGCACACCAGACGGCGGCGGCACAGCTGAATCATCATCTCCCGATGACTCGATGGCACACCTTGTGATGCTGCGATGGACATGGAATCATCATCTGGAGGACCAAAAGAAACGCGCGGGATCTTCTTGTGAGATTCAATCGGTGCACTCGTGGGTTGCGGCACGCAAGAGGGGGGTGTGGGACGAGTAATTTTCGTCTGCGCTTTGTTCCACACTGTCACCCTCAGGTCACCCTGGCCACCAGCCGAAGTTCCACCTCTCGAGAAGGGTTTAGATCGGGGTGTGGATGAGGGGACTCTTGCTCTAGTGAGTTCATGGAGTCTTGACTGCAGTGTCGCGATGGTCAGGTCAGGTCCCCGACCTAGGGTGAAGAAATACTATCACCATGCCAGGTGCAAATCCAAGTACGTTCAGGCCTCAGCCTCAATGAGAACATGAACTATCCACAAAAGCTGCTTTAGCATGATCAATGCCCAAACATGCAAAGCAGCTATTGTGCCCATTAGACGGTGAAATCACCCGACTGCAACCAGAAGTGCACGGACGAGACATCTTTCACAGTTCTTTCGTAAAGATGTATTGCGCATACAACTCTAAAAAGAGAGGAATAAACCCCACAG
The DNA here is from genome assembly GCA_030578275.1 of Meda fulgida. NCBI lineage: Eukaryota > Metazoa > Chordata > Actinopteri > Cypriniformes > Leuciscidae > Meda > Meda fulgida. The sequence continues at coordinate 4,727,611 of CM060629.1, read as the reverse complement.
ATGGTGAAGCGACCAGGGAGAAACACACGTCTGGCACAATCACTGCATAGATCAGCAGGCAATGTGAATCTCATTAGAATTCGCTGTTACACCAACACCTGGAGAGTAGCTCGTCTCGAAGACTGAAACTCAGAATGGCTTGTGGAGTGAAGATCAAACTTGGCTCCGAAGTGAAAACATATCTGCATGTTGCCAGTGTCCTTCGTTTTTTAACCATGAGGTGGTGTGGAGTTACGCTATGCAAATTTTGCAGACCCATGGAATTTTCTTGCCATTGGCTCGCTTTATATTTCCCGAAGTTGATAAGCTTTCTAAGCGAAACCCCACTCGTAGTGACAACGAAAGGGAACTATTTTTTTTTCCCTTTCCCTTTTCCCAATTGTCTTGTAACACTCTTTTGGTTAGGTGACTATGTATTTGTCCCCTCAAACTAATCCAGTAATTTACAAACACCTGCTTCTGTCTTAGACTCAAAGGCATTTCTCCTGCCTCTATCTGCCATGAGCACACTGGTGATGTTCTCATGGCTCCGAGACATAATCTCAATGCCTGTGCCTGAAGATTGTGCAACCTCGCTAATACTGATTTTGCTGCTAATCCAAATGATTGACTCCCATAATCCAACCTAGATCTTACTAGTGAAATATATATACTGTACACTCACCTAAAGGATTATTAGGAACACCATACTAATATTGTGTTTTACCCCATTTCGGCTTCAGGACTGCCTTAATTCTACGTGGCATTGATTCAACAAGGTGCTGAAAGCATTCTTTAGAAATGTTGGCCCATATTGATAGGATAGCATCTTGCAGTTGATGGAGATTTGTGGGATGCACATCCAGAGCACGAAGCTCTCGTTCCACCACATCCCAAAGATGCTCTATTGGGTTGAGATCTGGTGACTGTGGGGGCCATTTTAGTACAGTGAACTCATTGTCATGTTCAAGAAACCAATTTGAAATGATTTGAGCTTTGTGACATGGTGCATTATCCTGCTGGAAGTAGCCATCAGAGGATGGGTACATGGTGACCATACAGGGATGGACATGGTCAGAAACAATGCTCAGGTAGGCCATGGCATTTAAGCGATGCCCAATTGGCACTAAGGGGCCTAAAGTGTGTCAAGAAAACATCCCCCACACCATTACACCACCACCAGCCTGCACAGTGGTAAAAAGGCATGATGGATCCATGTTCTCATTCTGTTTACGCCAAATTCTGACTCAGAAATCCAAGTTTTTTGACTCAAAAAACAGAAATCGAGACTCATCAGACCAGGCAACATTTTTCCAGTCTTCAACGGCCCAATTTTGGTGAGCTCTTGCAAATTTGTAGCCTCTTTTTCCTATTTTTAGTGGAGATGAGTGGTACCTGGTGGGGTCTTCTACTGTTGTAGCCCATCCGCCTCAAGGCTGTATGTGTTGTGGCTTCACAAATGCTTTGCTGCATACCTCGGTTGTAACGAGTGGTTATTTCAGTCAAAGTTGCTCTTCTATCAGCTTGAATCAGTCGGCCCATTCTCCTCTGACCTCTAGCATCAATAAGGCGTTTTCGCCGACAGGACTGCCGCATACTGGATGTTTTTCCCTTTTCACACCATTCTTTGTAAACCCTAGATATGGTTGTGCATGAAAATCCCAGTAACTGAGCAGATTGTAAAATACTCAGACCGGCTCGTCTGGCACCATGCCACGCTCAAAATTGCTTAAATCACCTTTCTTTCCCATTCTAACATTCAGTTTGGAGTTTACTTTTTTACATTTATCCTCTACTTGTTTAATATGTGATCGTATCATAGGCTACAGCCAACCAGCTCTTAAATAGGAGGCACTCTTCACTGATAGTTGATCACAAGTGTCAATCACCACCACTTCATTCATTCTGTCACAGTAGCATCAGTTATTGATCACATGAAAATAATTGGTATTAGCCAGAATTAAAAAAAATCTGTACATCCTTAAAAATGGCAGCTAAAATTGTGTTTCCCACAAAAGAACAATCTCCCTGCAATATTTAATTCTACTCATTTAGTGAGTTTATGAGGCAACATGCAGCCTCAGAGCTGTTTGGTGTTGCAAGCCTGAGTATGAGAAAATGCATAAATTACACACATTATGCACATCCTTTGCGCTTCATTTTGTCACAAGAGTAATAAAAGCTTCCTGTGTTTTGGAAGAGAAAGAATTAGGAAATTGCATTCAATTCTACTCTATTTTTTTTTTTGTGATAGCTTAGATTTTTATATAAAACAGGACCATACATAATAAGACAGATTTGTGGGGAAAAAAAAATAGAAACAGCATTATATAATGTATAACATGTATAAAATAACATTTCCAAAAGATGAAGAGGATGACAAAAATGAGGTTAAATATCCAGAAAGTTACACAGTTACAATGTTCCTTGTAATATAATAGGGCGAAGAGGCAAGGTTCCAAAGCATCCAGATTTGTATGGATAAATGAATAAATAAATGAATAAATATGCAAATAAATGTAAAAATAAATAAATAAATACACTTTTATTTCCTTATTTATGTATAATTATATTTTTCCCACATTTATTTATTTTTTTCATTTATTTATTTATGCATTTATTTATATATTTCAATTTGTTTATTTTTACATGTATTTATGTCTAGATTTATTTATTTATACATTTATTGCTCTGTATGCTAATGAGGGGGGCGTGTTTTACCTCAGACATAGCAATCGAGCTCAGCGTGGCAGTGTTGAAGTATTGAGGCCTCAGCGACACCTTGTGGTGTGACCAAACAATACGCAAGAGGTTTTTGGAAGGTAAAGTGACGTCACGAAGGTAAATAGATGTCACTTCACGTGATGTCACGCAGGAAATAAATGACTGAGATGGGCAATATGGCCAAAATCTTATATCACAGTTTATGTCCTTTAATATGCCCTAACTGTATGTAGCTATATAGGTTTACTATACAGAGGCCTACTCTTTATTCCGGACATGGCCGTAAAACATCAGCAGGTCGGGATTTCTAAAATGTCTGGGCACACATAAACAGAATCCGCAGATAACTGACACTTTGACACGGAAGCGCGTCAAATTATCCACTATTAACCACATTTTATACCATGCATTGTAGATCCGTTCACAGAAGCTGCATTTTTAATGTATCTTCCAAAAACAATGTTGACAGCAACAAACTGTTCCATAAAGAGGTGATATTTCCGCTTTTGTTTGTTTGTTTGTTTGTTTGTTTATTGCAACAGGCACAATGTGCAAAAAACATGAATTAAAGATGCTTTGCACCAGATTTAGCTTGAGCTAGTTTCCATCTGCAGTCCTCGAGCAGGTGAATTACAATACAAAATCATCACTAAAAGGTCATTTTTACATACACAATTATCTATGCTGACACGACTGGTTTTCCAATAAAAAAACCTATGTTAAAACCTTATTATAGGCTATATGCATTATCATGTAGCTTATAAGTTCTTAATTTTAACTGATCAATTCAGTTAATAAGGCACTACTATAGGGCTGTGGAATGGCATAAGATATTATTTACACAGACTGTTAATGCAGAGGAGCCATGGATGCATTTAAACTGCAATTACAATTGTGTACATAATGTTGTGAGATTTATTTTTTAATATAACATTTTGAATATTGAATATACGTTTAAGTATGAAACTAAAACAGCCAGTAGGTGGTGCCAAGCCACCGCCTTAAGGAGTGAGTTCAATCATTAATTCAGATGATTCCTTCAAATACAAACAGCCGATGTAGGTCGTCATTCACTTTAGATTGGCCTACTTTCTTCCACACCCTGGAATTTTTTATTTGATTGTGACTTTGAGGTGTCCAAATTACTTAATAAATTCTCCAGCATTCCATCAACAAGTTCTCCTGTATTGGAAATTAGTATTTTCTTACAATTTTAGTAAACACAAAACTTGTTTTTGGAACAAATCATTTTATTCTTGACCACAACAAATCTTTATTTTATGAAAACTGGGTTCAATATATATATATATTATATATATATTTACCTATTGGACATGATGGACATGGTAATGTTCTAAATGACAATGAGTTTTTTTTGGGGGGTTTTTTTTTTTTTTTTTTTGTTATAAATGCCATACCAAAAAACATGCATTTGCCTACTGTAAAAGGGATTCTTTCACACTACTCTGTGACATTCTCTCTCCCATCTCCTTGTCTAGGTGAATTATCTATTAAAAATCATGCAACAACAAAGAAGTGTCTTCATTGAAAGACTTCATCCATATAGAATTTTCAAAGATTCTCTTGAAAAACTCTTTACAATTTTGTGAAATTGATATTGAAACCACTGAAAATATTTTATTTTATTGTAGGCATTACTCTTGGTCTCAGTTGTGCAGTAAAAGGTTGTGTATAATGTGAATCCCTTTGAATATAAACAAATTAACTTTGGTGTACTGAGGAAAGGTTTTTCACAACACTATTTGGTCAATAACCTATTTGAACTTTCTAAACATTTCAATAAATATAAATGAAAAAACCTGTCCTTTCCTCATAATGAACTTAACGCTTTTGCTACTTGTCTTTCAAATTAAAGGTGCAGTGTGTAGCTTTTGGCGACATCTAGCGGTTCGTTTGCGAGTTTACACTAAGGGCTCAGCCCACTGCTCACCCCTCCCTTTCGAAGAAGCTACGGTGGCTAAAACAGGACAAATATCGTCGTCTGAGACAGCAGAGAATAGCCAGAGTAAAACAAGCTTTTGTACCACAGTCCATTATAAACCACATCATGGATAAAGTTTACAAAGCCATAGTCAGGTAAGGATCAAGGGTCTTAATAAATAATATAATAATAGTAATCAGCTGATTGTCTCACGAACGTAACCTGCACATTTCTCCCCACATAGCAAACCGATTAATACAGCGAGGGAGAAGAACCACATGAAACTATGCAACTAGCGTTAAATATTTTTTCTAACAGGGTAGTAAAAGTTTAGCTGGCTAATATGAGCTGTTACTGTGGCTGAGCTAGTTAAAGCGTAAAGCCTTGTTTAAACTCGACGCGTCCACATGAGCCCAAAGGTGCGCGCGGCAAAAATGACGTGATTGTAACAGCGCGCGCGCCTCCGCATCCTTTAGACACCATTTACTACACACAATAGGCTTTTTTCTCTGATTTTGGAAACTCGATCGACTTAAATGCTTCCAAGATCGACGGGTTGATGATTCCTGTAAGTTAACGTTAACTGTTTTCCGTTCAATGACAAGAGTAGCCTACTAATCAGCTGTCTCACGAACGTAACCAGCACACTTATCCCCACATAGCAAAGCCATAACACAACGAGGGAGAAGAATTAAGTTACATGAAACAATCCAACTACATATTTACACCACTGACAAGGGAAAAGTCACTACTCACGGTGTTTATGACTGGCTTCTTCTAGCTTTCTGCGGTTTCTCTTTCAAGGTAGTGACGAAACGCGCTCTGTAAAGCTGTTTGATCGCTGTCGGCTACGGTAGAAACATGACGTCACAATATGGCGACCTTCATAGAAGGGGATTCCCGCGCCTATGTAGATATAAATGACTCATTCTAAGGTAATAAAAACATTACGGTTTATTAAATAAGTTCTTTATACACCACTGAACACATAGTTATGGATAATAACTTGCTTTGCTATTTAAATGTTGTTCCCTTTCGAGGGAACGCAACACTGCGTCGAAAATCGACTCTTTGGGGACGCTCCCTAAGCGTGCGCCTCTGAAGTATGAATAAAACTAATCCAATCCTGATTGGTGTTGCGTCGTGACGTAACATGTGACGGCATACCCGGAAGTATAAAAGTGACGCTGTCACAACACACACTAGCTTTCGCTCTTCAGCAAGCGCTCTGTGTTGAAACTGTCAGTCCTATTTGGTGTTGTTTGTCCCTATATCTATATATCTATATATATATATATTATGGCCAGCGAGCAGTTCAAGAAGTGTGTGCATCCTTGCCCTCGTTTTATTACGGGTGGGGATACACATTCTTTGTGTGTGAATTGTTTGGGAGCGCAGCACGCACGGGCAGCTCTCGAGGGAGCTGCTTGTGTTGACTGTGAAGCACTACCCATTAGAGTGCTGCGCTCCCGGCTGGCGTGCTTTGATGAGCACGGTCAGGCTCGCACTCCCCGCGGTTCTGGTCCCGCGTCTGTTGAGGCAGCGCGGCGATTGAGATCGTGGGGCTCGCAGCGGGATCTTTTAGATGAGAATGAGGCTGCTGAGGCACCTTCTCATTCTTCGTCTGAGGACCCCGTAGCCCCTGAGAGTGGTCCAGGAGCCCGCATCGTGGCTTCTCCTGCCCACGATCAGGTCCCAATGCTTGAGCTCTCTGCTTCTGAGGAAGTAGATGTGCTCAGTATTGATGCGGATGACCGTGATTTTGGCGCGCCAGTTCACGGCCAAGCTTATGAGGAGCTGGTAGAGGTTGTGACTCGTGCAGTGGCCAGACTTAACGTTAGCTGGCCACATGATGAGCAGGGAACGCAAGCAAAAAGTAAGCTTGATGAGCGTTTCCTGCAGCATAGAGCACAACCTCAGCGCCGGGATTTGCCGTTTTTCCCCGATCTCCATTCTGAGATCTCGAGATCGTGGGATAAACCGCACTCGTCCCGTGTCTCCAGTCCCAGTGTGGTGGATTATAGCAATATTGTGGGGGCACGGGACAAGGGTTATGGGAAGATGCCTAAAGTAGAGGAAGCCTTAGCGGGTTATCTTTCCCCTGAATCGGCGTCTTCCCTAAAAACCCCGGCGCTGCCTAGTAAGCCCTGCAGAGATACATCGGCTTTAATAGGCAGGGCTTACATGGCGGCAGGTCGGGCTGGTTCATGTCTACACACTATGGCTGTCTTGCAGGCATACCAGGCCGACCTCCTGAAAGATTTGGATGAGGGGGAGGGGCCAACTCCTGAGGATATTGCAGAGTTGAGGAAGGCCACAGATTTGTCTCTCCGGGCCACAAAAGAGACGGCCCGTGCCATTGGCCGCTCTATGGCAGCTATGGTGGCTACGGAGAGGCATCTGTGGCTGAACTTATCTGGGATAAAAGATAAGGATAGGTCTTCTGCTGGATGCGCCGCTCTCGCCTTCTGGCCTGTTTGGCGACGCCGTTACATCGGTCATCGACAGGTTTCAGGAGGCGAAGAAACAATCTGCGGCGTTCCAGCAGTACCTCCCCCGTAAGGCTAAATCCAAATCAAGTAGGGTGGGGCCGAGCGATCAGCCCCAGCCAGCAGCCAGCTACTCACACCGGGCAGAGCAGAAAGAGAGCGTTTCCTCTAGAGCCCCTCCTCCTGGAGCTTGGCAACAGAGGAAGCGCTCTCAGAAATCGAAGTCCTCCAGCCAGAGAGGCGACCTGAGGGAAGTCATTCAGGCTAGGAGGACTTCGGGGAAGAGGTCCTGACCGGAGTGGTAGGACCTCTGAGGGCTGTCCCCTCCACTGCAGGGCAACCGAGGTTGTTCTCGCAGCGGAGCCCTCTAGGAAACGATGTAGGTTGCCCGCCGTCAACGACGCTTTGGGCCGCATCTCTTTCCAGCGAAAATTTTCTAGTAAAGCATCAGTTATGGTTAAAAGAACCGTATCGACTACAGCCTGCCGGTATTCCGCTTCAGGCAGTCGAGAAAGATGCTCGAAAAACACCAGAGGCCAGTCCCGAGAGGCTGGTACCCCTAGTAGATTTTGTAGAGGCATGGTATCATCTTCCCAACATATCTGCATGGGTCCTGCATATAATAAAATCAGGGTACAGACTGCAGTTTGCGCGGCGCCCCCCCAAGTTTTCTGGGGTGGTGCAAACTGCAGTGCTTCCAGAGCAGGCTCAGGTGATGGAACAAGAAGTACAGAGTTTGCTGCTAAAGGAATCCATAGAACGTGTTCATCCTTTAGACAGGGAGTCCGGGTTTTACAGCCGGTACTTTATAGTTCCAAAGAAGGATGGGGGGTTAAGGCCAATTCTAGATCTCAGGGTTTTGAACCGATCTCTGAGGAGGTTCAGGTTCAAGATGTTAACCATTCCAGCAATCGTGAGTCAAATCAGATCCGAGGACTGGTTTATCACGATAGATCTAAAAGACGCCTATTTTCACATCTCCATCCTTCCATGTCACAGGAGATACCTGAGGTTCGCTTTCGGGGGCGAAGCTTACCAATATCGTGTTCTTCCGTTCGGCCTAGCACTCTCTCCCCGCACATTCACCAAGTGTATGGATGTAGCCCTTGCTCCACTGAGACTTCAAGGCATCCGTATATTGAATTATCTCGACGACTGGCTCATTCTGGCCCAGTCTCGAGAAATGGCAGTTCGGCATCGAGATGTCGTCCTTGGCCACATTCAGAAATTGGGGTTGAGACTCAATGTAAAAAAGAGTGTGCTAGAACCATCCCAGTGCACGATATTTTTGGGAATCGTGTGGAGCTCGATTACGATGCAGGCACGAATGTCTCCCGCACGTGTCGAGTCAATTCTGGCGATGGTATCTGGGTTAAGGCTGGGCCAGGCCATCACTGTAAAGCAATTTCAAAGAATGCTGGGTCTCATGGCAGCGGCATCCAACATCATTCCTTTGGGCCTTCTGCACATGAGGCCCCTTCAGTGGTGGTTGAAAACCAAGGGGTTTTCTCCCAAGGGGAATCCGTTTCGTTTAATCAGAGTAACGCGCAGATGCCTTCGTTCTCTGCAAATATGGAAGAAACCTGGGTTCCTATCCCAAGGGCCAGTGTTGGGAGTGTCGTGTCGCCGGAAATCCGTTTCGACAGACGCTTCCCTCACTGGCTGGGGCGCGGTCATGGACGGCCGCTTTGCCAGGGGTCTGTGGCAGGACCACCATCGTTCTTGGCATATAAACTGCCTAGAGATGATGGCTGTGTTCAGGGCTTTGAGGAGCTTCCTCCCAGACATCAAGGGTTACCATGTCTTAGTACGATCAGACAATACGTCGGTGGTAGCCTATCTGAACCGACAAGGGGGACTCAGATCGCGCCCTCTGTGCAGACTGGCGCATCAGATTATTCTTTGGTCCCAGGGGAAAATACTGTCTATCAAGGCCATGTATATTCCGGGGGTTCAGAATCAGGGAGCAGAAATCCTGTCGAGGCAGGGGCTGAGGCCCGGGGAATGGAGACTTCATCCAGATGTGGTGAAGTTGATATGGGAGAGGTTTGGACCAATGGAAGTGGATCTGTTTGCGTCTCGAGAGACGTCCCACTGTCCACTTTGGTTCTCCCTCTCACTTCCAGCCCCTCTGGGTTGGATGCCATGGTACAGACCTGGCCGAGGCTTCGCCTGTACGCTTTTCCCCCGATCGCTCTGCTCCCGGGAGTCCTGGAGAGGGTCCGTCAGGAGGGCATCAGTCTTCTTCTGGTTGCCCCAATGTGGCCGACCCGAGTGTGGTTTTCAAACATAATATCACTCCTGATAGCTCCGCCTTGGCAGATTCCTCTGAGGAGGGATCTGTTGTCTCAGGCGGGGGGCACAATATTCCACCCTCAGCCAGAGCTGTGGAAATTGTGGGTCTGGCCTCTGAGGGGGTTCAGTACCTAAATGCTGGTCTATCAGCTGGAGTGGTTGAAACTATACTTAGCTCCAGAGCTCCGTCTACTAGGAGATTATATGGCCTCAAGTGGAATGTTTTTGCCACTTGGTGTAGAGAACATGAGTTAGATCCAGTAAACTGCCCGGTGGCTTCAGTTCTGGAATTTCTTCAAGATCGGTTCTCTGCGGGTCTCTCCCCTTCCACGCTTAAGGTGTACGTGGCAGCCATTGCGGCTTTCCACGCTCCTTTAGGTGATGGGCCCCTGGGGAGGCACCAGTTGGTCATTCGGTTTCTCCGCGGTACTTGGAGGATGAGGCCGGCAACCAGGTCTAGGGTTCCTGCTTGGGACCTGGCTATAGTTCTGGAAGGGTTATCCCTGGCCCCTTTCGAACCTCTAGAGTCGGCTTCGCCTAAGGATTTAACGCAGAAAATGGTTTTTCTCTTGGCCATTACCTCACTTAAGAGGGTGGGAGATCTCCAAGCCCTGGCAGTGACACCAGCTTGCTTGGAGTTTGCCCCTGGCAGAGTAAAGGCCTTTTTGCACCCGAGTCCGGGCTACGTGCCTAAGGTTCCTTCGAACACGGCTCGGTCTTTAGTCCTTCAGGCATTCCATCCTCCACCTCATGTGTCGGCAGAAGAAGAGAAGCTTCATTTGCTCTGCCCCGTCAGAGCTTTGAGCGTGTACCTTGAGAGGTCCTCTTCTTGGAGAAGGTCGGACCAGTTATTAGTATGTTTTGGGTCACCTAAGAAGGGGCTCCCGGCATCCAAGCAGACTATTAGTAATTGGATAGTCCAGGCTATTACTGAGGGTTACAAGGTGCGCGGTTTGCCTTCACCTTTAGCCGTCAGGGCCCATTCAACTAGAAGCATGGCTTCTTCTAGGGCCCTTCTTTCGGGAGTACCTCTACAGGAGTTCTGCGAGGCAGCCGGTTGGGCTACTCCGCATACTTTTATCAGGTTCTACAGTCTCCACCTTCCAAGTACGCCTGGCGCACACGTGCTCAGTCCTTGCTGAGTGCCTAGACAGTTTCACTCCGGGACAGGCCTATTCGGTGCGTGGCCTAGTGGGCACTCGTTCCCCAAAGAGTCGATTTTCGACGCAGTGTTGAGTTCCCTCGAAAGGGAACGTCTCGGGTTATGACTATAACCCTTGTTCCCTGAGAAGGGAACGAGACACTGCGTCGTTCTGCCACGCCCCTCGAGGCCCTTGAGCGTCTTGCTTCATCGCGAGGCTAGTGTGTGTTGTGACAGCGTCACTTTTATACTTCCGGGTATGCCGTCACATGTTACGTCACGACGCAACACCAATCAGGATTGGATTAGTTTTATTCATACTTCAGAGGCGCACGCTTAGGGAGCGTCCCCAAAGAGTCGATTTTCGACGCAGTGTCTCGTTCCCTTCTCAGGGAACAAGGGTTATAGTCATAACCCGAGACGTTCTTTCAATTACTTAAATTATAATATTTTTAATTCATTTATTTATTTTCTCTTCCTTGCCTTTCATGGTTGTAAATATGATTTGAGACTTCATTGCTGTTATTTATAGTAATTTGCAACCAGGTCTGAGAATTGTAAATTGTTAATGGCCTATTGTTTGTTCAATGCCTATTTTGTATGTAAACTTGTTAATTGCAAAAAAACAAAAAAAAACGTTCTTCCGCCACCTCGCAAACAACAAAATGAATAAATAAATGCCCCAATTAAAAACGGTGTAAAAAAGCCTATGTATGTGATAATTTTATTATATAACATAATATGCTATACTAGCACACAGGAACAGTGTTGAAAAATACTTTCTTTTTTGCTGTTTCTTCAGAAAAAGAAAAAAAAGTCAAACTCCACAGAACCGCTGTTCCTCTAAGCAACACGTGGTGTTTTCTTACTGAACGAATCAGTTGCCTATTTGAACGGATCGTCTGAATTAATGATTGAACTCACTCATTACTGTTTTAGTTTCATACTTAAACGTATAATTTCATCGATTCTATCATTTCATATTTCAATATTCAATCTCATAACATTATTTATGCAATTGTAATTGCAGTGTGAATGCATCCATGGCTCCTCTGTGTAAATAATATCATATGCCATTCAGAGTCAGCGTCTGCACGTCCCACATCTGCAGTGCGAAGATGGATTTTGTTGAAACTGATTTTATTTGACTGATAACAGCCCTATAGTAGTGCCTTATTAACTGACTTGATCAGTTAAACTCAAGAACTTAGAGGCTACATGATGATGGATACAGCCTATAATAAGGTTTTAAAAAATGCCCCAGGAAATAAATTTATAGCGGAAATATCACCTCTTTATGGAACAGTTTGTTGCTGTCAACATTGTTTTTGGAAGATACATTAAAAATGCAGCTTCTGTGAACGGATCTACAATGCATGGAATAAAATGTGGTTAATAGTGGATAATTTGACGCGCTTCCGTGTCAAAGTGTCAGTTATCTGCGGATTCTGTTCATGTGTGCCCAGACATTTTAGAAATCCCGACCTGCTGATGTTTTACGGCCATGTCCGGAATAAAGAGTAGGCCTCTGTATAGTAAACCTATATAGCTACAGTTAGGGCATATTAAAGGACATAAACCGTGATATAAGATTTTGGCCAGATTGCCCATCTCAGTCATTTATTTCCTGCGTGACATCACGTGAAGTGACGTCTATTTACCTTCGTGACGTCACTTTACCTTCCACAAACCTCTTGCGTATTGTTTGGTCACACCACAAGGTGTCGCTGAGGCCTCAATACTTCAACACTGCCACTCTGAGCTCGATTGCTATGTCTGAGGTAAAACACGCCCCCCCTCATTAGCATACCGAGCAATAAATGTATAAATAAATAAATCTAGACATAAATACATGAATACATAAATAAATGTATTATTTATAAATAAAGAAAATTGAAAATAAATGAATGCATAAATAAATAGAAAAAAATGTGGGAAAAAATATTATACATAAATAATTAAATAAAAGTATTTATCAATTTATACATAAATAAGGAAATAAAAGTATTTATTAATTTTTATAGATATGGGGTCCACACTTTGTAAAACTGGCATGTTTTTCCATGTAATAAATAGGTAAGGCGCTCCAGGGGAATAAACTCAAAAATGATCTTGTGCCATCCTTTAAGGGATGGAGATTTATCAGTGATCCAATAAGTAAAATATTTTTCCTGGCAGCAAAGGATAGAATATTATACAATTTCTTATTAGCAGACGAAGTAATGCATCTATTAGGTATACCCAACACCAGTGAGACTCGGTCAAAATCTAACTGAATATTAAAGATCCTTTCCATCTCCCCTAGCACCAGAGACCAATACCTTTGCAGTCTGTTACATGACCACAGACAATGTGTTAAAGTACCTATTTCAGTTTTGCATTTTAAACACATAGGCGATAAAGAGGGGTTGAAAAAATGCCTGCGGTTAGGGGAAATATGGAGTCTATGAATGCTTTTAAATTGTATTTCTCTTATTCGTGTACAAACATATATATATTTTTAGCATTAGACCAAATCTGCCCTACTAAGGCAAAATACCTTAACTCACCAGAGGGTAAAACTGAGAAAAATGACTTTAACGTTATCTTAATGTCCTGACAATTGAGTTATAGGTATACTATTGTAATTTTCACAGTTTGTAGTGTAGTAATTTAAACTCAAATTTGACCTTTGACCCTTTTCAGAAGTTACTGTATTCTGCCTTAGCATTGCCCACAAAATGACAATCGGTCATACCAAGGCAAAATACCTTAACTTCTATTTTATAGCACAATGTTATGATAACACTTAAAATGTAAGCAATATTAACCCTATTTGACTCACTATAATAAAAATGTCTTCACATGTATAAACAAGAGGTTGAAGCAGTGAGAATATTTGGAAAAGTATGAATGGTTTTAATTAACATGAATTTCATAAAACAAAGTTGATTAACACCACTAAAGTATAAATATTTAAAGTTTTTTTGAAAAGCTGATTCTAAAACTGAAGTGTGTGTGTGTGTGTGTGTGTGTGTGTGTGTGTGTGTGTGTGTGTGTGTGTGTGTGTGTGTGTTGATCCTCACAGTCATTTCGCTCAGTTAGTGACCTCCAGAAAAAGCTCCTGGTAGCTGGCATCAAGGGAACAAGATTCTGCAAAATCCCCTTCTTATTGACCCACTCAACACCCACGTCCTGAGATCTCAAGGTAAAGGTTATGCAGGTGCTGAACTCCTTTTGTAGGAAGTCCACCTCTATGAACTCTTCTGCCGTATGTGATGTCTTGACCCACATGGACCTTGACCCACGTCGCAGTTGGATCACTTTTAGGTCCCCCAGTCTGGGCATTTTGTTCAGCTTTGTCATGGAATGGCCATTCACCCAGTCCCTGATGGCCTCATTTTTGAGTTCCATGACCTCCATCTTCTTAGAATTTGAGTTTTTGGCAATTCACACAAAATCCTCAAAATCATACACCACTCCTCCTGGTCTGCATCCCATCTCTTGTTCCATGCCATGATGCACACTGTCAGCACTCATGAAAGTGTGACCTGGCTCAAAGAATTTTAGGGTGACATCTTCAGTTGCTACAAGATTGGAGTTGACCAAGGACACAAGAGATGAAAGAAGGCACCAGTTCTAGTTTTGGGCACTGCAGTTGTCAACCCAGTAGATTATGTATATGTTTCCAGTCCCTCTCTTTTTCTAGTGCCACCACATATGCAGATGTGATCTCCTTTGCACTCCACCCTGCAATTCCTTCGTGCCAGACAACAGAGTTTTTTTTCTTTTTGTTGGTTTTCCCTCCCACAGATGCAAATATCTCGTGTTAAACACAGATGCGCCTGGTGAAGAGCACAGGTTTCACACCAGGCATTCTATGAAGCATTATCACTTTCTGCAGGTCTACACTTCTGACTGACGTACTCTCGGGCCAGTCTCGATCTGCATCGGCACGGTAGTGTAGCCTGGTTTCAACAGCTTTGGTTTTATGGTTTTTCCACTTGTCACACTGCAGACAGTTTTCTGGGGCCTCCTTCTGGTGCTTTTCCTTTGTGTGCTGGTCTTGCAGTAAACATATTTCACACTCCTCCTCTCCGAGTTTGGCAAAACTGATGTTCTTAGAGCTTACAGCTTTTCGATATATGTCATAGCTGCACTGGTGGTCTTTCTCCAAGTAGTCAGCAAACATCAGCTTGATCCTGATGTCACTGGGGAGATACAGTTATGGAATTAAATATGCGCACGTGGTTTGTGTTTGGAGCTCCGTCGAATTGATCATAACCCTTGATTTTCTTCTTTACCACTCATTTATAAACAAGCATTTTCTATTTTTACAGAATGTGAACATATATTCAATACTATTCCTTATAGAAAAAACAATCAGATTGCTTTGATATCGCTACTTATATCCAACTTTCCGAATTTCCGCTACTAGCCTTAAGCCCACTAGCATTGCACGCGTGGTCTCTCGCCTATCGATCGTCTTATTTATCACTGAAAGGATACGGGTTTTATCCAGGATTTCAGTCCTAAATTAGTAGTGATATTGGTAGTATCACTACTAATTTACTCTTCATCTGTCATAATGGCCAATATATCGGATGTGTGTCTAACGTTACCTCTGAGTGCAGGTGAGGACACATTTGAGCTGCATTCGGTGCAGTTAGAGCTGGAGTCCGTGGAGAAGCAGATCCGTCTACTCCATGTGCTTCTCTGCACAGGACCCAAGCACCCAGGACACGATCATCCCTGGCTTCATTCTCTCCGGCACCGACACAATACCATGGACCCTGGGTGATCCCACAGCGGAAGACACGAGCCAGCACCAGAGAAAGAACCTCTCCGCCCCTCCCGGTCTTCGAGATCATCACCCGGAACCGCTTCTCCCCTTTTTGCGAGTCGGAACGTGACAACGGCATGATCATCGGCAGTTCCATCGTCCGTCATGTTCGCGCTACCTCAGGTAAAGATAAGGTGCGCACTCATTGCTTTCCTGGTGCTCGTGTTCTAGATGTCGCTGCACAGGTTCCCGAGATCCTGAACAGTGACGAGCGCATCGGAGCTGTTGTTCTGCATGCGGGAGTGAATGACATCAGGCTGCGGCAGACGGAGGTTCTGAAGAAGGACTACAGGAGCCTGATCGAGACGGTACGCAGCACATCGCCTGAATCAACAATCATTGTGTCTGGACCGCTTCCTACGAACCGACAAGTACAAGAAAGGTTCAGTAGATTATTTTCACTAAATGAATGGTTAATGTCATGGTGTAATGAACAGAAACTGCTCTTTGTAAATAATTGGAATCTTTTCTGGCAGCGACCTAGGCTCTACCGTGCGGATGGCCTGCACCCCGGCAGAAACGGAGCGGCTGTTCTGTCGGACAACATCTCCAAGACATTACACACTGTATGACTAGTAAGTCAAAGTCCAAATCACAGTCTTTGCTGTCCCAACTTAATTGATATCATAAGTAGTGTAGAACATTATATAGAAACTGTGTCTATTACTCATTTAGTGAGGCCAAACAATAAATCTACTGTAGGATCTAGTAAAAATCGAATTGTAATTAAACCAGAAAATCTCAATATCAGTGAACAAAAACAATTTCTAAAGCTAGGTCTTCTAATCATTAGATCGCTCACACCTAAGGCGGTTATTGTATTGATCTATTGGTCAATGTCGATAAAGCAATAATTGTTGGAGATTTTAACATGCAGATAACACAAATGATGCATTAGGGGCTGCGTTTACAGATTTATTAAACTCCTTTTGGGGTCAAGCAAAACGTCAGTGATTTAATTATTTAACATCATTTAATTATATCATATGGAATCAATCCAACCGATATAGATATTATACCGCAAAGTGATGATTTCACTGATCATTACATGGTAACTTGCATACTACGTACTGCTGAAATTTGTCATGTTGCGCCACGTTATCGACCAGGCAGAACAATCCTTCCAACCACTATAGATAAATTCTCAAATAGCTTACCTGATCTATCTCAGCTGCTCAGTGAACCCAAACAAACAGATGAACTAGAGGAAATGACTAGCAGTTTGAGCACCATTTTCTCTAGTACATTAGAAATTGTTGCACCAATTAGATTAAAAAAGGTTAGAGAGAAAACTAAAGCACCATGGTACAATAGTGCTACACATGTAATCAAGAGAGAAACTCGTAACTTAGTGCGTAAATGAAAACAAACAAATTTAGAGGTCTTTAGAATTGCGTGGAAAGACAGTATGTCATGTTATAAAAAGGCTCTAAAAGCAGCCAGGGCTGAGCATCTCCGCAAACTAATAGAACATAACCAAATTATCCAAGGTTTTTATTTAACACCGTGGCTAGACTAACAAATAAACAGACATCACCTGAGCAAAATATTCCGTCACAGTGTAGTAGTAAAGATTTTATGAATTTCTTCACTGAGAAAATAGAAAAGCATCAGAAACACAATTGTAAATGTACAATCTTTTATGGTGTCTTATGATTCATCCTCAATTATCGCCCCTCAAGAACAACTACACCGCTTTACAACTATAGGACAGGAAGAGCTAAATAAATGTATCATTGCATCTAAACCAACAACATGTTTATTAGATCCAATACCCACTAAACTACTGAAGGTGTTTTACCTGTAGTGGAAGAGCCTCTTCTCAATATTATTAACTTGTCTTTATTTTTATTTCATGTTCCAAGAATATTCAAGCTGGTAGTAATAAAACCTCTCATTTAGAAACCGCAATTAGCTCCAAATAACCTAGCAAATTACAGACCCATTTCAAATATTCCATTTATATCTAAAATACTAGAAAAAGTTGTCCGCTCAATTGTGCTCTTTCTTGCAAGAAAATGATATCTATGAAAAATTTCATGCGGAGAAACTCCGCAAGTTAAAATTACAAATGATTTACTTTTAGCTTCTGACCAAGGCTGTATCTCAATACTAGTTCTACTCGATCTTAGCGCTGCGTTCGACACTCTAGATCATAAAATACTCTTGGATCGACTACAAAACTACACTGGTGTTCAGGGACAGGCAATAAGCTGGTTTAGATCGCACTTATCAGACCGTTACCATTTTGTCGTTATCAAAGATAACGTCAGTAGACTATGGAGTGCCACAAGGATCGGTGTTAGGCCCTCTGCTATTCTCAATATATATGCTGCCACTTGGTAATATTATAGGAAAACATGGAATTAATTTCCACTGTTATGCTGATGACACTCAATTATATATTTCATCACGACCAGATGAAAAGACTAAATCATATAAATTGACAGAGTGTCTTAAAGATATAAAATGCTGGATGACGTGTAATTTCCTGCTATTACTGTAAATTCAGATAAAACAGAGGTATTACTTATTGGTCCAAAAAACTACCCACAAGACCTCTTACAATACAACTTTAATCTAGAAGGATGTCCTGTTACTTTATCCACTACAGTAAAAGACCAGGGTGTTATACTAGACCGCAACTTGTCTTTTGAAAATCATATTTCATATGTTACAAGAACAGCCTTTTTCCACCTTAGAAACATTGCTAAGCTACGTAACATGCTATCTGTTTCTGATGCAGAAAAGTTAGTTCATGCATTCATGACCTCGAGACTAGATTACTGTAATGCTTTATTAGCAGGTTGTCCTGCATCCTCAATAAACAAGCTACAGTTAGTGCAAAATGCAGCTGCTAGAGTTCTTACTAGGTCAAGAAAATATGATCATATAACACCGATTTTATTATCTCTACACTGGTTACCTATTAAGTTCAGTATCAATTACAAAGTATTACTACTGACCTATAAAGCCCTAAATGGTCTAGCTCCTGTGTATTTAATGGACCTTCTATCGCCCTACAATCCATCACGTTCTTTAAGATCACTAAATTTGAGGCTTCTGATCATTACTAGGATATCTACAGTAAGTCCACTAAAGGTGGGAGGGCGTTCTCACATTTAGCTCCTAAACTCTGGAATAGCCTTCCTGATATTGTTCGAGGCTCAGACTGGCTGTCCCAGTTTAAAACTAGATTAAAGACGCATCTCTTTAGCCAAGCATTCACATAATGCTTACCTTTTATACTACTGTTGAATCAGATCGAATGCATTAATATTATGAACAGCAGCTATGCTAATTATTTCCCATCTGCTTTTCTGCTGTTATCTCGGAACGCTAGTCCCAAGGTAAATGGCGTTCATCAGCTCCAGATTGTATCCAGCCTCTCACGGAGACTTCAGATGCCCCAACACTTGCGATGAGATGACTAAACTCCTGTGAAGAGACGACTCGACGCCTGTGAAGAGACGACTCAACGCCGGCGATATGTTATGCCCTAAATTAATACATGATTAACTAACTGTATTTTTTCTATGTACATTTCTGATATGCACTTTCTGTAAAACTGCTTTGAAACAATATGTATTGTGAAAAGCGCTATACAAATAAATTTCAATTGAATTGAATTGAATACTGGCGGCAGGGTGCATGCTCCCTCCTGTAGTGGCTGATGGTTGGATTAAAAGACTCAATGTGAGCATATAAGGGTTCCAGGTCAAGCTTGTTTGCAAGCTCATGTCTCCCTCTCTGGTCAGCAGGTAGGGCTAGGGCTGATGTTAGTTCTTTGCCCATCACTGACAGGACTATACTATCATTAGTTGGATGATAGCCTAGTGTAGAAAGGAAGAAGAGTTTGGTTACCTGCTGTGGTTTTTTGCCTGCATCTTTCAGCCTATAGATGAAAAATCTGCTTCGCCTACTTGGATTTGCACAGACCTTTGCCCTTGTGACCTGGCTGACACAATGACATACAAGGGCTCTCTTTTCTTGGTCTGTAAGGCCCCAGAAATCCTGCCATATCTTTCTTCGGTGGTCCTCTGAAAATTTTGCAGAGCATTGCCGCTGACACTCATGTGTCATTCTTACCTTGATCTTGGTGTTTACGTTTCAAAGCCATCTCCGCCATTATTTCCCCCCGAGAGTATGCCATTCTTCAATTATCTAACAAAAGCAATCACTGTGAAACATGTACGTGTGTGTCTGATGTTATTTAATTGCTAGCGAAATCCCCTTGGCTTTTTGAAGTTACGCCTAAAACATCATCTGCAGAAATGGCTTCCCATGTTTCATCGTCAATGTCAGTAGCTAACTCTTCTTCCCATTTAGTTTTAATACTCTGTGTATTAGCAGAAGAGATTGAGCACACTGAACCATAAATCCTACCCAGAGACATTTTCCCTGATGATAAAAAAATAACCTTTCAGTAGAAGAAATTTCACAATTTCTAACAAGTGTTGTGTTGTTAGTAATATAATGTCTCAATTTGAGGAAACAAAAAAAAAAATCTAATTTGGACAAATTATACTTCTGAGTTAACTCCTCAAATGACATTAATTTATTGTCTGAAAAAATATCCTCCTCCTAAAGGAATTTGTGAAAAAGAAGATTCGATATCCAACCAAGTAGAGGAAAAATCATTCCTGACCCACTCTGCAATGTATTTCAGATGAGAACTTTACCAATACGGTTTCACTTCATTTGGATGGTCCCTTTAACACATTCTGTTGACTATAAGTAACGTTGCACCTACATGTCTACTAACTTTCATTAGAGTGTTAGTAGAGTATTAATAGACTGGTAGGGTTAGGGTTAGAATAAGTTGACATGTAGTTGAAGAGTTACTTATAGTCAGTAGACTCTCTGTTTGAGGAACATCACAATAAAGAGTTATTAGATATTAAGCAGACAGTACACTAATACTCTAATGAGAGTTAGTTGACATGTAGTTGGAAAGTTACTTATAGTCACCAGAATGTACAAAAGGGACCATCAAAATAAAGTGTTACTGATACTTAATATTTGGAAAATCCCCCCCCCCCCCATAGAAGAGATAGACGAAGAGAAAGAAATACCTAGATAAGTAAAACCTAGAGGCGACCACTTAAAAGGAAAACAGGGTGTAATATTAGGTATAGAAATGAGAGTACCTAAAGGCATAGCTTCAGATTTAGCTAAATTAATTTTATAACTAAAAAAGGTACTATACTTGTTGATCAACTCGATCAGAGCAGGAACTGACTTCTCGGGCTCAGATAAAAAAAGCAATACATCATCAGCATAAAGCGCAATCTTGTGATGTTTATGTCATATCTGCAAACCTGATATAGATGTTGCCGATCTGATTGCTTCAGCTAGAGGCTCTATGGCCATCGCAAACAAAAGTGGTGACAGGGGGCAACCCTGTATGGTGCCTCTATGTATAGGAAAATAATCAGATCTAAAGCAATTTGTCAATACGGCAGAGCGTGTGTCCGTGTACAGCACTCTAATCCACTGCAAAAAAAAATCACCTAGGCCAAATTTTTCCAAAACAAAGAAAAGGTAGGACCACTCAATACGGTCAAACGCCTTCTCTGCATCCAAAGTAAGCACTTGTCACGGTAGACACGTTCTCTGTTCCTTCTCGTCTCGTGTTTATGTTGTGGTATGAATGCACGTGTGTAGTGGGCGTGAGTGTATGACATCACCTGATCCACTTCAGCTGATCCTCATTCACTTCACCAGCTGCAATCAATATCACCTGCCTATTTATACTCATCGCTGTTCTATCATCTTTGTCAGATCGTTGTTTGATGTCGTCCGTGTTGGTGTCCCGGTGTTCAGTCCTGCCTCGTCTTCCTCTTCCTGTTCCTGTTCTTCGTCGTTGTCACTGGGTTCGTCTGTCGTCTCACCAACATGACCGCACCTCATCACGTCATCGGATCCTGACCACCGAAGTCCCTGCGTTGCCTGATACATCTGCCTGTACTGCCCATCATCATCTTCATTAAACTCAATTACTTGCATTTGTTTCCCGTCTTTATTCAGTGTCATGACAGCACTAGCCCATCTATGGATTTCCCTTTAAAGGCGTAGATAATGTTTAAAAGGCGTCTTATTCTATCAGATGAATTCCTACCCTGTATAAATCCTGTTTGATCGATCCCAATTATTGTAGGAATAATTTTTTTCAAGGCGCATTGCTAAAATTTTAGAAAGCAATTTCTGGTCCACATTTAGTAATTAGTCTGGTAGGAAGGGGGGGTTAAACCTGCACCCGAAAGGTATATTTGTTTTAACCTTGTTTTTTTTGTAATCCTTAAGGTGTTTAGTAAAGGAATTGTGATATTCCCCACGCAAATTATTGTCCCATATGTGATTTTTTTGTATCATCTTTTGTGTCCGTGCTTGATTGAAAATGAAAATGTTATATCTACATAAAATCTGAACAATACATCCTGCAGACACAATCCATCCCATTTTCTCTTCGTCTTTGCATGAGGAATTGATAGATATGAGGATTGTCATGATTAGATGTAAAAATGACATTGACGCCGGTGACATTGGATCACTGGAACTCCTCCCCTATGGACCCTATTTGATATATGTTTTCTAACTTTTGTATTTTTATAGTCTTTATGATGTCTAACAAGCAAATGTTAATGATCCCTACTTGAAATATTGCCACATGTTGGTCCAAATGAACATCTCCCATAATAAGGAGTTACTATTCAAACCATTATATTGGTATTATATTTATTGAAACAAAACAGAAAACCACTCATATAGTCAAATCTGTGTATATATAGGATATACCAAATTTCCATTAGAATAAATTGAAATAGAAAAAAGTGATTCTAATCAAAGGTCAAGGGCAATGATGTCTATTCATCATACAGCAGGTCTTTATAATCGATCTCTTGCTCCTTGTCTTCTTCACCATCTCCATCCATCTAGATCTTTGAGGGGGCTTGTAACCAGTGGCTGATACAAAGCCAGCAAACCCTGCAACAAGTTGCTTTGATCCACTGCTTCCCACCACTCGGACAAGTAGCCAGACATGATACTCTTGGATGCAGTTTGAGTAGACTTTGTTGTTTGCTGTGGCTGGAGTAAAAACTGCTCCCTCAGGAAATTTGGGGCCGACTCGGCTATAGATATGGATGGTGTTTAGGTCTGTATGTGTGTATGTCTACCTTAAGAGAGCGTGTCTTGTTCCGCTCGTAGAGCGGGAGCATTCGTTGAATTTCCAGAGAGTTGGGCGCATCAAATCCAGGTTTCACCTCCTATATCATGATCCCACCGGTCCAGTTCACTACATTTGAGCCATGAATGTTTGTCGTTATTTTGTTCAGATTGTCCCACTTGTGATGAAACACACTGTTTCCCCCAACAGTAATGGAAACCGAGAGAGATAGAAATCATTGAGGGCCTTGGTTAGAACGGTTTCAAGTTCCAAGCCAAAGTCGTAAGTTTCATAGTGACCTAGCCTACTGAGAATAGTAGTCAGTAGTTTACTGCGATAAAGGTGACTTTTAGTGGTACAGAGGAGGATATGCTTAGGCAACTTCCACTCTCCCTTTGTCACAGCACGGCAGATGTCCTTAAATAATAAAGAAAGCAATTAACATCGAAGTGTTCAAGCAACTATAGTGTACACAAAATAAAACATATGCAATATTTCAAGGCAAAAAATATATCAAAAGTGGAGAGTTGTCATACCTGACTTATAGACAGCACAAGGCGTCTTGTCTTCTCACTCTTCTTCAAGTCAGCATCACCAGAAATCACGAGGGTCAGGAATCTCATGAGATAAGATGATCCAAGGACATGACCAGATCATCAGCTGTGGGAGGCCAAGGAAGAGAATTTGACTCTCTGTATGTCTTCTTGATTGTACCACGAAGAAGAAGGGCCACATCTTCATACTTGTCCGAGCTCCCCATCTTATATGCATTTCTCACTGCATCTGAGATGGATAAGCTAGCACTGAATATCAAGCTATGGGTGATACAACAATTCGAAACTGCTGTGACCATAGAAATGCCAATCCCCTCATGCTTCTCAAGTTTTCTCTTCAGTTTCTTACTTCTGTACTTGGGATTTGGGAAGCCATTTCTCTCCAACTCTTGGGTGTAGACAAGACGCAGTGATGCAAGCCGCACAATCTTGTTCTGTCTTATCACTTGATCTTGAAAGACATCAAGTACAGCATTAAATTCCATCTGATGTGCAGCAGCCATGGTAGTATGCTAAACATTTCACTGACAGGGTTGGTAGCAAGGGCTTTACCTTGGGACATGATATGCTTTGCATATTTCAGGTTGAATGACTTGCGACATGACTGATGGTAATTTGCTTCACTCGCAAAAAGGTCCTCACCTTGTACCATGCGATGTAGTCGGTGAAGTCCAAGTTCAAAGGCTTGAGGCGTAATCTATTTCCATGTAGGCTCCTTCAATGCTCCATCCTTCGCCTTATATACTGGGAACTTGATGCATCGTTCGGTCTTTCCCAATATTTTCACTTCCAGCTTTCCACAGAAGATACACTCTGGGGGGAACAGCTGCTTAGCTGAGGAGGACCCACATTTACGTGGTGAGCGTGATGTTGTGATGTGAAGCTCGCTGAGATGTCACAGTAGGTATTTCCTGTAAGCGTCCCTGGTTCTTTGTAAACTTTTGGTAGCAGGCTCGATGATAGCCAGTTGTTTTAAATTGGCACCTACAAGACTCTGGAATGAGATTACAGACATCCTCCATGTGAAACGGTGAATCAAGAGCTTCTTGGAGACGTCTATCACGAATGTTGTGTAGCAGAGCCAGTTTGTCAGTAGCAGACTCTTTAATTTTACTAAGGGGTGTGAAATCTGCATGCTCAAAGCCATGTACATGTAAAATACAATTTTCAGGGCCATGGTCTTTTGATTTGACACCATCATCTCTCTTGGATTTCTTTGTAGCAGGACTCTTCAGACTCACTATCATTTTCTTCCTTGTGTTTCTTTGACTTAGACTTTGACTTGGGTATGATTAGCAATGATCACCAACTAGACAAATAGCTATTATAGTAGAACAGTGTTGACTTTCTTTCTCCCTAATGTCTTCAAGGCAGCTTCAAACTTGGTAGAAGATGATTAGCATGCATCAGTTTTAATTTCCCAGATTGTGTCTGGATGTATTATTCAGATTCTATGTAGATTTGAAATTTTAATTTTTCACAGCCTAAAATCAAGCATGGACACAAAAGATGATACAAAAAATCACAGTCATACAGACACAACCCCATCCCCCACCCTCAACCAAATAGGTTAAAAAAATATACCTTTCGGGTGCATTGTTTTGCTATATATGCTAGAAATCTCCCAGGTTTGTCTCCATGCTCCTAAAATCTTTGTTTTGAGTATCTTATTTTCTTCTCCACTTCCACAGTAAGGAGATAGTCTATAGATGCTCTAACTACCTGTAACTCTTTCAATAAATCTGCTGATGGAGATCTGTTATACATTTTTTACTTAACCAATAACTGAGCCTCCAAAGCCCTGTGATTCATCATTCTTTGACGCTTTCGGGAAGTGTATGAAATAATTTGCCCCCTTGCATAAGCTTTACAAGTTTCCCACAATAAAGATGGATTATCTGTGGATAGAGAATTAATAGATAGAAAGGATTTAAATTCAGAAGAGAAGTAAACTGAAAATGCACTGTCTCTAAGTGTTGCAATATTAAGCCTCCACTATATAGAACAGTCTGCTGTATTCCTGAATCGAAGCTCCATAGTGACACTGGCATGATCTGACAGTAAAATGCTTTCAATATTACAAGATAGTACTAAGTGCAGATCTGTTTTTGGCAAAAAAAAAAGTAGTCTAATCTGGACTGACACTTATAAGAGGTAGAAAAAAATGTATATTCCTTATCAGCAGGGTGAAGAGTTCTCCAGACATCTACAAAACCAAGATCTTTACAAATATTCTGAAGGGATCTCGCCTGAGCAGTTAGAGACGCAGAGCTATGTGGGTGTTTGTCTACAAGAGGATTCATTACACAAAAAAAATCTCCACCCACAATTTTTTAATCTGATGACCTGGCACTCAAGTCCAGAAACACTTTAGTAATAAAGTGTATTAAAGTGTATTAAACTATCTTTAATACAGTTTACAATTTAGAACGGTAAATTACATTTAATGAAAATGAGAAACACCTCTACGTCTAGATGTAAAAGAAGAAAAGTATACCTGCCCAAAACCACCCTGTTGTAATTGTAGATGTTCTGCATCACTTAGATGAGTCTCTTGTAAAAGAGCAATTTCGATATTTCCTTTTTTCAAAAAAGCAAGTGTCACGGGGTGACTATATTCAGTGGGGGATGAATGCACATGCCGGGGAATGGGTTCTTCTTCTTCTTCTTCTTCTTCTTCTTGTTTTTATGGCGGTTGGCAAATAACGTCTGGTTGCATTACCGCCACCTTCTGAAATGGAGTGTAGGTCTGGATAAATTATTTCCCTACACTTAAATTATCTTTATTAAACCTGTTCTTCTAAAAAAGGAAAATAAAAACCCAAAACAAAAATCTCCCAAATTCCTTAGCAAAATATCCCTTACTTTCAAAGGTATCTCTTCATCTTCTAGCTGCTGGATTAACTGTTGTCTCTCATTACTATATCTAGTACATTCTTCAATAGCATGTTCTATGGTATCCTGTGTGTTACATACACTACACCTCCCATCAGCATGTTTTTCCATTAAAAATAATGTACTGTTTAAGCCTGTATGCCCAAGTCTCATTCTTGAAATGATGTTCTCCTCCTGTGTATTTCTGCAAGTACTTCTACTCACCCCCACTCTTTTTTGGATATTATATAGTCTCCTACCAGTCTGACCATTATCCCACAACACTTGCCACTTCTCCTTTATCTTTCTTTTAATGATTGATTTCACCTCCTCTTTACTATACTTAATGCTTAAACTTATATACTCCATTTCTGTTGCCTTTTTTGCATACTTATCCGCCAACTCATTCCCTATTACTCCCTTGTGGGCAGGGGAATGGGTTCTTCTTCTTCTCTTTCTATGGCAGTTGGCAACCAGCTTTTTGGTGCATTACCGCCACCATCTGGACTGGAGTGTGGATCAATGGGTCAGACTCATACACTGTAAACGACTCAAATTACACTTTTACATTCTTTTAATTAACCCAGTTCTCTTTAAAAAAGAAAACAAAAAATGAAAACAAATTTCGCCAGACCCTCTTTTCATTATATCATGTACATTTAGGGAAATCTGATTCTCACCTAGTTGTGATATCAATCTTTGTCTAGCTTGATGGTATTTAGGACAATTCATAATTACATGTTCTACTGTCTCTTGACTATTGCAATATTCACATTTTCCATCATCATGCTTATTCATTATAAATAAAGTTCTATTTAAACCTGTATGTCCTAATCTCATTCTAGACACCACATCTTCTTCTCGCCCTTTTCTGTATGTACTCCTGCTCTTTCCCACTTTTCCTTGAATACTATACAAGTATCTCCCCTTCTGTTCATTATCCCAAACAAACTGCCATTTTTCATTAATTTTTGTTTTAATTATACTTTTAACTTCAGCTTTGCTGTATTTAATATCCATCTCTATAAAAGACTTCTCTGCTGCTACCTTCGCACATTTGTCTGCCAACTCATTACCTCCTACACCTATATGAGCTGGCACCCATATAAATGTAGTACTAATACCAGACTTTAGCAGATTGTTTGCTAAATGGATTATTTCAAATACTATATCCTGTCTAGACTCAGAGTGAAGATGCTTGAGACTTATTAATGCTGAACTGGAGTCTGACGCAATCACAGCTTGCTTAGGTTTATTGCTCTCTATCCACATCATTGCCATCCATATTGCCACCATTTCTGCTGTATATACTGCTAAATCATCATTAATTCTTTTAGCATATTCAATATTTAATTGAGGGATAACATAAGCAATTCCCATTTTCTTATCTGTCTGCTTTGATGCATCAGTATATAAAATAATTCCATCTTTATATTTGCTATTTATGTAATTCTGAGTCCTGTAACGATCCACTCCATTGACCTCCTTTTCCTCCAATAATCCTAAGTCAACTGGAACTTCCGACAACATCCAAGGAGGTACAACTGAAAATACCACTGTAGGGCTTATCTTCAATGTACTAATTCCTATTGTTATTATCTTCTGCCTTATTGTCCATCCAAAACTTTTGATTAGGTTATTCTCTCTCTCTTGACATTCCCATAAAACTGTCTGACTCATATGTTTTTCAGTATGACCTCTCAGATTTGCCCAATACACAAGAGATAGCTGGTCTCTTCTAAGATGTAGCGGCATCTCCCCCATCTCTACCTGGATTGCTGCCACTGACGAGGTCTTAAATGCCCCACAGCATAACCTCAAACCTTGGTTCTGGATTACATCTAGTTTCTTTAATAAAGTTTTGGCAGCAGATCCATACACTATACACCCATAATCAAATACCGACCTGATCATCCCTGAATAAATAGCTTTCAGCGCAGGTCTACTTGCTCCCCATTCTACTCCACGCAAGCATCTCATCACATTCAACACTTTCTTACATTTATCAATCATTTTCTGAATATGCATTGTCCAAGTTAGTCTTTTGTCGAACCAAATTTCCAAATATTTGAAGAATTCCACCCGTTCTAATTCTGCCCCAGATAATTTGATTTTTACATTCAAATTTATTTTCTTCCTAGAGAAAATTAAAGTCTTTGTTTTGTCTATTGAGATTCTAAACCCCCATTGAATAGCCCACTCTTGGACTCTATTTACTGCTCGTTGCATCTTATCCACCACAAAATCTATATTCCTTCCCTTTTTCAACATTGCTCCATCGTCTGCAAACAATGCTACCCCGACTGAATTTTGTACATCCTTAAAAACATCATCAATCATGATTGAAAATAAAAGTGGACTGATAATGCTCCCTTGTGGAACACCATTTTCCACCCTGTAACTTTCACTTACTTCCCCATTTATTTTAATTTGAATTACTCTATCAGATAAAAACCCTTCTATCCACTTGAACATCTTTCCCTTAATTCCCAATAGTTTTAGTTTAATCAGCATGCCTTCTTTCCACAACATATCGTACGCCTTTTCGACATCAAAAAATACTACCACTACAGATTCTTTATTCACCTGAGCCTTCCTTATTATATCTTCAAGACATACAATAGGATCCATGGTACTTCTACCTTTCCTGAATCCACTTTGATAATTTTGCATCAATCCTTTTGTTTCTATCCAATACTTAAGCCTGTCATTTATCATTCTCTCCATAGTTTTCCCCATCTGGGACGTTAACGCAATAGGTCTATAATTACTTGCTATTTGGGGATCCTTCCCAGGTTTCCTAATAGGAACAATTATAGACTCCTTCCATGCTCTAGGAATGCATCCCTCTATCCATACTTTATTATAAACATTTAACAAAACATCCTTCCCCTTATCACTTAAGTTGTCCAACATAGAATAACAGATTTTATCTCTCCCTGGCGATGTCTTACCTACTTTCCTCAATGCCATGTTGAGTTCTGACTTTGAAAACAATACATCCAATTCCCCTCCTTCACTATCCTCATTGCCAAACACATACTGATATTTTCCAACTGTTTCATTTCTTCCTCTATTTTCCTCATTATTTAAATTTCCTGAACTATGCACCTTGACTAATGTTTTTGCTATAACTTCTGCTTTTTCCTTATTAGTAGTGATAGTTATTTGCCCCTCAATCAGCATAGGATATCCATATTCCCTTCCATTCCCTTTCATTTTTTTAATCATATTCCAAATTCTCCCCACTGGAGTAGTTCTCCCAATAGAGTCACAGAACCTCTTCCAGTACTCTTTTTTAGCTTGCCTTATTATTTTCTTGACTTTTGCCTGGGTTCTTTTATATTGAACTAAATTCTGAAAATTGTGTGTTCTCTTTAACTCCTTAAATGCTCTATTTCTATTTGTAATTGCTTCCTTACAGTCTTTTGACCACCACGGAACTATTTTATTTAATGTCTTAGGCTTAGTTTTTGGAATTGATACTCCTGCTGCAATAATTATACTATTACTAATTTTATAACATAATTCCTCAATATCTTGATTTTTATCAATAGATAATAACTCATCGCTCACTTCTCTATACTTATTCCAATCTGCTTTCTCTAGAATCCACCTCTCTTCTCTTACTTCATGTTCATTCCCTACTTCCATTCCTATCTGAATTCTAATAGGATAGTGATCACTCCCTACTGTACTTTCCTTCAATACCTCCCATTCACATTTATCTGCAATTGTTTTTGTGACAATAGTAAGATCTATTGCTGACTCTGTGCCCCTTGCCACATCTATTCTTGTACCAGAACCATCATTCAGACACACTAACTCTTTTTCTTCCATAAATTCTTCAACTACATTTCCATTCCCATCATCCTTCTCTCCCCATAATGTACTATGTGCATTAAAGTCCCCACACCAGATAATTTTCCCTGTTAAATCCTTCCAAATGTTCTCAAGTTGCTTTTTCTCCACTGTTCTACATGGATTATAAAAATTTATTATTGTCACCTTATCCTCACTTGACCTTACTTCTGTAGCAATGTATTCCAAGTCATTCCCCTTCTTAATCTCTCTATACTGAAGTCCCATTTGTATAAAAATTACAACTCCTCCTCCTTTACCCATATCCCTGTCTCTTCTTAACGAATTGTATCCCTTAATTACAAAATCCAACCTGGCCACTAGCCAGGTTTCTTGTACACAAATAATATTAGGTTTATCCTTTAAATTTTCAACATATATCTTAAATTCTTGACCATTTGCAATTAGACTCCTAGCATTCCACTGGAGTATAATTAAAACCATTATGCAGCCCCAATCCATGTCTGTGAATGTTGTTCTTCATCCTTAAGAATATCTCTAACTCTTTCCCAATTCATTCCCTTCACATCCAAGTATTTTTCGGCTGATTTAACAATTATTTTGATTCTTTCAGTCCTACTACTGGTCTGCGCAGAACAATTGATTATCTCAGCCATGAAGATCACAAAATCTCCTTTGTTCACAATCAGTGTCTTTTCTTTTAGTTTATCACACTTTACACATTCCCCTACATCTTTAGTCCTCTCCTGTATTATTTCGACAGGCATAACTTTTTGAACTTTCTTAGTTGCTTCTGCATATGAGACCCCTTGAACTACTTTAATTCGCTGTACCTCCTTCATTCTTTTGTTAGCTTCACATCCACCATATGCTGCGCTATGTTCTCCTCCACAATTACAGCATTTTAGCTTTGCCCCCTCTACACACTTTCCGTATTCATGTTCACCACTGCATTTACTACATCTTTGTTTTCCCTTACATATCGCAGCTACATGCCCATACCTTTGGCATTTAAAACACCGCAGTGGTGGTGGAATGTAAACCCTGACATCATAGCTCATATATCCAATAAAGACTTTTCCTGGAAGATTTTCTTCTTCAAAAGTTATCAAGATTGAAAGACTGTCACAGATATTTCCATTCCTTCTAATTTTTAGTCGTTTTGCTTCCCTGACCTTAACATTGTTTATTCCTTCTTTCACTGAATCAACTGACTCACTCAAATGAATCCCTGTGATTACACCTCTAACAAGCTTCTTGTCATACACCATTGAACACTTCACTCGCTTTCCATTCAATTTATTTATCTTTATTGCTTTCTGTTGTTGTTCCACACTTTTACATTTTACCAGTAAAGAACCATTTCTCAATTTTTTAGCGTTCCTAATTTCCCCAATTTCTTTGTGCAAAGTTTTGGTTAGTAGCGTTGGACTCCACTCATCAAACGAAGTCCCTTCTTGCAACAATTTGATAAATACCTTGAATTCATCTTCACTCCTTTTCACCGTTTTTCCCCCCTTGTCGATGTCACTACAATCCGATTCGTCCCTATCTTTACTTTTACGTTTTTTCTTTACTACTTTCCATTCTTCCAATTTCCCGCTTCCACCATCCATCTTGGGGAATGGGTTTCCCTTGGGGAATGTTTTTAATGTGACACCCAGCAAAAAACGGCTGCTGTCTGTGCCCGGATGTGAACAGTGACAATCTAGCGAACTTAATAGATAAATCAGCTTCAGGTGTTCGGCGGGAAGAAACTAGGCTGACGATTGGGACGTATGTTGGGTGGGAGGGCTTTATATGTTCATTGTGGCTGACAGTTGGGAAGCAGCAGATGCGGGTCAGAAGACGGCTTCCAGAAAAGGCACCCGGCTGGTGTGTTAATCGAGTGCGTTTGGAACGCGAAGCCGATGAGGATCTGGAATGAAACCGGTATTCTGACGGAATTGGAATTCACGATCCCTACGGCTGCCGCCACCATGTAAACACGACCCCGATGCTGTCAAATTGAGTGCCGTTTATGCCTACAATATAGTTCGATGTGTTGGGATGTGTGATTGCCGGTGAGTGACTCCCCTGATCTGTGCGTCATTGTGAGTTTTGCTCATATTCTGGTTTCTATGCTGTCAGTTGAAACAGGCTTTCTGGGGTGTCCCGACTGCTCGACTGCTTTACTGCTCTTCTGCTCTCAACACAGCAGCTAACCAGCCAGCCCAACTTCAGGGGGACGTTTGCTTGGATACTGTTCATGTGCCTTAGTCACAGTGAGTTTACTGTTTGAAGTGTCGTCTTCATATTGGGAAAGCTTTTGCTGTTTGAAGTCCGTGCACGAGTGCTTTGACTGTTTCATATTGTTGGTCTGCATCTACAGTTCCAGATAAACAGCCTCCGGTGACCCGGGTGTGTTATGTTGATAACTTGAGCTAATCCTGAGTATTTTAAGCAGTACTGTTGACGCTAACAAGCCTCCTACTATCTGAGCCTCTGCTGAAGAGAACGAGAAACTGCTGTGTTGACGCTATCCTTCTGCTGTCTGAACCTCTGCTGGAGAGAACGAGAAACTGCTGCACTGACGCTATCCTTCTGCTGTCTGGGCCCCCCCTGCGGGAGAGAATGAGAAACTGCTGTGCTGACGCTATCCTTCTGCTGTCTGAGCCCCTGCTGGAGAGAACGAGAAACTGTTGCACTGACACTATCCTTCTGCTGTCTGGGCCCCCCCTGCGGGAGAGAATGAGAAACTGCTGTGCTGACGCTATCCTTCTGCTGTCTGAGCCCCTGCTGGAGAGAACGAGAAACTGCTGCCCTGACGCTAGTCGCTTACCGTCTGAGCTCCTGCTGGAGAGAACTAGGAACTGTTGTTCTAATTCTCCTGGGAGAAATTGCTCATTTTAAAAACTCTTTTAATAATTTAATAAACATAAAACGTTATGAATTTATTCTTTGTCCTGACTTCTTTGAGGGAACACGGCTTGCTCCTCAGGGTGGTATGCAATGCAACCCCCCTGCCTGTGACACAAATATCTATCTCTGCTTTATAGGATTATGAATGCCTTGAATATTCCAAGTGCAAATCCTAAGCACTCTAGACATTCAATATTGTTCAGGCAATCAGTGCAAACATAATACAGATGAGTATGAGTTATGAAACTTTATGGTGACAGGTCTTGGTAATGGCGCCAAAGAGCGATGCGCTTGATCCGTCTAGCCTTCGTTGCAATCTTTAAGGGTCGTTAAATGCTTGTGAAAGGTGTCTTCATCTGCTTATTGAGAGATGTGATGTTCTCAGAGTTACAAATAATCAGTTGTGTATGTTCTTAGATTCATTTTAATATTCGTTTATCTTCAATCACGTTTCCTTGGTTCTATTTTCCCGCTTTTCTTGTTGTCATGGTTACTGTCATTTACTTCGTTTAGTCTCTGTGTTCATTAATTACGTTTATCAGCATACTTAAGCTCAGACTTTGGTTTCACTTCATTTGGATGGTCCCTTTAATACATTCTGTTGACTATGTAACATTGCACCTACATGTCTACTTTCTCTCATTAGATTATTAGTAGACTTGCATAGTTACTTATAGTCAGTAGACTGTCTTTTGGAGTACCATCACAATAAAGAGTTATCAGATATTAAGCAGACAGTACACTAATACTCTAATGAGAGTTAGTTGACATGTAGTTGCAAAGTTACTTATAGTCACCAGAATGTTCAAAAGGGACCATCAAAATAGTGTTACCCAGACTTTTCCTGTTTTTGGTGTCTGCTCTCGTGTGTGTTTGCGCACAATTCTCTTTTGTTCTGTTTCTTGCTGTGGATTACTATTAAAGTCAGACTCATGTTTTGAACTTTATCCTCCATCGTCTGTCTGTGCAATTTCGTTGGAGCTTGGCAGCTCATTCCATCAGAGAGGATGAAGGTTTTTGGAGTGACTTTCTGCCTCGTTAATAACATTTATTTACATTGGAGCAAATTATGATCATTTGGGAATGAGGGCAACACGATTTAATTCACAGACTAAATTTCTTAATATTTATTAAAAGACTTGGGAAATATATCGTTGTGGTTAAATTCGTGTCACATCTAAATATACACAATTTCCATAGACTTACGTTAGAAAACAGAAAGAGCCTGTCTTGTATGGCAGATGGCTACAGTTGCTAAAGTTGGATTGGGGTTCATGTGTTCTCATTTGAAATATTTTCATTCTGTCGTGAATTGAAGGCAGCATCTCTAATTGTTTTAACTGCTGACAAATACAAACCAAACACAATGACTCAGAAGGGTTAATGCATCGGAGATGAGATGTGTGATCCAAAAATAGACCGAAAAACGGTTCCTGCAAGTGTGAAAATTCTACTGCAGCCGTTAAGTCTCATTACTGACCTCTACAATCAGTAAACAGCATGAGTGCTGCCTGTATTTTCCCTGGCCAAACAAAATCACTGCTTTCTGCTGTAGCTGAATGTCGTAAATATAGCTCAGTGGCCTCTCACCACACACAGATGACTTCAGAAAGCTACTTTCACTTCTTTAAGCTTTTGTTAGCTCTCAGCTTTCCCTTCATTCTTCGTTTCATTCTACAAGTGCTAACAGCCTCACAGAGTCATAGGCCTTGTCTTCTGAGGAAGATTTTCCATATGGAGGACACTTTCAGCATCATGGGTAATAGAGAAAACTACTGTGGAAGTCAAAGAATATGAGCCCCTTATTGTTAATATTTGTTTACAGCCCATATTTTGTGAGTGTCTCAATCTAAAGGAAAATATGGAGGACATTTAGCTGTTATTAATGAAAGATGGTGGAAAACATTTGTAGTAAATGTACGTATAATAATAATAATAATAATAATAATAATATGTATTTAAGGGGCCAGACAGGTCAATTTAGCTCAAAAGGAATTATCAATTAATTTATAGGGAATCTTAAAAGGATCACTTATACGGCCGAGCAAATGACCCGTCCCACCCCCTGGATGAGTTCTGTCCAGCGTTCATATGAACGGGCCGTAACTATCACCTCTGCAGCGGATATAAATATCCATATAAATATAACTATAGTGAAACACTATTTATTAGCAAGGTAACTTAGATCAGCAGTTTAAGACTTTAAATTCGCAAGCACACAACAAGAGCAATTATCTTTAAAATATAAACAAGACTTTATTAATTATTCTACACATAAAAAACGAATATCTAACACAAACATACGCACACACACATTCATACGAGTTGCAGAAAGACATGAGCTGAACGAACCATCCATCATCAACCCTTCTTTCTGTTTAAACCCATGATCTTCTGATCTTGATTTGGGTTCTTTTGTCTGCTCGTCTACATGGTTACTCGTCCATCTGTTACCCTGTCATGGCTTCCATGACGATGCATTCTGGAATCTTCTTCAGCATAACTCTCCCTACAGCATAACGTAGCTCTAAGGCTTTGTTCGGGCCCTAAGATTTTAAACTCAAATGTTTGTCAAGCCTCCTGGATGAGTTCTGACCAATTAGGCACTGTCTTATTTTGTGAGCTGGCATTTTCTTCACCACTCATCATAAATTATTATATGCGTTATCTGTGATCTCTTTACTATCCAGCTTTAGCAGAGTACAGAGGGTACAGTTTAGACATGATTTCTATTATTAGGAACACGAAACATTTTACACAGATTTCAATCAAGCCATCTTCTGAATTAAGAACATATGATCGTACTGATAGGAAACAAGACACACTTTCATTCAAACATATAATAGTTATGACAATTACATGACTTATGTGTGATTTAAGCATAATAGACACATACAGATGTTGTAGACACAATATAGAATTATGTAGTTGAACGATGTTTGATTATAAGTCTGTCAAGAATTGTTTTGGAATGATTTTATGTATTTTTACATGTAAAGTCTCAGTCTCGGTGGTTTAAAGGGATTTCAACCCTGGGGTCATTCAGAGGTCCTTAAGACGAAGGAGGTCTGTTTTAAATCCTTTGCCTTGGGATCAAACAACCTCTGCCGTTATCTTGGTGGGTCCTATGTGCCATCTCTGAACCAATCAGTCTTTTCCAAACTATCTAACGTTGACAACGTTCTTCCTTTAGTTGGGCTCATCTCTTTGAAGCTTGCATGGCCATAAAGTTCTTACTGGGGGTTTGCGTTGGTTAGCGTAGACTGGCTGGAGCCTGGATATTTATGGTTCTGGATTGGTGATTTGAGGTCTGGAGTGTTGAGTTCTGTGTGGAATTATGTTTGAATGAATCACATGGACGATTCATTTGTGTTTGGTTCGCCCTCAAATCCTACACATTTGCACTGTGATAGCAAAATGCCCTCAGAAATGAGTAGATAAAGATGGAGCCGAAATGACTCAGTTTCTGTTGCCTCATTTCTCATGTAAGAGAAAGGGAAGAGGACAAAACAATTAGACATACTCATCTGTGTTTAACTGGCTGGGCAAAATAACTAGACTTTATAAGAATGATTAGATTTTAATGGAGGTTCAGGATCAGTATGCAAATGTTCATTTCTTAATCAAACAATCCAAATAAAGCTCAGTTGATGAAACAGGAATACGTCAGTAGGAGTCCCTGAGACAGGCAGAATGGCAGTTTAGTCATGACAACTCTCAGAGTAAATTTTAGTATTTTAATGGATATGACAATGTTAATATATTTGACCTTGGCAGACTAGCTCTGCCACACGGAGAGTACGGAGAGTTGCTAAGTGCCAATAAAAATAAGACATGCTGACTGACATGCATGTAGCACAGTCCCTGATGAGAGTGACCCCTAATAGTGTGGAGGAATGAATGTCATTGTTGCTGATATCAGGGGTGCTACTTCTACTTCGCTTTTTTGATGCCCTTCCCTCGCTAACTTCCTCCATCTCGTTGACTTGGATGTACACCATTGCTTACGTGGCTCACTACTAGGGGAACCTGGGCAATGGGTTGAACTGGAACATCCTACTAAGCCATTGATCACTTTGAAACCACCAATGAGATGATTTATTATTTACTAGGAATGCACCAAAATGAAAATTTTTGGCCGAAGCCATAACGAATAAAATGAAACACTTGGCTGAAGGCCGAATACAGTTTAAAAAAAAAAATCCATTTATTTTGCCAATTTTTTCACCAGCATTAACTTTAAAATAAATAAATTAGTAAAATAAAAATAAATTTATTTGGCCATTTTTTATCCCCTCTTCTTGAATAGCCTATATCAGGCCTATAACTGACTGCTGAAAGAATATAACATACTCTGTACGCCTACAACAACAAAGTGTATTAAAAAGTTCAAAAAAAGTGGACGAACCCACAACAAAATTAATAATCATCCTAAACATAAGCCTATACTTTTTCAGGAAAAGTGGCAGGTTCGTCTAAAAGAAAAGTAACTTCTCTGCTAACATGAAAGTCTGTTCCTCTTCTCATCGATGACGTGAGATGCAGCACTAAACAGTTTATCGCTGACTGTGCTTGTGCAGTGGGTGGGTGCGCTGGGACGGAGAGGAGAAACGTCTCGGTTACGTATGTTACCCTCGTTCCCTGAGTAGGGAACGGAGACGTTACGTCGGATGACGACGAATGGGGTTTCGCTTAGAAAGCCTATCAGCTTCGAGTATTTAAAAACGAGCCAATGGCAAAGAAATGCCATGGGTCTGCGGAATTTGCATGACGTAACTCCGCCCCACCTCGTGGGTATAAATGGAGGACGCTGGCAACATGCAGTTATGTTTCCTCGCTGAGGAGCCTGCGGAAGTGGCAGGAAGACGTAACGTCTCCGTTCCCTACTCAGGGAACGAGGGTTACATACGTAACCGAGACGTTCCCTTTCGTTGTCACTCCGAGTTACGTCGGATGACGACGAATGGGGTTACCAGTCAAATCACGCCACCTTCACAGCTGTCTTCCAGCGCCCTGCGAAAATCTGAGCCCTCGAGATATTAGGACGAAGGACTCCTATTTAGCACAGGAATACCAAGGTACACTGGGAAGCATATCCCAAGCTTTTAAGGGGAAATATGCAAATATCACCAACCCAGTGGGGGGGGCATTTGAAAATACACATGGCCCGAAGAAAACATATGGAGAAACTCTGAGGTGTCCAGCCGCAGGTGGAATATTTCAACCTCAGGGGTGGCAAGGTGGCTTGCCGAGGGAAAGACACATGCTCAAAGAGGCTTACAGTGGAAATACACGTGTGGGGGTAGATCATGGGAGGTACCATGCACACGGAGGCACCTAGCCGACGCCCAGGCAATAGACACTGGCGCTAGCATCAGGGGTGCTGGAGGAACTCAGGGCTTTCGGAGAAGCTCACCTGAGCAGAAAATCGCACGTATCCAGTCCGCGGAGTGGAATGGCGAGCAAGCGAAGACACCTGAGCAGGTCCGGAACTAGCTGTTTGAAGCGAGAACACGAGAGGACACTGGCTCCACACGGAGATTATAGAATCTGGCGAACGTGTTAGGTGACGCCCAGCCTGCAGCTCTGCAGATGTCTGCTAGCGAGGCGCCATGCGCCAGCGCCCAGGAGGATGCCACACTCCGGGTGGAGTGGGCGGTCACACCAAGGGGGCACGGTCGGCCTTGCTGCTGGTAAGCCAAAGCAATGGTGTCCACTATCCAGTGAGACAACCTCTGCTTTGAGAGAGCCTTTCCCTTCAGCTTCCCACCATAACAGACAAAGAGCTGGTCTGAGGTCCTGAAACACTGCGTCCTGTCTACATAAGCGCGGAGAGCGCGTACTGGACAGAGCAGTGCCAAGGCTGGGTCTGCCTCCTCCGAGGGCAGCGCTTGCAGGTTCACCACCTGGTCCCGGAAGGGAGTGGTAGGAACCTTGGGCACATATCCAAGCCGGGGTCTCAGGATCACGTGAGAACCGGCCGGCCCGAATTCCAGACACGCTTCGTCAACAGAGAATGCGTGCAGGTCCCCGACCCTCTTGAGAGAGGCCAATGCAATCAGGAGCGCTGTCTTCATTGACAGGAACTTAAGCTCCACTGATTGCAAAGGCTCAAAGGGAGCACTCTGCAGGGCACTTAAGACCACTGAGAGGTCCCAAGAGGGAACGAGAGGAGAGCGAGGAGGATTCAGTCTCCTCGCCCCCCTCAGGAACCTGACGATCAGGTCGTGCTTCCCTATAGACATACCTTCCACTAAGTCGTGGTGAGCGGCAATAGCGGCAACATAAACTTTGAGGGTGGAGGGAGACAGCCTTCGCTCCAACCCATCTTGAAGGAAGGAAAGCACGAAACTGATCGAACATCTCCGGGGGTCTTCTCTGGCCGAGAAGAACACCAATTGACGAAGAGGTTCCACTTCAACGCGTAGGCATGTCTCGTGGACGACGCTCTAGCGGAAGTGATGGTAGCCACCACCGCAGGTGGTAGGGTACTCAAACCTGCCTCGTCCCATCGAGGAGCCACACGTGGAGGTTCCACAGATCGGGACGAGGGTGCCACAGGGTGCCCCGTCCCTGAGAAAGGAGGTCCTTCCTCAGAGGAATTGGCCAAGGAGGTGGTGTCGCGAGGAGCACTAGTTCGGAGAACCAAGTCCGGGTGGGCCAGTACGGCGCAACCAGAAGGACTTGCTCCTCGTCCTCCCTGACCTTGCGCAGGAGCTGCGCAAGAAGGCTCACTGGGGGAAACGCATACTTGCGGCCCCGCGGCCAGGTGTGCGCCAGTGCATCCGTGCCGAGCGTGCCCTCGGTCAGAGAATAAAACTGGGCGCAATGGGATGAGTCGCGGGAGGCAAACAGATCTATCTGTGCGTCGCCAAAATGGTCCCAAATCAGCTGGACCGACTGGGGATGGAGTCGCCATTCTCCAGGGAGGGGCTGAAGCCGTGACAGCTCGTCGGCAGCACAGTTCAGGGCTCCGGGAATGTGAATAGCACGAAGGGACCTCAGGTGCTTCTGACTCCATAGGAGGAGGTGGCGGGCGAGTTGCGACATACGGCGGGAGCGTAGACCACCTTGATGGTTGATGTACGCTACTGTGGCGGTATTGTCTGATCGGACTAGTACGTGTTGACCCATGAGCAGCGCTCGGAAGCGGTGCAGAGCAAGGCGTACTGCCAGCAACTCGAGGCAATTGACATGCCATAGGCGCTGGGGTCCTGTCCAGGAGCCCGCGGCAGCATGACCATTGCACATGGCGCCCCAGCCCGTGGTGGAGGCATCTGTTGAGACAACAACATGCCTCGACACTCGTCTCAGGGGGACACCAGCCCTGAGAAAACTGAGGTTCAACCACGGGGTGAAGGTCTGACGGCAGCTCGAAGTCACTGGAACTCGGAGCTTGCCTTGTTGCCATGCCCAGCTCGGGACTCGGTCGCGAAGCCAAAGCTGAAGCGGTCTCATATGAAGCAATCCGAGCGGCGTCACCGCGGCTGCAGATGCCATATGCCCCAGGAGCCTCTGAAAATGTTTCAGTGGAACCGCTTTCTTGCCCTGAATTTGTCTCAGACAAGTCAGCAGTGACTGCGCGCGCTCGCTCGTAAGCTGCGCGGACATGGCGACCGAGTCGATGTCCATACCGAGAAAAGAGATCCTCTGCACGGGGCAAAGTTTGCTCTTCTCCCAGTTGACCCGAAGGCCCAGACGGGCTAGGTGCCGGAGCACAAGGTCCCTGTGTTCACAAACCTGGTCTCGAGAGTGAGCTATAATCAGCCAGTCGTCGAGATAGTTCAGGATGCGAACCCCGTGAACCCGAAGGGGAACAAGGGCTGCCTCGACCACTTTCGTGAAGACGCGAGGAGACAGGGCTAGCCCGAACGGGAGAACCGCGTACTGATATGCCTGTCCCTCGAAAGCAAACCGGAGGAACGGTCTGTGACGAGGGAGAATGGAGACATGAAAGTAGGCGTCCTTCAGGTCGATCGCTGCAAACCAATCCTGGGGCCGCACACACTCGAAAATGCGTTTGGCGCTGAGCATTTTGAACGGCATCCTGTAAAGGGAGCGATTCAATACTCGCAGGTCCAGGATTGGTCGTAACCCACCGGTTTTCTTGGGGACAATGAAGTAAGGGCTGTAGAAGCCGGACCTCATCTCGGCTGGAGGGAAAGTCTCGATTGCACCCTTCGCCAGCAGAGTGGCAATCTCTGCTCGCATGATCGGGGTGTTGCCACCGACCAAAGTGGAGCGGACTCCCCTGTATCGGGGAGGAGACCCTGCGAACTGAATCGCATAGCCGAACCGGATGGTGCGGGCGACCCATCGGGACAGTTGGGGAAGCTCTAGCCAGGCTTCTAGGAACTGCACCAGCGGGGTCATGCGGACCACCGGCGTCCCCCCGGAGGGGCAGCGAAGCGGAGTAACTGGCCCGGACGTGGACGGCATAGCGATCCGGTGTGGGGGCGCAGTTAACATCCGCGCCCTGACAGAGGAGGCCAGGGAAGGACCAGCGTTCCACGGGGGCCTGCTCTGCCAGGGGTCTGGCGACAGAGTGGGACAGGGACGAAACGGCCTGTGGGCGGCACGCCGTGTCAACCGACTCTGGGACAGAGGGGGACGAGGAGAGCACGGCTGGTGGGCGGCGCTCTGTGTCGTCCGAGAACTCTGTGTGCTCAGGGGTGAGAGGTTTGTTTCTGTCTTTAACCACATTAGGGTGCTGCCCACCCATGGGTGAGCAGCGGGGAGTGGAGAACAAAAGATTCTCCCCCGGCCCTCCACCGGGGGAATGAGTGGCCCTGCTACCATCTCCTGAGAAACAAACGTCATCCCTGAGCAGCCCGTCTCAGGAGCGCCGCTTGGCCCGGCGCTTGGCGGGGAGGCGGGGCAGGAGCGGGCTGTGGCGCCTTCCTGCGGCTTCCTCCTCGCGTCGGCCTGGGTGAAGGCTGCTGCTTTGGCCGAGCGGGAGGGGCAGGAGCCTTAGGAGGGCGCCCTCGGCGGGAAACAGGCTGAGACGTCTGCCCGACCGACGACGAGGCAGCAGCGGGTCGGCGGGGCAGAATATGTTTAATAGCCTCAGTCTGTTTCTGTGCAGTTGAAAACTGTTGGGCAAAGTCCTCAACTGCGCCGCCGAAGAGGCCGGCCTGGGACAGGGGCGCATCGAGCAGACGAGTCCGCTCGGAATCCCGCATGTCAGCCAGGTTCAGCCACAGGTGTCTCTCCTGGACCACCGCAGTGGACATCACCAAACCCAGGGAGCGCACGGCTACCTTCGTCGCCCGGAGAGCGAGGTCGGTTGCGGCACGCAGCTCATTGAAGAGCCCTGGGTCTGTCCTGCCCTCGTGCATGTTTCTGAGCATCTGGGCCTGGTAGACCTGCAGAGTGGCCATAGCATGCAGAGAGGTAGCCGCCTGTCCCGCCGCTCTGTAAGACTTCGCCGCCATAGACGACGAAAATCTACAGGCCTTGGATGGATGCTTAGGCTCGCCCCGAGAAGAAGCACTCTGAGGACACAGTTGCATCGCAACAGAGCGTTCAACCGGGGGAAGCCCAGTGTACCCACGGGCGGCCGCTTCATCGAGGGGAGGAAAGGCGGATGGGATCAGCGAGCGGTCCCGGGAAGACAGGGGGGTCTTCCAGGACTTCGAGATCTCATCATGCACGTCCGGGAAGAATGGTATTGGGGTTTGCCGTGGACCACAGGGGTCGGCAGCCTTACCAAAAAAACAATCGTCCAGCCGCGAGCGCTCGGGACAGGGTGGAGGCCTCCACTCTAAACCAATGCTCGCGGCTGCCCGGGAAAGCATGGCCGTCATTTCCGGATCCGATTCAGGCACAGCCGTATGCACACCGGAAGGTGGCAGCTGCGCTGAATCTTCACTTCCGGAAGAATCAAGCCCACCTTGTGATGCTGCTACAGACATGACATCTTCCTCTGTAGCTTCAACCGAAACTCGCGGGCCACCCGAAGGTAGACCCGCGGGAATCGGAGGCTCACTAGCGGGCACCGTCACTGAAGAGGGGGGCTGGGGAAGCGGACACATAGTCGGCGCCTGGTTCCAGACCGTTACCCTCAGGTCACCCTGGCCACCAGCCGAAGTAGCACTCCTCGGGGGAGCGTTAGATCGGGGTGTGGATGAGAGGACTCTCACTCTTGCGAGTTCATTGAGTCTCGACCTTAGTGACGCGATGGTCATGTTCCCGCAGAGAGAACATGACTCATCCACGAGCGCTGCTCTAGCGTGATCCATGCCCAAACACACTAGGCAACGATCGTGCCCATCAGAGTCAGACACATATTTGCCGCAACCAGAAGTGCACGGGCGAGGCATCTTTAAAAGGACGTGCAAGCTCTTTTATGAGAGAGAAACACTCTGATGTCGAGGCGCCCGGGGAGACACGCACTCTCTGGCAAACCACTGCACAGATAAGCAGGGAGCACGCGC
The DNA here is from genome assembly GCA_030578275.1 of Meda fulgida. Classification (NCBI taxonomy): domain Eukaryota; kingdom Metazoa; phylum Chordata; class Actinopteri; order Cypriniformes; family Leuciscidae; genus Meda; species Meda fulgida. The sequence goes on along the minus strand of CM060629.1, from coordinate 4,684,464 downwards.
TCGCTGGATATCGCCACAAACACCAACACCAGAGGAACTCGTATGTAAAGCTGACAAATTCAGAGATGGCTTTGTGGAGTGAAGAGGGACTCTTGGCTCCAAAGCGAAAACATAACTGCATGTTGCCAGCGTCCTCCTTTTATACCCACGAGGTGGGGCGGAGTTACGTCATGCAAATTCCGCAGACCCATGGCATTTCTTTGCCATTGGCTCGTTTTTAAATACTCGAAGCTGATAGGCTTTCTAAGCGAAACCCCATTCGTCGTCATCCGACGTAACTCGGAGTGACAACGAAAGGGAACTTTTCATTTTTCGCTGCCTCCGCCGTGTCTTTCTCATACTCTGTATGCTGTTTGGGGTGTCTTGATTTTAAATGATAAATTAAACTTATAGTGCTGTTAGTTGTTTCCAAATACACCCCTCTAGACAATCCAGCAGAATAGTGACTGCAAACGGCCATTTTTTGCGTCTTTCTCTGACACTTTAAAATGCTTCCACACAGCCGACATGTTTGCTGCATTAATTAAGTGTGCGTGCCACCGAATGCCACCGGAATAATTTCGGTTGCCGAACCATTCTATTTGCTAGAAAATATATAAAATTACACAAACAAAGAAAATCTTAAAGGGATAGTTGAAAAAAAAATGAAAATTAGCCCATTATTTAGAGCGAGTAAATAAGGGTGAGTAAATATTGGGCTAATTTTCATTTTTGGGTGAACTATCCATTTAATACAATAAACTATGACTGCATCTGTCTGCTTTTATTGCATTGTGGTCTATGAAACTACCTGAAATGAAGCTCTAGCATAAGTTCTGCCGGGAAAACTCAATTGTTACGTCACTCATTACCTTCCTCATCTGTCCAATTGTGTTTCTATACTGTGGTATATAAGATAGGCACTGACACATGTCTGAGTTCGCAGACGCTGACGCTTACATTTACCTCCATCCTCCCCACCACCACTGAGATGGTCCTTCTCCTCCAAATTTCTCATGGATGAGTTGTACTGAGACTTAGAACTAACCCAGTCTTATGCATCCGAATGTCAAGTGAACCCTGTCAGCACCAAATATCAATGTTATGGATGGATCATAGATCATTAAAGTGTTACCCCTTCAGCTTATTAAACCTTCCACATCATCCTGATTTCCATTTTGTGGAGAACAAACATACATGACTCAGGCCTTGATTATATTGATTATATGTGACTGGAGTGTGCACAGCCTGGTGAGAATTCATGTGGGAGATTATTGGAAGACTGCTTGTGTTACAAATTCAGGCTGCTATGAATTTATGCCATATGAGTAAAGCCAATGTGCCTTCTTTGTTGTGATATAATGAAGACATATCCAGTACACCGCGTAAATGAGTACAATCCCTCTGAACATAAAGGTATACAGTATACAGTATTTCTATTTCTTAATGATCATTATCACTTTTTTTCCCAGTGCATTTCATATATTCAGAATAAAACTTCAAGGCATGTGTAGTCACCTCATACAGGACCGGGAAAGTCACCACAAAAAATGTCACTGGAGCAACCGTGAGGATATTTGACGTTTATGTCAGAACGGCTTTTTAATCAAATCAACTTCAATTATATAGCACTTTATACAATACATATTGTTTCAATGCAGGTTTACTGTGATAACAGGAAAATAATGATCAATCATGCAAAGAGAATAAAATGTTGCTGTAAAGCAGTTCTACAGAAAATAAGTGTCATTATTCACTTTGAGTCTGTTCAATATCGATTCAATTCAGTTCAGTAACATGTTGATGTTGCATAGATTTGTCAATTATGAAATGGTCAAATCAGCTTTTTTTGCTGAATATTTTAGTAAAAAAATCTGTCTCATCCACTCCTTTGTCTGTTGACTCAGGCTTTGATCCTGAGTTCATGGCATCAGTTGCGAACAGCCAATCACATGTCTTGAAACATGGGAAACTGCGATTCACTTATAGCGAGAAAATCAGGACAAGCATCCAGATCCTGCATTCTTCCCTGCTTCAATCTGCGTGTGACATAAATAAGCTTCTCTGTATCATTAAAATTCAAAAATTACCTCACCTTGGAAATATTTCTTAACTGATAAAAACAAGACTGAACCAACTTCTTAACATGATATTGAAAGTTAAGATTGGTGTCAAAATAAACCTGCTTAATATTCAGAAAAACCTAAGAGCTAGCTCAATCTGATTTTTACTCGAGCTCTGACCAGTTATCACATCTTCAGCTTTATCAGTGTTTAACTGCAGAAAGTTTGAGGCCATCCAATTCTTTTATATCTGTTAAACATGCTTGAAGGAAGACTAGTCAATTCCCTGGAACGCAGTGATAAATATTACTGTTGGTCATCTGCATAGCAGTGAAATTTTATATTATGTTTTTGAATTATAGCGAAATGAGGAACCATTTAAATTGAAAACAGAACTGGTCCTAACAGGAAACCCTGCGAAACGCCACAGTAAATTTCAGAGCGGTGGGATACTTCATCTCCATCTGATACTACAAATAACCTATTTGACAAGTAAGACACAAACCAATCCAACGCCCTCCCTAAAACCTCAACCCCTGTTTTCATCTTTTTAATAAATATAGTATGGTCAACTGTATCAAAGGCTGCAGTCAAATCTAATAGTATTAAAACTGAACATTCTTCAGCATCCTCTGCCATCAGTAAATCATTTTTCACTTGTAAAAGCGCAGTTTCAGTACTATGATTTGCTCTAAAACCAGACTGAAATTTCTCAAAAATACTCTCATTAACAACCTTCAACAATTGCTTGGCTACTGCCTTCTCTACTACTTTTGAAATAAAAGGTAATTTAGAGAAAGGTCTATAATTGTTTTCACCTGCTGGATAAGCCAAGCCACTTTCATGGTGCAAACTAAACTGAAACATACCTAGCTAGCCATGCGCATTACGGCACTACTCATGTGCGCAATATATTTTTGAATCCGATTGAGAAAATATTTGTATTCAAGTGGCTAAATGCTTATTTTTTTTCCTATTTATCAGATAATTTCAGATCTACACCACCTCTTTCAATCCGATAAAAAATTTATTTGGATCAAGGTCAATAGTATCGATGGATTTGTTTACATGAAGGCTTTTCAATCAGATTGAGCCATCAATCTGATTATTAACAGATAATGTGAGAATGTAAACATAGCTAATGACTAATGAAAAATAAATCCAAATCCAAAGTAATCCAAATCTATTCAGTCAGGACTGCAGTCAGGTGTCAGGATAGAGAGAATGGATGAACTGGTGGATGAATGGGGGGGGGACACTGCTGATGCAGAAGTGAAGGGCAGCCACTCACTTTGCTGCTGTAAAGCAATCAACATATTTCACTGTCCACAGACACAGCATTCACTTTCCTGCGTGGCTCTGTAAAAATAATGTGTCTGCATATCTACTGATAATGAGTGTATTAAAGAGTCAATATATATATATTTGAAAAACCCACATCATTTAGCTAGGAGAAATATTAATTACATCAAATTAATTATTCATTCAACCTTGAATTAATGGTCACCATATGGAAAGAAATTGATGTTGGCTCACTGGCATAAAGTTAACTAATAGTCATTGGGGTGCAGTAGCAAAAGGTAGCTAGCTGAACCTAGTTAACGTATTATTACCTAATGTTTTTTCCCCATTTAATTTCTTAAAGCATGTTCCAAGTTTTATTGCGTATGATTCATCAGTGCACGTTATTTCATTTGAAGAAAAATATTTGCCTTTGTAATCTTGTATCAAAATGTAATAACTTGCTTTGCCTTTATTTTTCGAGTGATGTCTCCAAGTCCTCTTGTGAGACAGTAACCCAGGTAGCCAGCGCAATCGGGCCAATTCGGGCCTCAGTGTCGGCTCATTCAGCCGGGTTCTGGCAGCAGCTCACCAAAAGTCAGCCATCTCTGGCCCAGTATGAAACAAGCTTAAAGTGGTAATAGGAACTTTAACATTATTTCTGCTATATGATTTTCAAGACATGCACACTAGCTGCGACATCTAATGACAACAAGTTGTAAAGTTGAAATATTTAGTTGACATGTATGCTTAACAAGGACACTGTGGCATTTTGAAGAAAAAAATTCAAAGCTCTGTTTTTTAAATAAAAACTGTAATGAGTCTTTAATACATATATTTTAATATGTATTAAAGACAACTCTCCTCAATGAGCCGGTCGATTTGACGCCTCACTCAGGGGTCTGTGACAAACTGTGCGGGACGAGCTACGCGCTGTGATGAAGAGTCAGAGGCGTTCGAATCCATGTGCAATAACTTTATAGAAGAACACAAACAAGCAGTAAAACAGTAAACAGCGAAAGCACATGGCTGAGAACTATACAGGGGCAGTCCAAACTCAGAGTGGTTACCAGGCAAGGGTCGTAGGCAGGCGGCAAACATTCTCAGGGTAATAGGGGAAACAGGCTAGAATCGAGGAACCAGGAATACACAGAAATATGGAAGATTGTTCAGAGTTGCACGCCGTGGCAGTAACAAGACTTCCCAGGGAACAAAGGGGAGCGAGGTCCAGATAAAGGGGAGCTGAGTGGGAACAGGTGGTGGAGATGAGACAGGGATGGAAGGAGGTGATTAGTGACGGGAGTGATGCGAAGTGAAGTCCTAGAACTCAGGAGAGAGTGATCTGGTGAGGCCAGGAGGAGGCGTCGTGGTGCGCATCATGACACACGCCAAACTTTTGTGTAGAATAAGTATGGCGAATAACAGTAGTGATGCCTTGCCTTTGCCAAGCACAAATTTCATATTTACCGCAGCAAATTCACTCATCAAAATCCTTAATTTATTAGTTTTAAAGGAGAGATTCAAAAGGTAGGCTACATCCAAAATATTTCATCCTCTAGGAATCTTAAAGCTCTTAAGACAGTAAACTTATTTCACCTTTTTCATTTTTGTTAAAGCTTTCATGTTTTGTATTTTTTGTTTATTTATTGATACATACGTTGAGAGTACTTCGTTGAGAGTACTTCTTCTGTGGCTCTCAACGAAGGCGGTCGCATTTTCTTCCCCTCTTCTTCCCTACCTCCCCTGCTTTGCTTCTCTCGTCTTGTTAGTCTAATGTCTTGTACTTTGAGAGACTCTCTCCGCACTGCTCTCCAAACTAAGAAATTATTGATTTGATCAACTGGTCTTTCAACGCAATTGACACCATCTTCTCGACGAGAAGCTTGGGTTCGGGGGAACCTGCCTGCCCTGCCGGAACGTTCGCAGCTGGCTACACGATGGACGCATGGGAGAGGTGGCGGGTCGTGTGTGGCGGCTCTTTCCGTGGAGGACATTGAAGATATCAACCTATTTGGAACCATGATAACAGGTTTTCTGATGATTGGATCAGGCATTGCCCTGGTTTATCGAGGAATTAAGAAGTCGGCGACAGCTGTCCAAAGCTCCACAAGGCTGCCCGTCATGATTGAAACAGTGGGCAGAGCTGTCAGCACTCAGACTGTGACTATGAACAACTATATGGATAACATCATGGAGAAGCTCACAGCTTTGCAAAGGCAAATGGATCGTTTCGGAGACCAAAATGGACCAGGAGCTTTGTAAATCGGAATGCGGCTACTCGTCCCAAGACCAAACAATCCCAATCTTATCTGCTTTTTGGCCCCCCTTATCCAGCACTGGCCTTGGCCAAGGCTGCTGTTGGAACAACAACTCCCCCGGAAGAGCACTGCAGCGAGACGCTCTTGTGTTCCTTCCCCCACTCCCCACAGACACCTGCTGATTGTTGACTCTGTCTGGGACCTGATCAGGGTTCTCTCCATGGCAACTTGCTGTGTATCGCTATGACAATCCTGCGGACTTGAGGCACCTAGATTATGATGCCAGACTCTCCAGGCCTACACATACATGAACTCTTACATAAATACAGATATGCAATCACCCAACCACCCCCCATCCCTCGCCTTCAACGCTTTGTACCACCAGTCTGACAGGCGGGTCTGTGACCAGCGCCGAGAATGGCTGCAGGACCGGATGGCTGCCTGCCTGTGCTGGGCTACCTCCATCCCCCACTCCCCTCCCCTGTTGCAAGTTTTGTGTGTTCATGTTGTAGAGTGTACTGATTATGTGCTAATGTTGCTGAGGTGTTTTTTTACTGTTCCCAAACTGTACTCCTCACAGGAACATAGTCTGGGGGTTGCCCTTTTTTTCTCCTCACATTTTCTAATGTTATGCTGTATTTTCTTCTTCAATGCCCTGTCTTCCTGTCCTGTCTACCCCCTAGTCATATTGTATGTATGTCTGTATGGACAGGTTGATGGCAAATTTCACTGGTACTTGTGACTAAGTGACAATAAAGGGTACTACTGTACGTGTATAAATGGTTTATTGTCATTTCTTTATATGCCACTTTGACTTTTTCTGTACGAGGTATGAGTGACAGGTGCACTAACATCAGTAACTCGACAACTTTACCTATGATTTTCCTCAGCGTTTGCAATGTTTGGAGAAAGGAGATGTCGGGCAGCTGCTTGAAGATCTCGCCTTTGAAGAAGACAAGCCCACCCCAACACTTACAGTACACACAATAATAATGATAAATGCTGACCAATACTTAATTATATTACATTTTTAAATATATATATATATATATATATATATATATATATATATATATAAATTAGTGAATCAAACAAAATGTAACATAATTGTACTGTCATATGACATGAATACACACAATTAATAAATGCATAAATGAATGAAATATTGTATTTTATTTATTTATTACTGACAATAGGAAACATGAATACATGAGTAAATTAATAAATAAAAGTAACCATCACAATAAAAAAATACAGTTACAAGTCAACAACACATGAATCAAAGCTTTATTCAAATGTATTGTTCTAACAAACTATCAACCCACATCCTGCTGCCATCTCAACACAGCTGTGCCAATTCTCCTGCTATATTTTGATGAAGCAGCTGACCACCGTGCCCACCTTCGCCTGTCTTTGCCATCCATCATGTCCCTCATTGCTGCAGTCAGACTGGAATCTGATCATGGATTGGAAAGGGACATCGAGCCTATTGTTGCCCTGAGTGCACCATCTGCCTCATCACCTCATACAGAAAGCCTGTACAAAACCCTGTAAGGCTCATCTCAACAGCAAGCACTCCTATGCACAAAGCATACTAGAGAGAGGCTTTGGCATGCTGAAAACACACTGGTGCTCTATTTTATTCATGGCCAGAGGTAAGCCATGCCTTTGTGCCCTAGGTTGTTGCATGCTGTGCTTCACAATCTCGCTCTTCTCAATGGGGACATCATTGAGCCAGAGGATGAGGAAGACCATGATAATGGCCCCCTGAACCCCACAACCGTGAAGAAAGAGGGGGAGAACGTGTGGGACAATCTGGCTGCTGCCTTGTCTTCTCCAAACATTCATGTGTCTGCTCTCCATGAGCATGACTACCTGTAAAACATAAAACAGATTAAAACGTTTTGCACGCTATTTTTTGTTATGAACAAGTTAAGCTTTATATATATATATATATAAGGAGGTCCAACTTAATGAAGATGCAAGGTCCACACAACTGTTTCAAGGCAGATGGGGCCAGAGGAAGTGGGTATCAGAACTTGACAGTTTGGGCACTGAGAACACAGTAATTAATGCAGGGCTGAAGCCTCTGTCCTTTTTTCCAAAGAAGAAGAAACTGGAAGCAGCAGGGAAAGTTAATGGATGGATGAAATCTTGCTTTAGAGCCTCCTCGCTGTGCTCCTCCATGGGCTTCTGTTTCGGGATGAACAGTGAGTATACTTTAACCTTAGGGGGAGTTGTCAGGCAGCAGGTCGATCATGCAATTCCATGGCCAATTGGTCTGCCACCTGACCCGAGCCCGACGGGTTCCGAAAAACTCACAGGTGAACAGGGTCGGGTTCGGGTAAATGTTTAATGAATAGCCTCGGGTACGCGCGAGTTTGTAACTAAGAAAAACTATATAGGCTATACATAAATATAGTTTGTGTGCCGTGTGCTTGCCTCCTTGCTGTGTTGTGACCGTAAATAAGAGCACCCAAGAGAGAAAGTAAGTGTGCAGTTTCAACGCCGTCATCCACCGAAATAGTGCGCGCGGGAGCACATGCGCAAAACAGTTTTGAAAAATTATATATGAATCATTTTACAAAACTGTTTTGTGCATGTGCTCACACGTGCACTATTTCGGTCACAACACAGCAATCAGAGGACTGCGCTTAAACCATCAACTGTCGATGCTGTTCTCTTCCTTCTAACTCGTACTGAGAAGGATATATTTGTGTAAATAGTTGTAAATAGTCGTTTTTGAATTGATGATCTGATGAATGGTTTCTTGATGGAGTGGAGACGATGAGTAAAGCAGGTGAATATTGAAGCATCCATGAGCGTCCCAGGATAATGTCAGCTGTAGACCCCTCCAGCACCATGAATGAGATATCCTTGTGGTGAAGACATCCAATGTGGAGCGTCACTGTCTGATGTGACCACGACCCAGCGGTTTTCCTAGGATGTTGTGGATGTTGAGTTCTTGGGAACAGGTTTTGCGTTGAAGATGAAGCTTGCGAGGAAGTTTAAGTGACATGAAGTTTCCAGCAGATCCAGAATCCAATCGCTGAAACGTGATACGTGAAAGAGTGATGGGGTCTCAGCACTAACACATCAGTGTGCACTAAAGATGTTACTGAAGGAGATGTATGGAGGGTACTCACCACTGGGCATGGTCCAACAGAACAGGTAGGATGAAGATGTCCTTCTGCACCACAGTAAGGACGAAGATGTCCTTCTGCACCACAGTAAGGACAAAGACCGTTATTGATTCTTCTTTGACTCTCCACATGTGAGGGATGGGATGAATCGATCTGTATGGGTTCTGGAGCTGGAGGGATGATTGATGGTGAGACGGAGGGTGGATGCAGTGCAGGTTGATTGGCAATGCAGGCGGCGAGACGCTGGGAGATTCTGATAGATCACTGTATGAAGCTCTCTAGGCCTATCACGTCGTCGTGTATCTCCATCTGCTGGCGCATGGTGGTACTCAGGCCTTGACAATAGTCAGCGAGGAGAGCTGTTTCATTCCACATGCTAACGCCAGGGTGCGGAACTGCAGTGCATAATCATTCACCGAAGATCGACCTTGACGAAGATGGTGGAGTTGATCGTGGAAAGAGATGGAACTGGCTGTTTGACCTAAGACCTCCTTGAAGTGCATGGTGAATTCCGTTGGTAAGTTGATGACAGCTGCATTAGAATCCCAGATGGATCGCACCCATTGCAAAGCTTGGCCAGTGAGCAGGGAGATTATATAGGCGATCTTAGCACGATCATTATGCAACAAATGCGGCTGCATCTCAAATAATAACGTGCACTGAAGCATGAACCTGCTGCATTCCTCCACCTCATGTAGCTGGTCGGGCTATGGGACTTCCAGAGGCAGATGTTGAAGGAGTTGTATCGGGTGGTTTGAGAGCGTGTTAGGCGAATGGATCTGGTGGTGAAGGGCCAGTATCATGAGACTCTGCTGTGGGTTACATGTTGGTCTGTTCTTTTGTCACGGAATAGAAGATTGCAAACACAGGTAAATTTGAATGGAGTTTATTGAATGACACACAAAATATCAGCAGGTGAGTCTCTGGATTGCAGATAGTTCTGGTGATACTAGCATGTGAATGAAAATTTGGAAAGGTGATGGAAAGAATTGGCTGGAGAACTGGAGACTGGCAGATGATGACACACACAGAGGACTGAAGAAGACAAAGGACAAGACAGTTTGATGCACAGGTAAGTTTTCCACATGTAGGTGGTCGGGTAAGAGTTCAATGTTGAACAACGAGACCAGGCAATATGACCTTGGGTGTGCTGGTCTTTATGGTTACTGCGATGATTGAGTGCAGGTGGTGCTGATCAGTAATCAGGTGATTGGGAGCATGTGTAGGAATCTGGTGCTGAGGGTGTGGGGGATGGTTTGGCTGATTCTGTGACAGTAGACACATGCATTTTCTTTAAAGCTGCTTTGCACCGATGTGTATTGTGAAAAGCGCTATACAAATAAATCTGAATTAAATAGAACACAAATGTTCCTCAATTTATCAACAGTACTAATGGAATACCGGAATAAAATAGACAACTTGTTAATGTTAAATGTTATCTAATTTAAGCAGTGTTGACAGTGAATTCTGCATAATAGCCCACATACATAACTTAGATGTCTATTTCATGTTGTCATGTGCTCATCTGCAATACTTATCAAAGATTTTCCTGTCAGATTTTAAATTGACATTTAGTAAGCATCTTTATGTATGTACATCCAATGAGACATACATGTGCTTACTGGAGCTCCCCTGTTATCTATGCATAATAAAATGTGTTTTACAGCAAAATCACATATAAATTATACTATCTACCATCTTTACACCTTCAACAATTAAATAGTTCACTCTGCAGTAGTTCAACAAATTACATTTTAACACAAGGATCCATGTTTTTGGTTTCTAACAGTCACATTTGAAAACACCCGCTTCGCCGTTCTCCTCCATGTTCGATTATGACGTATCCTCTTTCGTGGCCTCCTGGGATAGAAAGTGTCCATGGGATGCACACTTCAGAATCTGGGCCGAAGCAGTTGGCCATCCGGATTTCTCGCCTACTGTTTTATGAATACTAAGGTTTCACTGTGCTGAAGCGTGGATATCCATTGCTTTGTAAGTAAGGCAATGTGATTTGGTCAATCCTTGATCTAACTAGAGGCTCTGCTCTTCACTGCAATGGTAACCCCCCAAAACTCTGACATAACAGAAACCCTTTTAATTCCAGATCTCCTATTCTAATAATCTTGAGCAAAAACTGCAGGAAATAACACTTAAAAAAGTAGGGTAGGCAATTTAATTCATAAACACTTTTTGTTATTATGGTTGAAACTTTTTTCACATCATGATAGCAATCAATAATAGAAGTGTAAATATTAAAACAATTACATAAATCTTCTGTGGAAGTCTCAGGACCAAAAACATAATTCGGCCCGAATACAATGATACAATGTCATACATGCCTGGCAACATATGTACTGTATTTCAATATCTTCACACACCCTTCTCGCACACACATCACACCTCATTAACATGTTCAGTAAGGCTATGCAGAGTTGTAGACAGACAGTCACAGAGCGCCATAAACAAACAACCTGTGGCAACCCGTGACATTCAGAGCTGTTCACGTCCTCAGACTCGGATTTATGCATCTCTCTAGCAACACTATAAATGCCAAAATGAATCTTCATTAGTCAGTTGGTACAGGTGTTAGCCCTCTATAAAAACACATAACATGATCTTGTGAAATTTGACCACACCTGTTCACTTTAATTGTGGTTATAATTTGTTATACGTACTACATTTATATAATATTTTTTATACATTTAAAAATTTTATTCTTAATACTATGTGTTTTTATGTTTGAGCATATATACTCCATATTAATAACAGGCTAAATAATTCTGAGTCTTGAACTGTAAACTCTCAAGTATCAGCTTTCTAAAAATATGTTGATTATATGTCTATCTAGAATGACTTGTGAGCAGCAAATGAAATGAAACAGGCGATGTTAGTTCCACTTCACCTTTTTTTGACTGAATGTGCTGTCAAGCGATATGTTGGCCTAAACATTTCAGTAAAACTTTGTGAGGGGGTTTACCCAAAATGATGTCATAGGACAATCCCATTTGGTCATTTAATTGTTGATGTTTGGTTTTTCATTGTCAGAAATTCGTCACATAGATATAATCTTCATGTGATCACTTCAGGATTACTTTTGTTTAGTGTATAGTGTTTTTTCTCAATGTAAGGAATTTACATGGCTTTATTTATCACCTCACAAGGTTATCATGTCCCCACTTTTGCCAAGTTGGACATGTTCCTGGATCAACATCCATGCTGGTAATCACTGAATTTCATACCTATCAGTCAATGGTGAAAGCTCATTGCTCATTTCTTCTGGGGATACAAGCAGAGACTTTTCTTGAGCCATAAACCATACAAGCCACCACCACCACAACCAGCAATCAAATTATTGATTGTTAATCAGATGAGTTTAGAATTACAATGCATGTTAGGTCTGTGAAATTTTCTGCCTGTTTTAGCCTGCGCATCTTCAAAGACATGGACATGTATCTCCAGACATATGGCAGATGCCTGCTATCTCTCTCTGTGCGCTTGACAGACCAGTCGATGCTTTTAATCAGCTGATTGGAAGCCAAAGCAAATCCTGTACAGAGGCAGGTGAAGGGAATTGATTCACCAACAAATGGCCTTGGGAGGTTCATTGCAGATGTTGACTCAGTGTTAGCTCACCGATACTAAATTCTTCCCTGACCCCGTAACGTTATTGCTGTCTAGTGATGGAGACAAACCAGGATCATTGGAAAAACATGCTTCTACCTACATTTTTGTAAAACTTCATGGACATACAATTCACTGCAGTTTTCAGCTGAAATGAAAACTATAGTAAAACACTAACAACTTTTATTCATTTTTACACAAATTATGATTACAAGGGCAGATTATTAATAAATAAAGACTTATTGTTTTTGTTGTTGTTGTTGTTTTGTTTTTTGTGTTTTTTGCCTTTATTATCTATTTATTTATTTATTTATTTATTTATCTTTTATGAATTGTTAAATTGATAAAAAAAAAAGTTAAACTGTCATATGTTAAGGCATTTAAAGATGCATTTTTATTGTTGTCCCTGCAGTTGGTATGGTCTTTCATTTAGTGAGCTTGCCCTAGGTTAAGCCAGTCTAAACTGAACCTTGGGAGGAAAAAGTGGGGGCATGCTGAAGGTATTTTTGCATATTTTGCTGCCTGTAGCAAATAGTTCCCTTTCGAAGTGGAACTCGACACTTCATTCATCCTGGATTGATGCTATGGGGAACGTAATCAGCGTGACTGGTGTCTGTAGCATGAGTAAACACAACAATATTATTGGCCAACAACAGTCCATGACATCATTATCGGAGCACCCATGAGTAGAAGAGGGTGACTGCAATGTACGGCATCAGCTTTTTTTTGAATCTTCAGGAGCCGTTTGTTTGTATTATCACATATTAAAAGTAATCACCATGGATAAACACTCGTGCAAAACTCGAGTTTTAGGAAGTGTGTACCTCTGTGTCCCAGGATTTTGACACCTGAGGACACACATGACCTGTGCTTTATGTGTTTGGGTGAGGAGCAAATGCATTCATTTCTCGAGGGAGCTGAATTTGGCCCTATTTTTGAGGGATGTGGGACAAGCATCTGCGTCCAGCAGCTCGGGCCCCACGGTAGCCGAGGCAGAGTGAAGTTGTGGGAATCGTAGGTCGAGATGGCTGAGGAGTTCGAGAAAGGTATGACTCTCTTGCGTTCCTCAGTCACTCAGTCTGCTGGATCAGGTACTGTCTCTTGAGTATTCTGATTCAGCAAATCAGCATGTTGTTGGAACCATCCAGCCAGGATGAGGCAGAGTGGTTGAGGAGGGCGAGGTATCGCTTGCAGTGAGCCCTCTCAGACTGCCAGCCCTGCATAAGAGGAGTTGTTGGAGATGATGACCCATGCCACGACTAGATTGGATCTAGTTTGGGGGTGCATGCGAAAGATAGGAAGTCGCTCGTGACAGACTCGACAAGTGGTTCATGTCAAGCCATAACTATCCCGCTCCAGTGTCCATTTCCTCCTGAAATTCACGCTTTGGAGAAGACGTGGAGGAAGCCATATTCAGTTCGCATCCCTTTCAGCATTCAAATGATTTAAATGTGGAGGGATTGTGTGAACGGGGATATGTGAGGAGTAACGGGGATATGTGAGCAGTAAGTCAGGCCAGTGGTGCCTTGCACACAATGACCATGCTGCAGGCAGACCAGGAAGATCTGCTTTAAGATTTGGATCAGGGGAAGGGACTGTCAGTCCAGCTGAGCCTCACCACTGCACCAAACAAACAGCTGCTGTCATTGTTTTTTCAACTGAGGCAATGATGGTGTAACCCTGGTTACAAAGAGTATTAAGATGTGACCGAATAATGTAAACAAAAAAGAATGTAATAATATTTTTATGAACAGTAAAACAGCCAATGACAATATGTTGTACTTTGGAGAACTGGCCAATGATGATTGAGAATGTTGTATAGAGCGTTTTATGAATAAATAAAGAGTTTATAGAGAGAATTTCATTTTATTGCAATGGATGAGCAAAAGACCAAGTGGAAACTGAGTTCTTTGGAGCAAAAAGGGATTAAACCATCAAGTTCATCAGTGGCCTTGGTGAGTTACAAATCTTTTATTTTATGTATTAATCTGGGTGAAATGTTCATATAAGTGAACTGTTCATGTAAGTGAAGGCTTGTATGTAACATTTGACGGCAATTTTGATGCTGTTTTAATCTGTGCATTAGTGATTCATTATTGTTGTGATCTCATTCTCCATGGGCATATCAGATCATCTGATTGAGCTGGTCCATACTGAGACCCAAATTGTGAGTCTGGAGTATTTTGTGCTAAAGGATTACAGAGGAAACGGAGAGGCATCTGTGGTTGAAATTGGCAGACATGAAGAAGAAACAAACTTTCTCCTTGATGTGCCGGTTTTAGCCGCTGAATTTTTCGGGAAGTCTCTAGAGATGGTAGTCAGCAAGTTTAGAGAGGCGACGGGCGTGGTTGACGGCTTTCATGAAGTACATAATAGCGGCAATCTAACTCTTCACCTTAGACGACTGGGGGACCAGTTCTTTTTCGTTCTTTGCTTAAAAGTAATCGGAAATACCTTTGCAGCCATTTACAGTTAGCGAACATCCATACGCCGTTAATGCTGCTGAGATGATGCACTGATCCTCAACAAACTCGTCTCCATACCGGCGCGATGACTCCGAATTCCAACCAGATGGAACTGGATAATATTCAGAATGTTCTGATCCAATCTGACTTCTCACCTGTAATGCTGCCTGAATCCTAAACATACACTGTTCGTTCGTTGGCCAGAGGAGAATTAGCCCCCAACTGAGCCTGGGTTCTCCCAAGGTTTTTTTCTCCATTCTGTCACTGATGGAGTTTTGGTTCCTTGCCACTGTCGCCTTAGCTTTTGGCTTGCTTAGTTGGGGACATTTAAATATTCAACAATATTATTGATTTGATTTGCTTAAGGTAGATGATGATGCAATTTTCTTCTAGAAACAAACTTTGATGCATTATTTTCTTGTTATTACTGTGAAGCTGCTTTGATACAATCTGTATTGTAAAAAGCGCTATTTAAATAAAGGTGACTTGACTTGACTTGACTAGATGTGCTTTCCTTGCAATAACAAAATGTAAGTGGTGAGAAAACAGCATTTAAGAAAGCATCTGATCATAGTGATGTCGATATATTTGCACAAGCTCTGCAATTCACCGGCATCTTGTAGACAGGAGTTAATTAAAACTATGCTGTTATAGTGTCGCGGGACATCAAAAGGGAAAGCAAACTAACAATATAGCTGACTACGCTACCCTGTATACAGGGAAATGTTGTACTCAATTTATTGCCCAAACAAGGGCACACAGGTTCATAGTTTCACAAAACTGTATTCAGCAATAATCAAGCAAAGACTTTAAAAACATTAAAAGACTGTATGACCCGGGCCAGAGTATGCACACAAAAAGACAACCACTGCTGGAAGGAGGCAGAGGTTTTCCAGTGGCATGTAGGCCTACTTAATGAGCAAAAAGCTCATATTTTTCAAAGTCTTACCACCCAGTGCACAAGCTCACCATGCACACAATTGACGTCACACGTAAATACATTGTACTTAGTGATAGAACACCCACCACCACACACTGGGGCTGAGTAGCTCCCTGCCCTGAAGCCTCAGCTCCTGCAACAGAAGATAAAAGTAATAATATACAGATACAAAATAATAACAATAATAATAACAATAATAATTATTACTATTGTAATGCTTACAATTAAACCAAACTTTTAATAAAAAGAAACCAAGAAAGTTGAACACAAACACCTACTAAGAGGTTCAAATAGGACACTAAAACGCGGTGAATATTCACACCACATCGTTTGAGCAAATTAAACAAACAGAAAAAAATACAAACTGAGAAAAGTGGAGAACCAGTTTAGTAGCGGAGAATCGAATACAGCACCGTCAGAAAGTGTTGCCCCGCAGGGTTCACTTAATGAAGTTGTCCGAGAACACAGACTATTCCTTTTAAAATTTAAACATAAAATTACTTACAATGGCGATAGTTCCACATACCTTTAATCCGTAGCTAGTCGCAACTCCAAAGCACACGCACACAGTAGGGCATAAACATGTCCTACCAAACGTGGATGTTTTTTCCACTAAGAAACAAACATTGTTATGTTATTTGATTGATATTGTGAAGCTGCTTTGATGCAATTTATATTGTGAAAAGCGCTATATAAATACACTTGACTTGACTATGTCAATAAAGCACAGGACTGCGGGGAGAGAATGTGGAGAGGGAATGGCAGCCGCCAGCAACCCACAGCAATGGACTGGACAAACCAAATGAACTGTTATATAAAATCACGCAACTTTGTGCTAACTAGTTAGCCAAACAGCACATGCCTCCAAGCAGAAGAGATCAAAAACCAGAATAGGTGGTCCCCGGCAGTGATGCACAGTCGGTGCTCAAACACACAAGCGGTGCCGTAAAATTCCCTTTATACGCTCCCTCGTGGGATATAATTGGATCACTTGCGCACCCAAGGACATTAGGCTAATTAAAAAAAAAACTCAGTATGTACCACTACAATAGCTCGATGATAAAGTATATTTAAGAATAAAGAATAAATATATCTGGCTATGTGAGACTATAGTTTGAATTAATCCAATTTCTTTGTATGACACATTGACAGAGTACAGAATAGCTCTATCTGAAGAGATTATCCTGAACATTGCATCTATGTGTCATTGAACGGAAGAGAGGCTCCCAGGAGAGCTTGTAAACATCACATCCTTTTGATTTTCCTGGAAAAACATCCAAAGTCCTTCACATAGAAATCAGTCTACAGGATTTCATAGACAACCTAGGAAGTCGGGGAAGGTCTTGTTTTTTAAGGTTTGTTACAAGCTGTTTACACATTAGCAATAAAAAAGTGATTAATATATGAAAATTCATACATATAGCCCCTTTAACAAATCCTTGCTTCTCTCACACACTCTCATAAACCTGCTGATTATTTGGAATTAATGATTTTCGAGGACTTATGGCTTTTCCTTACTCAAAGCCATTGTAGGGCTTTAGAAGACTTGGAAAATAGCAAGAGTCATATGGACAATTGTTATACTTATATGATGCTTATTTGCAATTTTGGTATATATTATTATTTATTATTATTATATTATGTAACATTATTTAGACATTCATCTAATGATGGGGACTAAATAATTGTTTTCCTTTTGAGGTTATTTAAACCCTTTAATATTCTAAACCCTCTTGGCAGTGTTGAGGATGAACTATATATTTCATGAAGCAACTTCCTAATTTTATGGCTAAATGAAAGCAACCTTTTTACCCAACCCAACTACATGATAGATGCCATGACTGACTCAGCTAGATTTTAATTTAGTATGGCAACTCACAGATGCCACAGAGTGTTAGTGTTTATCACACCTCATAACTGTGTGATTCAACATTTGTCCACACATGTCAATATTCATTCTCCCAATGCATGAAGCAGAACATTCTAGTGCCAGAAGTTCCTAGCTGCCACCAACTGGAATACTGAAGAGATTCATCCTCGTAAAAGCCAGCACACAAACACAAGATTATATACCACTGTATCTGAGAAGGTTGTAGAATGAGTGAAATGTGTTGCCTGCTCTTCATTAAGAGCACACCCACAGACTGCAGATTTAATAACATGGACTGTGATATGCATATCTGACTAGAGCTTTCTCAAAATGGCAAGCTCTAATCAATTTATTGTTGTTCAACAAGAAAACAAAGTCCTGTTTGCAAATGTTTGCTGTGTTCTGTTCAAAGTCAGATCTGTGTCTGACTTCTGATCATATTGCTTTCTTAAAAGCTTCTTGTTGTTTCAGTAAGCGAAAAGGTAGATGGAAAGGTGTGATTATATAAGCACAAAAATGGTCCATTAATAATACAGCAATGCACACAGTTCTGCTCACACAGAGGTCATTTTTAAACCAAGCTGCTTTCTGATGGTTAGCACAGCGATTTTGAATGACCATCTTAAACCTGATGCGAAACCCAATGTGGGAAAATTTTCCACCCTCAATCGAAATTCCAGATCATGCCAACTCCTATTGAAATTACTATATTTTGAACTTCAAATTTAGCCAAGCAAAGGTGAATGTGATTGCACCTTCAGTCTGAAAGCCAACTTGTGCGCAAAATTGGAATATTGCATAAAATATTTATGAATAAAGCACTTTTTCCATACCGTGTGTTCAAGAGAACAAAATCATCACTTCATTGGGAAATTGGCGCAAAATACATGTAATAAAAATGGAAGTTGCTGCAATTGGGGAAGCCACTGTTGATCCTTTTTCCTCCATCATAAATGACATGCAGCTCAGGGTGCGCTGACAAAAAGCAATAAACGCTGTCATGTTCTCTTGGGATCAGATGCCTGGTGAATCTAATCATGTCAGACACTTCTGGGCAGGAATTAAACCAAATCATGCTGAAGACAGACTTTGGCTCAGGCATTTCAGTATGATCAAACCAACATTTGAGATGCTGTGTGATGAAATTGGTATTCTGGTTAGTCCAGTTATCCAATCACATCTACTGTTGAGGAAAAGTCAGAAAAAGAGTTTATTGTTGCACATCGAGGGATTTATCCAATTAATGTGTTTCCACCGCAGTGTATGTGGATGTCTCCTAATCGGATAAAAAAATAAATCCATCTTAATTGAGAGCATACGTTTCTTATGCGCATTTGTACAATTTGTCATTTCCAATAAGAATTTTTTTAGGCGATATCCCAAAATTCGGCAAAAAAACAAAAATAGGTGTATGGAAATGTATCTAATTTTATTTCACAACATAATTATGATTTTGAACATGTAAATAGAAATGTCTCCAGCTGATTTGAGTGTAATTTCTCACTAAGTTGCAATTTGTAATTTTTAGGTTCTGATGGACATCTTGTTTTCCAAACATAATAGTTCCAACATGTTTTAAGTTTGCTACAATTATCCCTGTCCCGAAGTGTCAAGCCTAAATGACTTCCATTATTTCACTAGTCTTGAAATGATTTTAGTGGTTATGGCTCACATTAAGGGACATATTTACTAAACAAGGCTAAAAATAACGTGAGAGCACAATCCTATGTGCTGATGGAAGTGGAAAGTTCTGTGTGTGATCTACCGACGACGCACAAATTAAAGAACACAGACACAGCCGGATCATTTCCATAATGACCAACACAATCTACCAAGAGCAGCGTAAATTAGCGTCTGGTTTAAGACATGATTTTTGGGCTGGTACTGTCACATTGTGTTTCAAGCAGGAAGACGAAGACAGATCCAGTTCAGAAAACGCAAAGTTTAATCTCATTATCTCAGACAGGCAATAGCAAACACAACTAAACATAACGGTGATCTTATAAGTGTGAACTTATACTGGTACAACTTATAAGGCAAGCACAAACAAGATAATGAAGGTTACATGGCTGATCTAGAATAACTGTGAGCATAGTAACAGATAACACAAGGAAAACAGGAACTGATTAAATGCAAATTGAAAGTCCATGAACTAAACAGAACATAATGGTGACAGGTACATAGTGTGTCTTTAGTGTGTCGTACATGTCTTTAGTAAATCCTGACAGTAGTTTTTTAACGGCAAAAGAGGGTTTGCGCTGGCGCAAGCTGTTAGTAAATCTGGCCCGAAGGATAATATAGGAGCCATTGTGGACCCCTACAAGTGTTCATATAGGGAAAACCGCTCTTCTGCAGATGCTATCTCAGTTTAGCCCATGTTCATTTGGAGAACAGAGATTCATGTTAGACTTTAATTCGTGGATTTTAGCTCAGCTTTTAATACTATTATTCCACAAACTCTGGTGAAAAAGCTGGCAATACTTGGTTGTCCATCTTGGTAGTCCATCTCTAAGTAATTGGATACTGGATTTGCTAACAAATATGCCACATTGCGTTAGAATTCACAACCTCTCACCCTCCACCATTATCCTTATAGTGGCCCCCCACAGGGCTATGTCTTGAGCCCCCTTCTGTACACTATATACACCTACGATTGCACAGTCACACGCTCGAACACTTGCATTGTTAAATTTGCAGATGATACTGTAGTGATAGGTCTAATTTCCAACAATGATGAGTCAAAGTACAGACAGTAGTTGGGTCAAATGGAGGTTTGGTGCAGAGAAAATAACCTCTGCATTAATGTGAAGAAAACAAGAGATGATTGTGGACTTTAGGAAAGGTGGCAACATCTCTCCTTCTCTAGACATTGGAGGAGTAGCTGTTGAGGTGGTCTCCAGGTTCAAACACTTGAGTGAGTGCATATTAGTAATGAGCTCACTTGGAGTAACAATAGCTTGATAAAGAAGGCCCATCAACGCCTATATTTCTTCAGGAAATTGAAGCATGCTGGCATTGGCATTTCAATCCTCACATCCTTCTACAGATGTATGGTGGAGATTGTCCTCACCTCCTGTATCACTGTGTGCTGGGGATATTGTTTCGTTGCTGACAGGAGGGCATTACAGCGGGTAGTTAAGTCTGCCCAGAAAATCCATCAAGCACAGTTTGCCATCTGTAAGTGATATTTACCTCACCATATGCTGAAGGAGGGCAAGTTGTCTTATGACTGAGGCGCCATTCTCCCTTGAGGAAGGAGGTTCGCGGCATTAGGGCCAGATCCACCAGCCTAAAAAATAGCTTATTTTCAGTAACGGTAAGACTGATGAACTCTACATCATAGTGCTGCATTAAACTGTACCCCTTTGTGTGATGACTGTATTAGCAATAAATGTTATTTGCACACTGTTACACTAATGAATTGATTTATAGATTATTTTAGCGTTTAAGTGGAGGGTATTATTTATTTATTAACTTATATATTATTTTTATTTTTATTTTTTGTCTGATGGATTAGTATCGTTATTTGTAATGCTTTTATTTAGCTGATTTTATTCTATTACAACTATTTTGAATGTTATCTATTGTTATTCCTGGGACCTGAGTACAACATTTCTTTCCTTTCATGCACTGAATGATTTGGAATGACAATAAACTGCTACTACTAATTTGTACCAGATTTAAATCCAACTCCTCACTAATAAAATAGCTAAAACTAGCCTAAGATGGTTGGCTGGTCATGCAGGCTGGTTTTAGAGAGGTTTTGTCCACTTCTTTAGCTGGTCAGTCAGGGAGACCAGCTTGAACCTGTCACATGTCTGTCCTGTCGTGTGTTGCACATGGGTGTTTGTTATGTTGTGCCATGTGCTGTGGTGATTGTTTATCCCTCCCCCTTGTTATCTGATTATTGGTTTATTTGCTCCACCTGTCTGTCTCGTTACCCTCCTTTGTTTGCCTCTCTATTTAGTCTTCCTGTGTTTGCGGTCCTGTGCTCGTTTGTTGTATTTATTATGTGTGTTGTTTCTGTGCCTGTTCCTGCCCTGCCTTGTCTGTTTATGGATTTAGATTTGGTTTGTTTATTTTATGTTTTGTCTTATTAAAATACTTCTGATCCGCACTTGAATCCACGGAATTATTCACGGCCCGCCCGTGACAGAACCAACAAGCCTATGTGGATTCAGCGGAGCGAACTTTGTCCGGCTGAGAGAGAGAATGGGATTTCTCTTTTTAAATATTTCTCTCTGTGTGCCCAGAGGAATGAGGAGAGGAGGGCAGCAGAGTCTTCCTCACTGGTCTCTTCGGGAATGGGATCATCATCGTTGAGTCCGAGCCAGTGCCCGTTCCTGAGCCGGAGGCAGAGCCAGTGCCCGTTCGTTCCTGAGCCGGAGGCAGAGCCAGTGCCCGTTCGTTCCTGAGCCGGAGGCAGAGCCAGTGCCCGTTCGTTCCTGAGCCGGAGGCAGAGCCAGTGCCCGTTCGTTCCTGAGCCGGAGGCAGAGCCAGTGCCCGTTCGTTCCTGAGCCGGAGGCAGAGCCAGTGCCCGTTTGTTCCTGAGCCGGAGGCAGAGCCAGTGCCCGTTCGTTCCTGAGCCGGAGGCAGAGCCAGTGCCCGTTCGTTCCTGAGCCGGAGGCAGAGCCAGTGCCCGTTCGTTCCTGAGCCGGAGGCAGAGCCAGTGCCCGTTCGTTCCTGAGCCGGAGGCAGAGCCAGTGCCCGTTCGTTCCTGAGCCGGAGGCAGAGCCAGTGCCCGTTCGTTCCTGAGCCGGAGGCAGAGCCAGTGCCCGTTCGTTCCTGAGCCGGAGGCAGAGCCAGTGCCCGTTCGTTCCTGAGCCGGAGGCAGAGCCAGTGCCCGTTCGTTCCTGAGCCGGAGGCAGAGCCAGTGCCCGTTCGTTCCTGAGCCGGAGGCAGAGCCAGTGCCCGTTCGTTCCTGAGCCGGAGGCAGAGCCAGTGCCCGTTCGTTCCTGAGCCGGAGGCAGAGCCAGTGCCCGTTCGTTCCTGAGCCGGAGGCAGAGCCAGTGCCCGTTCGTTCCTGAGCCGGAGGCAGAGCCAGTGCCCGTTCGTTCCTGAGCCGGAGGCAGAGCCAGTGCCCGTTCGTTCCTGAGCCGGAGGCAGAGCCAGTGCCCGTTCGTTCCTGAGCCGGAGGCAGAGCCAGTGCCCGTTCGTTCCTGAGCCGGAGGCAGAGCCAGTGCCCGTTCGTTCCTGAGCCGGAGGCAGAGCCAGTGCCCGTTCGTTCCTGAGCCGGAGGCAGAGCCAGTGCCCGTTCGTTCCTGAGCCGGAGGCAGAGCCAGTGCCCGTTCGTTCCTGAGCCGGAGGCAGAGCCAGTGCCCGTTCGTTCCTGAGCCGGAGGCAGAGCCAGTGCCCGTTCGTTCCTGAGCCGGAGGCAGAGCCAGTGCCCGTTCGTTCCTGAGCCGGAGGCAGAGCCAGTGCCCGTTCGTTCCTGAGCCGGAGGCAGAGCCAGTGCCCGTTCGTTCCTGAGCCGGAGGCAGAGCCAGTGCCCGTTCGTTCCTGAGCCGGAGGCAGAGCCAGTGCCCGTTCCTGAGCCGGAGGCAGAGCCAGTGCCCGTTCCTGAGCCTGTGTTTGTGTCTGTTCTTGTGGCTGTGACCGTTTTGGTGTCTGTTCCTGAGCCGGCATCTGTTCCTGAGCCGGCGTCTGTTCCGGCCGCCCCAGGGGCCCTCACAGCCCTGGCCGCCCGATGGACTGTCTGCTTCGCCCTGGCCGGTCTCTCCTGTCCCGCCTGGGTTGGATGGAGCGCCTGGTAGCCGCTCCGTAGGGAGGGGGTTATGTCACATGTCTGTCCTGTCGTGTGTTGCACATGGGTGTTTGTTATGTTGTGCCATGTGCTGTGGTGATTGTTTATCCCTCCCCGTAATCTGATTATTGATTTATTTGCTCCACCTGTCTGTCTCGTTACCCTCCTTTGTTTGCCTCTCTATTTAGTCTTCCTTTGTTTGCTCGTTGTATTTATTACGTGTGTTTCTGTGCCTGTTCCTGCCCTGCCTTGTCTGTTTATGGATTTAGATTTGGTTTGTTTATTATGTTTTGTATTATTAAAATACTTCTGATCCGCACTTGAATCCACGGAATTATTCACGGCCCGCCCGTGACAGAACCAGCTAAGACCAGTCAACCACTGGCTGGTTAGTGAAAAATCTGACTACCTGTATGTTAGACTGACCATGTACTGTAGTTAATATCTCTGAATATCTGACAGGTGGCCTTGTACCTGACTCCCTGCATGCTTTCAAAGTGGTTTTCTTTCTAATCAAAAGCAGGGGAATAAAGCAAATTAAACTTTTTTTTTTTTTTTTTTCAAAAGCAGTGCACTCTAATATTACAAGCCCTCGGAGGAAAGACGCTCCTTTGGAAAAGAGAGCTGAGAACCACTTTTCCAATTAAAGGCCATGAATGAAATCTGTGGCAGTGCTCATTTGAAAGTCTTGATCTATAAGAGCTGTCTGTAGCCGAAGGCAGAGCCGTGACTCACTGCAGTCCAGCAGCCCACTATGGGAGTCTGAAATCAAACCTTGCCAATGGTGTCCTCTTCTTCTGTCACATATTACAATGTTTATGAATACAATAAATAAAGAGACTAAAAAGTAGCCTGTGGGCAGGGGAAACAATTGTCACTGAAATCTCATTTATATGCCCCGCAAATCCACACCAAATTTTTCATTAAGCTTCATATGCTAAATCTTTCATAAAAAACAAAAACAAATAAATTTTACTTTGAAGCTGCAGTCTGCAGTTTTTCCTCGCCATCTCTGTTCGAAATCTGCAATTGCAGTTATTCACGTAATTATAAACTTTATGTGGGTTGTGCCTCGGCACGGCACAGCACGGATGAATCTAGTGTTTTGAGGAGAATGTGCGTCTGTCAGTCGCCGCGCTGCTGTGGATACTGGCATTCGCACTCACAGATTATACTTTTTAGATGTATGACCAACATAAGAATTTTCACCAGAAAATGTCATCAGGACAAGTAACATCCCCTTTTGTTCTGACCAACTAAGGAAAAAAAAGCATTGCAGTAAATCGCGCTGATTAAATCTAACGATCACTTATATCAATCCGTGCAAATTATACTTTGTTCTCAAATTGTAAATGTTAACAACATCAGCATTGCATGACTACATTTAAAGCCCTTCCGATATTGCTGTTTCCGCATGAGCCGGTTGCAGTTTCTTTTTTCTGCAGCCACTCAGAAGTCTTTTGCATTGTACATCGGGTGAGTCTCCAGTTGTCACTGGTGATTGTGGTTTGAAACTTTCTGGATCCGCCATCAAATTGATGAGTTTAATTATATCAAGTGCTGTGAGAAAAGGCTATAAATCTCCACCTCCAACTTCCTCACACACAATATAGCCTAATAGCTGAGACTCTTCTTTATGTGTACAGATGTGACCTGATGACAATGCAGTGCTGAAGTCAACTAGCCTCTCCCTATGGAGGATCCCTTTACCACTCTACAGATAAAGCGTTGTGGGGAAATTCAGTTCGCGTACCTAACCTAAGAAGTGATAAATTCTGTATCAAAATGTATAGGCAAGACAAGTAGTTTGTTTAGGCATGGTTTGTAGGGAATTACAAACCTGCGCACATATATTCAAACGCACATAACTATAGAATCAATTCTTAATGCGCATGTGAAAGCCATCAGCGTTTATCACAGGTTTGCGTTTAAAGTCTGTTTAAAGAGAACGGTGTCGTCTTAGCGGCCCCTAATTTAATAACAAATGATAATTTTACGGAAGTGAATCAATCAAAACTAACTTCAGCTGGAAAATAACATTATTCAAGAACCGCTATAAAGCCAAAACAATCTCTGTTACCTTAAATTATATGTTTATGTCTGTAGAGCTGCTTTGAAACAATCTACATTTTTAAAAGCGCTATATAAATGAAGATGACTTGACTTGACGTGACGTAATGACGCAAAAACATGAATTTCCTGCGGAAATCCACCAGTACCACTGGAATTAAAAACATTATTACAAGCTTACCGATTTGAATCGAGCTTAAGGCAAGCAGATAGTTTTGAACACTGGCTGGTTTAGCTCAAAAAATTATTTTCTCCAACTGTTAATAATTTTGCTTTCCAAAAATATGTTGAGTGTGTCTTTGGTCAATGAACTGCACTTTTTTATTTTTATTTATTTTTACACTATTTTATAATGTTCCCTGAGGTCCACTTATAATGTTGGCGCGAGGCCAGTTGCGTGATTGATAATGAGCGGCACGACGCACCGTCTCGTATCTCTCACAGAGGAGCGGAAGCAGAAAAGAAGGAACAACGAAAGTGAAGAGCGAGAGAGGAACAGGCCTGGACTTGTGTTTTGTTTTGTTTTATTATATGTGATGGCTGCTGTCTTAAGTTTCATTTTGTTGTCTTTAATGATTTACATCATTAAAGTGGTTGACACAACGTCTAACCACGTTACAGTAACACTTTATTTCTACACATCAATATACAGTACAGGTATAAATACTTTAAAAATAATAGGCACCCATCTCTTTCAAAACAGTGGATTTACACAATTTACAGATTACCTTTTAAAACCGACAATAATAATAGAAAGAAAGAATAACAACTCCTAACAAATAGTGCCGTTTCTCTATTTACAGATTACCCATTAATATCAGCACAATAGTAACAACACTAGCAAAAATAACATAACAAAAGAAAAGATAAAGGAATAGACCTGTAAGAACAACGGTAAGTATGAGTACCAGGGCGCTTAATTCGCTTCTAAACAACTTTAGCATAACAGTTCGAGGGACGCTAACACACACGTCCTCCCGGCAGAACACACACATAGCCACTTGTTCAGTCTTGCGCAGAAGCGTGTTTTTAAAATAATTACATTTTAATGTTAGAATTTGACATAAAAGTGATGCAAACATCTAATAAGATCAGAAAAATGCCCCTGGAAGTCAATTTAAGGTGGCAAATATTGCCCCTTAATAAAAAAAAATATATTTATGTCACTGCTGGGATCTGACAACTGCATAGAATATGAATAATATGAATATCTCTGTGAGTCAGCTCTCAACAACAGGCCTAAACCAGCCTTGGTACCATCACAGAAAGGTTAGCACTTTAGAATACGCTTCCTTCGTTAATGAATAACGTCTCAGGTTACGTATGTAACTCGGGTTCCCTGAGAGGGAACGAGAGCTGCGTTTGAAACGCGGTGGGAACGCTCTGCGTGATTGCTTCGTGAAGCCTCCGTACAATCAGTCCAATGACAGAGCAGGACTTCATGCGACGTCATAGACCAGGAAACTATAAAGCACCCCTGAAAACAGACCGCGACAGCTTCTGAAAGTCCTGAAGCAAGTCGATCAGGGCATGCAGGAGGTATGGCAGGCGAACGCAGCTCTCGTTCCCTCTCAGGGAACCAGGGTTGCATACGTAACCTGAGACGTTCCCTTTCAAGGGAACTCGAGCTGCGTTTGAAACGCGGTGGGAACCCCATACCCACTACGCCATACTGAGAAATGCCCGTTCTGTGTGAAGTCCAAGCGCACACTAAGAAACAAGCAACCTAGCCCCAGGAGTGGAGAGGTCTAGGTCATAGAATCTGACAAATGTATGCGGTGAGGACAAGCCTGCCGCATTACAAACGTCCTGATGGGAGACACCCGAAATTAAAGCCTTAGAGGCAGCCATACTCCTAGTAGAATGGGCACTGACGTCCATTGGTGAGGACCGTCCGATCGTCTTATAAGCAATGGAAATAGTCTCAACTATCCATTTGCTCATCAATTATCTCGATGCAGGGCAACCTTTCTTGGTTGAACCAAAGCAGACAAACAACTGCTCTGATCTACGCCACATGGCAGCTCTGTGCACGTAAGCATCCAATGCCCGAACTGGACATAGCAGATTGAGACTTTCCTGATCTGGGGTATCAAAAGGTGGAGGACAGAAGGCCTGCAGCACAATATGACCCATCACATTAGTAGGGACCTTGGGAATGTAACCCGGCCTAGGGTGTAGAAATGCCTTAACCATGCCAGGTGCAAATTCCAGACATAAGGGAGCAACCGACAGAGCTTGTAAATCTCCAATTCTCTTGATGGACGAAATAGCAAGAAGAAATAAGGTCTTTAAAGTGAGGAACTTTTCTGACACCTCTTCTATAGGCTTGAAGGGCGCCAAGGCCAGACCCTCGAGTACAATGGCCAGGTCCCAAGCCGGTGCTCTGGAGTGCAAAGCAGGCCTCAGCCTCAAAGTTCCACGGAGAAAACGAGTGATAAGAGGATCTCTCCCGAGAGAAGAAGCCCCCACAGGGGATCGATAGGCAGATATGGCCGCTACATACACCTTTAAGGTGGAAGGAGATAATCCAACGGAGAAACGGTCTTGTAGGAAATCGAGAACTGAACCAACCGGGCAGTCAACAGGATTCAAAGAACGTTCTCCACACCATGTAGAGAACAGTTTCCATTTCAAAGAGTAAAGTTTTCTCGTGGAGGGAGCTCTGGATTGAAGGATAGTTTCCACGACCTCAGTCGAGAGACCGGAACTTATGAGCTGGCCACCCTCAGGGGCCAAGCCCACAGCTTCCACAACTCTGGGCGAGGGTGAAATATCATGCCCCCCGCCTGGGAAAGCAGATCCCTCCTGACCGGAATCTCCATCGAAGAGCCGTCCAGGAGGGACACTAGGTCCGCGAACCGCACTCTGGTTGGCCAATGCGGGGCTATTAATAACAGATGAGCCCCTTCCTGGCGAACCCTTTCCAGAACTCCCGGGAGCATTGATATCGGTGGAAAGGCGTACAGGTGTAGTCTCGGCCACACCTGCACCATAGCGTCCAGTCCTAGAGGAGCTGGCTGCATGAGGGAGAACCGAAGTGGACAATGGGTTGTATCGTAAGATGCAAAAAGGTCGACCTGGGCTCGACCGAAGTTCTCCCATAGGAGCTCCACCACCTCGGGGTGAAGTCTCCACTCCCCGGGCCTCAGCCCCTGTCTCGACAGGATATCTGCCCCTACATTCAGACACCCTGGGATGTATACTGCCCTGAGCGACAGCAACTTCCCCTGGGCCCATAAGAGGATCTGTTGAACCAATTTGCACAATAATCGGGACCTCAGACCCCTCTGATGGTTGATTTAAAAAACCACCGATGTGTTGTCGGTGCGGACAAGCACATGACGGCCTCTTAGGTCTGGCAGGAAGTACTTGAGAGCCCGAAATACTGCCATCATCTCTAGTCGGTTTATATGCCAAGGCTGCTGATGGTCCTGCCATAGACCTGTCGCCGAGCGGCCACTCATGATCTCCCCCCAGCCTGTAAGGGAAGCATCCGTCGATAGCGTGACGCGTCGACAAGGAACTCCCAAAACTGGGCCCTGGGCAAGGAACCAAGGTTTCTTCCACATGACCAAGGCACGTAGGCATTGCCGCGTGACCTTGATCGTGCGAAACGGGTTTCCCCTCGGAGAAAACCCCTTGGTTCTGAGCCACCACCACTGCAGGGGTCTCATGTACAGAAGGTCAAGAGTGATAACATTGGACGCAGCTGCCATGAGCCCCACCAGTCTCTGAAACTGTTTCACAGTGAGTGACTGGCCTAGTTTCACATTCTTTACGGCTCTGAGAATCCAAATGGAAGAACCCGATATTGGTACGCTTCGCCCCCGAAAGCGAACCTCAGGAACCTCCTGTGATGAGGATGGATATATGAAAATAGGCGTCCTTCAAGTCTATTGTGACAAACCAGTCCTCGGACTGAATCTGTGACATTATCTGTTTGAGTGTGAGCATCTTGAACTTGAGTTTCTGGACTCTGCCGTTTAGCTGACGCACATCTAGAATAGGACGTAACCCCCCATCCTTTTTGGGAACGATAAAGTATCGGCTGTAAAACCCAGACTCTCTGCTGGTAGGAGGAACCCTTTCTATAGCCCCTTTTTGCAGAAGCATCATCACTTCCTGCTCCATAACCCGAGCCTGCTCGGGGACCACCACCATGGGGAGGATCCCTAGAAATCTGGGCGGACGAGAACCGAACTGAATTCTGTAACCCTTCTCTATCACATGCAGGACCCACTGAGAAATATCTGGCTGTAGTTTCCACGCTGCCATGAATTCCACTAAGGGAACCAGTCTCTCGAGACTGGCCTCGGGATTTGGTTGAACGGACACTTCGGCGCCCTGAAACGGCGAACCGGCAGGGAACAACCGAATTGACCATTCTACGACCCTCCTCGGAGGACCGTACGGGGACGCTGACACCTCGGTGCCCTGAAACGGCGAACCGGCAGGGAACAACCGATGTGGCAGCACTGCGATACCCCTCAGAGTATCGCCCCCCAGAGGGCGCCGAGGAGGAACGATTTCTCGAAACCATCCCTTGCGAGTCAGGACTTCTTCTTAGTCCAGACTTTCTTTGAGATGACAGTCCTCAGATCTTGCCTACCCCTAGCAGGGCCTGGACTGCGACCGCCACCCAGGTTCCCCAGATTGTGGAGGAGCCCGGGCGGCAACGCTTTGTTTTTGGCGCACTCTGTGCTGTGAGGAGCTCGTACTCGGCTGAGGCTGCTCGGACTTAATAAACGTTCTACGTCCGGCAGTCTCAGAAACACTCTCAAATCGTCGAGGAAGAAATTTTTGGAACACAGCCGACTGCTTCTTTGCATCTTGAAACCTATCGACGACACAGTTGATAGCGTCGCCGAATAACCTGAAAGGTGAAAGTGGAGCGTCCAACAAAACAGACCTATCCTTCTCTTTAATGTCTGAAAGGTTTAACCATAGGTGGCGCTCCATAGCCACCAGGGCTGCCATAGAACGGCCCACTGATTTGCCCGTCTCCTTAGTGGCCCGGAGCGCTAGGTCTGTTGCACAACGTATTTCTCGAATTACATCTGCACTCACTTCCTCACGATCATCAATTTCTTTCAACAGATCAGCCTGGTATGCCTGCAGGATAGACATCGTGTGCAGGCATGACGCAGCCTGACCTGCTGCCGAGTATGCTTTACCCACCAGAGAAGATGTAGACTTTAGAGGTCTGGTGGGTAACGTCGGGACTTTTAATGATGACGCTGACCTGGGAGAGAGATAGCTCGCGAGCGTCTCTTCAGCCCGCGGCACCATCACATAACCATAATCAGCAGCACCTAACACATTGCTATAGTCAGATGTCAGTGGATTAAATACTCTAAATGACGCCGGTCTATTCCACGATCTCGACACCTCAGTGTGGAGATCAGGAAAGAACGGTAGTCCCCGACGTGGAGGTGGTTTTTTAGATTGTAGAAATCTTTCATCTAACAAACTCTTTTTAGTAACACACTCAGATTCATCGGCTGGCCAATCGATGTTTAATTTAGCTACAGCACGAGATAATACCTCCAAAAGCTCCTCATCACCGGAGGTATGAGCTGGCAAAGACTCATAATCCCCCATGTCAACACTGGCGACATCCAGTTCCTCAGAACTGGATAGTCTCAGCATTGGTGCCTCAACCTGGGAAGGAGAAGCCGCAGCGTGGGCTCCTTCCTGGGCTGACACACCGGATTCAGCAGGTAAGGGTTGAGAAAGGGCGGGGCCCGTCTCAAACCCCCGCTACTAAATCCATATGCGAACCCCAAGTCGATAATCGACGCTGTGCCTCGGCAGCAGCGGGACCCGAACCTCGGGGAACGCGAACCGAACCGTCCTCATTAAAGAACGCCCGGCGAGAGCGGAGCGTCCTCATAGACAACTTCACACAATGCTCACAGTCAGCTCCCTCGAGAACTGACTGAGCATGCTCCACTCCCAAACAAGCCACACAAAGCTGATGTGTCCCCCCACCCGTGAGAAAACGAGGGCAAGGAAGAACACAACGCTTAAACTCTTGATTCGCCATAATAATGATATGAATAGTGTGCTTTGACAGACAACAATAAATAGACAAAGACAGAGTACAGAGATCGCTTGCTGAAGACAACAGAAGCTGTCGCGGTCTGTTTTCAGGGGTGCTTTATAGTTTCCTGGTCTATGACGTCACATGACGTCCTGCTCTCTCATTGGACTGATTGTACAGAGGCTTCACGACGCAATCACACAGAGCGTTCCCACCACGTTTCAAACGCAGCTCGAGTTCCCTTGAAAGGGAACTACACAGGAACAAATGAGTAACACAATATTAAGAATCTAGTAACTACTATTAACTAACAAGAAACTCTGATTAACGAATTAGTAAATAATAGCAGACACAAATGAAAGTGGTAGTTCACTATTAACTAATCAATAACTACTATTTTTTTTTATGCTTCCCAGATAACTACTGAAGAAGTTTCATAATTAATGCAAAACTAATCAATAACTAATGCAGGACAAGTGACAAACATATGACTCAAGTGTTACATACTTCTAAATGAATTACTAAATATTTGGATCCGTATTTTAAAGTAAAGATCATGGTAACTAACTAGTTTTGAATGAATTATGAAACTTTTTCAGTAGTTATCTGGGAAGCATAAAATAAATAGTAGTTATTGATTAGTTAATAGTGAACTACCACTTTCATGTGTGTGCTATTACTTACTAATTCGTTAATCAGAGTTTCTTGTTAGTTAATAGTAGTTACTAGATTCTTAATATTGTGTTACTCATTTGTTCCTGTGTAGTTATTCATTAACGAAGGAAGCGTATTCTAAAGTGTTACCCACAAAAACACACTCAGCAAAATATCATCAAATAAACAAAATATTGTCAAAATTACAATCACAGCAGTATATATTATTTTAAAAACACTCAAAGCAAAAAATAAATATTGTATTTGTTTGCATGACCATCAACCAACATGGAAAAGTGGTTCTGCTGACAAAAGGTTTGGGAAACTACTTTTTAGCGATCAGACAATAAAAATGCAAATGAAAATGGCCAAATGCCCAGCATCTACCCAGAGCTTTGTGGACGTGATAAAATAATCTTACCCATGAACCTTTTCCCAATGAAAATGAAAGGTCTTTACTTTTCCATTTGTGTTTCTTTGTCATTACAACTTTTCCATTTGTGTTTCTTTGTCATTACAGGATGTTTGCAACAATCACATTTCTTGTAATCAATCTTCTCATGTTGAATAATAACACACAGTCATATTAATTCATCATAGGGGCATTAAAAAGCCCAATTAATGGGGAATTGTATGTACTTTGTGATTAACTCCAAGAATTAATAAAGGCGCTATAAAATTGAATCAAGGCTGACCCCATTAGAATCTTCCTAACAAAGAAGCATTAGGCCTGGACCACAGTGAGCTATTGAGATAAATGAACCTCAAAGAGTGGGGAGGAGACGAGACGGATGCCTTGTGTTCAGCAAAAATGATAACTAAATGTCATTCATCTGTGTGTCAATGCATTTCTGCTCGTGCTGCCGATATGAAGATAAATAGAAGATGAAGATAAAGGCTGGTACTTACACATGTCTGAGTTCGCAGATGCTGACGCATCCATTCACCTCCACCCTCCCCACCACCACCATGACGGTTCCTTCCCCTCCCCCCTCCCCTTCAATTACAATACATAAAAATGTCATTTACATAAAGCACCGTTTTTTGAAGACTACTAGCCTATGATTGAATCTGGAAATAAAGCAAAATAACTGAGAAAAATTAGAAATAGTCCTCAGATGTCATGTCTGTAATTTATAGCAAAACATCTGGTGTTAATTCGATCTCAAACAGATTCATTAAAATAAGTTATTACTCCACTACGTGCGTGACATCATAAACCAACGTGGTTGAACGACCACTTTGCGACAATATGGTTTCGGGAAACAGTCGTGACTAACAAGTTGATTTCTTCAACGATGCATCATACTATGGCAGTGAAGCAGAGAGTTATGTTGTTGTATGGGAAACACACCCCTGGATAGCTATCAATGACATACAGAGGCTAATAGGTCTTCCGTCCACACTGAGACAGCATTTTAAGTCAACGAAAACGTAGCTTTTGGAATACGCTCTCCAAAGCGGATAAATTTGAAAACGCCGTTATCATGTTGTAGTGTGGATTGTGAAGCCGGAGGTATTTGAAAACGATAACGTAAGTTTAGTCATGTGATCCATGTTGTACCAATAGATTTCATGTTTACCGGTATTGTGCCTTTTAATTCACTTGTTCACACTTACGAATGATCAGAGAGTAAAAGGTTAAGCGTATTTGGTGTGCTGTCCGGGGGGATGGCTCCGAGCTTGGAAATTGGGCCCGAACCCAGAGTTCTCCCCCAGTTTCTCTGTTTAGGAAGATAACCAGGCAAGTGTGAGGAGATGGGGTGGTGGAGGGATGCTGAAAACTGTCGAGGAATATGACAGAATCGACTGCGTATATTTATAGGTTTACTCATGCTGATTGAGTGGACCTGTTGATTACTGATTGCTGACAGCTGGTCTGAATGACTTGATTGTTTGATCATTAGAACGTGTTCCTCCCGAATCTTGTTAATAAAACATCAATTATGTGCGATTCACTTTTACACTGTTGCTAAAATATGTTACTTTGCACACTCTTCATATCACAGTTGTCTACTGCAAAGATGACAGAAAATGTACTCACATTTGCTGTCCTGCGGCAATACAGGAGACCAGTTGCGTTTTAGACCAAACATATGGTGACTGAGTGCGACCTGGACGCATCAGTGAATGGTGAGATATTTTGCTAAATAAAATTGTCCTGTTAGAAGAATTGCGCAATAACTTTATTATTTATATTTCCATCTGTATCATCTCAGTGAGCTTTTGTGAGGTTTCACGCATGCACATTAAGGTGAATTTAGAAGTTTTCATCCACACTGATGTCGGAAAACGCCTGAAAACGCTAGTGTGGATGGAGAGCGTTTTTAAACGAAAACGCCGTTTTCAAATGTATCGGGATTAATGTAGACGTAGCCTAAGAAGACACAGAAACAAGGGGTTTCATTTGTAACTATGCATATGTAAAATAACGCGATCATCAACATTTAACAGCATATAAATCAAAACTGCCTACTGAAGGAAATGTCAACCATGATGAGCTATAGGACTGTGAAACTTTAGAGGTGTGAAACTTTAGAAACTTTCTGATTCCGATCAAGGTGTAGTCTTTGACAGAAACGTGATTTTCTCAGCTTTTTGCTCAACTTTTTTATGAAACTTACCCATATTCAAGTGTTGATAAAAAAAGAATGCATGAAGCTAGATTAAATTTTTGTTTTGTTTTGTTTAAAAGCAGAGGGTCTTGTTCTTTCTTTTGATACTGTATATTGCATGTTCAGATATTCATACAACTAAATTGTGTGACATTTCTGTAAAAATAAATGCTTGCGCTGGCTGGCAACTTTAAAAAAAAAAAACGTTGGTGGAGAACGAGTTAATGAAGTTCAATAAAATATACTGGTAACTGGTCAGACTGTATGAGTTTCACTGTATTTGTTTGTAGCATCTATTACTCATTATGTTGATCTGCAAAGCTTCTGTTTTTCAGTGTGTAGGCCTATTTATTACAGTCTTACACTGTTGATACTACTGTTGTTGTGTGCTGGTCCATTATCTGTTCATTATCTGTCTGAAATTCTCTGAGGCATAAGCACATTTCTCTATCTTTGCAGTAAATCTTTTATCTGCATGGCGGTACTGTTCTATAGTCCCTCAGAATCTGCTGAAGTTGAAAACATGTTTTTTTTTTACTTAATATTGTTGTCTATTAGGTTGATGATATGATGATGATATCTATTTTACTCACGTGTGGGGTCATCTCTGGTTATCACTGAACAATCCATGCATTAACTGGGGAGAGAGTATTAATTTAGCTGGGAGCTTATTCTGTTATGCCCATTGTTTTGTGCCGGTGCCTTTTCTTGTTTCTGTTTCTGTCACAGAAGGAGGCTATTGGTCCCAGGTTCCGGTGGTATACATGATCTGTGAGCTGTCTTCAGTCGGTCCCGAGCTGCATCTCTTCCTCTGTACTGGCCGTATGATTGCTGGCCATCAATCTCCTCCTTGGAACTTCTTTGCAACTTTTCTCTTTGTTCAAACCTAAACGGGTGAGAAATATTTGTCTCTGGCCAAATGGAAATTTTTGTCTCAGCCAGTATTTTTTGTCACTCCTTGTGTCTAGCCAGAACGGGGTTCTTATTAGTGAAAAATAAGGATGACTCTGCGCCTGTGCATCAATTATCATGGGCTGAATTGCATAACCACTAAGAACAGGGACTGTTCTTTCGTTGAATCATTTCAGGGGAGGAAATACTCTTGAACCTTGAAAAGGTAAGAGTCATTGCAGACTGGCCAATACCTGGTTTGTGCATCCCCTGCAACAATTCCTGGGCTTTTTCATGTATCATTATGCCATCAGAAACCAGGAGCTTTTAGCGGTGCGGCTGGTGTTTGCCGAGTGGTGCCATTGGTAGAAGGGGGCTGCGGTTCCTTTTTGAAACCTGGAATACAGCCCACTGAGAGACTGAACTTCCAGCAAGCTCTGTGGCCATTGTTCGTTGGGTACTTTGACTGTATCCTGTCTCACCGGCCAGGTTCCAAGTATGGTAATGTTACGATTCTCGGTATCTGTTTTGTGTGGGTTGTTTTTTTCTGTATATGTGTGCAGGGATTGGCTGCCGACAGAGGAGCCTGATTGGCAGATTTGCTGTACTTTGTGTAGTCAGTTCCCTCTATGGTGCCCCAGTGGTGTCATTCATTCAAGCTGGCTTGCCATCCAGGAGTGTGTATGTAATTGGTTGGCATCTGTCAGCGCTTTTGTTGGACAGCCATAGTGGAGGACATCTGTCAGTTCATGGGCCCATGCTTGGTCATTGCTCTAAACAAGACCTCCAATCCCAAGGCCTCCTGTTGGTCTACTACACCCTCTTCTCGGTCCATCCCGCCCTGGTCATATGTTGCCAGGGTGGCTTAAGAAAATGTATTAGTCATAAATATTTTTTACTGGCCATTAAACTTTAAACTGTTTTAGCAAAAAAGTAGCCAGTTATGACACCAAAATTTTAGATACCAGTGAAAATTCACACTTCTCTATTTCAAATTTTATACCAAACCTATAACTATTAGCCTAAATAATATACATTTAAAACATTATTAAAGACTAGTAATATCACGATCAAAGATGTGGACGCAGGGATGCAAGTAAACTCTTTATTAGTAGTAGAAAGTAGACAAGGTCAGATCACACAAAACAACTGGTGAAGCAGAGACAAGATGGTCAGTAGTCCAGAAGAGAAGTGTAGAGATGATGAGTGATGAGATAATCCAGAGCCGGAGTGTGAACCGAGGAGACAAGGACAGGAACAGGACAAACGCCGACTGGAACATGATCAACAACACGAGGGACATCAAACAATGACCTGACAAGGAGAGGAGAGTGCGGTGAGTATTTGAAGGTGATATAATAGGCTGCAGCTGGTGAGAGGATTGCCCGGACGCGACGCCCACTCGCACACACCCACACACATATAACAACAGTAACACGAGACGAGAAGGAGACAATGAATTCATAAACCGTGACAAGTAATACCAATGGATTATTGTTTACTTTTTCAACTGTTTACGTTCACTCAAGACATAACCAAATTTATCTACTAGGATACTCACTGAGACATTTTTGGAAGGCGGCGTTAAACAGAGCTCATTTCAGTATTTGTGAATCGGATTCTGTATCTTTCTGCTTTTGGGTCCTCATTACATATCTGTGACACTCACATGTTGTTTAGAACATGTACACATCTACTTTCTATATTATTATCCATGAAAGTTAAGAAGCAACCAAACTGACCCAACTATCCAAAAACCCAATTGAAAACCCAAAGGACATTAATTTCACATAGATGACACTACAGTTTGCTGTCCAAGATTGTGAATTTTATTATTTTAAATTTGTTTGTTCTTTTTTTCTTTGCATTTATCCTCAAACCATAGTACCTTTTGATTTTTCGTTTTTTTGTTTTTTTGTTTGTTTTTTATGCTGATGTAGCACCAGGTCATAGTTAATCATCCTTGTCCTTGACGAATGTTCTGTTTCAAAGCGAAGGGAGGACATTCCATTTCAGAGCACATTTTGTCCTTGATCCTGATAGTGCATTGGGTCAATAAAGCCATTGCTAAAGCACTCTCTTCAGCCATAGCTGACTAGAGTTAATGCTCTAACTAATGCTAGACTCAGCAGTACATGACTGGCAAGTCGTCATAATGAATGGAGTTGTCATGACCGTTGGAAGGGTAATGTGGCCATTGTGGTAATCCTCCGGTTTCACACCTGCAAGGTTCAGAATGAAACACTTGCATACTTCCTACTATTTATACTGTACCTACAATTTGTAAAAATAAATAAAAAATTACAGCACACATTTAGTTTAGAATGTAGTCGCATCACTCAATGTGTAAACATGGTGTCAGTGTAGATGGGGTGTTCCAGCTGTAAAAAGTCTGCACTGATCTGCAAAATTACTGATTTACACTCATCATTTGATTCAGTTGATTTTTGTTCTATATTGTTCTTTTTGTTTTTTCGTTTTAAGTCACTATATATTCACAAGAAAAATTTCTTCCACTAAATACTATACTACAGTTTTGGTTACTACAATGAAACTGTAAATTGTTACTGGGAACATAAGCCACCATTGAACTTAATATTTCCCAGTAGTGTCATGAAAAGTAATAAAATCCATATAAATTTACAACTATCTATTGCAGTAACTCTTGTAACTGGAATTTTGGCGGAAAATATGGTTACCATGGTACATTTGTTTACCCTAGGCTACAATTAAACATCCTGGGAGTTGAAAATAACCTCCCAATGTCCTTTCACTCATGTGTTAACAGTGAGACATTGTGGTTTGGCTCACTGTGCTGATTTTAGACGTCTTTCAAAAAAGCCCACAGAAAACAGATGATACTGAAGTGGAAATTCCCTGCAGCATACCAGCAAATCACTTCCTTATTTTGTATCTCAATCTAGTAACCATAAAATCACCCTTTCAAATAATAAGTCACACAATAGTGCTACATATTTGGCTAAATTAATTACTCCCATTATATTGTTATTAGTTTGTAAAGATCGTTCAGTTTTGACATATGATTGTTTATTATTGTGTCACCCTGAGTGTCACTTCCTACTCTGTGATGTCTTGCATGTCATTGAGGGGGTTTAAATTTGAACTTCCCCTCCAGTGAATAACATTATGCTACCACACTGCCTTTAGGCTGTACACTTTACATCACTTGGATTTAGGAGTAAAAGACGACAAGAGGATTATAACTACAGCTACTAATCAGTTGGATTCAGATTTTAAAGGGTCATGGAAGGAAGTTCACAGTCTTCACTGTCAGAAGAGGACTTTTCAAGCAAAGAGCGCTCTTTACCTGAGGAGGAGAATGATCTTCAGTCTGAGTGAGTATTATTTTACTGTCTTTCAGCATCTACATTTGCAGATTAAATGGACTTCATCAGGAGTGTTAGAAGGTGTATGTGTGTGTGTGCAGGCCTCCGAAATCGGATAAAGTGCAATCAGTTTGTCATAGAAGAAAACTGTAAACAGGAAGTAGAGACACTCATAAAAATAGGGGTTCTTTATTGCCATAGATGGTTCCATGAAGTACCGTTAACATCCATGGGGAGTTTTTATTCAACAAATGCTTCTTTATTGTGGAAAAAACATTCTATAGATTATCTATTATCTATAGAATTTTTTTTTTTTTTTCAAGAACTGTTCACTGAATGGTTCCTTGGGTAAGTAAAAATGGTTCCGGTAACACTTTATTTTGATGGTCCCTTTTGAACATTCTGGTGACTATAAGTAACTTTGCAACTACATGTCAACTAACTCTCATTAGAGTATTAGTGTACTGTCTGTTTAATATCTGATAACTCTTTATTGTGATGGTCCTCCAACAGACAGTCTACTGACTATAAGTAACTATGCAACTACATGTCAACTTATTCTAACCCTAACCCTACCAGTCTACTAATACTCTACTAACACTATAATGAGAGTTAGTAGACATGTAGATGCAATGTTACTTAAAGTCAACAATTTGTTAAAGGGACCATCCAAATGAAGTGAAACCAAATTTTCTATTGGAACCTAAAATTTTAAGTGTAAAATGGGTTATTTTGTACGATAGTATGGTATGTAATCCTTGGAATATTATAAAGAGTGACATGTTTAGGTGAGATATTCATGTATATATTACTCAAAAGTACTTTTTTTTTTTTTGTTAGTGTACATAACCTCCTGCGATAAACTCCTCCGATTTTGCAAATCTCTTTTTGGAAAAAAAAAAAAAAAAAAAAAAAAAAAAAAAAAAAAAATATATATATATATATATATACGTCTTAAGCCCTATTCCGACAGTATTAGTTTTACAAGGGTAGAATGTAATGTAGGAGTAATGTAATTTCACCACAGGGCATATGTAATAATAATGGCCAATTCGCACAGGATAAGATATCTCAGTAAAACTCGATTTACGCACTGCTGTCACCTTCCTGTTGTCATGTGTGTATTAAGTTGCTTTCTCATATCATGTGCGCAAACACATATAACCTATATTTATATACATAAAAAGGATAAATACAGTCAAACAACATATCAATTAAATTTGGTAGGTAAAAGGTAAAAGTCACCGTAATCTTTACTGAAATTGCTCGTTATGATTACTGAGATGGCACATTCAGACGGGACTAAAATCACTGAGAAGCTCTGCTAACAGTTACTTTACACACCTCTCCATGTTAAACTAACATTAACAGTTTTACCAATGCAGCATCACACTGGTGGACATGTTGACCTTTAGTTTAAATAGTCACTTTACATGACAAGGGCCACACCGCACATAAATGTTAATATAATTAACTGACTTCGTTTTAGCATAACTGTTAACTTTAATTTTGATATATTTGTTTGATGTCCTGAGAGAAAATACAAACCCAGTCTTACACAAGGGGAGAATAGAAACAGAAACCCATCCTAGTTCAAATTTCCCAAAGCTTTTATATAGTCATTTTCTTTTTATGGGCATTGGTGATGTGTTTGTCTAACTTTTATTAGTTCATACTTTGTCAAAGTTTAGCATGAGTCATTGATCATGAGACTGAAATTTAATATGGGGACATTTGCATAACACCCATGACTTTATTTGAGCTGGTTCAGATTCTCAGAGTCCATATGCCTATTACTGTATCACCACAGCAGCAATAACAGCAGTGTTAATCCCTAAGGTTGTATAAAAAAAAAAAAAATAAAAATTAAATATATATATATATATATATATATATATATATATATATATATATATATATATATAAAATTATTAAAGTAATAATAATAAAGATAAAATTTCAAGAAAAAAAGTAGCTTTAATACGTTGTCTTTTTAACTTCTCATTATCTATTAAAATGCATTTAATTTGTAATTAAATTGTGGAGCAGCTTTACACATTATAATTGTAATTACTGCAGTAATTAACTTTATTAACATGTATGTGTGGTATGGCCCTTGTCATGTAAAGTGATTATTTAAACTTAATAAACCATCATAAAGGGTTTAAATAATGTTTTATTTATAGAATAAACATACTAAGGTAAGAGTAAGTATGGTAATAAGGTAAGAGTTGTACGACTGTAACCTTGGTTCCCTGAAGAGGGAATGAGACGCTGCACCGATTGATGCTTTGGGAATGCTCTGATTGAAATCTAAGGGTGTGACAAGACTTCAGAGGCAGGTGACGTCATGAACCAGGAAACTATAAACCATGCCCAAACAGTGCAAAGCTAGCTTGTAATAGGCTAAAGTAAGTCACTGACAGGCACACAGGAGGTATGGTAGGGCTACGCAGCGTCTCGTTCCCTCTTAAGGGAAGCAAGCTTACGGTCGTAACTGAGGCGTTTCCTTTCAAGGGAACTTGTGCTGCGTCGGTTGATGCTGTGGGAACATTTATACCCACACCACAATAATGACAAGTATCTCTCTAGTGTGAAATCGTTGAAGAAAAGCACTAAGAGGAGAGCACCTGGGCCCCTGGTGTAGATCAGTGATTGGTGAGGACTAGCCTGCCACATCACAAACATCTTGAAGTAAATATCCTGACAGAAGCACCTTAAATGCATATACTCCTAGTTGAGTGAGCTGCCATAGGGGAAGGTAGTCTGGCCAATTCATATGCAAGAGAGATTATGATCGGTCCTCTACTTAGATCATGGGGACCCATTGCTAGGAGACCCAAAAAAGACGAAACGTTGTTCAGATTTATGCGACAGGGGAGCTCTGTGGACGTAAGCATCTAACGCCGACTAGCAAATTACTCTTTTCCTGCAGCACAATAGATCTAGCCACATTAGTGGGAGCCTTAGGGATGTAACCTAGCCTAGGGTGAAGAAAAGCCTTCATCATGCCATGTGCAAATTCCAACCATGAAGGGGCAAACCACAGGGCTTGCAGATCTCCTATTCTTTTAAGAGATGTAATGGCAAGGAGGATCAGTGCTTTAAGAGTCAGGAACTTGACTGGAACCTCTTCAATAGACTCAAAGGGAGCTAGGAACAGGCCTTGGAGCACCATGGCCAGATCCCAAGCCGGTTCCCCAGTGAGTACTGCAGGGCTCAGACAGGATGTCGGCTCCCTGATTCTGGCTCCCAGGAATGTAAGATGCCCTGAGTGACAGCAGCTTCCCTTGGGACCAAAGAAGGATTAGGTGCACCAGTTTGCAAAGTGTACACGAGGTCAAACCCCCCTGGTGTTTTATGTAGGCGACCACCGAGGTGTTGTCTGTACGGACGAGCACATGGTGGCCCCTGAGGTCTGGGAGGAAATTCTTGAGAAAGACAGCTATCATCTACAGGTGGTTTATGTGGTTGATGTGCCAGGAGAGATGATGCCTCCTCCACAGACCTTGAGTTGAGCAACTTTCTAGAATCAATCCCAAACCCGTGAGGGCAGCATCCGTCGTTTGCATCTTGCTATGACAAGGAGCTCCCTGCATGGGACCTTGGGATAGGAACTAGGGTTTCTTCCACATAACCAGGGTACGTAAGCAGCGTCACGTGACCTTGATCATGTGAAATAAGGTGCCCCTCTGGGAAAATCCCCTGGTCCTGAGCCACCACTGTAGGAGTCTCATATACAATAGGCCAAACGGAATCACATTGGACGCTGCTGCCAACCAGAGGTGTCAAGTAACGAAGTACAAATACTTTGTTACCTTGCTTAAGTAGAAATTTTGGGTATCTATACTTTACTGGAGTAATTATTTTTCAGCTGACTTTTTACTTCTACTTCTTACATTT
Organism: Meda fulgida; assembly: GCA_030578275.1. Taxonomy (NCBI): domain Eukaryota; kingdom Metazoa; phylum Chordata; class Actinopteri; order Cypriniformes; family Leuciscidae; genus Meda; species Meda fulgida. The sequence continues at coordinate 4,641,575 of CM060629.1, read as the reverse complement.
TCACGCAATTATCTGTACTTTCTACTCCTTACATTTTAAAAATAGCCTTGTTACTCCTATTTCATTCCGGCTTGTTGTCATTCCTGCTTGTCATCGTAAAAAAAAAAAAAAAGACCAAAATCACACACTGTTAAGAGATCTGAGTCCCGCCTCCTGAACACACATCGCTAAACTGATTGGCTTTGTATTTTCTTTCTAACTTGTGAGTGGCTGTGTAGTTACATTTGGCTGTGCGAAGCGGCAAAACTCCTCCAAAGGAAACCTAGAGATGCAGAAAGCGACGAGAATACGGGGCATATCGCGTCAAATAGGCTATTGATTTGGGGACAGCCGTTTTTACAATATACTGTATGGCTACTGCTCCAGGATTGCTCCTGTTGGTGATCGATTGCTCCTGTCTGCCTTCCTGCCAGCTGTGAGTTTGGTTGCGTCGAGGCTGTAAGCTCTAAGCCTCGTATTAGCTTCGTATTTCTTTCTGTTTTAAACCATCATTTACTATCATTTCTAGTTGTTTATATTACTAAATACAGTTTACCCACAATCTCAGATTAACCTTACATCGCTAGCTTCCGTTATTGTTAGTACAGAACGCTAGTGTTAACGCGCCACCCGCGCTCATTGATTTATTATTTATTTTCTCTCGCGAGCCCGCACCTTTGAGTTCATAAAAGCCCAGGTAAGTAAGAATCAGTCAACACAAACGGTGAGTAATGTCTTGTCCTGTTACTGTAACCTGTGTCACGTCATATGTTTAGTATAGCCTTCTCCAATGGCAATATAAGATTTATTTGTGATAAATGCAAGGAAACACTCAGGCTGACGGCGAAGATTTCAGAGCTAGAGACACACATCCAAACTTTAAATGAGGATAGTAAGGATAGTACTAGAGCTTTAGATACTATTTTGGATGCGCCTAGTATAGTGAACTCTGTACATGATTCGGTTCCGGCTGAAGTAGGGCCCGTGCAGCAGGGCAGATGGGTGACCGTGAGAGATCGCTCTAGTCGCGGATTAAAAAAACACTCTTCCGTTCCGATTACCATAAAAAAATCGATTTGCCCCACTCAGTGAAACACCCACTGAGAATTCTGTTGATAGTGCCCTGGTAATTGGTGATTCGATCACACGGAACGTGAAAATAGAGACACCAGCCACCATAGTCACATGTTTGCCGGGAGCCAGAGCGCCTGACATCAAAGCAAATTTAAAAGTGCTGGCTAATGCTAATCGTAAATTCTGTAAGATCATTATTCATGTCGGCACTAATGATGTTCGACTCCGCCAGTCGGAGATCACCAAAATTAATATTAAAGAGGTGTGTGAACTCGCAAGTACGATGTCAGGCACTGTAATTTGCTCTGGCCCCCTTCCTGTTCGCAGGAGTGATGAGATAGTTAGCAGATTGGCCTCACTCAATGGTTGGTTGTCTAAGTGGTGTCCGTTGAATAATATAGAATTAATAGACATTTGGAAAAGTTTTTGGGCAAGCCTAAACCTGTTGAAAAGAGATGGTATTCATCCCTCCTGGGATGGTGCTGCTCTTCTCTCTAGTAATATGGCACATAGTCTTAGAGCTAAAACATGACAATCTGGGGCCCAGGTCAGGAAGCAGACAGACTGGCTAAACCGACCGTCTGCTAGCGGCCTCGCGTCACCAAGGTCACATAAATCCCATCATATAGCGCCTCTTTCACCTAGATATCATCATATAGAGACTGTGTCTGTTCCCCGAATTTGGAAATCCAAAAAACATCAGGTAAAAAATTTAATTGATGTTCAACAAATAAAAAACAGATACAATACAGATGAGCAAATGATAAAGCTTGGGTTGCTGAATATTCGATCCCTTACTTCAAAATCGCTCATAGTTAATGATATGATTTCAGATTATAATCTAGATGTGCTGTGTTTTACAGAAACCTGGCTAAAACCAAAACGATTACATTACTTTAAATGAGTCAACCCCACAAGATTACTGTTATAAACATGAACCTCGTCTAAAACGCAAAGGGGGAGGAGTTGCTGTACTTTATAGTAATATTTTCGAAACCACTAAGAAATCTATTCTTAAATATACTTCTTTTGAAGTGTTGGTGCTTAATATAAAAATATATAGTGTAAACAATAAATCACGTTTGAGATTTCTGCTGGCTACTGTATACAGGCCACCAGGGCACCATAAAGATTTTATCGAAGAATTTGCGGACTTTCTATCAGAATTAGTATTGACTGCCGATAAAGTACTAATTGTTGGTTATTTTAATATACATGTAGATAATGAAAAAGATGCATTCGGGTTGGCACTTAAAGACATTGTACACTCAATTGGAGTTAGACAACACGTGTCAGGACCTACTCACTGTCGTAATCATACTCTAGATCTAATATTATCACATGGAATAGATGTTGATGCCGTTGAAATTCTGCAGCAGAGCGATGACATCTCAGATCATTATCTAGTCTCATGTAAATTACATTTAGCCAAGGCTGCAAAGCCGACTCCGTGTTATAAATATGTTAGACCTATAACTTCTGCCACTAAAGATTGCTTTATCAATAATCTTCCTAAGCAGTTTCATCATCTCAGCATCCAGGATAGCTTAGAAGAACTTGATATTGCAACTGAAACTTTTAACTCTCCCTTTTCCAGCACTTTAGACGCAGTTGCTCCGTTGCGCTTAAAGAAGATTAAAGATAATAGTCCAACGCCGTGGTACAACGAACACACTCAGACCCTTAAGAGAGTAGCCAGAAAAATGGAGCGCAACTGGAAGAAAACAAAACTAGAGGTATTTCGGATTTCATGGAAAGAGAGCTCGATTGCTTACAGAGAGGCTTTAAAAGCTGCTGGATCTCCACATTTTTCAACCCTATTAGAAAAAAATAAACATAATCCTAGATACTTATTTGAAACGGTGGCTAAACTAACGAAAAAGAAAGCTTCAAGCACAGAAGTTTCCGGGCAACACAGTAATGACTTTATAACTTCTTCACTTATAAGATTGATAATATCAGGGACAAAATTATAACTATGCAACCGTCTACTACAGTATCGCATCAGGGAGTGCATTGTAGTCTCCCTGAGGAAAAAAATTATTCATTTGTTGCTATAGGAGAGGAAGAATTCTGCAAACTCATTAATTCATCTAAATCGACAACTTGTATGTTAGACCCTATACCGACTAAGTTACTGAAAGAGATGCTTCCAGAGATCATAGATCCTCTTCTTAATATCATTAATTTGTCTTTGTTTCTAGGATACGTACCAAAAACCTTTAAGCTGGCTATGATAAAACTGCTTGTTAAAAAAACGCATCTTGATCCTTCAGAATTAGTCAATTTCAGGCCGATCTCAAATCTGCCTTTTCTGTCAAAGATATTAGAAAAAGCAGTATCCTCATAACTGTGTTCCTTTCTTGAAAGAGATGATATCTGTGAGGATTTTCAGTCAGGATTTAGACCATTCCATAGTACTGAGACAGCTCTCATTAGAGTTACAAATGATTTACTTTTATCATCCGATCGTGGTTGTATCTCTCTACTAGTGTTATTTGATCTTAGTGCTGCATTTGACACAATTGACCACAACATTCTTTTAAATAGACTAGAAAACTATGTTGGCATTAGTGGAATTGCACTAGCATGATTTAAATCATACTTATCTGACCGTTATCAGTTTGTAGCAGTAAATGAAGAGATGACTTATCGATCACAAGTTCAGTATGGCGTACCACAAGGCTCAGTACTAGGACCGCTGCTGTTCACTCTGTACATGCTACCATTAGGAGATATCATTAGGAAACATGGAATTAGTTTTCACTGTTATGCCGATGATGATACTCAGCTCTATATTTCTTCAAAACCTAACGAAACTTACCAATTCACAAAATTAACGGAATGCATAGCTGATATAAAAAATTGGATGACTAGTAATTTCCAACTACTAAACTCTGAAAAAACAGAGATTCTAATTATTGGACGAAAAACTTCCACACGTAATAACCTAGAATACTGTCTACCACTTGATGGCTGCTCTGTTAAGTCTTCGTCGTCGGTTAGGAACCTCGGTGTGCTCTTTGATAGCAATCTTTCATTTGAAAGTCACATGTCTAGTATCTGTAAAACCGCATTTTTCCATCATAAAAATATATCTAAATTACGACATATGCTCTCATTAACAAATGTGGAACAATTAGTTCATGCTTTCATGACATTAAGACTAGATTATTGTAACGCTCTACTGGGTGGTTGCCCTGCACGCTTAATAAATAAACTACAGCTGGTCCAAAACGCAGCAGCTCGAGTTCTTACCAGAACCAGGAAATATGACCATATTAGCCCGGTTCTGTCAACACTGCATTGGCTGCCTATAAAACATCATATAAATTTTAATTTATTGTTGATTAGTTACAAAGCACTAAATGGTTTAGCTCAGCAGTACTTGAGCGAGCTCTTAACGCATTATAGTCCTGCACGTCTATTGCGATCTCAAAATTCGGGCCAGTTGATAATACCTAGAATAACAAAATCGACTGCTGGTGGTAGATCCTTTTCCTGTTTAGCACCAAAACTTTGGAACAGTCTTCCTACCATTGTCCGGGAAGCACACACATTCTGTCAGTTCAAAGCTAGATTAAAGACACATCTCTTTGACCTAGCATACACATAATACATTATAGACTTCTATAATTCAATGTTAGGCTGCATAGATTAGGTCAGCCAGAACTGGGAACACTTCCCTTAAATCCTGATGTACTCTTTACATCATAAGAAGCATGGCATCTACGCAAATTTTAGTGTCTTTGTTTATCCCAAGGTTTTCCCGCAGCCTGCCGGATCCAGGCCATGTCCAGATCTGACTAGGAGCTTTGCCTGGACCCGATGACAAGCAGTGCTGAAGTGCCAACTAGCCTCTCCCTATGGAGGATCCCTTTCCCTCTCTACAGATAAAACGTTGTGATTCCGGTTCGCGTACCCACCCCGAAGTGATAAAATAAAACAAAATTCTGTATCAAATTACAGTTACTGTAAATCCGGCCTCTAGTTCATAAACGCCAGAGGAGAACTTGCCCCCGACTGAGCCTGGGTTCTCCCAAGGTTTTTCTCTCCATCAAGTCACCTGATGGAGTTTTAGGACACCAGTAGGTCACTTGATGGAGTTTTTCGGTTCCTTGCCACTGTTGCCTTTGGCTTGCTCAGTTGGGGATATTCAAATTAATTAACCAAGCATTAATACCATTGATCAGCCCTACCAAACGTGGATGTTTTTTCCACTAAGAAACAAACATTGTTATGTTATTTGATTGATACTGTGAAGCTGCTTTGATGCAATTTATATTGTGAAAAGAGCTATATAAGTACACTTGACTTGACTTGACTTGACAATCGCGGGATAAGTGGCAAACATAATCGTTAGTGTGTGTGTGTGTGTGTGTGTATGGGTTGGTTTATGTGATTTATGAGGACACATATTTTTATAATGACATGTGTATTACACTGGTATTACAACTTATAGGTGGTTTATGAGGACTTTTATGAGGACTTTTATGAGGACAAAAAGTCCTCATAATTCAAATAGCTTAAAAAACATCAAAAACAATGTTTTATTAAAAATGTAAAATGCAGAATGTCTCCTGTGATGGGTAGGTTTAGGGAAAGGGGCAGTGTAAGGGGATAGAATGTACAGTTTGTACAGTATAAAAACCATTACGCCTATGGAGAGTCCTCATAATGCTGTTGCACCAACATGTGTGTGTGTGTGTGCAACCCTACGTTATAGGGTCAACATATCCCCACAAAGATAGCAATATCCAAAATCCTTGTCCTTGTGGGGAATTTTTATTTATTTTTTAAATGTAAAAATGCAGAAAGTTTTCTGTGATCGGTTATTCTATCTTCTGCTTCATGAAACACATGTTAATACTAAGTTGTACACATATATGGTTCTTTAAGGACAAAAGCTTAGGCTGCGACACAGGGGCCAATAGAGCACTGCCCCACCTCCTCAAAATATTTTTTTACTAAAGGCCATAATGACTATAATGTTAATGTTGAAACATTTGGGATGCACTAGGCTCCCTGTTTCAGCCGCATATATGCCCATAGAAAATGAATTTCAGTTTTATTTCAATTTTAGTACAATACACTGGCATTTTTTTTCCTTACATTACTTTTACTTTTATACTTTAAGTAGTTTTGAAACCAGTACTTTTACACTTTTACTTGAGTAAAAAGCTTCAGTTGATACTTCAACTTTTACAGAAGTCGTTTTAAACCCTATTATCTATACTTTTACTTGAGTAATGAATGTGAATACTTTTGACACTTTTGCTGCCAACAAACCCAACAGTCTCTGAAACTGCTTTACAGTGAGTGACTGGCCTAGCTTTATTCGGTTTACGACAGACAGGATCGATTCAATGTGTGCAGGGTTAAAGATGTGCTTGTAACTGAATCCCGTACCAGACCTAGAAAAGTGGCCCTATGTGCTGGAGACAGCATACTCTTCTTGGCGTTTAACCTTAACCCAAACATTTTCATAAGAGTGAGGACGACATCCCGATGCAGAACCGCTAACTGATGATACTGAGCTAAAATCAACCGATCATCAATGTAGTTCAGAATGTGGATGCCCTGAAGTTGTAAAGGCGCCAGTGCTGCATCCATGCATTTGGTGAAAGTGCGGGGTGATAATGCTAGCAATTTCTCTCAGGAAAGTGAACCTCAGGATCTTCCTGTGTTGTGGAAAGATGGATCCATGGAAGTATGTGTCCATGAAATCTATCGTGACAAACCAGCTCTAGGACCTGATTTGTGACACGATCTGTCTCAAAGTTAACATTTTCAATTTGAGCTGCATGACTGACTGTTTCAGGTGCTTATGTTTGGAACAATAAAATGCCAGTTGTAGAAACCGGCTTCTTTGTCGGGGGAGGTACACGTTCTATGGCCCCGGCCCCTTCTCCTACAAAGTTTTAACCTCCTGTTCCATAACCAGAACCTGCTCTGGGCCTACCACTGTGGGCAGGACCCCCATAAATATGGGCGGGCGAGACTCAAACTGAATTGTGTAACCCTTTTCGACTATGTGCAGGACCCAAAAATATATATTTGGCATTAGCTTCCACACTACCAGAAAATCAACTAAGGGAACCAGCCTCTCAAGACTGGCCTCTGGTGTTTTTCGAGCAACCACTTTAGTTCCCTGAAACGGCACACTGTCAGTGAACAACTGGAAGCTCTGGGACCCTTCTCAGAGGGGGTGAGCATCCTTGCACCGCTACGTTTCCAGGCGGACACTGAGATATGGGCTCGCCAGAGATCGCTGCACCCCGAAGCACACAAGGTGGCGGGGCTGTCAGAACGGCCCATTGAGGGCACAGAAGGGAAATGGGCAGCTTATAATGAGCCGTTCCCCAAATTGTGGAATAGCCTTCCGTTATCGATTAGGTTAATTTCCTTACAGAATCTCTGTTTAAGACAAAACTCAAAACATACCTTTTAGAGAAGGCTTATACCATCTTTTTAGGGTATTTTTTAGCTTGTTCTCTGTATTTAAATGTCTTTGCATGTTTTTTTTATTGTTTTGATTGGTGTTGTTTTTACAAAAAAATGTTCAGCACAATGGTCAGTGACAGTTGTTTTACTGTGCTATATAAATAAATAAACTAAACTAAACTATAGTGAGGCGTTGACCCCTTCTCCCCGGACGGGACTACCCTCAGAGGTCTAGCGTCAGGACCTCTTTCCCATACCGATGGATCTGAGGAACGTCATCATCAACAATAAGGATGATGAAGGGTGAAATCCTGCGAAGGCTGGGGTTTACAGCGCCTCACCAATCCCCCTTCTCTCTGGAGGGGGAATTTGGGTAACGACGCTCTGCTTTTGTGTGGCACGGTGTGAGGAGCTGGATGTAGATGTTTAGGGCTGCTCCCTCTCAGCAGCCCCTGAGAGCGGTGGCGGAGGACCTTCTGGAACTCCTCATAGGCTGGAGAGTGAGGTGGCGGGTCCTCAACATCTCCTGCCTCAATGCTTACAACATCCAAACTCCTCAGAGCTGGATAGTTGCAGCACGCTGCTTCCCTAAGGGCGGAAGAAACCTGAGAAAAGGCACTGGATCTAGGTAAGGGCAGAGAAAAGGCCAGGTCCATATTTAACCCCTTTGTTAGATCCATTTGCGATCCCCATGACAAACAACATCCGCTTCCCAGACAAACAACACATAAATCATGTGTATGCCCACCCGTGATGTAGTGTGGGGAGGGAAGAACACAAAATCTAAATTGCTGTTTGCTCGCCATGATAATATATTTACATTTACATTTAGTCATTTAGCAGACGCTTTTATCCAAAACGACTTACAACTGAGGACTAAACCAAGCGAGTCATCGTAAAGAGGCAAAAACAACACAAAAAGTGCTCAAAATAAAAAGTTCAGGCATTGATCAGAGCAGCATAAGCCAGACAAGGGAGGAGTTTTTTTTTAGTTTGTTTTAGGTTTTTTTTATGTTAAGTGCTCACTGAAGAGATGAGTTTTCAGTTGTCTTTTGAATGTTGTCAGGGATTCTGTATTCCAGACAAGGGTGGGGAGATCATTCCACCAGCATGGCACCGTGAATGAGAATGATCTGGAGAGTGATTTTGTGGCTCTCTCTGATGGTACCACGAGTCGTCGCTCATTGACCGATCGTAGGCTTCTGGTAGGGATGTAGACTCGTAGGAGCGAGTGAAAGTAAGAGGGAGCTGAGTCTGTGGTCGATCCGTAAGCAAACATCAATGCCTTGAACTTGATGCGAGCAGCGAGTGGCAGCCAGTGCATTGAGATGAATAGAGGAGTGACGTGGACCCTTTTGGGCTCGTTGAAGACCAGACGAGCTGCAGCATTCTGGATCATTTGTAGAGGTTTAGTTGCACATGATGGAAGACTGGCCAGAAAAGCATTGCAGAAATCAAGCCTATAGTAATGACCAGGGCCTCGACGAGAAGTTGTGTTGCATGCTCTGTTAGGAAAGGCCTAATAATAATAAAGTGAGAGATCTTAAAATATTTAAAAAAAAAAACTAATGTGTGGGTGTTTGCATGCGTTGTAGGCAGGTGGAGGATGTGGCACAGGAAGAGTCTCTTCTCTCTGGTGAGGAGCAGTTAACCCTCATCACAGAAAGCATGTCAATCACCTCCTCTGATGAAGAGAAGCTTCAGCTCCTCAACAAAAACACTGAACTGCGGAGACTCAACAAAGAGGTAGAATAAAACACCATGACCCTAAAACTCAATTTTCATAATCCACTTGTATATATTTTACCTGATGTATAATTATCTGAAATTCACCATAAAAAGAAAAGAAAATGATTTTTTTTTTAAATTACAAAAGCTCGAATAACAACAATTAGAATTTAAATTATTCTTTTTTTTAATTAAGTGTCCTATATATTGAATTCCTATTATAATATTATTTGTAAACTATTTTTATGTCAAGAAGTAAGGTGCCTTTCATTTTTGCGGATCCAGTGTGGTCCCACTTTATATTAGGTGTCTTTAACCACTAGGTACTTGCATGAAAAAAATATATGAAGCTTGTTTCAGCCACTAAACTAAAAACAAAAATTAATTGTGACTTTTTTTCTCAAAATTCTGAAATGTTTTCTTTGAATTGTGAGACATAAACTGGCAATTGCATGTTATAAAGTCAGAATTGCGAGATATAAAGTCAGAATTATCTTTAAATTTGTTTTATTCTGTGGTGGAAACAAGCACATTAATTAATAAACAAATGAATGCTAGGTGTAATGTTTTTATTGTGTTGATATTGTATTGTAAAACATTTGTGCTATTAAGGTGGGATACGGGGAAGGGTAGGACAGGTTTGGTGGTATGGGTAGGTTTAAGGTTGGGTTAAGGTGTAAGGGAAAGGCAGTGTAAGTATAGATTTAATTACAGAAAGTAAATACAGCTGTAATTACATGCAGGTATATTGAAATGTGTAAAAACGTGCTTTTACGCAACAAGTGCATCAAATGATTCATTTCAGTTTTAGTACATAGTGAAGACAACACTACAAGTGTTTTGGGTGTAGGTGAGTCAGATTTTTCCTGTGGGGATCAAATGTCATTACAATGATAGTAAAAACAGGTAGACAATGGCCCCTGTGGTTTCAGGGGTTTAAGGTTAGTGTAGAGTTAGGATACAGCAAATATAATTACAAAGCAAATTAACAATAGAAGTCAGCATAAACTCCCCACAATGATATGAAAGTCAATGTGTGTGTGTGTGTGTGTCAGCTGATGAAACTGAACGAGGAGTGGGATCATATCTACCACAGCACAAGTCTGGGCCTCCAGCAGCGTGTGGCGGCTCTCGAGGAGGAAAACACTGCCGTCAAACAGCTCAACAGCAGACTGCTGTTCAAAGTAGAACACGAACAGGTACGTGGGCAGACACACACACACAAATTCTTATGGCAGAGGTGCGTTTAAAGCTAAGTGTGTAATTTTAGCATCATTGTTGTCACTATACAGAAAAGTAAATATTGTTAGAGTTTACCTATTAACATCCCGTTTGCCAGTGGTTGGGCAAGCAGGCAATGCTGCCCTGAACTCACACCACTGGTTGGACAAGTCCTTCATTCCACATTACAACCACATTACAAGTGAGTATGTTATATTGTGAAGCTATTTTTACATGACCTGACTCTTAAAGTCAGCATGAAACAAGTTGCAATCATCTTCTCGAAGATTGTAGGCAATGGGAATTTATTGGATGGTGGTGGATTGCTATTGGTGGATCTCATGTGAGTGACAGGTTGCCCCGCCCTCACGCCAGTAAACGCGTTATCAGAGAAGAGAAGAGAAGAGAAGAGAAGAGAAGAGAAGAAAATAGATGTCTCTGCAAGAATTAGGTGGAGTTATTTTAGTTAAAGATCATGAGGCACATGAATTAAAACAAATTATGTGCACGGATAAATCATTTACAATAAATACTGCACTATTTCATAAAAAAATGTCACTTTTGATTTCATGGTGACTGCCAATAAAAATGAGTTCCAAAGGGAATAATCTTAGCTAGTCGGGTTGATTCAGTCATATTACAATTTGAATTATTTTTCTTCAAAAAGGTTTTTCTTTACACTTGTTTACACTGTTATAACATTGTAGCATTTTTTGGACATCTTCCATGGTAATACCAAGTTTAAAGTAATGAAATCACGCTGCAACACTGAATCATTTAGGATGTCACTTGCATCAGCTTTAGTACAATTCCTAGTGAGCACTTTCATGTGCGATATTTTAAAAATAAATAATTAGGCTGCTAACACATTTTGTGCATCAGTCTCAAAAAACACATTGTAATTGTAAAATGCAAGAGGAACAAATAAAATAGTGACCGGCTAAACACCATCAAACCGAATCTTCAGAGAGAAACCCAGATGAAGCTAAATAACATGTAAGAATGAACTATGAGAAATTCAGTTCTGTGGCTTATTTGCCATGTGTTCTTGGATCAGCATCCTTCATCCCTGAATCAGGTGATGTTGAGTCTGAAACACACCTTCTATGCAAGTCCAGAAGAAGAATGCGCAAACCCTGTTTCTTTGAGTCACTGGAAAAGCAATATGTGTGATGAGTCATCTCTCACCCGATTTATTACATCTGGACTGCTTTATATTTGAAGAAAACCAAAGGATGGCTTCAGGTCATAATATGTTGTTTGGAGTAATTAGTTCATTTGATTGCTCGGCATGGTCGAGAGCCAGGAATATGAGGATCTTGCAGACTCACTCTGATCCCTTCTGGATCTCCCATTCTCCAGCACACTAATGCCCTATAACACACTGCTGAAGACGTTTAAGTGTAGATTTATGTTTAAGTGTTTGTACATTTTCATGGAATGCTATGGTGTGACTGATGTTTTGCTGTAGTTCAGAAGTAGATACATGAGCAGACACTGACACTTTTTTCTGTTATGTGAGTGTAGAATAAGGGGGAATATTATGAACAAACACTGATGCAGGAACTGAAGAAAACCCAGCATCTCCAAGAGTACATCCGACTGCTGGAGAGCCGACTGCACCAAACAGATCTTCATCAGTGGACTAGAGGGACACAGGTCAGCTCACAGAATCAGTCAGACCAGAGATTTACAGTAGCTATAATACATGTTCGATTGACTTTTTCTCTGTTGGAAGACCCCAGCTATGAGTGACACCTCAGACTCTCAGCTACTCCAGCGGTCCCGTAAACCATCGCTGGATGTACGGTCTGCTGTGTCGCCAGCCACAAAGTCAAGCCTCAGACTGGCTGCCATGGGAATGGAGATCCGGTCTGACCCGGTGAGAGAGGTTCAGGATCTGAAAGAACAGCTGGAGGCGCTGCAGTGTCAGGTGTGTTAAGGTGATCATAACACCCAAAAACAACCAAGACAGTTTTAAAAAGGCCTGTAGTTGTATTACTTATGATATAAGAGAATATGCATCTCAGTTTTATTCAGATGCCCAAAATGAGAGAAAATATGCAATTTGGTGCAGTTGCTGATATTTATATTTCAAAAAGAAAGATGAAATTCTCATCTTCATAACAGTATAGCATACTTGCATAAAATGCATATAAATATACGTTTTAACTCTGTCTCTCAATAATATGTATTTAATTCTGGTGTGCAAAACATATAATGCAGTGCAATAAAATTATAAATGAGACATGCACAAAAAACGTTCTTCAAAAGCCTGATAGATCATATTTGATACTCATATTTGAACATGATTTTTAACCATGTTGAATATTTAAATATAGTTTTAATAATAAAAATACAAAAAAAACCTTTAAATTTGGAAGTGAAATATGAACTATAATTATCGTTATTCAAAATGTTTGTTTCTTAGATGTTTTTACAAAAACATAGTTTACATTTTAAACAAACAGGTGGAGATTAAAGTGTTGCAGGTTTCATACATCACAGTCAAATGTGACTAATCACAGTCAAATCTCAATAATGTTACCGTTCCCAGACTCAAATCTATGAGGCTGATTATAAGACGGAGCAGAAGGACCATGAGCGCATGCTGCAGGAGAACAAGAGACTGCGGCGCAGAGAAGCAGACATGCGGCAGCAGATGGCGCTGTTGCAGGAGCAGGTGAGCTCAGGACGTGTTATATAGATGTCCACCACTGGGGGGCAGATGTTACCAGCTAATCATCTCCTGTGGAACACAGTGATCTTTTTTCTGTTTGTAAGGCTGATTCCTCCAGCCTACAAACAGTTTTAGCAGTCTGACGTCAGATACTGAATCATTTTACAGTAAAGTTTCATTTATGTACCAACTACATTAGTGAACTTACCTAACAATGAAAAAAACTTATATCGCATTTATTAATCTTAGTTCCTGCTAATTTCAACATTTACTACATTATGAAAATCAAAAATCGTGTCTGTTAATATTATTTAATGATCCTGGGCTAACGTGAACTAATAATGAACACTAACATGTACAAAGATGAATAAATACTATAGGGATGTAACGATACCCTCATGTCACGATTCAATAGATATCACGATTCTGAACTCACAATATGATATTATTGCGAGAATAATATTTTTTTTTACATTACATTGTGGGTGTAAATGAATAGGCTTGGACTTGGTGCTGGAAACCCAAAGCACAGGACAATAGAGACACCAGAATAACAATATTCATGATTCTAAAGCTGAAAAGACAGAATTATTTTAAAACGAACATGCTTTCACTCTGTCACTGACTAGATATATTTAAAATAATGTAGGCCAGTTTTTACTGGTAACATAAGACGTGTCATTATCAGGATCCACAAATATTCCCCCATTGCATTATTATACATTATATTCAACATTATACAGTATATAGTATAATGTAGTACTGACACTAAAACTGTAAACTTACAATTTTTCTCACACAGTAATTTTTCTTTTGGGTGAACTATACACAATACATAATGGCCGTCATTTATCAAAAGTGCGTACACCAAATTTCCAGCGTACACCTGGTGTACACCCAAAACCACGGTGATTTATCAATATGGACGTTGGCGTACGGCACGCTCAAATCCTACACCAGCTCAGGAGGTGGTGTACATGTACGCACGTTTTGAGTTAGTGCGGAAATGCGCAGTGAAACAATTCCTAACACCACAAAACGCACTGACTAACTAAAAGATATGATATATTATGACCCACTGTAAAAAAAAACAACAATATAGTAATTATAAACTTCAGTGTTTATTTTTGAGCAACATGGACTTCAATGTTTAATTTGTGTGAGTTTACCAAAGCATTTGATTTGTAGGCATATGTGTTCCTCCAGTTTCGAGCCTGTGCGCTTTAACTGACGTTTCAGGGTCAGGTCCGGCAGCTGCGCACGGACTGGGTTCAGTAATGAAAGGCTTTCAATGACCAAAAAATAATTCAGACTGACAAAATAATAAAAATGACATTCTTCTTCTAAATAACAGTAAGCGTCATTAATAAAAAAAATCATAATAATGAGAATTGACAAATTGTCATGCAATTATTAATGTGAATGAATGGTACTCCACATCACATCATCATCACTATTGTACACCCCAATACAAGTGACGTGATACAAAATTAAATGCTAATTGTTTCAAAACACGCGCTGTAAAAAAATGAATTGCGATAGGTCATTTCGGCTCCACGGCGGAGAAGTTTCTCTTCTTTGCCGTCTTCCGTGTGTCCATGGCGTGAAATGAGGGCGTGGGGGAAGCAGAGACTTGAATATTTAGGGGCGTGTTATTCTAATGACGATCGTTTTCAGCCGCGACATTTATCAAAGGCAGGTATTGCGTACACCTGGATTCCAAAGGTACCCACAGCTTCATAAATCAGGCGGTGAGAGGAGTGTAAGCATAATCTTACGCCAACACATATGCCCGTTTCTACGCAAGAATGATAAATGAGGGCCAATGTCACTAAACACAATACATATTGTTGCATTTCTGTATTGCGATATATTGTGACACGATATATTGTTACACACCTAATAAATACTGTATCAAATGTTTTGCTCATAGTTAGTTCACATTAACTAATGAGACCTTATTGTAGAATGTTTGACTGACCAATGGCAGACGGCAATTTGCGCCTGTGTCTGTTGCCTTATGCAATAGATTATTCAATTTAGGATTTTTCCAAGTAAGACTACTTCTGCTGATCCTGACACAGCATTACAAGTCCTAAACCTGTCCCTAGCCCTAAACATAACCTTACTCATAACCTATACCATAAATCAGAAGGAAATGATAGGTGAGTAGAAGCACCTAACCCTGGTTGTAAGACTAATCTTGACATTAACTGTAAACCTATCCCTCAAATCTGATTGGTTGATTTGAATGTTGTTCCAGGATCAACATGTTGGATCAATTTATTGGTAAAATCACATTTACCTATTGGACACATAAACAGAATATTAAACACTCAATTAACCTAGTTGATGACAAAAAATATAAATGAATATTTTGTATTTAAGCCGTTTTTGTTATACAGTAAGGACATATTGAATCTACGTGTTTCTATAAGACAATGAACCTTTATCATGATGTTGTCATCTGTAGATCAAGTTCATCAGGCTTCTGTCAAAGTTTTCCATTGTGATTTTGAAGTATGACATGTCACATGAAAAAAAGACTATTTGCAAAAGGAAATGATCGGTAGTTTCCAGTGAAACTTATTGTAATGTCATTGATGTTATAATGCATGAGAGTCTTTCACACTAAATACTAAACAGGAATTCTGATAGTTATCCTGTCAGGTTTTAATGGATTGATGTGAACATTAATATTAGTTGAACCATTATTAACCATTTCATTTCTGCAAGTGAACAACAATACTGTCATTATAGTTGGTAATGCAATGACAGAAACGGTAACTTACACCTTACTGCACATTTACAATGTATGAAAGGCACAATCAAACCGATATCTAGTTTAGTTTTATCTTAATTTGTTCTTTTTTCTTAGCTAAAGGTGTACGAGGATGATTTTCACAAGGAACGCTCAGACAAACAGATTCTCCAGAGACTGCTGATGAAGAAATCTCCAGCCGAGAAAGTTCCGGTTCTGGTGCATCGCTGCAACAACGAGCAGGACCGGCCCAGGACCGACAGGAGGAAGAACCGAGAAGACCAGCGGGGGGGATACGTTTGCCCCAAACACTGTGAACATCACGGCCAGCTGGACTTCCCCTAACGCTGACACGCATTCATCAGATTAAAGAAAGGGGAAACAAGCTATTTTACATATTTTAGATCCCTTTTAACTGCTATATTTATTTGAGTTGTTTTTCTTATTATTCTTTATTGTATTATTCTTCTATATTCTTGAAAGGATTGTGTTTGTACAATGACTGTATGGAAGCTGTGAACTTTTGTATAGTTTTAATATATGCCAATCTGAACCAGTTCAATGGCTGAACTCATGAAACTCAAACAATCCATGTCAGGCAGTAAATATTGTAATCTTTATTAGCCTATTCTTTTTTTTAAGTTAATGGACCTTTTCTTAATACATTACTAACAGGAAACCACTTCAGACGTTTACACTTTGACTTTAAGGAAACCTGAAGCCATTGGAATTCCCTGCTGTTTGACCTCTTTCATAATGACAACAGATTTTTCCAGGATATTTACAGTTGTGTCAATCAATTAAACTTTATTTAGATGTCAGGGCATCACTGCATGTTTCCCAAACAAATCAATGCAGCTCAAGAGCAATTGACACTAGGATAAAAATAACAAATAAAATAGATTATAACAATAACATTAAAAAGTTAAAAGTGTCGAATAGTAAATCTATATGTAAAAAAACAAACAAAAAACAAACAGGATATGAATGATGTGGTTGTCTCTCAATAACGCCCATCCCTGCTCTTGCACCTGTTATATACAGTCAGGCATTGTTTTTGTTTGTTTGTGTGTGTGTTTTTTAAGATTATAACCAATTAAATGTATCCCTTAAAAATTGCTTTGAAGTGTTCAACTATATTGTTTCAATAAAATACACATTAAAAATATAGATGATTGCACCCCCCAAATTTGTAAGACAACACAAATTTATTTATATATATATATATATATATATATATTAAAGGAATATTTAAAAAATGACCATGTCATCATTGCTAGATAGTTTATTCTATTGTTTCCTCCGTAAACAGCAATTTATTTAAAAACTGAAATAAGTTGCACATCATTTTTAGAGAGAAAAAAAAATGCTAAATGTCACCACATGTAATAAAATTGACTCTTTTTTTCATTAGAAATCTTTAGAAGTAGAAATATTTTTTTATTTTAATAAACATTTTAAGCCATTATTTTGTTCACCTTTAGACAAAGTCAGGGGATGTAAGAATGATTTGAATGGATGCAAAATATGTAAATAGTTTCATATATAGTACATTATTTAGTAAATAACTATGGGTATGGGATGTATAATCTCTAAGTTCTGATTAGTTCTGGTTAAATTCTGTATCAAAATTTTAAGGCGAGACAAGTAGTTTGTTAAGGCTTGGTATCTAGGGAATTACAAACCTTCGCACATATATTCAAACGCACATAACTATAGAATCAATTCTTAATGCGCATGTGAACAGCATCAGCGTTCTCAAAGGTTCGCGTTTAAAGTTTGCGTAGAGAGATCTTAAGAGTTTTCTGTTAAAGCGATGTCGTCTTAGCGGCCCCTAAGTTAATAACTAATGATCGTTGCGACGGAAGTGAATCAATCAAAACTAACTTTAGCTGGAAAATAACATTATTCAAGATCTGCTATAAAGCCAAAACAATCTCTGTTACTTTAAAGTATCCTTTTATCACTGTAAATAAATGAAGATGACTTCACTTGACTTGGTGTTCATTTTTGAATAAATGATTTCGGTTTACCACAATGTTGATCAATAGTTGACCAATCACGTTCAGCAGGTATCGAGAGATGACAGTTTTCCATTGTGTTCTGGTGAGTAAGTATTATACAGTGACAGGTACACAAAAGGAATTACTCACAAAAGGAAATGCTCTTTTTGGAGTTCCTTGAAATTTCCAGCATCATCAGCAGTACATATTGTTCACACACTCTAGGCTATTTAAAAATTAATGCAAAAATATGCCCTTATCTTCACTGGAATCTAAACAGGTATATATGATGTTGTAATGGAGGAGGAGCCTGATTCTCAAATGATTATAAATATTCACAGTTTGATGATAAAGAGCAAAAGACCTCAGGAAGAAACAGCCTGAACAGCAGAGAAGCAGGTATTGCTGATCTTTATTTCATGCATGGCTGTTAAATTACATTTTCTGTACTTTTTCAATTGTTTTCTCCATTTGAGTGTGTGTTTGTTGTTGTTTCTTTGTAATTTTTTTATATTAGTATTATTATTTTCATCTTTGCAGCTTGCATCAAGACTTAGCAGAAAGAAACCAACAGCTTTCAGACTCAGGTGCGTGTTTCTTGTTGTTGCCAAACTCAGTGAACCTTAGCAATGAAAATGAGTGTACTAGACAGATGGCTAAATAGATGCCAGCATTTACTGTAACTGCTAACTGTGACTCACCTCCACCCTTATGTGCATAAGAGTAAGTTGTTCTCCCCATTTAATTGCTCATGGACCATTGCTTCCAGGCACCATTGGACTCTCTGTCCCTGCATAAATAACCCTAATGAAATTTGCCATGAATAAATGAGATGGTGTAAGGCCAAGACAAGGAGGTTTTCAGAGGTAAAAAAAGAAAATGCCAGACTGAGCATGGACCCTAAGCTTAATTTCCTTCTTTCTCTCTCTGTACCACAGGTTATAAAAACAGGTTCTCTCTCCCAGTGGAGTTTGCACAGCTGAGATTAAGACCAGCTCTTGAGAAAGTTTCCCTGCCTTTACAGACATGAACCGAGACGCGGCTGAGATTCGGGCCCAGTACGAGCAGCAGGGGTATCTGTCGGCTCTTCCCATCCTGAGTCCAGAAGAGCTCCAGCAGGCCCGGGATGCCTTCGCTGAGCTGGAGAGGAAACACGGTGAGGTTCAGTATTATTGATCTGCCAGCGTTGGCACCATTATATGAGAACTGAACCGAGCTGGATAATGACATCACGTTTTCTCCAGAGTGGCTGTTTATATAAATGAACTAAATTAATAACTTTTTTATAACAAAAATGAACCATCACTGAACTTACTGCTGGACTGTGACGCTATTTTCTTCTAGAAACAAACTTTGTTGCATTATTTTCATGTTATCACAGTAAAGCTGCTTTGAAACAATCTGCATTGTAAAAAGCGCTGTATAGATAAAGGTGACTTGACCTGACTTGTCTTCAGTGGAACTGCTGCATTCCTGTTGTTGGCTTGGACTCAAGATTTAGAATTGAAATAACCCAGGTAGTCTTTTACAGGTGAAGATTACACTGCTTACAGCCTTCATAACATCCACAAGGATCATGACTGGGTGATGGCCCTCGCCAAACACCCTCGGCTTCTCGAGGTGGTCATTGCAGTTCTGGGGCCCGACGTCATCCTGCTTGACTCCAGATTCATTTGTAAATATCCAGTGCGAAAGCCAGAAAGCAATGGCGTCATCCAATTATGCAGTGATAAGTTTGAAGGAATGCCATTTGTGGCCTGGCACCAGGACATGACGTAAGCACCAGTCCACATAATCGAACGGTTTTTTTTTTTCGTTGTTTTTTTTGGCTCAGGTTTCATCATGTTTTGGTTTTTAGGTACTGGGGTTTTGATGGAGGTCCCGTTCTGTCTGTATGGCTTGCCCTTGATGACTCGCTTGAGGACAATGGAGCACTGCAAGTTATTCCAGGTACAAACACTGCTCTATGGTCCTCTCTGTCTGGTTTGTAATGGGAAGTATCTAAATTGTCCTTATTTATCCAACAGGTAGTCACCACTCCGGTCTTCTGCCCCATCACAAATCAAAACGAGCTGGGAACATGCTGAGTGTCAATCAGGAGATCCCAGAGGAGCTGGTGCAGTCAGAGAAGGCCCTCTTATGCCCCCTTCAAGCTGGGCAGATGTCTGTGAGTGTCAATATGTATTTATATGTTTTCCTGGTATTTCTTTAATGTATGAAAAACAATATGCAGTGACAGAATGCAGGTACACTTACCCGTCAAGGTTACACTTTATTTCGATAGCCCACTTTAGACACTTTACTAACTATAATTTGCAACTACATATATACAAAATATACAAATAGCTGATATTATGTTAAAAATTAAGGTGGATGTCTGAGTTTAATTTAAGCATTTTCCAAGCATTCATTGTCTGATTTCTGTTCCCACACAGGTCCATGATGGACTTCTGGTTCATGCCAGCGATCCCAACACATCTAATAGGAGGCGCTGTGGCTATGTCATCCGATATGTCCCTACATGTGCTTATCCAATCCAGGTAAAAATCTCTCTCAGTTTACAAAATCATGTAATCATTGATATTTAGCAGATATGATCATAAATATGTGTGCTTTCCTGACAGGACCCTGAGCGGCCCAGGAGTTTTCCTGACACAGTGCTGGTCAGCGGTTTTGACGAATACAAACATTTCTGCTCCAAACAGTGACCGACTTATACTGAACTCTTTATTTAAGACATGGGTGCTTTGGCTATAGGAACTAATTAATCTCTAACAGTGTGTGTCCCCTCGAATGAAACATAGTATTTTTTAGCTCTTATTTATTATTATTTGTGATTTTAACAATAGTTGACAACTAAAGTATAAAGTTAAATATTTTTCTATGCAATATTTACTTTGTTATAGCACTACAATTATTCAAACTTTGGGTATGTATCTTTCAGGCTTTTCAGGAAATCATGTGTCATGGGATTTTAAACTGTGATCGTATGTGTCCTTTAACTAAACTGTCAGTTCTGAACATAATAACTGATCTGAAATGCTCAATAAATTGTTCAATATTATCTTTGGATGTTTTAAGTCATTTGCAACATATTCAACAAATCTTTGTGAAAAATCACAACACATAAACGTAAGGATTCCACACGTGGTATCAGGCCAACAGATGCCTTGCTCAGTAAAATATGATTAAAAGCATACAGTGTAATGTCTAAGGTTTTTACCAATACTAACCACATAGAAAGTGGGATCTGGCATGCTATTGTTGATTCAGGCTGTATATACAAATGGTCTGTGTCCAGTGGGAGTGTTGCTTTGGCTGTTGATGCAATATGTCATTTGAACCTTGGTCTGGGTTTAGTAAGACCGATACAAAATAAAGTCTACACACTATATCTATAATATAAAGAAGAGAAAGGAAAGAGCAGCAAAAATACCTCATATAAGCAGTCATGATCTTGTTATAGTCTTAGTCTTGAAACCTAGACACATAGAGACATGGGCCCGCATGGGCGTACATTTCATCCAACAGTAGGGGGAAAATTAACAAAAAAAACACTAAGGGGACACTAATAATACAGCCAACATTCTACTATTTACACAAAGGCTCATCATGATGTTTAAATATGAGTTAGATTCATAGGTTCATCATGCGGTCACATTATAATTATTCAATTATCTTGTGTCCTCCACATAGTATTTCAGGTTTCGTCTGGGACAGACAAGCCCACTGATCTGCAACTTAACATCATATTGAGCAAATCCCAACAGAACGGTAGATCTGCAATATTAGCCTAATATCAGTTCACACATAGGCTCATCGCTGTGTTAGTTGTAGGTGACTTACTGTCCAACAAGCTACTGTATTAACAAGCTACCAAACAAGCTAGGTAACATTATAAGCTGACATAGCAGACTCATGGAAACATAGATCAGATATCATCTTTTTTTGTTGTTGTCATGACTAATTTGAAAAGAATCACTTCATCCGATGATTAAAGTGAGTAAGAAAGCTTTGACAGCCGCCTTACTGGAGTTCCACAACTACTGAAGAACTTGTTTCTCTCGCCCACCGGACTCAAAATGTTTCTGACAGAAATCTTTTGTATGTTTTACTATGTACACAATTATTTTAAGTATATATTATTTATTTAGTATATAGCATGGTTTTTAATTATATTTTTAGGGGGGGACAACCCTCAGATGGGCAGGGTCCTGACCCGCAACCCCCCATGATATCCGCCTATGCCCGTATGCATAAAACTTCTCAGATATGCTCTTAAGAATAGTCGTAAGCTTTGACTTAAATGTAAAAAAAAAAAAAAAAAATATATATATATATATATATATATATATATATATATATATATATATATATATATATATAAACTATAAATTGAGAATTAATTTTTCTTTTGGGACAGATAAAGAACAGAATCCTCTGCCATCTGGTCGCTCCCGGTTCGATCCGGTCTCGCGCTAACGGCAAATCCCTTTCACTGTCCGGCCGGGTTTTGATTTCGGCAAATCAGTTTTGGTGAATTTAAACAACGTGAATATTGTTCATGAGTCCAACATCCAGCCACGCAAGAAAACATGCAATCTACCCGAGGGAATAATATGCTGATGTGATTTGCTGCCCAAGAAACATCTGATTATTATTAATGTTTTTTAAAAAAAGAAGTCAGGATTATTCCACGAATAGAAGGCGATTTATCCTAAACAAAAAAGCTTTTGTAACATTATATATGTCTTTGTCACTTTTGATTCATTTTATGCGTGCTTGCTGAATAAAAGTAGGCTAGTACTTTCTTTAATTTCTTTAAAATGTAGTGTATAATGTTACAAAAGCTTTCTATTTCAGATAAATGTTATTATATTGAACTATGTTTTGTGTTTATCTTATGAATTGGTATCGATGTTATGGAATCATTGGTAACACTTTACTTGAAGACTGACATGACACCTTCATATTCATGACATGACACATGATGTGAGCTTTTATGCCTGTTGATGACAACTGCCATTAAGTGTCATTCGCTAAATTATGACATTTTTAATGCAAATATGACATTGTTTGAGATGTTTTTGTTATGACAACTTGACATAAACCAATTCATCATAACCTGTCAGTGTCATAACAACTTGACAATACCAAGATAACATAATATTTCATAAACATGACATAGCAGATGAATTATCAAACGTAAGAAACCACTTAGCTTTATGGGTTAACTTTACATTAAACTGTCATGTGGTAGGTTTTGACGTTGGCTGTCATGAGGCCATTATAACATGAATGTTTTTCTTGACCTCAACTACAGTGGTACAAATTTAATTTGTCATTAAAATGTCATTAAGTGTTAATGCTCTTATTTAATTGAATTTGTACCACTGAATTTGTAACATTTAATGACAAATTCAATCATAAAGCTATTAGTTTCTTAAGTTTGATAATTAATCTGCTATGTCATGTTTGTGACATATTTATGACAGGTTGTGTTGTCTTGGTAATGTCAAGTTGTCTTGACAAAGACACAGACAGGTTATGATGTATTGATTTATGTCAAGGTGTCATAACAAAGACATCTCAAACAATGTCATATTTGCATTAAAAATGTCATAATTTAGCGAATGACACTTAATGACAGTTGTCATAAACATGTATAAAACCTCCTTCATATTCAGGACACGTGTCATATCATGATTATGAAGGTGTCATGTCAGTCTTATGCACACCCCTTTAAGTAACGTGTTACCGAATCATTCTATATATAATGTCTCCTCATTTGCAGTTGGAGCAATGATGCAAACATGAGTCTTCAACAACTCGAGGAAGCTTGCCATCCTCATAATAGTGGCTTGCTTTTGCCACATGGTTTGAAAATCAGATGCAAAGTCAATGAACTGCCATACAGTAGTGGCCAAAAGTGATGTGCAGCCTAGGAAATTTTACATATTAACCCTTCATTCAAATATCAATAAAAATGTGTTAAAGATTTTCTAAGCATATTGGGTAGTTCCGAGTCAATTGCTTTATTTGTTAAAATGCAATAAAACATGCCAAATCATGCAAAGAAATTATAAACACATGCAAAAACAGGAAAGAACCAGATAATTATTAATAACCGAGTAGTTGTTGTCAATGTATTCTTTTTCCTGAGTTTTTTTTGTCCCAAATCCCTCCACTAAGTTTATTGTTATTCTTCCTTCATATTGTAAAATAATTAAAGTAATAACACATTTAAAATATTTTCCTCATATTTTGATGGTTTAAGCGAACTTGCAAGGTCATTAAAAACAGAAAAACAAAGCAAAACAAAAACCTTGGTGTGGTCAGTGCCACAATAGTGCGATTAAACCCTCCTTCCTGTGGCCTGATGAGCTCCAGCATCACCTGAGCAATGCTGCACTCTTCCAGTCGACCAAAGCGTCCTTCTTACTGACATTACAGTCAGAGCGTTGGTTTGTAGAGTGGGAGAAGTTATTACATCAGTTATAGGTCAGTTACAAAACCTTTACGATCAAAATGTATCGTTTCATCAACTCCATGTCATCATTTAACTAACATATACAATATATATTATCTTTGATGGAAAGAGTGGTCTCCTCCTCTCTGCTGCCATTGTTACTTAGTGTTGACACTCTCTCAGAGGCTTTATGCATACTTTCTATCTTTCTATTTATGCATCTATCTATTTAACTATCTATCTATCAATCTATCTATCTTTCTTTCTTTCTTTCTACTTAATCTAGCTTTCTAACTAATCTTTCTTTATTTCTTTCTAACTAATCTTTCTTTCTTTCTAACTAATCTTTCTTTTTTTCTAACTAATCTTTCTTTCTTTCTTTCTTTCTTTCTTTCTAACTAATCTATCTATCTATCTTTCTTTCTAACTAATCTATCTTTTTTCTTTCTAACTAATCTATCTATCTTTCTTTCTAACTAATCTATCTTTTTTCTTTCTAACTAATCTATCTTTTTTTCTTACTAACTAATCTTTCTTTTTTCTTTCTAACTAATCTTTCTTTTTTCTTTCTAACTAATCTTTCTTTCTAACTAATCTTTCTTTCTTTCTAAATAATCTATCTTTCTAACTAATCTATCCATCTATCTATCTTTCATTCTAACAAATCTATCTATTTTCTTTCTAACTAATCTATCTATCTTTCTTTCTTTCTTACGAATCTATCTTTCTTTATTTCTTTAATCTATATTTCTTTCTAACTAATCTTTCTTTCCTTCTAACTAATCTTTCTATCTTTATTTCTAACTAATCTATCTTTCTTTCTTTCTAACTATTCTATCTTTCTTTCTAACTAATCTATCTTTCTTTCTTTCTAACTAATCTATCTTTCTTTCTTTCTAACTAATCTGTCTTTCTTTCTTTCTAACTAATATTTCTTTCCTTCTAAATAATCTTTCTTTCTTTCTTTCTTCCTTTCTTTCTAATATTTATTGCCTTCTAACTAATCTGTCTTTCTAACTAATACATCTTTCTTCCTTTGTAACTAATCTATCTTTTTTCTTTCTTTCTAACTAACCAATCTTTCTTTCTTTCTAAGAAATCATTGTTTCTTTCTTTCCTTCTTTCTAACTAATCTATCCATATTTCTATCCTTATGTGTTTTTAAGCCAGACAAATTGAGAACGCTTGTTATTAAGTTAGCTTGAGAAACTTTCTAAAGTTCTTTCTAACTAATCTTTCTTTCTATATCTCTTTTTAAACTAAAAATGGCTTTCTTTAACACAGATTAAGTACAGATTAGTTAAACCTGGACTATGGAGTCTTGAACTAAAATAAATCAGATTAAATTAATTGATTAAAATTGATTGCTATATTATAAATACAAACACAATTATCAGTAGCAGGTCCTCGGTCCAAAGACAGGCTCAACACTTCACCACAATGGTAACCCCCTAAAATACTAACATAACAGAAACTTTTAAAAACCAACATAATAATAGAACATTAAACATTAACAAGTCCCTCCGTTTTCATGATGGGAAGTGAATGTCCTGTATGACTGGGTTACTATTGAAACATATTTCAAAATGAAAAAACATCAAGACAAAGAGTGACCATTTCAAGTCAGTTTACACCAATCATATTTGAGCTAGAAACCCGATACAATGGTGTTAAAACAAAATGAAATGTTTAAATTATTTATTAATATGTGTGTGTGTGTGTGTGTGTGTGTGTGTGTGTGTGTGTGTGTGTGTGTGTGTGTGTGTGTGTGTGTGTGTGTGTGTGTGTGTGTGTGTGTGTGTGTGTGTGTGTGTGTGTGTGTGTGTGTGTGTGTGTGTAATCTGAAGTTAAACTTGCCTCCTGGTAGGTTTAATGTAAGGCTCACTTTAGTCCTGGAGTAACTCTAGTCTTCGTCCAGGAAATCATCTTATTAAACTCTGGATAAACTAAATCTAGGACTATTTAAAGCCATGACAGAGAAAGCAGATTTCTGTTAATCTGGTTTAAAGGGCCATTTTAGTCTAGGACTAAATCTCTGTCTGGGAAACCGCCCCTATATGTACTAATGAATCTATCTATCTATCTATCTATCTATCTATCTATCTATCTATCTATCTATCTATCTATCTATCTATCTATCTATCTATCTATCTATCTATCTATCTATCTATCTATCTTTCTTTCTACTTAATCTATCTTTCTTTCTCTTCCTTTCTTTCACAACTAATCTTTCTTTCTTACTAATCTTTCTTTCTTTCTAAATAATCTATCTTTCTAACTAATCTATCCATCTATCTATCTTTCTTTCTTTCTACTTAATCTATCTTTCTAACAAATCTATCTTTCTTTCTCTTCCTTTCTTTTTAACTAATCTTTCTTTCTTTTTAAATAATTTATCTTTCTAACTAATCTATCTATCTATCTTTCTTTCTAACTAATCTATCTTTTTTTCTTTCTAACTAATCTATCTTTTTTCTTTCTAACTAATGTTTCTTTTTTCTTTCTAACTAATCTTTCTTTCATTCTAACAAATCTATCTATTTTCTTTCTAACTAATCTATCTATCTTTCTCTCTTTCTAACTAATCTATCTATCTTTCTTTCTTTCTAACGAATCTATCTTTCTTTCTTTAATCTATATTTCTTTCTAACTAATCTCTTTGTTTCTTTGTTTCTTTTTTCTTTCTTTCTTTAAACTATATTTTATTTCTTTATTTCTTTCCTTCTAACTTTTCTTTCTTTCGTTCTAATTAATATTTCTTTCCTTCTAACTAATCTTTCTATCTTTCTTTCTAACTAATCTATCTTTCTTTCTAACTAACTAATCCATCTTTCTTTCTTTCTTTCTAACTAATATTTCTTTCCTTCTAAATAATCTTTCTATCTTTTTTCTACCTAATCTATCTTTCTTTCTCTTTTGATTTATTTTTTTTTTTTATCAGGGAAAATGCACAAAAACCATTAATCTAAGAAAGAAGAGATGTCATGTGCCAGGTTATAGCAAAAAAATGCTCATTTCCGCCTGCAGTCCCTGGACAGGTTGATGATATACTTACAAAAAGTAAAAAATATGTACAGAATTATAATACACAGAAGCATCACTTCAATCACATCATATAACACTCTCTACTACAGGAATCTATAACTCATTCGTATCACAGTCATTCAGTGCGTACAGGTTTGCTTTGTTAATAACCACTGTTTGGTCAGGCGTGTAAATGTGCTATAGTTAGTGCAAGAGATAATTTCATTTGGAAGAGCATTCCAAAGGCTCACTGCTTTATAAGAGAACGATTGTTGACCATATGTGTCACGCGGCGCTGGAAAATAGTCAAGGATTCAGATGCGAGTGAGAAAGTATTTATTAGTCAAAAAGAGAAGACCAGAAACTCAATTTGACAGGCAGCATCCACAGGGATCGCTCAGTGAATCAATAGTAGACAGTTCTCAGACAAACTCAGAGTAACGTGGCAGATAATCCTCAGGCAGACTCGGTAACGCAGGGACTCAGTGGGCAGAATGCAGATCTGCGTGGAGAAGATCCTTGGGAAACCGTCAAAGATGTGGGACTGGAACAGGAGACAAGGCTCAGACCCAGGAGAACCTCCACAACCATCTGACAGAGACAAGTAGCAGACAATATATAGGACATCCTCATTCAGAACAGCTGGCGCTGATCGGCTCATCAGTGGAAACGAGCCAGCTGATGAGCCGGGCCCATTCACTCAACACGCACACACATAGCGAGAGAGAGTCAATGAATCCATGAACCGTGACAATATGTGGTTCTGCATCTTGGAACGCTGCACTCTCCTCTAACTGTCGACCGTGTGGTTCTTGAATTTCTCTCCGAATTTAGTGTCACAAATTTTCTTAAAGGAGGAGCAGCGATGTTATGAATAATTTTAAATAGAGAAGAAATTTGATTATATTTAATAAGGTTTTCAAAAATTAAAATGTTACATTTACTTAGTACTTTACAATGATGGTAGTAGCGAGACTTTTTATCATGAATTTTTATAGCCCTTTTGTATAATGATTCAAGAAAATTTAGCGATGTTTTACACGCCTGAGGCCAACTAGACATCCAATACAAAAGATGTGAAACAATCATAGTATTAAGGAATGTGTTTGAGGCTTCCGTAGTTAATGAATTTCTAATATGTTTATATATAGTTCATCAAGTTAAATTGTAATTTATTACTGAGTTGTTTTATGTAACTTTTAAAACCAAGGTTTGAGTCAAGTACTAAACCTAAATATTTTGTTTCATTTACATTTTTAATTTTTTGTCCATTTACTTGAATTCCTTGAGTTTGTTGTATTTTACGTTTATTTGAAAAAAAAACATTGAGACTGTTTTATCAACCTTTAAGGTCAGGCAAGGACGTCTGCAACCATTCTGCAACTTTCTGCATCTCTTTTGATAATTTGTCAGCAACCTCCAGCTCGTTTTTCCCAAAAGTGAAGATCACCGTATCATCAGCGTACATGATTAAATCCACATCAGAACACACTCTGGGGAGGTCATTTCAACCTGGTCTCATAGGAAATACGTACCTCTGAAAACTTTTTGCAGCGCCACAAATATGTACCACCCGGTACGTATTGCTTCAGTTTTGAAACACAAATGTCCACTGGGGTCGCTAAAGAGTGACATTGTTTATTCTCACTGCAGCTCATGACATATTCATGAAATATAATCTATTTATTCGTGTTCTTGAACATAAATTTCCCCTTTTTTTCGTGTCACTCAGCACGACTTTCAATCTAATGTTTTGTGTCTGCACCACGTTTTTCTTTCTGTCACTCGGGAGCATTGTTTTTTTCTCATTTTAAATTGTCATTATTTTATTTTTTTTACTTTTAACAAAAAAAGTATTACCCGTGATCCCAAGTATCCGTTGCTGTGAAGACGGAGCCAGTCCGCTTTGCGATTCGGTGATTTCTCATTGCGCTCAAACCACTGTCCAAGTAAGTTACGAGGTTCATAAGTAATATATATATTTTTAAAATATTATAATTGATGCCTTTCTTTGTCATTAGACTCACATGCTTTACATGTTAGGGCAACGAATTAAAGTCCGACCAATGGTTTCCTCATATAAGTGAAATAAATAAAGTCCTCTTTTGAAATAAGGCTTGCTAAATTGTTAGCTAACTTCAACATAGGCCTAAGCTAACTGTAGTTATCTAGACGATATCATTTTCTCTCGAACGTCATTGTTATGTGTCAGTCGGAAATAGGAAAAACACGACTTTACATGTGCTTGCAACATTGCTGCTGTTGCTGTTGTATCAGTCAGTTGTTAAATCAGCATAGCAGTCAATAAACGGGACAAGGGACATCGCGTACGGGACAAATCAATTAAGACCAATATACAGAGGGCAACAGCCCTTCAGAAGCTACTGTCACTGAGACCACTGAGACCAACAGCCCTCCAGAAGCTACTGTCACTGAGACCAACAGCCCTCCAGAAGCTACTGTCACTGAGACCAACAGCCCTCCAGAAGCTACTGTCACTGAGACCACTGAGACCAACAGCCCTCCAGAAGCTACTGTCACTGAGACCAACAGCCCTCCAGAAGCTACTGTCACTGAGACCACTGAGACCAACAGCCCTCCAGAAGCTACTGTCACTGAGACGAACAGCCCTCCAGAAGCTACTGTCACTGAGACCAACAGATCTCCAGAAGCTACTGTCACTGAGACCACTGAGACCAACAGCCCTCCAGAAGCTACTGTCACTGAGACCACTGAGACCAACAGCCCTCCAGAAGCTACTGTCACTGAGACCACTGAGACCAACAGCCCTCCAGAAGCTACTGTCACTGAGACCACTGAGACCAACAGACCTCCAGAAGCTACTGTCACTGAGACCAACAGACCTCCAGAAGCTACTGTCACTGAGACCAACAGACCTCCAGAAGCTACTGTCACTGAGACCAACAGACCTCCAGAAGCTACTGTCACTGAGACCACTGAGACCAACAGCCCTCCAGAAGCTACTGTCACTGAGACCAACAGCCCTCCAGAAGCTACTGTCACTGAGACCAACAGACCTCCAGAAGCTACTGTCACTGAGACCAACAGCCCTCCAGAAGCTACTGTCACTGAGACCAACAGCCCTCCAGAAGCTACTGTCACTGAGACCAACAGCCCTCCAGAAGCTACTGTCACTGAGACCAACAGACCTCCAGAAGCTACTGTCACTGAGACCAACAGACCTCCAGAAGCTACTGTCACTGAGACCACTGAGACCAACAGACCTCCAGAAGCTACTGTCACTGAGACCACTGAGACCAACAGCCCTCCAGAAGCCACTGTCACTGAGACCAACAGCCCTCCAGAAGCTACTGTCACTGAGACCAACAGCCCTCCAGAAGCTACTGTCACTGAGACCACTGAGACCAACAGCCCTCCAGAAACTACTGTCACTGAGACCAACAGCCCTCCAGAAGCTACTGTCACTGAGACCAACAGCCCTCCAGAAGCTACTGTCACTGAGACCAACAGCCCTCCAGAAGCTACTGTCACTGAGACCAACAGCCCTCCAGAAGCTACTGTCACTGAGACCACTGAGACCAACAGCCCTCCAGAAACTACTGTCACTGAGACCAACAGCCCTCCAGAAGCTACTGTCACTGAGACCACAGGCTCATCAGAAGCCACAAGACCCGGGGGCCAGAAGGCAAAAAAAAGACAAAGAAGTGAAGTATATGTCCTTAATAGTCAGTAATGTCTTATTTGTGAATAATATGTGGAGCATCTCAGAACTATGTTTTTTAATACAGTACCAGTCAAAAGTTTGAACCCACTTACCCATCCAAGAGAATGGGAAAGCGTGTCCAATCTTTTGACTGATACATTAATTTACATTCTAAATCAGTAATAACTTACTGTATTTAAATATTAGGCGTAGCGTCTGTTCTAACGTTAGGTCACGTTAGTCAAGCTCGCATCAGCTGATCCTCTACCTATAGGAACACGATGCCTATCACTGTATACATATAAACTCCTTCAGTATGCATTTATGTTGGTTCTGTTCTATTATTTCTGCTCTCCCTGCTCTTATCCATGCTGGGCTGCATGGATGCGCAGGGAGTTCTTGCCCAGAACAGAACTATATCGACAATTCAAAATGTATGCTATCTGTCAAACATATTTGACGATAGTGGTCCTGACACAAATAGAGTTTAATAAAATGTGGTATCTTGTATATTCCTTATACAGATCCAGTCCAACAGAGGGTAGCCAGCAAGATGAAGCAAAAAAAAGAAAAGTGTTAAGTACATTTTCTCTATTTAAAATGATATGATGTATCAACTACACATTTTCCAAAATTGGAAAAAAATCCAGGCACTCAGTAGGTTACAAAAGTAAAAAAGCCTTTTTTATTATTAGCTCGAGGGCTAAACCATTAAAAAACACCAACGTGTATCGGCCCACTGGCCTTCATCAGGGTGTTGGTAACAAACAGACAGAATCAAGCAATACTTATAGTTGCATTGGTTTCAGGTGTGCCACTCTGGCACTTGCAACACAAATTGTGGCCACTAGAGGCAATAGTTCAGGTCATGTCTAATGTCAGAAATTAAATCATACAAATACAAAGCAAAATAAGAGAGTGGAAAAATAGGAGTGACACCACTACAAACATCTAGTGTACTCCACACAACATGTACCAAATGTCAATAAATGTGAATAGGCTAGTTACCCATCATAATTCTAATTTCATAGTCAAGATGGTTCTAAAACAACATTGACAGAAAATGGCATTGCATTCAAAGATTAGTCAAAACACTGTACCCATTGAAACACAACAATTACAAAAAAGGTGAAAGGTTTGTTTACACATTTGTTCAGTTTGGTATTTGGTAACAGTTTGTCATAGTTTGGTATTGTCTATACTGGTATATTGGTATACTTATTTCAATGTTATATTGCCTATCTTTCAGATGAGTGTCCAGAATGCTGTAGGAGAGTGAGGCAAAACAACTTTGAGTACTCCAAGGTTTCGAAAAGAAGAGTGAGAGAGGTTTGTCTTTATAAAGCCTTTTCAAACTGTCTTGCTTATGTACTCGCATTCACTCATTAATATTTTAATCCTTTTTGATTCTACAATGAAAAAAGGCCCTGTGTCCACCAAAGTATTTTTTTTTCCACGTGGCTGGCATATTTTTCCAATTGTTTTCAATGGGAGCACCAATGTTTTAAAACGGCATGAGTGTAACGAGACGCCAACAGATGACAACAACAAGCATAATAATGAAACAAAAATAATTTCAAACTAGAGCCAGAGCAAATACTTTTAATCTATCATCATTTTTATATAGAAACAACACAGAAACAAACGATCTGTGAAATGAGATACTAGTACACTTTTGCGGATATTTCATATATTAGGCGATTTCAGCAGAGCGCCTAGCTTTTTCAGCCGGCTAAAAAAACGATTTTGGTGGACATGTGGCTTAAGACTGCTTTAAAAAAAATTCTGCATTGTTTGAGCATTTGACTGTACAACTGGATGTTTGGAGAACAATAATCTGGATTTAGTGTTCATGCAGTGAGAACTAATTTAACCAGTTTTATAAACAAGATGCATACAAAGTTTACTTTACAATAACAGAAAAGAATTTGGCTGTACATATTGCTCATATGATGTAGACTGCTATCCAATCAATACTTCGGTTACCAACCAGCAAAAAGTATTTAATATATGAAGGTATTACGTAGTAGGTTCTAACTATGTTTAGGCAGGTCTTAATTGTGTTGGAATTTATTTAACTGTACTTGTAGTTATTTGTTTTCTGTCTGTCTGACCAATATGAAACTTACAATTGCACACACAGTTCTGTAAATTAATGTACTTTGCAAGTAAATCTTCGACTTTGATTTTCCTTCATACCCTTCATACTTTTTTGCAAGTATTGATGTGAAATAGGTCTTAAATTTGATTCATAATGGTCTTAAAAATGTCTTTAAAATCTCACATTTACTTGTTGAAACTTGCAGAAACCCTGAAAACATTAATGCATAGATAAAAAAGGATAAACGCTTTGAATATGTTGGTAGTGTAAAGTTAAAATGAATTGAAACTGTCACAAGGTTTTCATGTAATTTACTAGACCACTCAGACATATGATATTGTACTTTACCACTTTGAAACACCATCTTACATCAGTAGGCTAAATGTTATTGTTTAAATGTTATTACATGTTATTATTTCCAACAAAGTATATTTTGAGGACTCCTGACATGACATACTCGCTACCACCACAATTGCAAGACTTGTGCCAAGACAAACGTTGGTGGATATTGTGTTGTGGAAACTTGTGTTGTGATAGATAGTCTTTTTGTGTGTTTATTCTATAGGGAACGGAGGAGGTCCTCATTTGTTGGGTTCCATGCAAAACCTGGTAGGTGTACTAATGTACAGTTTATTACATACACACCATACACAAAAGTTTAAACATTAACAATGTCAACAGTTACTGAAATGTTTGAATATTTTTTAATAGTTATATTTCATAAAAGTATATACCATTTTGCAAGCCTGACAGAGTTACTCAGCAAATGTAATTTTTTTACTCAAAATGTTGTCTCTTTACAGTGGGGCCAAATGGAAGGACTCCTGGGAGCCCTCCTCCCTTCTTGAAGAATGAATTAAACATTTTTTTTTGTTAATTTTAAAATTAGAATGAATAAAATAACTACAAACATAAAGTTATTGGCTTGTTATTCATTGCCTAAATTGTATATCATATATACAAGTACATACATATCTTTAGAAATAACCTAATTAAAAATCCTTAGTTAAATGTCAGTTTTGTATGAATAACCGTTTAAACTACGTCTGTCGAAGATGTTATGTTTTCACCTGTGTTTGTATGTGTATGTATCTTGTTTGTTAGCAGGATTACTTGTAACTTGATGGATGGGTGGGGTACGATTCAGGAAGGAACCTATTATATTTTTTGGCAGTCTGAGTTTTGATTAGGCTTTAGATTAATTAAAATGGATGTAGTTGGAGACATTTGCTTTACTGTATTCCCTTGATGTTTAGGTTTGTGTCCCTCTGTTCAGATGACATTGTGTGGAGAACATCACGATGGTGCTGGTTCCACCCTAGGGCAGGAAGTGGAACAGTAGTTGGCATGCCGTGTAGATGTGCCATCATTATATTCCTATGTATTTGGATAGAAGACCAGTAGTAGTTGTATATTTTGATCTATTTTTCATTGGCAATGCAATAATTATGCCTTCGAAGCATCAACATGATTTAATATTAGCATATTATTACATATAAATTGAAATACATAGAAAGAGAGTGAAATACTGTTTCAATTTCCTAGAAACAAATGTTACTTGTTTTACACAAGCTGAACAGGATTGAACAGAATAACCTGTATTATGAATATCAAGTGACCAGATAACAAATATAAAATAGTGGTTCATACTCTAATTTTCTTGTCATTTTAGACTTCTAAAGCTATACAGATCCACTTTGGGACCTGGAAACCCTGAAAGCTTATCTTACCAGCTGGAAATGAGAGAATGGGCAGATGGTAAGAAAATGATGAACATTATCTGAAAAAGTTTTGTGTTTATTACTAAGTTGACCACTGTGTTAATCACTTTTTGTCATATGATATCGGTCACAGTGTCTGGTTTGTGTTCCCTGGGTTTTCACTAGAGGTCTCTTCCCCTGATCGTCACCACCTCATTATGAACTGCATTTCCCATAATCCTGTGTGATATCATATTTTTCTTTCTGTTTTTCCTTACAATTCCTCTACAGTTTTCGGTGACTTGACAGAGGACACTACATGTGGGCTCAACAGTCTCATCAATCTGAGGTCACTCAGAAGTCAACACAGACAGGCTGTAAATGCATACAGCAGTATAGGCGCTTTCGAGGACATTAAGGACAGCACCGATGCACTGAAGATGTGTACAAAATAAACTTGCCTTGCCTTGCCTTTATATTAAACAGCCATTTTTATGGAGAAATTTACAGTATAAGGGGATTGTCATTAGAAACCCAACTGTTGGAAAATAGTGCACTTTGACTTTTACATTTCAAACCAAAGCTAATAAGTGTTTTCACCCATAGCTTAGAGATACTCAAGGGCAACAAATCTACAGGAAATTATTGACATTGTAAATCATGGCCCTTTGCTAAAATTTACAGATTGTTTTTATTAGAAACAAAGACAAAATACTAACTGGGTAAAGTTCTTTTTTGAGCTTTTTTTTATTGCTTTTCCGTTTTCAGCACTTTTATAGAATGTCAATTATTTCATCTAAGCTTTTATTAAGATATATTTAGCTGCCTTCATTCTTAAATTCAAAACTCAAAAATGAAAGAAGTAATTAGCAAAAATTAAAATAGGATTTTTTTTTCAGACAACAAAAAAGAAAAGCTGCCGTTTCTCCTGACTGGCACCACCAAGTAGCGAATAACAGTTAAATAACGGTTGAATAACGTTAAAAGTCATTTAGCATTTTATTACAATGCAATATTTGCTTTTCACATGTTCATTAACTTATAAGACTACTGACTTATATTGTGCAGAGACAGTTTCAATCTCTGCCAATTTAACTGTTGGTGGTGTTTTTGAGGTTTTTGCATCCCTGTTTGGTAGTGAGCTTGTTAGTTTCAGCCCAAAACTCCTTAGTACTGCTTTAAATAAATCATTGTTATTTTTGCATGTGAAAAATCTGATGAAATACATTGGCAGGGTATGTAATATTGCCAAGTATGATTCTGATGTACTTTACTTCAGTATTTCCCTATTATACTGTACGTATGTATGTAGGCTATGTATGCAATATCTATATACTGTTTGTTGTTTCAGCATACTTGTGGATGAACACCATCAAATGGAATTTAAACCATAGATGTTTTTCTGTTATGCTTTCCATATTGCATCATCAAAATGTACAAAATATAGACATAAATAAAATCAGATTACCGGTATACTACAGTGTTCACTGACATCTTGTAAAACTGTATGGAGAAATATCTTCCGTTGTCTTGATGCATACTACATATGTGCACTACTGTAATAAACACAATTGTAATGACATTGCCGGTTGTGAGAACTTAAAAGAATATTTAATTAAAAAAAAATTAAAGAAAGTAGGGTTATTCTTTTATTCAGCAAGGATACATTAAATTGACCAAAAGTGACAGTAAAGACATTTACAATGTTACAAAAGCTTTCTATTTAAAATAAATGTTCTTTTAAACTCCATTCATCAAATAAATACAATGTATCATGCTGACTCTTTAGATTATTGCAGATGCTCACAAGTTCATGACTCATGTAAAAACACTTAAATAGTACACTTTTTACCGTGGTACATACATATGTGCATTACTGTAATAAACACAATTGTGATGGCATTGCCTGTTGAGTGAACTTCCTATGAAAGTACCATTAGGACACCTAATTGGCTGACTCTTTAGACTTAAAACACTTATATAGTGCATATTTTACTTGGTTGTGGTACATACATATGTGCACTACTGTAATAAACACAATTGTGATGGCATTGTCTGTTGAGTGAACTTCCTATGAAAGTACAATTACGACACCTAATTGGCTGACTCTTTAGACTAATGCAGATGCTCACAAGTACATGACTCGTGCAAAAACACTTAAATAGTGTATATTTTACTTGGGTGTAGTACATACATATGTGTACTACTGTAATAAACACAATTGTGATGGCATTGCCTGATGTGAGGTTGAAGGCTGGAGTTTGGGCCTCCTAAGACCCCACTGAAACCATGCCTGGGACAGGGCTGTGTCCATGAAATGTTGAAATTAAAGCCTTGACGTAGGACTAAACCAAATACATTGTTGGAAAGGTCTTGGCCTGGAGAGTAATACATGCCAGTATGAAGATTGGAAATAGCTCCTGCTTTGAAATATTAACCTGTGAACCTTAACCTCAGTGCATGTTGAAAGCATTGTCGTTCAGGAACAGAAGGGGCTACAGACATGGGACCAATTGTTATAGAGAGCTCTTGACTTTAGCTATGTGACTATACTCTTATGGATAGAGTCACTAAAAGGGGGTGCAGTAAAATATGTTCAAAATAGATTTTCACCTATTTAGCAGTTAGATATTTAAAATATTATCACACAAATGCGATTAACATCCACTTAAATCCCTAAGTGTACTCTTAGTTAAGTATTTATAACTTCCGATTTTAAGTAATAAGTTATATTAAATATAAAACTACAATTCCCTATAGCAGCGCCATGCATCTTCATACAAATTAGCGTCATATTTGTAGTTCTTCCCGTTAGCAAAGTATTGCTGTGAATAGGGTTAGGGTGAATAGGGTTGTAAAAAGATACATCTACTGAATATATCAAACATATTGTACAGCCGAAGTCGTACTTACACTGTATTTAGATGATCTATGTTAAGAAAAAGTAAAGATGTTCGTTTATATTTTGAAGCAGCTTAAAAAAAACATCAGCACCACAGCTCGTCCTGTTAGCAAATAGGGGTTAAAAAGAGGGTTATAAAACCATATATGAACAGAATATAACAAGGTTTTACTGCAGCCGGAGTTTTAAAACGTTTGTTTGGCCATATGGCTTAACCAAACTGCCCCCTTGTGCTTAGAAATTAGCAGTTAGCATAGCTACACAATAGCCTAATGCATTTTGTGATAGCAGCGTAAGGATGAATGTGCTTTATATGAATAATGCTATTTGGGTGAATACGGCGGTGTTTGTATTTAGTTTGCGTTTACTTTCGGACGTGAAACAATAGTATTTACTATAGTAAATTGTAGTATACTTTATTATAGTATTTACAACACTTTGTTAATGAATGCTGCATACTGTAGGGGAGAACGGGATAATGTGAGACCCCTGTATCTAGGCAACGGAACACATTTGTGGTCATGTGACCATTATGTTTTCAAGCCCCTCAAATTTCCCCTTGGCCATGAAGGAGAGGACCTCATAGTGCTGTGGTAAGCATGTTTATTTCACAAAAATATATATTTTTTGCATGTAAAAGCAAATTTTCTTGCTGTCAACTTAATCAACTGTTGTGTCAAAGCAAATTGATTCAGGTAGAAAAACTTATATCATACATGTTGCACAATGTGCATAACTGAGAGAAATGGCTTCATCTGAGTTAAGTTTTGCATTTCTGGGAATGCTTGAGCCACCTTTTGCAGATAGGGCCAATATCGACACATTATGTCAGTGCAGAAGAACTTGCTGTTTGTTTTTCTGGCCAGTTCGTTTTGCAGAAACAGAGGGTATGCAAATATCTCCCCTCTAAACATGTTCAGACCTCTAAGCAATATGCAGTGTCTGCAAACTGCCACCTCTAGGCCCTCTTCATCACATTTGGTGTTTGTCTTTTTAGAGGTCTCCCTGGCTGCAGCCCATGTTGATGTTCCACATATGCCTTTTCCATGTACCTGTAACACAGTGTCATATCAAATATATACAAACTAAATCCTGATTCACTGTGTACAATCCCAAGTCTTTTGACAAACGTCTTACTGGAATAGTCTTCTCACGAACACAATCAACAAATGTTGCTACAGCTTTGTCATTGGTCAGAAAAATGTTATGTTAATGACAAAAAATATTCACAAGAAATGTTGACAGAGTAATGTTATTAATAACATATTGATTAAAAAAAATCTAGACACATCTTTTATGTCAAAACCTGACCAATTAATACTAGCACTTATCTTTTCTATTCTACACTATTATATACACCATCCAAACTTTAATTGAGGATAGTAAGGATAGTACTAGAGCTTTAGATACTATTTTGGATGCGCCTAGCATAGTGAACTCTGTACATGATTCGGTTCCGGCTGAAGTAGAGCCCACGCAGCAGGGCAGATGGGTGACCGTGAGAGATCGCTCTAGTCGCGGATTAAAAAACCACTCTTCCGTTCCGATTACCATAACAAATCGATTTGCCCCACTCAGTGAAACACCCACTGAGAATTCTGTTGATTGTGCCCTGGTAATTGGTGATTCGATCACACGGAACGTGAAAATAGAGACACCAGCCACCATAGTCACATGTTTGCCGGGAGCCAGAGCGCCTGACATCAAAGCAAATT
Organism: Meda fulgida; assembly: GCA_030578275.1. Classification (NCBI taxonomy): domain Eukaryota; kingdom Metazoa; phylum Chordata; class Actinopteri; order Cypriniformes; family Leuciscidae; genus Meda; species Meda fulgida. The sequence continues at coordinate 4,602,089 of CM060629.1, read as the reverse complement.
TAAAAGTGCTGGCTAATGCTAATCGTAAATTCTCTAAGATCATTATTCATGTCGGCACTAATGATGTTCGACTCCGCCAGTCGGAGATCACCAAAATTAATATTAAAGAGGTGTGTAAACTCGCAAGTACGATGTCAGGCACTGTAATTTTCTCTGGCCCCCTTCCTGTTCGCAGGAGTGATGAGATAGTTAGCAGATTGGCCTCACTCAATGGTTGGTTGTCTAAGTGGTGTCCGTTGAATAATATAGAATTCATAGACAATTGGAAAAGTTTTTGGGGCAAGCCTGACCTGTTGAAAAGAGATGGTGTTCATCCCTCCTGGGATGGTGCTGCTCTTCTCTCTAGTAATATGGCACATAGTCTTAGAGCTAAAACATGACAATCTGGGGCTCAGGTCAGGAAGCAGACAGACTGGCTAAACCGACCGTCTGCTAGCGGCCTCGCGTCACCAAGGTCAGATAAATCCCATCACATAGAGCCTCTTTCACCTAGATATCATCATATAGAGACTGTGTCTGTTCCCCGAATTTGGAAATCCAAAAAACGTCAGGTAAAAAATTTAATTGATGTTCAACAAATAAAAAACAGATACAATACAGATGAACAAATGATAAAGCTTGGGTTGCTGAATATTCGATCCCTTACTTCAAAATCGCTCATAGTTAATGATATGATTTCAGATTATAATCTAGATGTGCTGTGTTTGACAGAAACCTGGCTAAAACCAAACGATTACATTACTTTAAATGAGTCAACCCCACAAGATTACTGTTATAAACATGAACCTCGTCTAAAACGCAAAGGGGGAGGTGTTGCTGTAATTTATAGTAATATTTTCAAAACCACTAAGAAATCTATTTTTAAATATACTTCTTTTGAAGTGTTGGTGCTTAATGTAAAAATATATAGTGTAAACGATAAATCACGTTTGAGATTTCTGCTGGCTACTGTATACAGGCCACCAGGGCACCATAAAGATTTTATCAAAGAATTTGCGGACTTTCTATCAGAATTAGTATTGGCTAACGATAAAGTACTAATTGTTGGTGATTTTAATATACATGTAGATAATGAAAAAGATGCATTGGGATTGGCACTTAAAGACATTGTAAACTCAATTGGAGTTAGACAACACGTGTCAGGACCCACTCATTGTCGTAATCATACTCTAGATCTAATATTATCACATGGAATAGATGTTGATGCCGTTGAAGTTCTGCAGCAGAGCGATGACATCTCAGATCATTATCTAGTCTCATGTAAATTAGATTTAGCCAAGGCTGCAAAGCCGACTCCGTGTTATAAATATGTTAGACCTATAACTTCTGCCACTAAAGATTGCTTTATCAATAATCTTCCTAATAAGTTTCATCATCTCAGCATCCCGGATAGCTTAGAAGAACTCGATATTGCAACAGAAACTTTTAACTCTCTCTTTTCCAGCACTTTAGACGCAGTTGCTCCGTTGCGCTTAAAGAAGATTAAAGAAAATAGTCCAACGCCGTGGTACAACGAGCACACTCAGGCCCTTAAGAGAGCAGCCAGAAAAATGGAGCGCAACTGGAAGAAAACAAAACTAGAGGTATTTCGGATTTCATGGAAAGAGAGCTCGATTGCTTACAGAGAGGCTTTAAAAGCTGCTAGATCTGCTTATTTTTCAACCCTATTAGAAGAAAATAAACATAATCCTAGGTATTTATTTGAAACAGTGGCTAAACTAACGAAAAAGAAAGCTTTAAGCACAGAAGTTTCCAAGCAACACAGCAGTAATGACTTTATGAACTTCTTCACTTATAAGATTGATAATATCAGGGACAAAATTATAAAAATTATAACTATGCAACCGTCTACTACAGTATCGCATCAGGGAGTGCATTGTAGTCTCCCTGAGGAAAATTTTTTTCATTTGTTGCTATAGGAGAGGAAGAATTCTGCAAACTCGTTAATTCATCTAAATCGACAACTTGTATGTTAGACCCTATACCGACTAAGCTACTGAAGGAGATGCTTCCAGAGATCATAGATCCTCTTCTTAATATCATTAATTCGTCTTTGTCTCTAGGATATGTACCAAAAACCTTTAAGCTGGCTATGATAAAACCGCTTGTTAAAAAACCGCAACTTGATCCTTCAGAATTAGTCAATTACAGGCCGATCTCAAATCTGCCTTTTCTGTCAAAGATATTAGAAAAAGCAGTATCCTCACAACTGTGTTCCTTTCTTGAAAGAAATGATATCTGCGAGGATTTTCAGTCAGGATTTAGACCGCACCATAGTACTGAGACAGCTCTCATTAGAGTTACAAATGATTTACTTTTATCATCCGATCGTGGTTGTATCTCTCTATTAGTGTTACTTGATCTTAGTGCTGCATTTGACACAATTGACCACAACATTCTTTTAAATAGACTGGAAAACTATGTTGGCATTAATGGAATTGCACTAGCATGGTTTAAATCATACTTATCTGACCGTTATCAGTTTGTAGCAGTAAATGAAGAGATGTCTTATCGATCACAAGTTCAGTATGGCGTACCACAAGGCTCAGTACTAGGACCGCTGCTGTTCACTCTGTACATGCTACCATTAGGACATATCATTAGGAAACATGGAATTAGCTTTCATTGTTATGCCGATGATACTCAGCTGTATATTTCTTCAAAACCTAACGAAACTTACCAATTCACAAAATTAACGGAATGCATAGCTGATATAAAAAATTGGATGACTAGTAATTTCCTACTACTAAACTCTGAAAAAACAGAGATTCTAATTATTGGACAAAAAACTTCCACACGTAATAACCTAGAATACTGTCTAACACTTGATGGCTGCTCTGTTAAGTCTTCGTCGTCGGTTAGGAACCTGGGTGTGCTCTTTGATAGCAATCTTTCATTTGAAAGTCATGTGTCTAGTATCTGTAAAACCGCATTTTTCCATCTTAAAAATATATCTAAATTACGACATATGCTCTCATTAACAAATGCGGAACAATTTGTTCATGCTTTCATGACAACAAGACTAGATTATTGTAATGCTCTACTGGGTGGTTGCCCTGCGCGCTTAATAAATAAACTACAGCTGGTCCAAAACGCAGCCGCTCGAGTTCTTACTAGAACCAGAAAATACGACCATATTAGCCCGGTTCTGTCAACACTGCATTGGCTACCTATTAAACATCGTATAAATTTTAAAATATTGTTGATTACTTACAAAGCACTAAATGGTTTAGCTCCGCAGTACTTGAGCGAGCTCTTAACGCATTATAGTCCTTCACGTCTATTGCGATCTCAAAATTCGGGCCAGTTGATAATACCTAGAATATCAAAATCGACTGCGGGCGGTAGATCCTTTTCCTATTTAGCACCAAAACTTTGGAACAGTCTTCCTACCATTGTCCGGGAAGCAGACACACTCTGTCAGTTCAAAGCTAGACTAAAAACACATCTCTTTGACCTAGCATACACATAATATATTATAGACTTCTATAACTCAATGTTAGGCTGCATAGATTAGGTCAGCCGGAACTGGGAACACTTCCCTTAAATCCTGATGTACTCGTTACATCATCATAAGAAGAATGGCATCTACGCTAATTTTAGTGTCTTTGTTTATCCCAAGGTTTTCCCGCAGCCGACCGGATCCAGGCCGTATCCAGATCTGACTAGGAGCTTTGCCTGGACCCGATGACAACGCAGTGCTGAAGTGCCAACTAGCCTCTCCCTATGGAGGATCCCTTTCCCACTCTACAGATAAAATGTTGTGATTCCGGTTCGCGTACCCACCCCGAAGTGATAAAATAAAACAAAATTCTGTATCAAATTACAGTTACTGTAAATCCGGCCTCTAGTTCATAAACGCCAGAGGAGAACTGGCCCCCGACTGAGCCTGGGTTCTCCCAAGGTTTTTTTTTTCTCCATTAGGTCACCTGATGGAGTTTTAGGACACCAGTAGGTCACTTGATGGAGTTTTTCGGTTCCTTGCCACTGTTGCCTTTGGCTTGTTCAGTTGGGGATATTCAAAATAATTAACCAAGCATTAATACCATTGATCAGCCCTACCAAACGTGGATGTTTTTTCACTAAGAAACAAACATTGTTATGTTATTTGATTGATATTGTGAAGCTGCTTTGATGCAATTTATATTGTGAAAAGCGCTATATAAATACACTTGACTTGACTTGACTTATATTTGTTTTCCTGATTAAAAAAAATAAAATAATAATACCTTGCTATGTGTACTGTGCTAGACTAACTGAGACTTGTTAGATCACTTGTATACTGTTGCCCTCTTGATGGTCTGATTGCTTCTTTTGTTCTCATTTGTAAGTCGCTTTGGATAAAAGCGTCTGCTAAATGATTAAATGTAAATGTAATAATATACCCCTTTGTTTTGTTGAATCGATATAATTTTCTGTTTCCATCTGCAGAAACAGCAACTGTATCTGGGGTGCAAGCTGGGCAAGAGAAGTGATCAATGCCGCAGAGTTTTTCTCTTTCATGACGACAATATGTCCATTCAAGGAAAGCTTTTTGGAAGACGTTGCCACAAATGTTACCTCTCTGGAATTATAAAAATTTGAATACAGTGACATGCCAGTAAGACTTGCATAAATGCAGAAAATTAATGGCTAAGTCTTACCCTTCCAAATTGCTGTGAGCGCTGTTGTAACATTTTCACAAATGCTTGTCTTGAAAGCCAAGGTGCAGTGATCTTCAGCTCCTCAAACGACGTGAAAAGGTCTACCTGGTATATGGTTTGAAACCCGACAGTGCCTGGCCAGTAACCACTAAACAACAGGTCCTGTTGTGTTCAACAGGTCCAACATGTTCTGCAATTAATAACTGGCAGGAAGATGTCATAGCGACCTGCAAAGATTTAAAAAGACAATAAATAAATAGTAAACACACATTGATACTCTTCAGACCTCAGTCAGCAGGTTAAGCCAATAGACAAATACAATACAAAACATTGCAAGTCATACCATTTATACAGATGAGTACTACTGATCGTCCAGCTACAACAGACAGGTTTTGAGGGTCACAATCACAAATTTTGTCAGGTTGTGTAATGGGCAGCAAACACACTAGATGAAAGGAAAAATATATTAACTATAAAAAAGGAAATAAATAACATCATATTTTTTAGCTTTCAAGTACTTTTTACCTTGCTCATAGATGACATTTTGCCCACTGAGGTCTCGCACAGCAGTTGATGGTGGGAGAGGTTTATAGTACCCATCTATAAGAGTCTCTCTGTTGTGAAAAACTAGGCATTGATGCGTAGAAACGTTACACTGCCCACAGTAACGGGGTTTCGGGAAACAGTCCTTGCACCTGATGACTGCTTCTTTCAAGCTGCAGTGATCACAAGGACCATAATGCACGCAGTCTGAAGCAAGCAAACTGTTAAGGAGTTTTGGCCTTGCTTCCTGCCAGTGTTCTTCAGACAAGGTTCGCCTCAATGCCCAATCATGAGATGCTGCTGATCTGTGTTCATCACAGTCCATTGCATTTTGGAGTAGCTGTAGTTGTAAATCTTGCAATAAAAAATAAAATTACATTACAATTCCTTACATGTTACAAGCTTGTAAACCAAGAGCACAAACTCAGTTTATGTTGTTTAAAAATACATGAAACAAGTAATCTCTCAGAAATGTGTACATTTATCATAAAAAGTTTTAAAAAAAAATTAAAAATGCACTTTTATTCATTCAGAGGGACATGAAGACAATCAGTGATACAGTTCCGTAACATTTGAGGTAAACTTACCAATAATCCGTTGTGCATCTACATCTCCAAACTGTTGTTTGGTAGTTGAGGCTTCAGGTGTGCTTGCAGTTCCTAGAATTAGACAATTTTAATGCAGTATCATGCATTCAAACAACAGAACAGATGCAAATCAACATGAAATGGGATCACTTGTATTTTACAAAATTACCTGTCTGTTAGTATAGACAGACTTCAGGGTATAAAAGTCAAAGACAATACAGTATTTGGTTGAACACACTCGTACATGAAATCAACAAAAACAATTGCTTACCGAGCTCAAATTCTTGAGGGTTCCTTGTAGAGGCAATGGTTAAGGCCACTGGTCTTCCAGATCGGTCTAGAGTAAAGTAAACGGAAAAGAATATTTGATTTACACAATACTTGGTGAAAAATCAAAGGATCTAAAACATAAAAAACATACCTCTCTTTGGTTTGCGCTTCTCATAGACCAAGAATCCTTCTTGGTCTCTTTTTTTCCACTTCAGTTTTGGATCAATCTTCTTTCTTTTTCGTTTTTTAGGTGCCGTTTTGACTGCCTCCTCACTCTGTCTCAAACATAAGAGGTAGAACAATGACTTAGAAATACACATTTTTAAGAGGTAGAACAAGATTCAGAATATCATTTATGGAAGTTGCAAAAAATACAAACAGTGGTAGTACCAAATTCCAAAATGGAAAGAACATTTTCTTTACACACATTAGTGAAATACTGCTTGATGCAGAATGCGTGCTACATACTTAATTTTATACAAAATACCTGTATCTCCTCCAAATCAGCCATTATTTCATCAAGATCACGGTGTAATTCTTCCTCCATATTTTTCAATGGTGTGGGCCGATCAGATTACTTTCTCAGTCATTTATTTTTTTAATCCTGAGGGCCATACAAAACAAAGTACACATAAAAACAAATGACAATATGTGGGTAGTGGTTTGCATACAACTTCCTGAAAGGTTTAACGTCCATGGTTAAGGTGGGAAACATCATTGATGAGGTTTCTTTTCCTACCCTGGAAGGCAGTGCTTAGATAAATGTTTTCAATGCTGGGTAATTGGGTAATTTGTAATTTGTTGGTGATGCGAGTGTTTAAGGTCCGAAGCGGAGCAACCAACTAGCCTTAATCAACTCACCTATCTGCGTTATACTGCAAAAGGCAGATAGTGAGATTACAGATGATCCTCAAATCTTTTCAAAGAAAGTTTATAATTAATTTATAAAAACAATACATTTATAAGAAAATGCAGTAACAATCTGAAACCAAATCAACACAGCATATTTTAGGAAGGGAACTGTAACCATATTGCTATAAAACATAGAAACTCCCGGCAAAGTAAGATGAGATCCAGTAACAAGAGGCACAATTATAACGTTACAATTGTTTTATGACTAGGTTGTTACTATAAAGGCGGGTAGTACTATTGGCTAGCCTAGCAACTAGGGTTGCTAACTGTCACGTATTAGCCGGGACATCCCGTATATTGGGCCTAATTGATTTGTCCCGTAAGCGACGTCCCTTGTCCCGTTTATTGACTGCTATGCTGATTTAACAACTGACTGATACAACAGCAACAGCAGCAATGTTGCAAGCACATGTAAAGTCATGTTTTTCCTATTTCCGACTGACACATAACAATGACGTTCGAGAGAAAATTAAATCGTCTAGATAACTACAGTTAGCTTAGGCCTATGTTGAAGTTAGCTAACAATTTAGCAAGTCTTATTTCAAAAGAGGACTTTATTTATTTATTTCACTTATATGAGGAAATCATTGGTCGGACTTTAATTCGTTGCCCTAACATGTAAAGCATGTGAGTCTAATGCCAAAGAAAGGCATCAATTATAATATTTAAAAAAATATATATTACTTATGAACCTCGTAACTTACCTGGACAGTTGTTTGAGCGCAATGAGAAATCACCCAATCGCAAAGCGGACTGGCTCCGTCTCCACAGCAACGGATACTTGGGATCACGGGTAATACTTTTTTTGTAAAAAGTAAAAAAATAAATAAAAAAAATGACAATTTAAAATGAGAAAAAGACAATGCTCCCAAGTGACAGAAAGAAAAACGTGGTGCAGACACAAAACATTAGATTGAAAGTCGTGCTGAGTGACACGAAAAAAAGGGGAAATTTATGTTCAAGAACAAGAATAAATAGATTATATTTCATGAATATGTTACGAGCTGCAGTGAGAATAAACAATGTCACTCTTTAGCGACCCCAGTGGACAACTTGTGTTTCAAAACTGAAGCAATACGTACCGGGTGGTACATATTTGTGGCGCTGCAAAAAGTGTGCAGAGGTACGAATTTCCTATGAGACCAGGTTGGGTCATTTATATAGATGCTAAAAAGCAAGGGTCCCAAAATAGACACTTGCGGCACTCCCATCGATGTAGCTCTAAACGCAGATTGGATATTATTCACTCGTACACACTGATGTCGGTCGCTCAAATAAGATCTTATCCACTTTTGGGTGTGCTCAGAAAGATTGTATTGATGCAACGTACTATAAAGTATCTGTTGACTGACAGTATCAAAAGCTTTACACAGATCAAGGAGGACTGCTCCCACCACCCTTCCCTGATCCACATTTGCCCTGATAGTTTCTAAGAGGTAGCAACAAGCAGAATCTGTTGAGTATTTCCGTCTGAAGCCAAACTGCATTGGGTTTAAAAGAACTTGTGAGTCAAAGTGGGTAGTAAGTTGCTCCGCCACAGTCTTCTCAAGCACTTTTGACGCAGCTGGAAGGATGCTTATTGGACGATAATTGTTCATGTCTTGTTTCCGGATTTAAATATAGGGGTGACAATCACCGGTTGTTGGGCTGCTGGAAAGATGCCCTCACTAATCGATTGATTGATCATTGTTGTTAATGGCTCAGAGAAAATGTCCTTATATTGTTTCAAAAAAGAAGTGTCAAGTCCATAAATATTTTTTGCTTTGCTGCTGTTTAGCACAGTAATTATTTTTTCAACTTTAGTTTCAGTTATTAAGCTAAGGTTAAAATTAGGTGTATCACTGATTATGAGAGGAGTATGAGCAATTCGAAAATTATTAGCCAGTTTTTGGACAATTGTTAAAAAATATTCATTAAAATTTGTTGCAATTGCAAAAGAGTCATTGACCATTTTTCCATTAATATTGAGATGAAAATTATCACATTTTGACTCTTCTTTTCCAATCAATGTATCAATTGTTTTCCATATTATTCTACTACTACCTTGTGCATTTCTAATGATTTCAAGGAAAAACTGGCTTTGGCCTTTCTAAGCTCAGCTGTGACTTTATTTCTTTGACTTGTAAAGGCAAATCGATCCATTGTTATTCCTGATTTTAGAAATGTTTTTAGCGCCACATCTCACTTTTTCATCATATCCCAAATAGTTTTGTTAAACCACGGCAAATTTTGTTTTGCATGTCGATTTCTTTGCCTATTTTTTGTATATTTGGTTGAGATGTCATTTACAGCCACCATAAGATCATGACAGCCCTGTTCACAAGATAGTTTCTCCAGGACATCTGTCCACTTTGTTGGTTTTAACTCTTTTTCAACCAGTTTTAAATCTTTCTTTGGGATGACTGTGATAGACATTTTATTCTTTCTAACTAATCTTTCTTTCTTTCTTTCTTTCTTTCTTTCTTTCTTTCTTTCTTTCTTTCTTTCTTCCTGATCTTTTTTCTTTCTTTCTTTCTTTCTTTCTTTCTTTCTTTCTTTCTTTCTTTCTTTCTTTCTTTCTTTCTTTCTTTCTTTCTTTCTTTCTTCCTGATCTTTTTTCTTTCTTTCTTTCTTTCTTTCTTTCTTTCTTTCTTTCTTTCTTTCTTTCTTTCTTGTTATCTAAGTGGTGACTAGGTCCTTTGAAACACTGATGAACAATGTGCTATTAATGGTGGCATAACTGTGTACAAAGAAAACATCATGATCATGAGTAATAAATGATTTCATGATGATGTACTCATCTTAGTTAATGTTTTAATTAAGGTGTTGTTTATCCATGAAGTCATGAATGAAAAACGTTGAACTCGTGTTAGTTCCTGATGATTCATGAGATATTAATGCATGAATGAATGCATAATTCATGCATTAATTTATACATGAACTCATGATAATTCATGTACCCAGTGTTACCTTTCTAACTAATATTTCTTTCCTTCTAACTAATCTTTCTGTTTCTTTCGAACTACTTTCTTTCTTCTTTCTTTCTTTCTTTCTAACTAATCTATCTTTCTTTCTTTCTTTCTTTCTTTCTTTCTTTCTAACTTATCTATCTATTTTCTTTCTAACTAATCTATCTATCTTTCTCTCTAACTAATCTATTTTTCTTCCTTTCTTTCTTCCTTTCTTTCATCTTTCTTTCTTTCTAACGAATCTATCTTTTTTCTTTCTAACTAATCTATCTTTCTTTCTAACTAATCTTTCTTTCTTTCTAACTAATCTTTCTTTCTTTCTAACTAATCTATCTTTTTTTCTAACTAATCTATTATCTTTCTTTCTTTCTTTATTTCTTTAATCTATATTTCTTTCTAACTAATCTATCTTTCTTTCTTTCTAACGAATCTATCTTGTTTTCTTTCTAACTAATCTATCTTTCTTTCTAACTAATCTTTCTTTCTAACTAATCTTTCTTTCTTTCTTTCTTTCTTTCCTTCTAAATAATCTTTCTATCTTTTTTCTAACTAATCTATCTTTCTTTCTAACTAATCTATCTTTCTTTCGTTCTTTCTAACTAATATTTCTTTCCTTATAACTAATCTATCTTTCTAACTAATCTTTCTTTCTATCTTTCTTTGTTTCTTTCTAACTAATCTATCTTTCTTTAATCTTTCTTTTTTCTTTTTTTCTTTCTTTCTAACTAATCCATCTTTCTTTCTTTCTTTCTAACTAATCTATCTTTTTTCGTTCTTTCTTTCTAACTAATCTATCTATCTTTCTTTCTTTCTAACTTATCTATTTTCTAACTAATCTATCTATCTTTCTTTCTTTCTTACTTTAATTTATATTTCTTTCTAACTAATCTATCTTTCTTTCTAACTTATCTTTCTTTCTTTCTTTCTTTCTTTCTTTCTGTCTTTCTTTCTAACTAACTAATATTTCTTTCCTTCTAAATAATCTTTCTATCTTTTTTCTAACTAATCTTTCTTTCTAACTAATCTTTCTGTCTTTCTAACTAATCTATCTTTCTTTCTTTCTTTCTTTCTTTCTTTCTTTCTAACTAATCTATCTATCTTTCTTTCTCTCTTTCTTTCTTTCTAACTTATATATCTATTCTCTTTCTAACTAATCTATCTTTCTTTCTAACTAATCTGTCTTTCTTTCTTTCTTTCTTTCTTTAATCTATATTTCTTTCTAACTAATCTATCTTTCTTTCTAACGAATCTATCTTTTTTTCTTTCTAACTAATCTATCTTTCTCTTTCTTTCTAACTAATATTTCTTTCCTTCTAAATAATCTTTCTATCTTTTTTCTAACTAATCTATCTATCTTTCAAACTAAACTTTCTTTCTTTCTTTCTTTCTAGCTAGTCTATCTTTTTTTCTTTCTTTCTTTCTAACTAATATTTCTTTCCTTCTAACTAATCTATCTTTCTAACGAATCGTCTCGGTTACGTATGTAACCCTCGTTCCCTGAGTAGGGAACGGAGACGTTACGTCGGATGACGACGAATGGGGTTTCGCTTAGAAAGCCTATCAGCTTCGAGTATTACAAAACGAGCCAATGGCAAAGAAATGCCATGGGTCTGCGGAATTTGCATGACGTAACTCCGCCCCACCTCGTGGGTATAAAAGGAGGACGCTGGCAACATGCAGTTATGTTTTCTCGCTGAGGAGCCAAGACTGAACTCGGGCGATCCCCGCGAACAGTGGAAGTGGCAGGAAGACGTAACGTCTCCGTTCCCTACTCAGGGAACGAGGGTTACATACGTAACCGAGACGTTCCCTTTCGTTGTCACTCCGAGTTACGTCGGATGACGACGAATGGGGTTACCAGTCAAATCACGCCACCTTCACAGCTGTCTTCCAGCGCCCTGCGAAAAATCTGAGCCCTCGAGATATTAGGACGAAGGACTCCTACTTAACACAGGAATACCAAGGTACACTGGGAAGCATATCCCAAGCTTTTAAGGGGAAATATGCAATTATCACCAACCCAGTGGGGGGGGGCATTTGAAAATACACATATGACCTGATAGTAACATATGGGGAAACTCTGAGGTGTCCAGCCGCAGGTGGAATATTTCAACCTCAGGGGTGGCAAGGTGGCTTGCCGAGGGAAAGACACATGCTCAAAGAGGCTTACAGTGGAAATACACGTGTGGGGGTAGCTCATGGGAGGGACCATGCACACGGAGGCACCTAGCCGACGCCCAGGCAATAGACACTGGCGCTAGCATCAGGGGTGCTGGAGGAACTCAGGGCTTTCGGAGAAGCTCACCTGAGCAGAATATCGCACGTATCCAGTCCGCGGAGTGGAATGGCGAGCAAGCGAAGACACCTGAGCGGGTCCGGAACTAGCTGTTTGAAGCGAGAACACGAGAGGACACTGGCTCCACTCGGAGATTATAGAATCTGGCGAATGTGTTAGGTGTCGCCCAGCCTGCAGCTCTGCAGATGTCTGCTAGCGAGGCGCCATGCGCCAGCGCCCAGGAGGATGCCACACTCCGGGTGGAGTGGGCGGTCACACCAAGGGGGCACGGTCGGCCTTGCTGAGACAAAGAGCTGGTCTGAGGTCCTGAAACACTGCGTCCTGTCTACATAAGCGCGGAGAGCGCGTACTGGACAGAGCAGTGCCAAGGCTGGGTCTGCCTCCTCCGAGGGCAGCGCTTGCAGGTTCACCACCTGGTCCCGGAAGGGAGTGGTAGGAACCTTGGGCACATATCCAGGCCGGGGTCTCAGGATCACGTGAGAACCGGCCGGCCCGAACTCTAGGCACGCTTCGTCAACGGAGAATGCGTGCAGGTCCCCGACCCTCTTGAGAGAGGCCAATGCAATCAGGAGCGCTGTCTTCATTGACAGGAACTTAAGCTCCACTGATTGCAAAGGCTCAAAGGGAGCACTCCGCAGGAAACTTAAAACCACTGAGAGGTCCCAAGAGGGAACGAGAGGAGAGCGAGGAGGATTCAGTCTCCTCGCCCCCCTCAGGAACCTGACGATCAGGTCGTGCTTCCCAATGGACTTACCTTCCACTAAGTCGTGGTGAGCGGCAAAAGCGGCAACATAAACTTTGAGGGTGGAGGGAGACAGCCTTCGCTCCAACCCATCTTGAAGGAAGGAAAGCATGAAACTGATCGAACAACTCCGGGGGTCTTCTCGGCGAGAAGAGCACCAATTGACGAATAGGTTCCACTTCAACGCGTAGGCATGTCTCGTGGACGACGCTCTAGCGGAAGTGATGGTAGCCACCACCGCAGGTGGTAGGGTACTCAAACCTGTCTCGTCCCGTCGAGGAGCCACACGTGGAGGTTCCAGAGATCGGGACGAGGGTGCCATAGAGTGCCCCGTCCCTGAGAAAGGGGGTCCTTCCTCAGAGGAATTGGCCAAGGAGGTGCTGTCGCGAGGAGCACTAGTTCGGAGAACCAAGTCCGGTTGGGCCAGTACGGCGCAACCAGAAGGACTTGCTCCTCGTCCTCCCTGACCTTGCGCAGGAGCTGCGCAAGAAGGCTCACTGGGGGAAACGCATACTTGCGGCCCCGCGGCCAGCTGTGCGCCAGTGCATCCGTGCCGAGCGTGCCCTCGGTCAGAGAATAAAACTGGGCGCAATGGGATGAGTCGCGGGAGGCAAACAGATCTATCTGTGCGTCGCCAAACTGGTCCCAAATCAGCTGGACCGACTGGGGATGGAGTCGCCATTCTCCAGGGAGGGGCTGAAGCCGTGACAGCTCGTCGGCAGCACGGTTCAGGGCTCCGGGAATGTAAATAGCACGAAGGGACCTCAGATGCTTCTGACTCCATAGGAGGAGGTGGCGAGCGAGTTGCGACATACGGCGGGAGCGTAGACCACCTTGATGGTTGATGTACGCTACTGTGGCGGTATTGTCTGATCGGACTAGTACGTGTTGACCCATGAGCAGCGCTCGGAAGCGGTGCAGAGCAAGGCGTACTGCCAGCAACTCGAGGCAATTCACATGCCATAGGCGCTGGGGTCCTGTCCAGGAGCCCGCGGCAGCATGACCATTGCACATGGCGCCCCAGCCCGTGGTGGAGGCATCTGTTGAGACAACAACATGCCTCGACGCTCGTTCCAGGGGGACACCAGCCCTGAGAAAACTGAGGTTCAACCACGGGGTGAAGGTCTGACGGCAGCTCGAAGTCACTGGAACTCGGAACTTGCCTTGTTGCCATGGCCACCTCGGGACTCGGTCGCGAAGCCAAAGCTGAAGCGGTCTCATATGAAGCAATCCGAGCGGCGTGACCGCGGCTGCAGATGCCATATGCCCCAGGAGCCTCTGAAAATGTTTCAGTGGAACCGCTTTCTTGCGCTGTATTTGTCTCAGACAAGTCAGCAGTGACTGCGCGCGCTCGCTCGTAAGCTGCGCGGACATGGCGACCGAGTCGATGTCCATACCGAGAAAAGAGATCCTCTGCACGGGGCAAAGTTTGCTCTTCTCCCAGTTGACCCGAAGGCCCAGACGGGCTAAGTGCCGGAGCACAAGGTCCCTGTGTTCGCAAACCTGGTCTCGAGAGTGAGCTATAATCAGCCAGTCGTCGAGATAGTTCAGGATGCGAACCCCGTGAACCCGAAGGGGAACAAGGGCTGCCTCGACGACCTTCGTGAAGACGCGAGGGGACAGGGCTAGCCCGAACGGGAGAACCGCGTACTGATATGCCTGTCCCTCGAAAGCAAACCGGAGGAACGGTCTGTGACGAGGGAGAATGGAGACATGAAAGTAGGCGTCCTTCAGGTCGATCGCTGCAAACCAATCCTGGGGCCGCACACACTCGAAAATGCGTTTGGCGGTGAGCATTTTGAACGGCATCCTGTAAAGGGAGCGATTCAATACTCGCAGGTCCAGGATTGGTCGTAACCCACCAGTTTTCTTGGGGACAATGAAGTAAGGGCTGTAGAAGCCGGACCTCATCTCGGCTGGAGGGACAGTCTCGATTGCACCCTTCGCCAGCAGGGTGGCAATCTCTGCTCGCATGATCGGGGCGTTGCCACCGACCAAAGTGGAGCGGACTCCCCTGTATCGGGTAGGAGACCGTGCGAACTGAATCACATAGCCGAACCGGACGGTGCGGGCGACCCAGCGGGACAGTTGGGGAAGCTCTAGCCAGGCTTCTAGGAACTGTACCAGCGGGGTCATGCGGACCACCGGCGTCCCCCCGGAGGGGCAGCGAAGCGGAGTAACTGGCCCGGACGTGGACGGCATAGCGATCCGGTGTGGGGGCGCAGTTAAGCTCCGCGCCCTGACAGAGGAGGCCAGGGAAGGACCAGCGTTCCACGTGGGCCTGCTCTGCCAGGGGTCTGGCGACAGAGTGGGACAGGGACGAAACGGCCCGTGGGCGGCACGCTGTGTCAACCGACTCTGGGACAGAGGGGGACGAGGAGAGCACGGCTGGTGGGCGGCGCTCTGGGTCGTCCGAGAACTCTGTGTGCTCAGGGGTGAGAGGTTTGTTTCTGTCTTTAACCACATTAGGGTGCTGCCCACCCGTGGGTGAGCAGCGGGGAGTGGAGAACAAAGGATTCTCCCCCGGCCCTCCACCGGGGGAAGGAGTGGCCCTGCTACCATCTCCTGTGAAACAAACATCATCCCTGAGCAGCCCGTCTCAGGAGCGCCGCTTGGCCCGGCGCTTGGCGGGGGGCGGGGCTGGAGAGGGCTGGGGCGCCTTCCTGCGGCTTCCTCCGCGCGTCGGCCTGGGTGAAGGCTGCTGCTTTGGCCTAGCGGGAGGGGCGGGAGCTTTAGGAGGGCGCCCTCGGCGGGAAGCAGGCTGAGGCGTCTGCCCGACCGACGACGAGGCAGCAGCGGGTCGGCGGGGCAGAATATGTTGGATGGCCTCAGTCTGCTTCTGTGCAGTTGAGAACTGTTGGGCAAAGTCCTCAACTGTGCCGCCGAAGAGGCCGGCCTGGGACAGGGGCGCATCGAGCAGACGAGTCCGCTCGGAATCCCGCATGTCAGCCAGGTTCAGCCATAGGTGTCTCTCCTGGACCACCGCGGTGGACATCACCAAACCCAGGGAGCGCACGGCTACCTTCGTCGCCCGGAGAGCGAGGTCGGTTGCGGCACGCAGCTCATTGAAGAGCCCTGGGTCTGTCCTGCCCTCGTGCATGTTTCTGAGCATCTGGGCCTGGTAGACCTGCAGAGTGGCCATAGCATGCAGAGAGATAGCCGCCTGTCCCGCCGCTCTGTAAGACTTCGCCGCCATAGACGACGAAAATCTACAGGCCTTGGATGGATGCTTAGGCTCGCCCCGAGAAGAAGCACTCTGAGGACACAGTTGCATCGCAACAGAGCGTTCAACCGGGGGAAGCCCAGTGTACCCACGGGCGGCCGCCTCATCGAGGGGAGGAAAGGCGGATGGGATCAGCGAGCGGTCCCGGGAAGACAGGGGGGTCTTCCAGGACTTCGAGATCTCATCATGCACGTCCGGGAAGAATGGTATTGGGGTTTGCCGTGGACCACGGGGGTCGGCAGCCTTACCCAAAAACCAATCGTCCAGCCGCGAGCGCTCGGGACAGGGTGGAGGCCTCCACTCTAAACCAATGCTCGCGGCTGCCCGGGAAAGCATGGCCGTCATTTCCGGATCCGATTCAGGCACAGCCGTATGCACACCGGAAGGTGGCAGCTGCGCTGAATCTTCACTTCCGGAAGAATCAAGCCCACCTTGTGATGCTGCTACAGACATGGCGTCTTCCTCTGTAGCTTCAACCGAAGCCTGCGGGGCACCCGAAGGTAGACCCGCGGGAATCGGAGGCTCACTAGCGGGCACCGTCACTGAAGAGAGGGGCTGGGGTCGCGGACACATTGTCGGCGCCTGGTTCCAGACCGTTACCCTCAGGTCACCCTGGCCACCAGCCGAAGTAGTACTCCTCGGGGGAGCATTAGATCGGGGTGTGGATGAGGGGACTCTCACTCTTGCGAGTTCACTGAGTCTCGACCTTAGTGACGCGATGGTCATGTTCCCACAGAGAGAACATGACTCATCCACGAGCGCTGCTCTAGCGTGATCCATGCCCAAACACACTAGGCAGCGCTCGTGCCCATCAGAGTCAGACACATATCTGCCGCAACCAGAAGTGCACGGGCGAGGCATCTTTAAAAAGACGTGCCGCGTGCAAGCTCTTTTTTGTGAGAGAGAAACACTCTGATGTCGAGGCGGCCGGGGAGACACGCACTCTCTGGCAAAATCACTGCACAGATCAGCAGGAAGCGCGCGCTCGCTGGAATCGCCCACAAACACCAACACCAGAGGAACTCGTTTGTAAAAGCTGACAATTCTCAGAGATGGCTTGAGGAGTGAAGAGGTACTCTTGGCTCCGAAGCGAAAACATAACTGCATGTTGCCAGCGTCCTCCTTTTATACCCACGAGGTGGGGCGGAGTTACGTCATGCAAATTCCGCAGACCCATGGCATTTCTTTGCCATTGGCTCGTTTTGTAATACTCGAAGCTGATAGGCTTTCTAAGCGAAACCCCATTCGTCGTCATCCGACGTAACTCGGAGTGACAACGAAAGGGAACTATCTTTTTTCTTTCTAACTAATCTATCTTTCTTTCAAACTAATCTTTCTTTCTAACTAATCTATCTTTCTTTTTTTCTTTCTTTCTTTCTAACGAATCTATCTTTCTTTCTTTCTTTCTAACTAATCTATCTTTTTTCTTTCTTTCTTTCTAACTAATCTATCTTTCTTTCTTTCTTTCTAACTTATCTATCTATTTTCTTTCTAACTAATCTATCTATCTTTCTTTCTAACTAATCTATCTTTCTTTCTTTTTTCTTTCTTTAATCTATATTTCTTTCTAACTAATCTATCTTTCTTTCTTTCTTTCTAACTAATCTATCTTTTTTTCTTTCTAACTAATCTATCTTTCTTTCTTTCTTTCTTTCTAACGGTAACACTTTACGGTAAGGGTACATGAATTATCATGAATTCATGTATAAATTAATGCATGAATTCATGTATAAATTAATGCATGAATTCATGTATAAATTAATGCATGAATTATGCATTCATTCATGCATTAATATCTCATGAATCATCAGGAACTAACACGAGTTCAACGTTTTTCACCTTAATTAAAACATGAACTAAGATGAGCACATCATCATGAAATATCATTTATTACTCATGATAATCTATCTTTTTTCTTTCTAACTAATCTATCTATCTTTCTTTCTTTCTAACGAATCTATCTTTCTTTCTTTCTTTAATCTATATTTCTTTCTAACTAATCTTTCTTTCTATCTTTCTTGAATCTATATTTCTTTCTAACTAATCTTTCTTTCCTTCTAACTACTCTTTCTTTCTTTGTCTCTTTTAAACTAATCTTTC
The DNA here is from genome assembly GCA_030578275.1 of Meda fulgida. Taxonomy (NCBI): domain Eukaryota; kingdom Metazoa; phylum Chordata; class Actinopteri; order Cypriniformes; family Leuciscidae; genus Meda; species Meda fulgida. Next base: position 4,583,825 of record CM060629.1, on the reverse strand, counting down.
CTACTTTCTTTCTTCCTAACTAATGTTTCTTTCTTCTAAATAATCTTTCTTTTAGTGAAACCAATCTTTCTGTCTATCTAACTAATCTTTCTTTTCTTTTCTAACTAATCCATCCATCCAACTTCAAACTACTTTAAACTTCTTCAAACTCTCTGGTCCGGCTTTCTCAAGCCAACTTAAAGTTTGTCTCATCAAACTTTTTTTCTAGTTTCTATTGCTTCATGATCACGTGAAGCAGTCAATATTTCCTGAGTGTTGTAACATGGAGACAATTGCCAGTTTGACCAGTCAGAAAATAGTTGTGGTCATGTCATCAATATCATACACTCCAATCACCTTTCACCTTTGCGTCAGAAGTAATGGCATGTGACTGACCAACTTTGTAGATTTTATAACCTGATTTTCAGGAAAGATTTATAAAAAACATTTTTTATCAAGATAATGTTTTGCCTAGCAATCATTGAAATGTATCTATAGATACTATTATTTGACTTAAAAAACCTAAAGTAGCCAGGTTGCTTTGTCACTTTAAATTCACTTTATTCAAATTTGATTATTCTTTGTTTTATAAAGTTGTTGTGTAAATTAGATAGCGTGGATTTCAGCAAATTAGCTCTCATTCTTACATCCCCAGCTAGTGGTGCAACAGTGGTGGTGTAGGATGTAACAATGGAACTCTTTGTGTTTGACAATAACGCACAAAATATGTGATTGTGTAGAACACGTCCGAGTGAGTTTTGCCACAAATGTGGCTATCGTGTTTCAAAGTTTAAGAGATAAAGCACAAACAACCACTGAGTTACTGATTCTCAAACAAAAAGTGTTACTTCCGTCCCCAGTCTCCCCTATTTATTTATTTAGTCGTTTTCACTCTGATAAGCACAAAAAAGTAAATCATTACTTATTAAAAAAATAAAAACCTACATTTCAAACAATTCTAATGTCCTATAGATTGTGGGTCTCTCACCTAGTTCCTTATTCTTGCCACAGACTGAGATTTCTACAGTCTTATAAGAACATCACAGATCACACTGTACGACATGGATCTATTAAACTTGGGCACGATATGTATGTAGACTGTGTGATGATGGCACCTATTGAATCGCAGGCTATATGACGCAAGTTAGTATAGAAGAATAAAACGTAATCAGCGTGCGCTAGTGGTAAACAGAAAGAGGAAGATCAATCACACTTAAGCAATTGTGGTTTTTATGTGCTCTGAAAGAAGGAGGAGAAAGTGAAAGAGGAGAATATGGATGAGGTAATATAGTGAAAAGAGGCCAGATTGGCATGACAATTTTGCAACTGGAGCTTCAGGAAAGTAGTTTTAAGTTTTAGCGCCATGTCGTGTTGATCAATACGCCATTTCATGTTGCATTTTTATTGACTAGTCAGTAGACAGGTTATAGTTGGACCCTTTTCACATTTCAGGGTTTGGCCATGGAAGTAAATGATAGCAGGGTCAGCAGCACCTCTGGCTTATAGAGGTAAATGGAAGAGCAGAGCCAATTTAATTTCAATGTTCCCTTTAGGTCGAAAAGTTCATCACATCGCATAACATCACATCACATCTACAACTGTCCGAAAGGGAAAAGTAAAGAGATGGATTATGGCAATGAGAAGAGAGAAAGTGGCAAAGTGTTGACTGGTTCCCTTTCGAGGGAACTCGCACTGTGTCGAGAATCGACACATTGGGGAACGCCTTCAGAAGCCTGTATGGAACTAGTCCAATCTTGATTAGTGTTGCGTCATGACGTCACCCGTGACATCATATGTGATGGTGATGCGGAAGCTATAAAAGGAAGCCGGATCATAACAGTGTCAGCTTCTGTTCTTCAGCAAGCGTTCTGTGTGACTGTGTGTCTTCTTTGGTGTTGTATTGTACATTCTACCCTATATATATTGTTAGGGGGGTAACAGTTGTAACACCCAGGACCAGATATGATGAAAGAAGACCAGGAGTCGTGAGATTCAATCAAATAGATACAAATTTACTCAAGAATAGTTTGCAGTTTTTTTGCATTATTATCAGTACAGTCAACCAAAACAGGCCGATAAAACATTCACTCCTCAGGAAGAGATGCAGATAATATACACCTTGCTCCCTAGAGAAATATGCAGGAGAAGTTACATTACAAATCAGATAAAATTATGTATGGCTTGACCCTAAGACTAGTCAGCGAGGAGCAATATATACTTATAGAGCATATACTTGATTAGTCATTTTTAAAGGAATAATGTAAGCACTCAAAAGGATATATAGATATATATTGAAGTGACAAGGGATTCTGACCCCAACCCTTCTTCAGTCCCCCATTTTAGACCAATGTGGAGTCCAATACCGCCACGTCTGGTCTAACAAGTGAGGTCACTATGGAAGGTGGAGTGGTAACGCATGCTCCCCTGACGGGTCACACTTGTTTCTTTGCCTCATCACAGACACATGCTGGATACTAAAAATTCCAGTCCCCATTCAAAGGGCTCCCACCTCCCACTCACAACAGGGCATTGATGTTGAGAAGGGAACGAGGGTTACAGTCGTAACCCGAAACGTTTACTAGTGTATTGGATCATATAACACAGTGATCTAAATATACTTTAAAAATGTATATAATAAAGTAAATGAATTGTAATCTGTGATAAGAATTCATCATCACTTTTCAACACGAGGAAATGTATAAAATAAGTAATGAGTATGATGAGACTTGCTGTCCAACTGGAAATGACTAATATCTAATATCTGTATAGGTCTAAATAAAAGAGTAAAGTGTACATATAGAAACCTGACAATGAATCTGTACTGTAATGAGATCTTAATAAAAGCATCACTGGATGCTTGTATTCCTGTTTTTGGATTATTATATTAAAGACTGTTATCTCTCAGATTGGCAGCCACAGTTTAGGGTGACAACTGTTTTGTTGTTACTGGATAAATTAGCCTGTTTATCATGATACGTCTTGTATCGTGCAGTATGTGGTTTCCCAGGTCTGCGTAACAAAACTATAACCAATCAAAAACTGCCCCAAAAGAAGTCCAAATATCACATTTTTAAAATAAGCCATTCCCATAACTAAAATGAATATTTAAACTGTATGTGTTGTGACTGCACTGTTATGCAAGTTGAAAACCACTGTTGTGATCATAAACACAGCTCAAAGGCTTCATACCAATGGCCTTCCCTCACAAAACATAACATCTTCCACAGTTTTATCATTGGTACAATATAATATATTCCATATTCATGTGTAAAATATCAATACGAACAAGGAAATGTTTAAATTCAGTTCAGTTTTATTGATAATAGGTTACCACAACACCACAACAACACAAACATTGACAGATGGTTTGTTCTGGTTCTCCTTTTCTATAAAGAAAAATGACCTGGCCACTGGTTTTGTGATGCATTTGTTTATAAATAAATAGATCTCTGTTAAAAGTTAGGCTAGTTTGAGAACTTCTTTAATCATGACACCCAGACCATCAAAGATCTCATGGATGGGAGCGTTGCACATGAACGCACTTGTAGTCACCAGTTTGTTCTTGGAATCCACATGCACTTCACCGACATTTTTATTCAAGTGTTTGCTTCCCAGTTCTGCCATGGTTTTGGCCACCTGAGCGTACGGCCACCTGAGATTGCAAGAAAGACAATATCAACCAGTAATATCAACAGAGCCCACTTTTAAGAACTCTACTGCTTAAAGGTGCATTGGGTAATATTTAGGAGGATATTTTATCTGTTTAAATAAAAAACAGAATAAAATGTTTACAGAAATGCAATATCACATACATAACTAGCTGTCCTGTAGCTCAAACAGTATAGCGATAGCACTTGCAACGCCAAGGTCATGGGTTTGATTCCCAGGGAAAGCAAGAACTGATAAGAATGTAAATGTGTACCTTGAAATGCAATTTAAAAAGTCGCGAAGTCGCTTTTGGATAAAATCGTCTGCCAAATGCATAAGCGAAAATGTAAACTACGTTTTCAGTGGTGTATAAAGACCTTACATAATGAACCATTATGTTTTTATTACCTTTGAATGAGCCTATCTACATACACAGCGAGTCCCCTCACATTGAAATAGCCATTTTGCACCCCCATGTTTCTACAGTGGCCCTAAACAGACAAACTACTACAGAGCACGTTTCGTCACTATGTTGTTCTTCATGTAAAGAAACTAGCTAAAGTCAGTGAATAAAACACAGACACAATGATGAACAAGGAACAATAATATTCCAATAACATATCGTTTTACTGAATAATTAAGTAAACCTAATTTATTAATTTATCTTTGTAAAGAAATCTCATTGCTTAACTGACTACTCTCTGCTGTCTCAGACGACAACATCTATTCCTGTCGGCCACCGTAACTTCTGTTGTTTGCAAATCGCAACCTCACCACTAGATGCCGCAAAAATGTACACACTGCACCTTTAAACCATCATCTCTATTATATAAACCCTACTAGAAGATATTGCCCAAACTCACTTCTCACACTCGCAGTCGTGTCCGACAGTGATCTCACATCCTGGGATAGCTTTGGCTGCCAGCACAGGGGAGATGCAGCACATGCCCATGGGTTTCTTGGCCTGATGGAAACCTTTAATGACCTTCTCAATCTCAGGAGTGATTGAGTAGTCCTTGCCTTTGGTGGCCCAGTCGCTCAGGTTTTTAGCCACTCCAAAACCCCCTGCATGGCACATTAAGAGTTAATTCACAATGAATTGAAAAATCATATTATATAACATATAACAAATTTTATTAGACAATAGAGATGAACACATCAGCACAAGACTGCCTGCCAGACACAGATCCAAACTCACACACATTATATGGCCAGATCAAAGATCTACTACAACAGCATGACTGGAGTATATATAGCATTACCTTTAAGGATCCTAATAGGAAATTGTCTGTTTTCTCAGTAGAGCATTATTTGTTTGTTCGGTTGTTGTTTGTTTAACCATATTAATCTGACCAATGTACGGCCAGACGTTCATGTTGTTCAAATCGAGATAAACGGTCAACTTCACACAGTGCCGGTTTAAACCGACTCTGAAGTAGGAGATAATTTATATAATTTAAATAATTTAGTTCCTTCAAAAGGAGTTCCTAGAACTCAAATCGTTCCTAGTTGCTTCGGTGTGAACGCGCCAAAATCCGGGTACTTACGCCAATAGTTCTAGGAACTATGAAATTAGTTATATGTAACAGTATAGTTATATGTAATATATATATAGTACTGAATTGGTGCAGATGTTTGGATTACCTGGGATGACGAGAGCATCAAAGCCGCTGACGTCGAGCTTGGCCAGGTCAGTGATGTCCCCCCGGGCGATGCGGGCGCTCTCCTGCAATACGTTCCTCTTGTCTGCGCCAGGCTTTCCTTCACAGTGATTCACCACATGCATCATCTCAATATCAGGGGCAAAAATCTGAACCTACACCGCAAAGTGAAGCTGCATTAAAGTCAAGTACAACTGAGACGCAAAGGACACGTTTTATTTTCACGCTAGGAACTTTTCTTCGTTTCAAATGTATCATGGGTTTCTGCTCATTTCCACATTTAATTAAAGCAAAGTTGTGAAGATTGTGTTGCTTTGTGTGTGTGTGTGTGTGTGTGTGTGTGTGTGTGTGTGTGTGTGTGTGTGTGTGTGTGTGTGTGTGTGTGTGTGTGTGTGTGTGTGTGTGTCATTACCTTGGCACCTGCTCGACTGAGGTGTACCATTACAGCAGACGCCTCATGAACCTCTGTGCCATCATACACACCACATCCTGACAAAATCACCGCCACACGCTTTGTCATCTTGCCTGTTACACTAAAAACAAACAAGGAAATCAACTTTTAATGCTGCTCTTTTGCTGTAAGTATTCAATTGAACACAGTGTGATGGTTCATAACAGTGAGAAGAGATATCAGAAGTACACAACAAATGGTAGTTACATACACACTTGCAGAATTAATTATTTATATGGCTACAACACCCCTAGAGAGTTTTGCCAAGGTAACACAATTCAGTTTCCAAGGAGTTAAAGTAAACAAGTGCAGGAAATAATTTCTTGTTGGCTATATTATATACATATTATATACAAAATGTTGGTTACAGTAAGAGTAATAGTGAGAATAATATTAATAGTACCATAAAACAACAACCTTAAAAAATATCAGAAAATTGATATGGAAATAATGATGTTTCAGAGTTAAACTTAAAGGTTTCAGTAAATCCAGTTGTTACCGTAAATCCAACGCTTTAACCTACCTTGTTAAAGGAGATGTCTTTTCAGTGAAGTGTGCTGCCTTTCTGAATGTCTTGCTTAACACACACATGAACAGACGGGCTGACTGCTTATATTACTGAAGGTTGCGGTCCCTCCCACGGAGGCGTGTTAAACGGTCACACACTGCCAGGGCTTCCTGGAAGGAAAAAGAAAGCCATTGTCTGTTTGCCCATACAGGAGTGCTTACTCATGCTTACCCCTTCAGTCTGAGCTCACCTGTTTACATTGGTGCCATATTAACTGCACTGCAACAAAGCCAAAGAAAGTGTCGAAATTGACCGGATGTGATTTGGAGAACTGTACAGTATAAGGATATAAAACATTACGAATATATATATATATATATATATATATATATATATATATATATATATATTTTTTTTTTTTTTTTTTTTTTGCAATGACTAGAAATGATTGTTGTCACAGACATTTTCCCTGGATGTATGAGGTCAGATCTCCTCGGATTCACACAGGTGTCCTGGCTGAGTAATGTGTAGTATTTCACATTAAATATGTAAACATGCTCCATTGCCGTTTCGTAATGCCTATTATTTATTATTGGCTCTATATCTATTAATTTGACACTTCTGTAAAATAATTTTGAAAAGTGTGTTTGTGCTATTTTTCTGTAAAATAAATGCATATTTTCTATCTACATCCACATTTGACAAAAAACGTTCATTCAAGTGTATTAAACAAAAAAGTAATAAGCTATAATTTTCTAATTAGTATGCTAGGCCTATTTAAAGCAGCAATGACTTAAAAGTACAACAATTGAATCGGATCATAGTGAATCATACGTTTGTTTTTTATTAGACGGATTGTATTTCCAGTTATATGAGGTTGAGGAAACTCCAGGAAAGAAGGAAATAAACCTTTTGTAGGCTACAAGTGCTTTTCTGACATCATCGTGTACATCGTCACGGCTGTGTGTAGGCTATAAAGCTCAGTGCGTGTGAGGACGCGAGTGTGTGTGTGAACTGTGAAGAAGGATGGCGGAGTCTGAATCGCTGCACTTATCCATCGGAGTTCTGGGAGTATCTGGAGGTATGTTCAGAAAATAGAAAAACGTTTTGTGAGCTTTTAGATCTTAAAAATATTTATTTAGCGAGGAATTTAAATGATTATCGCTGTTTTTAATCTCGATCGGTAAACATGTTTTGTATAACTTTTATTAATCAAACAAAACTGATATTAAAGAAATGTCTTTCGAATTTAAACATTTATTTGCGATGTAATTGCATTTTTAATCTTTGTAAATGTTTATATGTTAAAGCAATATATAATATTATGATTTGTAAGCTATTTAAAAACGCCAGTAGAGGGCAAAACGAACGTGTGTAGCCTGCAACTACATGCTGATGGAAACACTTGACGGTAATCTATTTTTTAGACTTGAAATGATAGTGATGCCAATAATAAGTGTGTCGTATTAATAAATAGGTTCTTTGTTGCTTCTGGTGAACAACTATGCAAGCTCTCCAGACAGACCTCTGATCACAGACACAGCTTTAGGAGTTCTGCTCCTCCTGATTGCGGCTCTGCTGGCTTATTCAGGTAATATATCGTTCACAGAAATGTAAATCACATTTACATTTTTTTTAACTAATTACTTACAAGCTACAAGTTAATCATAAGTAAAAATTAATTTGAGACATTTGTAATGCACTTCTTAACTTTTGTTACTTAACACATAAGCAACTTACTATTTATTATTTGTAAATATGACGATGTTTAACTTGCAGGATGATGATGCATCAGCCAATGTGTTATTTTAGTAAATTAATACATTAGCTAATTTAGTTGTAATGGCACAAAATGTGGCGCGCACACACACATACACACACACACACACACACACTCACACACACACACACACACACACACACACACACACACACACACAAATATATGTATAAATTACTTTTGATATCATTAATATGTATCATTTTTTAAGTGTCATTAATGTAAAATAGTAAATCAACTATTTAACCTAAAATTTTAGGTTGACAATTTAGTTGAATAATTTAATAACCGATGACAGACCAAGCAGAATCAAGAACAAGGGAATTGACCATTTAGTTTATTATTCATAGTCATAAAACATTAAAATATGTTTAAATTTATGAATACGAATCACATAAACTTAATTGCCCATTCCCTTGTTTTTTTACTCATTTTAAAGTTGTTGATTTGTAATAAGAATAAGTTAGGAGTATTCCATTCAATTTGATGGAATTTTACTATACAACTGAAATTCATAAATCTTACAAAAAAAAGGCTTACATTTTTTTGAGTGTACATACATTTTGTGTAAAGCCCATGTAAATCTCTCTCTCTCTCTCTCTCTCTCTCTCTCTCTCTCTCTCTCTCTCTCTCTCTCTCTCTCTCTCTCCCTCCCTCTATCATTCTCCATCTCACTGTCCTTTTAGGTGTACGGCGCAACCAGTCCCACAGTGCACTTTTTGGTAGTTTGTGCTTGACAGTGTCCGCCCTATGGTGTGGTTCAGGTTTAGTGCACATACTTTCAGGTGAAAAGATAATAAATGACAGAAAGGAGCTGAGAGATGCTATGGTGCCAGGTCTTGCAGCTTTCACTCTGGCACTGCTTGTTATTTGCATTGTGGCTGTTATATGTCATGAGGTTGTCCTCTCATTCATTGCCCTGGCCATATGTTTAGCATGTGCCCACCAGATAGCTGGTTTGGCAGATTTGGCTTTCGGACAGACAGCCACCGCTGTCTGCTACCTCATGGTCTGTTTAGTGGGCGCTTACTTTGGCATTGGCCGTTTGTTGTCTTACATTACACTAAGAAAGATTCAGCTACCGGGAACATTTAAGAAAGAGTGCTTGAAACCGTTAAAGAATCAAGAAGCTAATGATGTTGTGACCATTGGTATAATCATGAACCTGCTGTCAGCTAGCGTGCTAGCTTGTCCTCTGCTTGGTGTTGTGCCTAAGCTTTTCTCTGGCCATGTGCCATGGCTGTGGACCGCTGGTGTCTTTCAGCTGGGTGTGTGTGTTAAGAGCTATAGATCTATGGACACCCTGGCAGCTACTTTCTATGGCTTCACATCGATTCTACGCTTCACTGAAGGGTACACTGCACTAGTTGTGCACTTAACAAACCAGGTGCCCTATTCCCCAGTGCCTTTTCCAGCTGTATTCTCTGTGTTGTTTTTCATCCTGGCTTTGTTTAGTTTGCAGGGAGGATTTGTTAACACTATCTACCAACTGTTGTTTGTGGCATACTGTATTGCAATTGCAGCCGAACCCCAGAGCTTCTTTCAGAGAGGAACACAAGGTGTACAGGCTGCCATCTTTGTTACATCTGCTTTTGTGCTCTTTATAACCCTTTATAACTTGATTTCCTTAAACAAGATACCCACAGGTGCCGGGTTCCTTAAGAACCTGTTGAGCCGCAGTAATAAATTTGTTTTACAAACCCATGACAAAGATCTACATGCTCCCTATCTGGGCTACTCTAAGTATGCAGACGCTGAGGTGTTGGGCCATGGTTGCAGTGTCTTGGCTGTCTTTTCAATTACAGCCTCACTTTCAAGTGGAAACCCCTTGACCATTATCATCCTTCCTTGGGCAGTGGTTTCAGGTGGTGTGCTACACCTAATATGTGGTTTTGTTGCCTTTGCTCGGGGAAAGACTCTAGAGAGTACGACTTTCATTCTTTACGGCATCATGTGGACCGTTTGGGGACTGACACGCTTCGGCGGCCTCTATGGAGATGTACGTGGCCTACACCTAGCTGTGGGAATCATCAGTTTCATGATCTTCAATGTATTTGTGACTGCTGGGGCTCTGTTTCTCAACAAGGCTTGGTTCGTCTATACCTTCACCTTCCAACTCATCCTCATTAGCTTCTTACTTGATGCAGTTGGCGTACTGCCCTACGGCTACGATATCGGTGTGACCATCATTGTTGGGCTGGTCAGCTTCTACATTTTCCTGGCCAGCATCTTCAACTCCACCTTTAAAAGTCCACAACTGCCATTCGGTGATCCTTTCATCAAGTTGAGTGGCTTTGGAGGAGGCAAAGACAGTTGCCCTCATCTTACAGCCAGGAGGGCCACATCTGTTCAGCAGATTGCAGGTGAGCCACTATCAAAAAATGTGAGAACATTTCTATGTATAGCCTTAGTCAGGGAAGATGCCATATTGTACTCAAATGAAAATGAAGCTGTGAGGGATAGACTATTTACAGTGGCATGCCCTCTAACCAAGCAGTCATGGCCTAATGGTTAGAGAGTCAGACTGGTAACCCGAAGGTTGTGGGTTCAATTTTCATTACCGGCAGGAGTAAGGCACCAAACCCCCAATCGCTCCAAAGGCGCCCACTGCTCTGGGTGTGTGTGTCCATGGTTTGCTACACGTATGTTCACTACTCACTGCCAACTATCTCGGATGGCCTAAATGCAGAGGACAAATTATGAGTATGGGTTACCATACTTGGTACGTCATGTTACTATAAATATATAAATCACATTTCATTTTCAAAACTGTTTTATTGAGTTTTTGTTTGTAGAAAGTCTTTGGGAAAATGTTTCATCTGCTTAACAATCAATACGTTGTTTGACAACAGTACACTCCATTGAACACACTCTACTTCTATCCCTCACAGCCTCATTTTCCTTCCAGTCAAAAAATAAATATGGCACTACCCTGACTAAGATCTATTGGCAAATCTGTTTGCATTTCCATGAGTTTGTATGTGTCTATAGACTTTCCTTTCATTTATTACAGAGATCATGAAGAACGGGGGCATATGTGGAATGCCCACAGACACGGTCTATGTACTTGTGGCAGCTTGCAATCGCCCGCAGGCTGTTGAAAAGGCATATAGGTAAGCCTAAATGTAAGAATAACCACTTTGGGTTTATGTTGCTCCATTAGTGTCTCTAACCATGTAATCACACCTCTATAGTGTAAAGAAACAGGCTAAAGAACGTCCCATGTCCTTATGGATTTCATCTATAAAGCAGCTGGAGCCAGTCAAACAACAGATCAGCCCTGTTCTCTGGGACTTTATGGAAAGTGCTTGGCCATCTTCCATTAGCCTGGTTATAGCTAGAGGTGGGTGATGTGATATTAGCAATGGACCTGACACGTTTACCAAATTATGTAGCATTAAATCCAAACTTCACTATTTAATCTTAGCTCCATGGATGGAGTTCTTTGGATTGGGCGAATCATCAAAATATATTGGCACGCCACAGAGCATAGCCATTAGAAACCCAGACTGTGCTGTCGCTACACACCTCATAAATGCGGTATGTGTTGTAATTCTTTGTAAATTTCTCATGGAAATGTTGGACTTTTTTCATAGTATAAACCATAAATTCCTGTTTGACTAGGTGGGTCCCATTGCGGTCACATCTGCTAATCCTACTGGTGAGGCAGACACTACACATCATAACCAAGTTTATGCAAAACTTGGTGACAAGGTACAGAGGTGGTATTTTTTGTTTTTTGAAGATTCATAGATATACTCATCGGGAGACTAAAATGCCATTGGCTCAAATCCTGCAGGTAGATGGGGTGCTGTGTGATGGACCGTCACCAGAGAATATTGCCTCCACTGTGGTAGACTGCACCAAAATCGAGAGTGGCCAGATTGGATTTTTCCGTGTCGGTCTTATTCCTAAATCTAAGGTAACTAATGATCATTCCAGCATGGATGTCCTACTATTCACAGAATTATGCAGCTGTGTGGAGTTAACAGGAAATCTGTGTGTTGTGATTTTCTGAAGGTTCTTCAGATATTTGAGGGGATTCAGAAGAAGCATGTGCATGGTGAACTGAATGCAGCTTTCGAGACGGATATTGCAGACCTCCACAGAGATCTCACAGTCTCTCAGACAGACTTGTCAGAGACTAAAACAGACTCTGGGTTTGGTCATATGACCCCTGCCAACTCACAGAGCTCTCTGGACCTCAGCCAACATGATCATCAGGAGGAGGAGGAGGAGGACGATTCTCTATAGATACTGCCAAACACTGAATGTGCAGCATTTTAATTGTTGAATGTGTCAATTTTGAATTGTACAGTAAAACATTTTAGTGTGATGACATCAGATGCTTCCTACAAATGGTTCAGGAAACAATGACATTACATTAGGATTATATTTAGAATGATGGTAATTATATGAAATAATAAAATATATAGTAATAGGCCTCAATATTGTAAGTAGATAACATTAATGTATTGTTAATTTATGTGAGGTTCTCATTATCTTACTATTAATTATAAACCCTTTTCTACTTATTTATTATTTTTATTAAATATCAAAATGTAAAATTGCATATTTTATTCTTTTGTCAATGTGATGTTTTATTTCTTCAATATAATTTATAAAATATTTTTGAAATTTAATATCTAAGTAAATATAAAGTCCTAACTGAATAAAAACATTCACAATAATGCAGAGAACAGTAAAAGACCAATGAGGACCAGTTGATATAAACTATATGTAAATGTATTTTAGGCTGTGTTAGAGTAGTGCAGGCATGAGGTGGGATTCTTCAGAAAACTTGTTGCAAATACAGCATTAGTGTCAAGCACTGAAGGCAATGACTCAATAGCAGCCACAGAATGCATAGTACACTGGTGAGAAATTTGGCAATTATTTGGACAGATCTTAGTAGTCACATAGGCTAATCTGTTTAACATTTAGGTCACAAATGTGGTCTTTACCACAGCCTTACTCCTAAACCCAACCCAATAAATGTGGGAATTTTCCAGAATAACATGAAGTTACACAGTAACCGTCTTGTATTTAATGTTAGTACATAGTAGTTAAGGGCACCTAAAATATAAAGTGTGACTAAAGTTTTATTGACAGTTTGGTTTAATAATTAAATAACTGATGACAGACCAAGCATATACTGTACCAGTAAAAGAGATTAATCTGAAAGGTAAATGTGGTATCTGTCCGCAGTAAGTAAGCAATGATGCACATAAGACAGAAGTAGCGAACTTCATCCATTTTGTTTACTCATCACTTGCATTCTAGCACACATTACGTCAGAATACAACACAATTCCTTACAGTAAATGTATTCTATGACTTATATACAGTACAGACATATAAATATTTACATATTTAATTGCTCATATTTTGATTGAAGATTGGTCAACCCTATGAATTAAAATTTTATGATTTCACTCAAGTTAGCCTATAGATTTTAATGAATAGTGTAGATATCTGAAAGTGCATCTAATTCGGTAACACTTTATTTCGATAGTCCACTTTAGACATTCTACTAACTATAAGTACCTTTGCAACTACATCAACCACTTTATTTTGATGCTCCCCAACAGACTATAAGTAACTTAACAACTACAAGTCATTCTACTAACCCGAACCCTAACACCTAACCATAACCTAACAGTCTATACAGTCTACTAATACTCTAATGTGAGTTAGTTGACATGCAGTTGCAAAGTTACTTGTAGTTAGCAGAATGTATAAAGTGGACTATCGAAATAAAGTGGTGTAAGGGGATTTACAGTGAAAGACCCAGAACCAGATAGTTGAAAGAAGACCTGAAGTCAGAATTATAATAACTTAAAGAAAATTTTTACTGGGTATAGTTTGCAGTTTCATCGGTAGAGCTAGCGTCAAAGTCTCACGAGGAGGTCGAAAGCCAACTCTACCTTACACAAAATCTTACACCAATTATACCATTTTGCAAGGGCATGCATTATATCATTGTTACTTCTGATTGGCTAAGAGAGCATAAAGTCTAAACAAGTTTACACATGTGGATAGATATGGGGGTATATCGCCAAGATAGTCGTCGTCCAATTCCTGGATTTGGTGACCTCGCAGGTTTGAGGAAGGTGTCTGTGCGTCTGTATGTGGTACATCACGATGTCCAGAACCTACACAGAATGTCAAACGCACACACAAAAGCACTAAATTAATAACAGTTCTCATCAAGGCTGAAGAGAGCCTGAGCTCATTTTTATCAGTATAGTCAACCAAAACAGGCCGATAAAACATTCACTCCTCAAGAAGAGATGCAGATAATATACACCTTGCTCCCTAGAGAAATATGCAGGAGAAGTTACATTACAAATCAGATAAAATGATGTATGGCTTGACCCTAAGACTAGTCAGCGAGGAGCAATATATAATTATAGAGCATATACTTGATTAGTCATTTTAAAGGAATAATGTAAGCACTCAGAAGGATATATAGATATATATTGAAGTGACAAGGGATTCTGATCCCAACCCTTCTTCAGTCCCCCATTTTAGACCAATGTGGAGTCCAATACCGCCACGTCTGGTCTAACAAGTGAGGTCACTATGGAAGGTGGAGTGGTAACGCATGCTCCCCTGACGGGTCACACTTGTTTCTTTGCCTCATCACAGACACATGCTGGATACTAAAAATTCCAGTCCCCATTCAAAGGGCTCCCACCTCCCACTCACAACAGGGCATCAATGTTATCTTTCCTCAGTTTGTCATTCAGGTGATTCGTCAGCTTTCTCAGTCTACTTTCCTATTTCCCTACATGCCAGTTCCTTCTGCATCATTTCCTTTCTTTTCTCTCTGCCACGTCTAACCAGAACGGAAGGTGGAGTGGTAACACACTTGTTTCTTCGCCTAATCACAGACATGCTGGATACTAAAATAATTTATAAATTAAAAAATATTTACTTCACATTTTTCTTTTGGTTTTACCTAATTTTACATAGTCTCTTAACCAGTTTCAAAGCAAGCATGTTCATTATTCATTTGATTTTAGAAAAGTCAGCTGGGTTGTTTTGGTTCATTATCATTTCAACAGCCTTCTAAGACTGTAATTTAGACATAATGTAATATTAAATTAATTACAATAACCTTTGACCATTCACCTTTGTTATCCAGACTTTCTCTTGAATCTACAAAAGTTGTCTTCATCTTTAGCCACCACCACATCTAACGACCTTCAGAGGTTAAAACTATGCTATAGACATATTGGTTCAAAAGCAACACTTTTATACATTTTCCTTGACCATAAGGCAACCAACATCATGGTCCTGATATAAATTAAGAAGTTTTGTTACTGTCTCCTCAACAAATAATGCCAATCACCTCATGGTCTCAGCTGGCTCTTGAAAGCCCATTCCCTTTAGCTCTTTATCTATAATCTCCATCAGGGTGTTGTCCCCGGGCATAGTTGCAGACACTTGTCACAATGAAAAACAAGCCATACAAACAATGCGGTTTCTGGTGAGTGATATGGAGGAACTCACATTTCCCTGCCTTAGGTTGTCCTCGCTTGGCCAAAGAGGATCGTACTCGTCATTGAGAAATCACCTCGTACACACCGCTCTTTCCCATCACCAAATCAGTTTTCTTCAAAGGCGCATTCAAGAGCCACCAGAGCCATTTGGACTGCCCAATAGTGTTAACACAGGGAGACAGGTTAATAACAGCAGTATTTAATCATTTAAATCTTTTAAACATCTACATATAAGCAAAATCACAATGCTGACATTATACTCAGTGAATTTAGTTATCACAACCATCTATTCAGTGTACTGTTACCTCTGTAGCCGGAGCCATCGGCCCTGTATGGTGGAGACTAAAATGAGACTAAGAAGTAACTGGTACTAAAATAAACTAGTCAAAAACACCACTTCACTTCTATTTAAGGTCTGCATTATTATTTTAAAGACTTCTTTAAAGTCATTCAGTTTTACTTTAAAAAAAAAAATTACAAATTGCCCCTAAATGTATAAATCTGAACTGCCTGTAGCATGATTTCTTTTAACATCTCCATGTCTATGGTTTTCAACTGAAACACTGTGCCTCACTACAAAAAGCTTATTATCACTTGTGACACAGGCTCAGATAACAGCTTTTAGCTGACATGAAATGAGAGAGAGAGACTCTGAGGCATTCAGGACTGGTACATTGCACTCTCATAAACTTCGTGCGTTGACATGCGTGAAATGACATGCGTTTTCAATTAAACATACTTTTTACATACTTTTGCAACTCACAAGTATTTTCTTAAGAATTCAATCTTTTGACCTCTTTATCTCCTGTTCTTTCTCAGACGAAAACTTTAATATCATAATTTAAACACATCTACTTTCAAACCCACATTAATACAATACATTTTTGTCACTTTATCACATTTTTAAACACCTTCTCTGTGGGGATTTACAGTTACGTGTTAAATGGCCCTGCTGACTATAATTAAAACAGTCTCTGTCATCTGGTGGGTTCGTGTCAGCCTCAACTACCGCATCAGACACATTGCCTATAGTTTGATCACTATAATCTTTCAAACGGCTCCAACTTACTAGCAGTGTATCCCAATCAGCGATGCAAACAGAGCCACTGACCATCCACCAGTGGCGGATTCAATCACAATAGCCGAATCATAACTTTCATTATTATCATTATCATTCGCAGAAACTTGACTTTCATAAGCTGCACGGGAATGCTAAAAAAAGAGTTTGTGTTTATCTTTAGTCACACTTGTCCAAGGAAATGATCCCCAACCCATAATCTATCATCGTAAGCAATATGAGGCTAAAACTGTACATATTTCAGTTTCTTTCTTTGTTTGTAGCCAGTCAAGTTGTTGTTTAAATTTTCAAACAGAATCAAATCCCTGACTACCATTTACTTAATGATTTCTGTAAATGGTAACACTTTACTTGAAGGGGTGTGCATAAGACTGACATGACACCTTCATAATCATGATATGACACGTCATGAATTTGACGGAGGGTTTATGCATGTTTATGACTGTAATCACAACCGTCATTAAGTGTCATTCGCTAAATTATGACATTTTTAATGCAAATATGACATTGTTTGAGATGTCTTTGTTATGACACCTTGACATTAAACAATACATCATAACCTGTCAGTGTCTTTGTCAAGACAACTTGACATTACTAAGACAACACAACCTGTCATAAATATGTCACAAACATGACATAGCAGATTAATTATCAAACTAATTAGCTTTATGGATTGAATTTGTCATTAAATGTTACAAATTCAGTGGTACAATTTCAATTTGTACCACTGTAGTTGAGATCAAGAAAAACATTTCTGACACAGTTATAAAATAATTTGACAGAGCATTAACACTTAATGACATTTTAATGACAAATTAAATTTGTACCACTGTAGTTGAGGTCAAGAAAAACATTCATGTTATAATGGCCTCATGACAGCCAACGTCAAAACCTACCACATGACAGTTTAATGTAAAGTTAACCCATAAAGCTAAGTGGTTTCTTACGTTTGATAATTAATCTGCTATGTCATGTTTATGAAATATTATGTTATCTTGGTATTGTCAAGTTGTTATGACACTGACAGGTTATGATGTATTGGTTTATGTCAAGTTGTCATAACAAAAACATCTCAAACAATGTCATATTTGCATTAAAAATGTCATAATTTAGCGAATGACACTCAATGGCAGTTGTCATCAACATGCATAAAACCTCCTTCATAATCATGACATGTGTCATATCATGATTATGAAGGTGTCATGTCAGTCTTATGCACACCCCTTCAAGTAAAGTGTTACCCTTAAGAGTTTTCTGTTAAAACGGTGTTACTGCCTCCTAAGTTAATAACTAATGATTATTGCGACGGAAGTAAATCAATCAAAATGATCTTTTGCTGGAAAATAACTTTATTCTAGAGCTGCTATAAAGCCTAAACAATCTCTGTTACTGATAATAGGAATAATTTCCTATTATCACTGTAAAGCCGCTTTGGAAAAATCTACATTTTTAAAAGCGCTATATAAATGAAGATGACTTGACTTGACTAATTGTATATTTTCAGTTCAAAATCTGTCCATCCATTGTTCAAACCTCTTTATCCTTATTATAGTCTCCTCAGGCGGGAAGTGAGGTTGTAGCTTGTTCATACTTTGGCATATTAAAATTAATAACTTGAGACCTTGAGAACACTCCTTGAGAGTACAGTTACTGGTCAAAACCTCAGCACATAACCTTTGAAGTATTGCCATAAAAACATTTTACATTATTTGTGTCATTGAATGCGTATAATGTTAGAGCATATTTGTTTTTCCTTTATTCTGATGAACGTATCCAGTCATCTGAAATGATTCTGGATTTTATAAGAGCCTTAAACAGAAGTATAATATTGTGACCATGTGTGTCTGAGAATAACTGAGAATAATACTTGCCCAACAAGTGATTGATAAACCGTAAAAAAAAAAAAAAAATCCTTCAGTTAGTTATAACAACTTAAAGTTTGTTGAGGTAACTGAAATATTCAATTTAATTAAACTAAACCAAAGTTAACTGCACTTACTATTTTAAGTCAAGCACAAACATGCTGTATGTTGTAAGTTGAAACAACACATTATTTCTAATTCTAATGTTGAATTTTAAGTTGTGATAAATAATCACAGAAATCAGTTTTGACGGTAGATACACACATATAAATATATATACCTTTATAAAAAACAGTCATCATCTGCAGTTTGTCAGTTTACATTGTTTTTATTTTTAAATATCTGGTTCTGAGCATCATGAGAGTCTGTCTGTGCTCTGAATTAATTTGGCAGGGATGACTGAAGTAAACGCAGTGAATATTTGATCAGGTTTACTTCATTAGACACGTCTTACTTTCACATTATATAATGTGAAAGTTATATAAAGCAGGTATAGTTTGTTTTTGCACCTAGGGATTTCTAACTTTCTTTTTTATTTCCTTCCCTGTTAGAAACATGATGTGATTACTCAGCACTGAAGCAGAACAAAGCAAAGTTACATAAATGAAAAAGGATAGAAATGAATGTGATTGTAGAAGAATGCGGTCATGCCACACAAGGGAAAGAATGCATGAACTGGATGGTCTTGCTGAATGAGCTGAGAAATGACTTCCTTGTTACTAAATAAAAGCAAGTAGATTTCAAAGGAAAAATGGGCAATCAGAGAAAAACTTTTTTTTACTTACTATTATGAGTTTCGTTTTCTTATTTTTTCCGATTTATCAAGCAGCTTAGGTATGATGAGGAAGTAATGTTAAAGTTAATTATAGACAACGGTAGCAACAAATAGGTTCCTTATCCACTTTTTGTTTTTGGATTTGTTTAGTACTTGTTTAAAGGTTTACTGTCAGGAAGAACAAATTAACCTAAGTCAGATTTCACCTAAAGGAAATACGATAAGGTTTTTTTTTTTCAAGTTAAACATTAAAAGGATTTAAAAAGACCAATAAAAAACGTCTCGGGTTATGACTATAACCCTTGTTCCCTGAGAAGGGAACGAGACACTGCGTCGAGATCGACACTTTGGGGACGCTCCCTAAGCGTGCGCCTCTGAAGTATGAATAAAACTAATCCAATCCTGATTGGTGTTGCGTCGTGACGTAACATGTGACGGCATACCCGGAAGTATAAAAGTGACGCTGTCACAACACACACTAGCCTCGCGATGAAGCAAGACGCTCAAAGGCCTCGAGGGGCGTGGCAGAACGACGCAGTGTCTCGTTCCCTTCTCAGGGAACAAGGGTTATAGTCATAACCCGAGACGTTCCCTTTCGAGGGAACTCAACACTGCGTCGAGATCGACACTTTGGGGAACGAGTGCCCACTAGGCCACGCACCGAATAGGCCTGTCCCGGAGTGAAACTGTCTAGGCACTCAGCAAGGACTGAGCACGTGTGCGCCAGGCGTACTTGGAAGGTGGAGACTGTAGAACCTGATAAAAGTATGCGGAGTAGCCCAACCGGCTGCCTCGCAGATCTCCTGTAGAGGTACTCCCGAAAGAAGGGCCCTAGAAGAAGCCATGCTTCTAGTTGAGTGGGCCCTGACGGCTAAAGGTGAAGGCAAACCGCGCACCTTGTAAGCCGCAGTAATAGCCTGGACTATCCAATTACTAATAGTCTGCTTAGATGCCGGGAGCCCCTTCTTAGGTGACCCAAAACATACTAATAACTGGTCCGACCTTCTCCAAGAAGAGGACCTCTCAAGGTACACGCTCAAAGCTCTGACGGGGCAGAGCAAATGAAGCTTCTCTTCTTCTGCCGACACATGAGGTGGAGGATGGAATGCCTGAAGGACTACAGACCGAGCTGTGTTCGAAGGAACCTTAGGCACGTAGCCCGGACTCGGGTGCAGAAAGGCCTTTACTCTGCCAGGGGCAAACTCCAAGCAAGCTGGTGTTACCGCCAGGGCTTGGAGATCTCCCACCCTCTTAAGTGAGGTAATGGCCAAGAGAAAAACCATTTTCTGCGTTAAATCCCTAGGCGAAGCCGACTCTAGAGGTTCGAAAGGGGCCAGGGATAACCCTTCCAGAACTATAGCCAGGTCCCAAGCAGGAACTCTAGACCTGGTTGCCGGCCTCATCCTCCAAGTACCGCGGAGAAACCGAATGACCAACTGGTGCCTCCCCAGAGGCCCATCACTTAACGGGGCGTGGAAAGCTGCAATGGCTGCCACGTACACCTTAAGCGTGGAAGGGGAGAGACCCGCAGAGAACCGATCTTGAAGAAATTCCAGAACTGAAGCCACCGGGCAGTTTACTGGATCTAACTCATGTTCTCTACACCAAGTGGCAAAAACATTCCACTTGAGGCCATACAATCTCCTAGTAGACGGAGCTCTGGAGCTAAGTATGGTTTCAACCACTCCAGCTGATAGACCAGCATTCAGGTACTGAACCCCCTCAGAGGCCAGACCCACAATTTCCACAGCTCTGGCTGAGGGTGGAGAATTGTGCCCCCCGCCTGAGACAACAGATCCCTCCTCAGAGGAATCTGCCATGGCGGAGCTATCAGGAGTGATACTATGTCCGAAAACCACACCCGGGTCGGCCACATTGGGGCAACCAGCAGAAGACTGATGCCCTCTTGACGGACCCTCTCCAGGACTCCCGGGAGCAGAGCGATCGGGGGAAAAGCGTACAGGCGAAGCCTCGGCCAGGCCTGTACCATGGCATCCAACCCCAGCGGGGCTGGAAGTGAGAGGGAGAACCAAAGTGGACAGTGGGACGTCTCTCGAGACGCAAACAGATCCACTTCCATTGGTCCAAACCTCTCCCATATCAACTTCACCACGTCTGGATGAAGTCTCCATTCCCCGGGCCTCAGCCCCTGCCTCGACAGGATGTCTGCTCCCTGATTCTGAACCCCCGGAATATACATTGCCTTGATGGACAGTATTTTCCCCTGGGACCAAAGAATAATCTGATGCGCCAGTCTGCACAGAGGGCGCGATCTGAGTCCCCCTTGTCGGTTCAGATAGGATACCACCGACGTATTGTCGGATCGTACTAAGACATGGTAACCCTTGATGTCTGGGAGGAAGCTCCTCAAAGCCCTGAACACAGCCATCATCTCTAGGCAGTTTATATGCCAAGAACAATGATGGTCCTGCCACAGACCCCTGGCAAAGCGGCCGTCCATGACCGCGCCCCAGCCCGTGAGGGAAGCGTCTGTCGAAACGGATTTCCGGCGACATGACGCTCCCAACACCGGCCCTTGGGATAGGAACCCAGGTTTCTTCCATATTTGCAGAGAACGAAGGCATTTGCGCGTTACTCTGATTAAACGAAACGGATTCCCCTTGGGAGAAAACCCCTTGGTTTTCAACCACCACTGAAGGGGCCTCATGTGCAGAAGGCCCAAAGGAATAACGTTGGATGCCGCTGCCATGAGACCCAGCATTCTTTGAAATTGCTTTACAGTGATGGCCTGGCCCAGCCTTAACCCAGATACCATCGCCAGAATTGACTCGACACGTGCGGGAGACATTCGTGCCTGCATCGTAATCGAGCTCCACACGATTCCCAAAAATATCGTGGACTGGGATGGTTCTAGCACACTCTTTTTTACATTGAGTCTCAACCCTAATTTCTGAATGTGGCCAAGGACGACATCTCGATGCCGAACTGCCATTTCTCGAGACTGGGCCAGAATGAGCCAGTCGTCGAGATAATTCAATATATGGATGCCTTGAAGTCTCAGTGGAGCAAGGGCTACATCCATACACTTGGTGAATGTACGGGGAGAGAGTGCTAGGCCGAACGGAAGGACCCGATATTGGTAAGCTTCGCCCCCGAAAGCGAACCTCAGGTATCTCCTGTGACATGGAAGGATGGAGATGTGAAAATAGGCGTCTTTTAGATCTATCGTGACAAACCAGTCCTCGGATCTGATTTGCCTCACGATTGCAGGAATGGTTAACATCTTGAACCTGAACCTCCTCAGAGATCGGTTCAAAACCCTGAGATCTAGAATTGGCCTTAACCCCCCATCCTTCTTTGGAACTATAAAGTACCGGCTGTAAAACCCGGACTCCCTGTCTAAAGGATGAAGACGTTCTATGGCTTCCTTTAGCAGCAAAGTCTGCACTTCCTGTTCCATCACCTGAGCCTGCTCTGGAAGTACTGCAGTTTGCACCACCCCAGAAAACTTGGGGGGGCGGCACGCAAACTGCAGTCTGTATCCGGATTTTATTATATGCAGGACCCATGCAGATATGTTGGGAAGATGATACCATGCCTCTACAAAATCTACTAGGGGTACCAGCCTCTCGAGACTGGCCTCTGGTGTTCTTTGAGCATCTTTCTCGACTGCCTGAAGCGGAATACCGGCAGGCTGTAGTCGATGCGGTTCTTTTAACCATAACTGATGCTTTACTAGATAATTTTCGCTGGAAAGAGATGCGGCCCGAAGCGTCGTTGACGGCGGGCAACCTACATCGTTTCCTAGAGGGCTCCGCTGCGAGAACAACCTCGGTTGTCCTGCAGTGGAGGGGACCGCCCTCAGAGGTCCTACCATTCCGGTCAGGACCTCTTTCCCGAAGTCCTCCTAGCCTGGATGACTTCCCTCAGGTCACCCCTCTGGCTGGAGGACTTCGATTTTTGAGAGCGCTTCCTCTGTTGCCAGGCTCCAGGAGGAGGGGCTCTAGAGGAAACGCTCTCTTTCTGCTCTGCCCGGTGAGAATGGCTGGTTGCTGGCTGGGGCTGATCGCTCGGCCCCACCCTACTTGACTTGGACTTAGCCTTACGGGGGAGGTACTGCTGGAACGCCGCAGATTGCTTCTTCGCCTCCTGAAACCTGTCGACGACCGAAGTAACGGCGTCGCCAAACAGGCCAGAAGGCGAGAGCGGCGCATCCAGCAGAAAAGCCCTATCCTTGTCTTTTATGCCAGATAGGTTCAGCCACAGATGCCTCTCCGTAGCCACCATGGCTGCCATAGAGCGGCCAATGGCACGGGCCGTCTCTTTTGTGGCCCGGAGAGACAAATCTGTGGCTTTTCTCAACTCCGCAATATCCTGAGGAGTTGGCCCCTCCCCCTCGTCCAAATCTTTCAGGAGGTCGGCCTGGTATGCCTGCAAGACAGCCATCGTGTGCAGACATGAACCAGCCCGACCTGCCGCCATGTAAGCCCTGCCTATCAAAGCTGATGTATCTCTGCAAGGCTTACTAGGCAGCGCCGGGGTTTTTAGGGAAGACGCCGATTCAGGGGAAAGATAACCCGCTAAAGCATCTTCTACTTTCGGCATCTTCCCATAACCCTTGTCCCGTGCCCCCATAATATTACTATAATCCACCATACTGGGACTGGAGACACGAGACGAGTGCGGTTTATCCCACGATCTCGAGATTTCAGAATGGAGATCGGGGAAAAACGGCAAACCCCGGCGCTGAGGTTGTGCTCTCTGCTGCAGGAAACGCTCATCAAGCTTGCTTTTCGCCTGCGTTCCCTGCTCATGATGTGGCCAGCTAATATTGAGTCTGGCCACTGCACGAGTCACAACCTCAACCAGCTCCTCATAGGCTTGGCCGTGAACTGGCGCGCCAAAGTCACGGTCATCCGCATCAATACTCAGCACATCTACTTCCTCAGAAGCAGAGAGCTGAAGCATTGGGACCTGATCGTGGGCAGGAGAAGCCGCGATGCGGGCTCCTGGACCACTCTCAGGGGCTACGGGATCCTCAGACGAAGAATGAGAAGGTGCCTCAGCAGCCTCATTCTCATCTAAAAGATCCCGCTGCGAGCCCCACGATCTCAATCGCCGCGCCGCCTCAACAGACGCGGGACCAGAACCGTGGGGAGCGCGAGCCTGACCGTGCTCATCAAAGCACGCCAGCCGGGAGCGCAGCACTCTAATGGGTAGTGCTTCACAGTGAACACAAGCAGCTCCCTCGAGAGCTGCCCGTGCGTGCTGCGCTCCCAAACAATTCACACATAAAGAGTGTGTATCCCCACCCGTAATAAAGCGAGGGCAAGGATGCACACACTTCCTGAATTGTTCGCTGGCCATCATACAATATATATATATAGATATGATAAGAGACAAACAACACCAAATAGACAGACAGTTTTTCAACACAGAGCGCTTGCTGAAGAGCGAAAGCTAGTGTGTGTTGTGACAGCGTCACTTTTATACTTCCGGGTATGCCGTCACATGTTACGTCACGACGCAACACCAATCAGGATTGGATTAGTTTTATTCATACTTCAGAGGCGCACGCTTAGGGAGCGTCCCCAAAGTGTCGATCTCGACGCAGTGTTGAGTTCCCTCGAAAGGGAACGTATTGTTTCCAAATGGACTAATAAATGAAATAGTCATTGTCACATGCCCTCCAACAGCATCTCTTACAAGAAGAGATTTCTTTCCAGGAAATCGCAACGAAAATGAGACACTGGTGCATATCAGAGTCTAACTATATGAGTTTGTTTTTGTGTGGATAGCTGAACCAGTGACCCTGCCCTGTCTGTGAATGGAACAAACAGCTCCTTGAATTCTCAGACTGTGTCATGATGTTTAATGATCCTGGCAGGACATCCCAGAGCATCCTGTTTTCAGTTGCATGAATCTGAGAGTGGGTTCGTAGTGCAGTTCGGATGGTACATTCCTGTAATTCAGTATTGTGTGCTGTACAGTATGGCCATTTTCTCAGTTGACAAATTTCCCTCATGACTTGTGTTGTAAAGGTTGAGAGAAGCAGGCACACGTGCCCTCTGTAACCCAAGCTTTACTGTCTGACCGTCACAGAGGCAGGTGTGTAAGTGGCCGTTTACACAGAACACATTTCCATTCCAATGCGCTACTTTTCCATGGTTTTTCTATGTAAACACTAAACGGGCGTCTTAAACCGCATTCTAAAATCGGGGCGCTCAAGTTCAAATAAGTTCAACTTTTTTTAAGATCTTGTGTTTTTCACAGCAAAAACCTGTTGAGTGAACCAGCCCCACACAATTACACAGGGTGTGTTAATAGTAACCAGAGGCATTGAAAGCGGCATGTAAATTGAAACTTTGCTTTTATTCAGTCTGAATGGATTGAGGACAATTAATGAAATAATATTAGCTTGGAAACCCCATGGTTGGGAAATTCTGACAATGACATAAGTTACAGTAAAAAATCTCTAACGCAATTAATAGAAATCAATTATGACGTTATGACTGGTAGAATCTGACTCTTACATTTTTAACAACAAGTAAAGTTTCTATTCAAATTATTTAATGAAGAATACTTTCTGGGAGGAGAAAATGGCCATATGCAAAGTTTCGGCAAGACAGATTTTGGATATTGTTACAATGTGTCATGGTAATATCATGGTTTCATTTGAATATAAATATAAAACACTCACACTCTCCTCCACAAAAATACCTGACACTTCACATAGCCTGACACATCATTCTTTCAAATTATATAGGTATTTTCTTGTTTGATGCCTCAGAGTTTTGGAATGACTTCATTGTTAGTAAGGTACAAGGAAATGGAAAAATCAGCAATATTATCTCATTGGTATTTGTGAATTGTATCAGTCCTCCATAATCAGTCTATTTGAGTATTAGCTTTTGAAAGTTATGTTAGTATTAACGTAAACCTAAAAATGACAAACAGTCAACCATCAACTTACATAAATGAGTAGGGCTGTCAATAAATAATAATAATTTTAAAAAGCTACTCGATTAATCTAATCAATTTCTGTAACTGATTGTGATTAATTGCATTCATACATTATTTTAACATCGACTCTCCAAATGTACAAATTATTAGAATTATTTGAAATTTGAAATATTTGTTTATTGGCATCTGATGAAATGATGAAAAATTTGTTACATTTCTGGGGATAAAATTAGTAATTATAGCCATTCGACATTATGATCAAAAGCCAGGTTTTAATTTTGTTTTTGTTTTTATCTTTCTTTAACAATTACTGAACATTAAAAATATTCTAACAACTTTTAATTACACTCTGTAACAGGGATACCTTAAAATTAAGTGTAACACAAACGTGGATGTTTTTTCACTAAGAATCAAACATTGTTATGTTATTTGATTGATATTGTGAAGCTGCTTTGATGCAATTTATATTGTGAAAAGCGCTATATAAATACACTTGACTTGACTTGACAATATTTTTGTTTACTGGGAGCATCGATTCTCTCAATACAATGTCACACCGCACACAGATAGCGTGATCATATCCTGTAATGCCAACTAAAGGATGTGGGGAAACCCTATCACCAAAGCTACAGCAGGATGTGAAAAAAGCTATATTTTAATGCATTAATTATTCTTTTTTTAACACATTAAACAACATATATTAATCACAGAAATATTTTTCCATAATTAAACATCTCCAAACTGCACCACAATGACGGAAGTTACAGGAAAAAGCTCAAAAGCTATTGATGACAATCAATTATGTTGCACAACAATACAGTTCTAATCTAGTACTTATAGTAGGTGTAGGTCTATATCATTTTCATTGCTAAATTCTGACTCATTTTCAAATAAGACTTAAAATCATCACCAGTAAAAAAAAAAAACTACCATGTAACTGTACCATGAAAGTCTAATGTTTTTTTGTTTTGTTTTTAAACAGAATGATGTATATGGGACATATTTCACATGTATGAAAACAGACACAACATAATAACAGGATTGTTCTGTTTTATCACTGTGTATCACTGTGAGGAAAAAGAAAATAGATTTTTCTGACATCTTTTTGGTTGGATGCTACTATAAGAACCATGGCCACTGAGAGCTTATGAAGTGTCAATGGGATCCCATTGTTCAAATGTTGCACTCATATAAGGGCTACAAAAACATTTCCCAGGCTTTAGATGTACATGGAACCAAGTGAAGATAGACATCAACAAGAGGAGGAAATTTGGCACACAGTGACATTATCAAGAACAGGGTGTCCTTCCGAAATTGATGAGAAGACAAGACTGGTCAGCGAGGCTATCAAGGCTGTCATCATGTCTGGGCTTTGAGACAAAAGCACACCCTGCCCTGACTAATCTTAGCAAAAAAAAAAAAAAAAAGTATAGTTTCCCAAAAACATGTAGAAAAAAAAAGTGTTATGGTCAGATAAATTGAATTTTCTGCCCAAAATTGTAAAAGGTAGGGGTTGGTGTAATGTCAGCTGTAGTCTGTGTTCTAGGGTCTTGTTTGTTCCCCTGGTTGTTAAGTAGTACCAAACCTGTTCTGTTCTTCCTAGATTGTGCCCTTGTGTATTTAAGTTCAATGTTCAGTATTGTTTATGTTACTGTGGAAACCCGAAAAGATTTCATCATCTACTTGTTGATGACTATCTTGACTGTGTTCCATGAAGTGTGTTCCATTTCTGGAAGTTATTTATGGCCAATGTCAAAATCAGCTGAGTTTTATATATATATTCCATAAAATGTCAGTGTGATTTTTAATGGAATTGCATACATTGTAATTTTACATTAAATGGGAAAAGTTCTGATATGATTTATCCTTTTTTTTCACTTTAGTTTTTCTCTCAATGAAACTAGTTACTTATTAGCTTGCATATTAATAGAATATTGGTTAGGGGTGTGCAACAGAGCCAATATTTGTATCTGTAACAGTTACAAAATTATTATCTGTATTCGAATAAATATGAAAGCGGGCAGGGCTTTAACTGGAAGTTCGCGAAATTACGTGAGAAGCCCTTTTTAAATGTAATTCTGTTCTCTTCATAGTTTTCATTTAAGAAATATGCCACAACTCATAAAATAATTATAAAATGTCTTCTAAATAAAACAACAAATGTTAAACAACAGAAAAACATATTTGTTTATTTATTTATATATTATTTGTCATATCCAGAGGAACATAGTTATATCTTCAGAGTTATGTCTGTGGACAATCATCCACAACCTCTATTATTTAGGACTCCAAATAAAATAGCTGAATAAAGAACATGGAAGTTGAAAGAAAATATTCAGTGGTGGAAAATTGCTAAAACAACTTTGGTAACACTTTGGTAACACACATCTCTTTGTTGTGATGGTCCCCAACAGACATTCTACTGACTATAAGTAACTATGCAAATACATGTGAGCTTATTCTAACTCTAACCATACTAATACTCTATTAACACTCTATTAATGAGAGTTTAAAGTTACTTGTAGTCAACAGAATGTGTTAAGGGGACCATCAAAATAAAGTTAAACCACAACTTTTAGTATGCATACAAATTGGAAGAAATGTATAAAACAAATTCTGAAGTATACATAAATGCTTGCCTTCTCAGGGGGAAAATGAGACAGAGAAACATATCCTATCGCACAAAGGTTTTATAGCATCTCTCGGAAATCAAGGCTTTGTGTAGTCTGACTGAACGTGTCTGCAGTAAGTTTTCTGTTTGGCAAAAAAATGAAGCAGATAGACACAGTTGTGCTGCTATCAGTAACAAGTCACTCCTGTTGTGGCGGCCTCTTCGGTATTACTTATGGTTACCCACATTGTCTCTGATCAGCACATTGTACACACAGTTGACCGAGGATATTATGCCTCATAAGTCCAGCATAATAAAAGTAATTGAAATAATATCAGAAACATAATCAAATATTTAGATACATGGAAACAAGCAGTACTATACTGTCTGGAAACTCAGATAAATGAAGGACTCAATTTCGGTGGGATTTGAACAATGGAAACAGTTCATGTGACACTGTGAAAATAGTTGACTCTTTGTGTGGTGGTTCCCGCTGTCACGGATACACTTAGCGACACACCCCAACCAGCATCAACTCAGCACACCTGGTCACTCATCATCCCCTGAATACTGATTACTCACCACCTGCACTACATCACGAACTCACCATCAGTGGTCGACAGTAACGAAGTAGCCTACAAGTAATTAGTTTCCATACTTAAGTAACTTTTTAGCGAATCTGTACTTTACTTTAATGTCATTGTTTTGTGAGACTATATACTTTGACTCAACTACATTTTGAAGTGGAAAACCTTGCTTTTTACTACACTACTTTCCTAAAACCTGTCATTTCTTTCTACATCTTTTCCACGACATACATGCGTGACCAGTAACAGGTCTAAATAAGTGCACTTGCTCCGCAAGTGTACCAATTAGAGCACATTGTGTTTCGTGCAGTTAGGGGACTGCTGCTGGCTGCGCCTGCGCTTTACTGCTCCTGTGCTCTGATCTGCTGTTCACTGATCGATTGCTCCTGTCTGCCTTCCTGCCTGCTGTGAGTTTGTTTGCGTCGAGGCTGTAAGCTCTACGCCTCGTATTAGCTTCGTATTTCTTTCTGTTTTGAACCATCATTTACTATCATTTCTAGTTGTTTATATTACTAAATATAGTTTACCCACCATCTCAGATTAACCTTACATCGCTAGCTTCCGTTATTGTTAGCACCGCACGCTAGTGTTTACGCGCCACCCGCGCTCATTTATTTATTATTTATTTTCTCTTGCGCGCCCGCGCCTTTGAGTTCATAAAAACCCAGGTAAGTAAGAATCAGTCAACACAAACGGTGAGTAATGTCTTGTCCTGTTATTGTCACCTGTGTCACATGTCATATGTTTAGTATAGCCTTATCCGATGGCAATATAGGATTTATTTGTGATAAATGCAAGGAGACAGTCAGGCTGACGGAGAAGATTTCAGAGCTAGAGACACGCATCCAAACTTTAATTGAGGATAGTAAGGATAGTACTAGAGCTTTAAATACTATTTTGGATGCGCCTAGCATAGTGAACTCTGTACATGATTCGGTTCCGGCTGAAGTAGAGCCCACGCAGCAGGGCAGATGGGTGACCGTGAGAGATCGCTCTAGTCGCGGATTAAAAAAACACTCTTCCGTTCCGATTACCATAACAAATCGATTTGCCCCACTCAGTGAAACACCCACTGAGAATTCTGTTGATTGTGCCCTGGTAATTGGTGATTCGATCACACGGAACGTGAAAATAGAGACACCAGCCACCATAGTCACATGTTTGCCGGGAGCCAGAGCGCCTGACATCAAAGCAAATTTAAAAGTGCTGGCTAATGCTAATCGTAAATTCACTAAGATCATTATTCATGTCGGCACTAGTGATGTTCGACTCCGCCAGTCGGAGATCACCAAAATTAATATTAAAGAGGTGTGTAAACTCGCAAGTACGATTTCAGGCACTGTAATTTTCTCTGGCCCCCTTCCTGTTCGCAGGAGTGATGAGATAGTTAGCAGATTGGCCGTAAACGTCAGGTAAAAAATTTAATTGATGTTCAACAAATAAAAAACAGATACAATACAGATGAACAAATGATAAAGCTTGGGTTGCTGAATATTCGATCCCTTACTTCAAAATCGCTCATAGTTAATGATATGATTTCAGATTATAATCTAGATGTGCTGTGTTTGACAGAAACCTGGCTAAAACCAAACGATTACTTTACTTTAAATGAGTCAACCCCACAAGATTACTGTTATAAACATGAACCTCGTCTAAAACGCAAAGGGGGAGGTGTTGCTGTAATTTATAGTAATATTTTCAAAACCACTAAGAAATCTATTTTTAAATATACTTCTTTTGAAGTGTTGGTGCTTAATGTAAAAATATATAGTGTAAACGATAAATCACGTTTGAGATTTCTGCTGGCTACTGTATACAGGCCACCAGGGCACCATAAAGATTTTATCAAAGAATTTGCGGACTTTATTAGTATTGGCTAACGATAAAGTACTAATTGTTGGTGATTTTAATATACATGTAGATAATGAAAAAGATGCATTGGGATTGGCACTTAAAGACATTGTAAACTCAATTGGAGTTAGACAACACGTGTCAGGACCCACTCATTGTCGTAATCATACTCTAGATCTAATATTATCACATGGAATAGATGTTGATGCCGTTGAAATTCTGCAGCAGAGCGATGACATCTCAGACCATTATCTAGTCTCATGTAAATTACATATAGCCAAGGCTGCAAAGCCGACTCCGTGTTATGAATATGTTAGACCTATAACTTCTGCCACTAAAGATTGCTTTATCAATCTTCCTAATCAGTTTCATCATCTCAGCATCCCGGATAGCTTAGAAGAACTTGATATTGCAACAGAAACGTTTAACTCTCTCTTTTCCAGCACTTTAGACGCAGTTGCTCCGTTGCGCTTAAAGAAGATTAATGAAAATAGTCCAACGCCGTGGTACAACGAGCACACTCAGGCCCTTAAGAGAACAGCCAGAAAACTGGAGCGCAACTGTAAGAAAACAAAACTAGAGGTATTTCGAATTTCATGGAAAGAGAGCTCGATTGCTTACAGAGAGGCTTTAAAAGCTGCTAGATCTGCTTATTTTTCAACCCTATTAGAAGAAAATAAACATAATCCTAGGTATTTATTTGAAACAGTGGCTAAACTAACGAAAAAGAAAGCTTCAAGCACAGAAGTTTCCAAGCAATACAGCAGTAATGACTTTATGAACTTCTTCACTTATAAGATTGATAATATCAGGGACAAAATTATAACTATGCAACCGTCTACTACAGTATCGCATCAGGGAGTGCATTGTAGTCTCCCTGAGGAAAAATTTTATTCATTTGTTGCTATAGGAGAGGAAGAATTCTGCAAACTCGTTAATTCATCTAAATCGACAACTTGTATGTTAGACCCTATACCGACTAAGCTATTGAAAGAGATGCTTCCAGAGATCATAGATCCTCTTCTTAATATCATTAATTCGTCTTTGTCTCTAGGATGCGTACCAAAAACCTTTAAGCTGGCTATGATAAAACCGCTTGTTAAAAAAACGCAACTTGATCCTTCAGAATTAGTCAATTACAGGCCGATCTCAAATCTGCCTTTTCTGTCAAAGATATTAGAAAAAACAGTATCCTCACAACTGTGTTCCTTTCTTGAAAGAAATGATATCTGCAAGGATTTTCAGTCAGGATTTAGACCGCACCATAGTACCGAGACAGCTCTCATTAGAGTTACAAATGATTTACTTTTATCATCCGATCGTGCTTGCAGCTCTCTATTAGTGTTACTTAATCTTAGTGCTGCATTTGACACAATTGACCACAACATTCTTTTAAATAGACTAGAAAACTATGTTGGCATTAGTGGAATTGCACTAGCATGGTTTAAATCATACTTATCTGACCGTTATCAGTTTGTAGCAGTAAATGAAGAGATGTCTTATCGATCACAAGTTCAGTATGGCGTACCATAAGGCTCAGTACTAGGACCGCTGCTGTTCACTCTGTACATGCTACCATTAGGACATATCATTAGGAAACATGGAATTAGCTTTCACTGTTATGCCGATGATACTCAGCTGTATATTTCTTCAAAACCTAACGAAACTTACCAATTCACAAAATTAACGGAATGCATAGCTGATTTAAAAAATTGGATGACTAGTAATTTCCTACTACTGAACTAGTAGGAATTGATTCTAATTATTGGACAAAAAACTTCCACACGTAATAACCTAGAATACTGTCTAACACTTGATGGCTGCTCTGTCTGCGAAGTCTTCGTCGTCGGTTAGGAATCTGGGTGTGCTCTTTGATAGCAATCTTTCATTTGAAAGTCACGTGTCTAGTATCTGTAAAACCGCATTTTTCCATCTTAAAAATATATCTAAATTACGACATATGCTCTCATTAACAAATGCGGAACAATTAGTTCATGCTTTCATGACATCAAGACTAGATTATTGTAATGTTCTACTGGGTGGTTGCCCTGCACGCTTAATAAATAAACTACAGCTGGTCCAAAACGCTGCAGCTCGAGTTCTTACCAGAACCAGGAAATATGACCATATTAGCCCGGTTCTGTCAACACTGCATTGGCTGCCTATTAAACATCGTATAAATTTTAAAATATTGTTGATTACTTACAAAGCACTAAATGGTTTAGCTCCGCAGTACTTGAGCGAGCTCTTAACGCATTATAGTCCTTCACGTCTATTGCGATCTCAAAATTCGGGCCAGTTGATAATACCTAGAATATCAAAATCGACTGCTGGCGGTAGATCCTTTTCCTATTTAGCACCAAAACTTTGGAACAGTCTTCCTACCATTGTCCGGGAAGCAGACACACTCTGTCAGTTCAAAGCTAGACTAAAAACACATCTCTTTGACCTAGCATACACATAATATATTATAGACTTCTATAATTCAATGTTAGGCTGCATAGATTAGGTCAGCCGGAACTGGGAACACTTCCCTTAAATCCTGATGTACTCGTTACATCATCATAAGAAGAATGGCATCTACGCTAATTTTAGTGTCTTTGTTTATCCCGAGGTTTTCCCGCAGCCTACCGGATCCAGGCCGTATCCAGATCTGACTAGGAGCTTTGCATGAACCCGATGACAACGCAGTGCTGAAGTGCCAACTAGCCTCTCCCTATGGAGGATCCCTTTCCCACTCTACAGATAAAACGTTGTGATTCCGGTTCGCGTACCCACCCCGAAGTGATAAAATAAAACAAAATTCTGTATCAAATTACAGTTACTGTAAATCCGGCCTCTAGTTCATAAACGCCAGAGGAGAACTGGCCCCCGACTGAGCCTGGGTTCTCCCAAGGTTTTTTTTTCTCTCCATTAGGTCACCTGATGGAGTTTTAGGACAACAGTAGGTCACTTGATGGAGTTTTTCGGTTCCTTGCCACTGTTGCCTTTGGCTTGCTCAGTTGGGGATATTCAAATTAATTAACCAAGCATTAATACCATTGATCAGCCCTAACAAACGTGGATGTTTTTTTTCCACTAAGAAACAAACATTGTTATGTTATTTGATTGATATTGTGAAGCTGCTTTGATGCAATTTATATTGTGAAAAGCGCTATATAAATACACTTGAATTGACTTGACTACTGTCTATTCATTTGCCAATTTCTTTTTCGCTGTCACGTTTATAGCCAACGCAATAATGGAAGAAGTGCCAGACATTGAAATTGAGCACCCATGGCCATATTTAAGCGAACTATTTGAAGCAGTGGAAAGGAAGAACGAATGGTTAATTTTAAGTGCCTTCTCTGTCTGCCTCAGAAGCATACAATTTCTTCTTTCAAGAATTCGCCGTCCAATCTAAAGAAACGCAAAGAGGTAGCCTAAGTAATTTTCAGTTTGACTGTGAAATTAATTAAAGGCTAATATTATATACCTGTCGTTTGACCTAAACTGGATATAATACACTCATATGTTGTGTTAATAATAAATGTGGATATAGGTTGGATTGTGCAAGGTTAAGCTAGTAACATTAGTAAAGCTCATTAACACCAAGTCACTTGGCTAGAAATAGCTGTCAACATTTGGTCTGGGTTTTTTCCGGTCTTGGCCACCAGAGGTCGCTATGATGCTGTTTGTCTGATCTAGTTATTGTTTGCACCTGTGCCTCGTTTCCCTTGTGTGTATTTAAACCCTTAGTTTTCCTTAGTTCTTTGCTCTGTGTTTGAATGTTAGCACACAGCCTCTGTTAAGCTGTGAGTTTATGTGACTCCAGTTGGATTCTCCTGTGGTAATCTGTTTTTGATTCTCATTTTATTTTTTGATTTTATTTTTGAGTTTTTTGCTGTTCTTTCTGACCTTGTGGATTCACCTTTTTGTTTTTGAGGATACCTTCTCTTTTTGGAATAACTTTTTGGTTTTTCATTTTTGCCTTAATATCCTTCTGTTTCTCCATTAAATCTTCATCTCCAGTACTGCTGTGTATGCCTCATCTTCTGGGTTCTGTCGACTTCCAGTGGCTCAGTTTACTAAGTGACTGTTTTCTCACACCGGAGACCCGAGTTTGGGACCGGGTCCTGACAATAGCCTAACGTTACCCCCTAAAAATGCCATTTACTTGTCAAGCTCGTTCATAGAATGTGTAGTGTGTCTAAAGAAATCCAATGTAAAATGATGAAAATCCATTTAGTCATTTAGGCTTCTATTTGGCTAGGTTTACATGCAAGGTTTTGATTGATTGGTAGCTACTTGAACAGTAGCCTGCGATTGATATAGGCTAGCTACTTACTCCACCTTCTCGGCAGCCTACTGTACATGCAAAACTATTTTCAAAATTATGAAATTGAGATATATTGCTGTGAAGATATGATGTATTTTTCCCCCTTTCTTTCCAGAGAAAGTATTCAAGTCACTTGGAAAGATACAATGCCCTGACAGCCCCTCAAAAAATAAAGGCTGAAAACCCAGTTCCCTCCACTTCCAGACAACTGAAATTAGGGGAAACGAAGATTGTGAATCAAACAAGCTAGACAACGTAGTTATACATTTTGTTATTCAGAGTCTTCAACCATTTACTGTGGTAGAACAGCCTGTGTTTCATGCTTTAGTGCAAGAGCTACAGCCTAATTCAGTGTGATCTACATTGCGCCAGAAAATAGAAGAGGGTGCCCAAGAAATGAAGAGAAATATTAAACAAGCAATGTCCTCCATTGAATTCATTGCCACAACGACTGACTGTTGGAGTGCAAGAAGGAGAGGATTTCGCAGGGTCACTGCTCACTGGGTGGATAAAGATTCATTGAAGAGGTGCTCTGTGGCACTTGCTTGCCGGCGGATTAAGGGATTACTGTGTTGGGCAGTGCATTGAATAACATCCATTCCGAATTTGGCATAGAGAAAAAATTGTTAGAACCACCACAGACAATGGGTCCAATTTCATAAAGGTATTTAGAGAATATGGAGAACAACAACAAGATGAGAACAATAACTGTGCCTCCAGTGTGACTGAAGAGGATGCTTGCAGTGATGATGATGAACAGGGAGAGGAAGGTGTTGATGTTGAATTCATTGAGGTAACAACAATCTTAATGGAAGATGATGGCTTACAATTTCAGCTTCCAAAGCATGATCTCTGTGCATGTCATCAATTAAACCTTGTTGATGCAGCCAAGGCCAATTCCAATGACCCCTATAAAAGACTGTCACGATCAGCTTTTGTGAAATGAAGTGGCTTATGGAACAAGACATTTTGATCCTCCACTGCTTCAGACATCATAAAGGAAACATGCAATATACAACTGATCCAGCCAAACGACACACGATGGAACTCATTATATCTCTCTGTTGAAAGAATTGTTAGAATAATAAAAGATGGAGAAGGGGCCCTGAGAACTGTATGCACTGCACTGAAGTTGCCAATGTAAGTGTAACTTTTTTTAAATATACCTTTCATTCCAATATGTAATATTGGACAATATTGCTAAACTATTCAGTTGCTTTAAGTGAGGGGAAATGGAGGATAATTATAGTCCGAGCAGCGTCACCACTCATCACACACTCACTCACTCACTCACTCACTCACAGACTGACAGACACACAAACACACACACACACAATCACTCACTCACAGACAGACACACACACACACACAAGACTTGAGTGTTCTTTATGTTTGTTAGGTTGAGTTCAGATGAAATTTCCTTTCTGGAGGAATTTGCCAGAACCATGGGTCCTCTCGCCAAAGCCCTCAACATCCTTCAAGCTGAGACGGATGTTCAGATGGGATGGCTTCTGCCAACTCTGACGTTCCTCATTAATAAGCTTGAACGAATCCAAATAAATTCCAGATAGAGATTCTTTTCCCCCATGTTATTAAGGTGTATTCCTTATCATGCAAAATTCAACTCCCTTAAAACTTCATATAGCATACGTGTAGGAAGTTAATGTGTGCCATTAGTAAAATGATTAAAAAGAGGCCTTTATGAACACATATTGACCAAGAACACAATAGATGTAAGACCGTCAAATCATATTTAACAATTAAGTATTGGGATGCTTGTTGTTATTGTCATTGTCTCAGTATAAATGCACGCTGTAAATGTTGTGAAATTGTACTGTATCGGTTATCTCCCCCACCCAGAGCCGGTCCGAGCCTTTTGGGGGCCCTAAGCAGAATTTGATTTGGGGGCCCCCTCCCACTACGCGAAGTCACCTGTGCTAGACGATTATTGACACAAATGTCGCGCAATAATGATACATTATAAATGAATACAGTGAGGCTATGTATTAATACAAAATAAATACTTAAAGGTGCTCTAAGTGATATCACGCGTTTTTTAGGCCAAAACATTTTTTGTCACATACAGCAAACATCTCCTCACTATCCGCTGGCTGCCTGTCCCCTGAACATACTGTAAAAAGACGCGGTCTCTGCAGACACCCCAGGCTCCACAAACGGCAACAAAAACAAACTGGGCTAACCCGCACCCCGAAACATAACAAACTGTTCCAGCCAATAACAGACCAGAAGGATTTTGGGCTGGGGTTTGGGGGGTTAGTGCGCAGATGAGGAGGAGGGAGGGTTGAGCTAGCCTCCGTTTTGTTTGACAATGCTTTAAACGTCAACAAGAAGTGACGTCACCTGACATCGCTTAGAGCACCCTTTAATAAAAAATAGATGCCTACTTAAATAAAAGTTTTAACTTTTACTTTACTCTTTTACTACCTCTTTGAAACTTCTTAAAACAAACTGTCTCAAAACATATAAAATAAATTATTTGCTAAAATAATGAAAAAATTGAGAAATCAGAAACATAATAAGAGCAAGGGTTCAACAATGACAATTATTGTTGAAAACTGTAAAAATATTATTATTTCTCAACTGTCTCAATACAGTGTAACTGTCCTCAAAATCTTTTTTATTATTATTATTGTAACAGACTTTGTTGGATTGTACATGACAGAAT
Organism: Meda fulgida; assembly: GCA_030578275.1. NCBI lineage: Eukaryota > Metazoa > Chordata > Actinopteri > Cypriniformes > Leuciscidae > Meda > Meda fulgida. The sequence continues at coordinate 4,545,599 of CM060629.1, read as the reverse complement.
CCAACAAAGTCTGTTACTATAATACCGGTGATGATGTACTGGCGCTCGTTGTATGTGTGTATGCAATATATTTTTCCCCTCGGGGCTTGCCATAGATAGGAATGGGTCGTGCGCACTTGGTACTGGAGTGTCGCGTGTTTTTGGAGTTAGTGATCTGATGTGTGGTATAATAAAGTGGAGAAGAGTTCAAACTGCTATGTTTATTATTTATTCAAACTGCTACCCTTACACCTAGAAGGTTAAATTCCCCTGCGTCTATTTTCTCCAACTTAAACCGATACCGTGACTATGCGCAGCTGTGCACAGATTGTCTATGTATGCGCGAGGTGTCTAGATTATGCGCATGACTTAAACGCTGGCAGACACAGCAGCAGTTGTAGGTAGGTATATTGATCATGAAATCAGAATTTTCTTGTCTTGAATTATTCATTCAGTCAGTCATATTCATTCATTCATTTGTCACTTGTTTAAGTCATCTAAAAAAAAATTTTAACTCGATTGGGGGGCCCCCTAGTGGCTAGGGGGCCCCAAGCAGCCGCTTAGTTCGCTTATGCCTCGGGCCGGCCCTGCCCCCACCTCTAATTACAGGTACTGCAAACCTTTGGTGGATTCAGCCCTAGAGGAACTACAAAAGCGCTTTAAAGACATGATGGCAGAACCAGAGTTTATTGCTGCTGCCTTCCTGCTCCAGAAATTTAAAACAGCGTGGACATCTGATGAGAACCTATTAAACCTAGGTATGTATCTATGTATGTACATATATTTTGTTGCATTTTTATTTCAGATGTCATGCACTTAGTTAACAAAACAAGCACATTTATATACGTTTATTTACTAAAGGGTAGGGGAATTATATATACTGTATATGCCTAAAAGTCAAGTTTGATGTAGATGGACCCCATAGCCTTGTTGTTCATGTTGTTCAGGAAAAAGAACAAGGAAATTTGACACAACCTAGACTGAGTTGTGGCCAGGGAATTAAAGCTGATCTAATGGGGCATAGAAACTGATCTTTGCCCTCATATGTCAGCTTTAGCTGCCTATCCATAACTGTGCATGTTGCTCCAAAGTAGTTAATTCTTTTTCCTTTGTACTGTACACCGGAATTGCCCTATCATTTATAACACATGATTTCTGGCATCTGTCCCAATATATGTTGTATATTAGGACTTGCCTACATCAAGGACCATCTGGAGGAAGAACGTTCACATCAGTCACCACCAGCCAATGGATCGAGTGTTTCAGATGACGATGACTTCTTTTCAAGCATGAAGACAACTCATAGGCAGGAAAGTGTTGAACAGCTGGATGGGTACCTTGCCTCTAAAGTAGACAACAAAGAGATACTGCAATCTTATCCTGTGGTTTGCAAATTGTCTCTTAAAATCAACACTGCCTTACCAGCTTCTGCTGCATGCAAACGTCTCTTTAGCACTGCTGGACTGATTTTCAGCCCAAGAAGGGCAAGATTGGATGCCAGAAATTTTGAAAATCAGCTCCATAAAACAAAAAATATTTTAGCTTTAGGTAGGTCATACAGTTAACAGTACTATTTCTGTTATTCTTCTGTTATAGCACATCACTACTAGTTAGTAGTTCTACATACTACGTAAGTCTTCAGGGAAATCTGGTGGTGTGTTAGTTTCTGTTTTTGTGTGATTTTGCAAACACTAACATTTGTTTTTAGAGTGGAAATACAGCTGTGTTGTAAAGAGTGATGTTTAGTAAATTGGAAAAAAGACCTTTGTAAACTTGAGTAAATACGTTTTTGCAAGTTATTGCACAGCTGTGATATAGTAAAGGAGCAATGTGCCATGTGATAAAGGAGTAAGATTTCTATATTACTTCAAACAATAAATTGTTAAAGAAATATGTGTCTAATGTGGTTATTCCTAATCATGTGGTTTCCATTTTGTATGATGTGCTTATGATCATTTCAAAAGATATCAGTACCAGATATCACAAATACAAAACATTGTATTTTCAGAGTGGTGTTAGTGGGCTTTTTTTTTTTTTTTTTTTTTTACCTTAAATGACTTGGTTAAGTGTATAAAGGACATAACAAGACATTGGAACTACATTACACCAAATTACTTGTACTTTTGATTCTTAAGTACATTTGAAGCCAAGTACATTTATACTTTTACTCTAGTCGACGTTTAAAGGGAGCACTTCCACTTTTACTGGAGTAATATTTTACACTAGGTATCTCAACTTTTGCTCAAGTACATGGTCTGTGTACTTCGTCCACCACTGCTCACCACGCTGTACACAGGATTTAAACTTCAGTCTCTCCATTGTTCTCTGTCCGGTCTCGTCTATCGACGCGAGTGACTCTCCCGGTTCCTCTTGCTTCTCTGGTTCCAGGATTCCCGTGTAAGTATACTCAGTATACTTACCCAGCAAGTATACTCAAGTTCATCACTAACCACTCTCCTGTGTGTATTTCCAAGCAGCCATTGTGTGCGGGGGTGCTTCAGGATTCTCCAGTCTGATTCTCCGAGTTCTTCTGTGCATCTACGGACCTCGTATCTCTTCTCTACATTCAGGTTGGAAGTTTATCTAAGTCCGCGCTCAGTTTGTGTGTCTTCGGATCGGTATTACTATTCAAGTGTCTACGTATCTGCATTCAAGTTCCAAGTGCTTTCGTGTCTGCCTACAAGCCCTGCTTTATCACCAAGTCTACTTCTGAGTTCAAAGTATTCAAGAGTCTGTTTCTGTTCCAGTTATTCCCTGTTTCCTGCTTTCAATTCTGTGTGGATCTCGAAGCCTTCTATGAGATATTGCAACAGGTGTATAAATAAAGTCTGTTAGGCGTAATCCGTGTGTCCTCATCCTTCTAGTAGTTTGACACCCGTGTGCTCTGCACACTCATCAGCGGACACAAGTAGAGGAGACCACCAAAAGGAAACAAACACAGGACGACCAACTAAATGACGAACCCTAGTCCAGCAAGTGAGAACAGTCTTGCTACAAACTCCTCGTCTTTGGTTCCTTAGCATAATCACAAGCAGGTAACTAACAGACACAAGCATACATGAATGAGAGGACAGAACATGAAACATCCACGTGACAAGAATAGTGATTAAACAAGAGGTAGAGACAGCTGGGAATATAAAGGGTAAGGGAAACAAGCAACAGATGGAATTTGTCAATGAGAGCATGCTCCATCATGTTCTCGGAAGTCTGCCAAATCTCCCAAGCACCTATCAATCATTTTAAGCTTTTTTACGGTCACACACGATCCAAAAACACATGAAATATAACAGACCTTTTTTTTTTTTTTTTAAAGAACAGCAGAGTCCACAATATCACATTTACATTCTAAAATGTGTAGTCTTCAGAGATCCTGAGCATATACTAAATTTGAAAATCAACATATTTTCTTGTGCACACATCATCCGACACTGTCTGTAAATGTCCCTATCATCAGACAGGTCATCAGTTATATAATGTTCTAATTATTTATAATCATCACATACTATACCACACAGAAAGAAGTCAGAAAGTGACAGTTTCCTGTCCTCCCTACAACTAAAAATCATAATATTACTCTTTTTTGCATTGTATTTAAGGTCAAAGTCTGAGCCATATTGTGAGCAAACCCTCAGTGACCCTTGAAGGCCAGCACTATATACTGTTAAAAGCGCTTTATAAATGAAGGTGACTTGACTATATCGACAAAGAAAATCACCAAATCGTTGCATACATCAAGTGGTTGACGATGGTGTTACCAACCATACAAACTGTTACACAGCCGTTTAGCTGCTTCGATAAATCACTGTCACTTAACTGCCGTGCTAACACTGGTAACTCTAGGTCTTGTGAGCCTCAAAATGACGGTGGACATAGATCGCCGCTGGTCAAAGTTGTGGGTCGTACATGGCTACTACATCATTTCACTTAGCAGTGACAAGAAACAAACTTGATCTGTTAAAGAAACTTCCCAGGCCAGCTGTTCCACTCTGCTGAGTAGCACCGAGCCGACCCTGTTGCCAAAATGCAATATAAACCTGGGAATGTTTTTAGCTGCAATCATTAAGCACCTTTATACAGTCATTGATGTTGTTAATGTCCTTCTGAGGGCCTTTGTGCTTTAAGCATGTCGTACTTGTGCACATGTCAAACAACAGTTGCTTGGACCCCTCAATCCAAAAATTGCTTGAGGCTGACAAAACAATTTCATCATGGGGCAGTGTTTTTAATTTTGATAGCAATACAGTTCAAAAGCTTGTCCTCCGCTATCACTTTCCCATCAGCTGCTTTATAAATACAAATCTCAGATTTTGTTCGAGGGCAAGCAGCACCTCTAGCATGTACCACCTCCTCCATTTTTTTCTATGTCAAATTGCATTGAGTTTGGCCATCCTGAGGACATACTTTAACAGGTTGTTGTCAGTGAAGACTGTGAATTATGGCTCATAGAACAAGATATCACAGAAAAGACCGCCCATTTAAACACCAGGAACTCCAGCTTTCCAGAGTGGAGTCTATAAATATTCCGCTGGAGTCATCGTCCTGGAGCTATGCCCAATGACTATGAGCCTGCCCTCTTGCTGTTGGTACAGCACAGCCCCAAGCCCCTGTGTGGAAGCGTCTGTATTGAGCACAAATGGAAGTTCAAAGTTCGTTTTAGCTAGTACCGGGGGGTGGTTAGAACCCCAATGAGTCTCTCCAACACACCTTGTGCACTCTTGTCCACTCTATTTTTGCATGGGATGGTAACTTGGTCCCTGTTTTCCCAGCTTGACTAGACTTATTCTGCTCCCAAGTGGCTACTGATGCCAGAGACTGGAGGAGCTCGTACAGTCAGCAACCTACAAAAAGTCCTGAATGAAGGTGTGGTAGTTGCTGAGGAACATCAACGATTGTCACAACTCTCCAACAGAAATGGGCTTTTGCTCTTTCAGGGAGAGGACTGCTACTAGGTCTTTTGGGTCGATGCGGGCACCATCCTCTGAGTCCAGTATCACCTCTGTAATGCAGCTGGTGCATTAGCCAATTTGAAGGGTACGCATACTCAATCATATCATGTCCCCAAGGGGTTGTGAATGCAGTAAGGTGTTGAGGTCCATCAGCCATGAATCCCTGATGGTAGGCCTTTCCTTGGTCTAGGATTGAAAACCATCAGTAGCCTTCGACGATGTCCTGGAAGTGAATGTCGGTCTGGGACTGTCTTCTGGTTTAACCATCTGTAGTCTAAAATCAGTCTCAGGGTGCCATCTTTTGTCCAGTCGCACAAAATTGGGGCTGCATATGGAGACTTTGATTTGACCACCCAACCCCGAGCTATTAAGTCCTGGATGTAATCCTTCACCTCCTTATAAAGGGGTTTTGTGATGGAGGCATAAACTTGCTGAACAGGGATATCAATTTTCAGGTTAATCGTAATCTGTAAGCTTGAGATACACCCAATATCATCATCCCCGTGTGAAAACACTCTGGATTCTTCATAAAGCATATCTTTGACTAATTTCTGCGGTTCTTCTTCCAGGTGGCTTACATCAATAGGCGGATGCTACAAGCTGTCTGCCCTGAGGTCATCCTCCTATTTTTGAGAGTCGGGTTCTTCTTTCCATCTTTAGGAGTTCTGTAAATGCACATAGATCATGCTCAGCAACCTTCTTTCCCCTTGTTAACTCCTCGACTATATTAAACCCCAGCAATGGTGGCTGTAATGGCATCTTCCCCACAAGGGAAGCCACTTGAATAGCCAAACTTGGATCATCATTCCTGGGCAGGTTCACCATCCCTCGAATGGGAGGGGTTCTCCATTAACAGCTGAGGCATTGAAGTCGCCCCCATCGACTATCTCTGACAGTGGTCCCAGAGGTTGTCAGTACTTACTCTTCCAGTTGCAGTCGATTATAAAAACTTATGCTCCAGTGTCCAGCAGACCGGTTAATGCAAAACCATGAATGTTGCACTTGAGGATAACTTTCTTTCCAATGAGCTGGGCTACTTGGTCACAGAGACGCCATCATTGCTACTACATTTGGGACACATTCATTTACATTGCTTAAACTGCAGCTGGGAATCGGTGACTATGCGCTCACCTTCTGTCTTACCTTTGCAAGTGATTCAACTGTATTTATAAGAGCTTATGAAAAATCTCAGTTTGGTCATTTTGTCTATTGCAATCTGCGTCCTTACCTCGGCTGGACTCACAGTGGGCACTGAGGGCATTCAACACTCTCTGGCGTGAAGCTTGTCCCAACCAACATTATCGTTCACTCTCGTTACTGGCTATCTGGGTTACTTAGCACAGGAGTGCCTCATCTATCACCAGCCAGTTCATAAGCAGGGATTTAAATTCGGCGTGAAACTGGTTGTACTTTGTGCCCATGGCCTGATAAATCGTTCTCAGAAACAAATTTGTTCATTATTCTTCAGGTCTGTGACTGCTTTAAATGTGCTTATACAGTAATTATTTGGGAGTCTCAGTGTCATTCTGTTTACCATAGATTAACTCTTGGAAGAGCTCAGAGTAACCGCTCTCATTCAGATGTGACTGAAGGAAACTCTTTATCTCTGGGATTGTCAGCACCACTCCTTGTTGACTAACATGTCCTTAAAGTTTCCTGGCTTAATGACGCTCAAGACCCCTGTGATGACATCATTTTTACTGCGATTGGCTGCTAATCCCTCATATACTTGCCTGGTCATACTTATAGCTTTTATCAGTAGTACTATCACTAACACTTACAGTTTACTTACTGAGAAAGTAATACAAGGTAACTACATGGGTTAGATAGGTTTAGGGGTAATTTCAGGACTAGTACCTAGTTATTACCTGGTCATTGTAATTACTACATAAATATAAATGGAAACACTTTGCAATAAGTTTCATTAGTTAACATTAGTAAATGAACTAACAATGAGCAATACATTTGTTATAGTATTTATAAATCTTTGTTTTTGTTAGTTAATACAAATACAGCTGATTATTGTTTGTTCATGTTAGTTCACCGTGCATTAACTAATGTTAACAAATACAACCTTTGATTTTAATAATGTATTAGTAAATGTTGAAGTTAATATTAACTAAGATTAAGAAATGCTGTAGAAGTACTGTTGATTCTTAGTTCATGTTAACTACATTTACATTTAGTCATTTAGCAGACGTTTTTATCCAAAGCGAATTACAACCGAGGACTAAACCAAGCGAGTCATTGTGAAGAGGGAAAAACAATGCAAGAAGTGCTCAAAATACAAAGTTCAGGGTAGCATAAGCCAGACAAGGGAGGATTTAAAGGAAAAGGAAGGGTTTTTTTTATTATTTTTTTTATGTTAAGTGCTCACTGAAGAGATGAGTTTTCAGTTGTCTTTTGAATGTTGTCAGGGATTCTGTATTCCAGAAAAGGTTTGGGGAGATCATTCCACCAGCATGGAATGGTGAATGAGAATGTTCTGGAGAGTGATTTTGTGGCTCTCTGTGATTATACCACGAGTCGTCGCTCATTGACCGATCGTAGGCTTCTGGTAGGAATGTAGACTCGTAGGAGCGAGTGAATAGTAGGAGGGAGCTGAGTCTGTGGTCGAGCCGTAAGCAAATGTCAATGCCTTGAACTTGATGCGAGCAGCGAGTGGTAGCCAGTGCAGAGAGATGAACAGAGGAGTGACGTGGGCCCTTTTGGGCTCGTTGAAGACCAGACGAGCTGCAGCATTCTGGATCATTTGTAGAGGTTTAGTTGCACATGATGGAAGACCGGCCAGAAAAGCATTGCAGTAATCAAGCCTAGTAATAACCAGGGCCTCGACGAGAAGTTGTATTGCATGCTCAGTTAGGAAAGGCCTGATCTTCCTGATGTTGTGCATTGCAAATCTGCATGATTGAGCTGTCTTGTAACCACTGTAATGTGGTTTGTGAAGGTCAGCTGGTCATCAAATATTACTCCAAAATTTCTGACCGACCTTGATGGGGTGATTGAGGATGAATCTAGCTGGATAGCAAAGTCATGCTGTAGAGACAGATTGGCAGGGAGGACGAGAAGCTCTGTCTTTGCCAGGTTGAGCTTCAGGTGATGTTCTTTCATCCATGCCGAGATGTCCGCCAGACAGTTTGAGATACGTGCAGCTACTGTTGGATCATCTGGTTGAAATGAGAGGTAGAGGTGGGTGTCATCAGCATAGTCAAGTCAAGTCAAGTCAAGTGTATTTATATAGCGCTTTTCACAATATAAATTGCATCAAAGCAGCTTCACAATATCAATCAAATAACATAACAATGTTTGTTTCTTAGTGAAAAAACATCCACGTTTGGTAGGGCTGATCAATGGTATTAATGCTTGGTTAATTATTTTGAATATCCCCAACTGAGCAAGCCAAAGGCAACAGTGGCAAGGAACCGAAAAACTCCATCAAGTGACCTACTGGTGTCCTAAAACTCCATCAGGTGACCTACTGGAGAAAAAAAAACCTTGGGAGAACCCAGGCTCAGTCGGGGGCCAGTTCTCCTCTGGCGTTTATGAACTAGAGGCCGGATTTACAGTAACTGTAATTTGATACAGAATTTTGTTTTATTTTATCACTTCGGGGTGGGTACGCGAACCGGAATCACAACGTTTTATCTGTAGGGTGGGAAAGGGATCCTCCATAGGGAGAGGCTAGTTGGCACTTCAGCACTGCGTTGTCATCGGGTTCAGGCAAAGCTCCTAGTCAGATCTGGATACGGCCTGGATCCGGTAGGCTGCGGGAAAACCTCGGGATAAACAAAGACACTAAAATTAGCGTAGATGCCATTCTTCTTATGATGATGTAACGAGTACATCAGGATTTAAGGGAAGTGTTCCCAGTTCCGGCTGACCTAATCTATGCAGCCTAACATTGAATTATAGAAGTCTATAATATATTATGTGTATGTTAGGTCAAAGAGATGTGTTTTTAGTCTAGCTTTGAACTGACAGAGTGTGTCTGCTTCCTGGACAATGGTAGGAAGACTGTTCCAAAGTTTTGGTGCTAAATAGGAAAAGGATCTACCGCCCGCAGTCGATTTTGATATTCTAGGTATTATCAACTGGCCCGAATTTTGAGATCGCAATAGACGTGAAGGACTATTATGCGTTAAGAGCTCGCTCAAGTACTGCGGAGCTAAACCATTTAGTGCTTTGTAAGTAACCAACAATATTTTAAAATTTATATGATGTTTAATAGGCAGCCAATGCAGTGTTGACAGAACCGGGCTAATATGGTCATATTTCCTGGTTCTAGTAAGAACTCGAGCTGCAGCGTTTTGGACCAGCTGTAGTTTATTTATTAAGCGTGCAGGGCAACCACCCAGTAGAGCATTACAATAATCTAGTCTTAATGTCATGAAAGCATGAACTAATTGTTCCGCATTTGTTAATGAGAGCATTTGTCGTAATTTAGATATATTTTTAAGATGGAAAAATGCGGTTTTACAGATACTAGACACGTGACTTTCAAATGAAAGATTGCTATCAAAAAGCACACCCAGGTTCCTAACCGACGACGAAGACTTAACAGAGCAGCCATCAAGTGTTAGACAGTATTCTAGGTTATTACGTGTGGAAGTTTTTTGTCCAATAATTAGAATCTCTGTTTTTTCAGAGTTTAGTAGTAGGAAATTTCTAGTCATCCAATTTTTTAAATCAGCTATGCATTCCGATAATTTTGTGAATTGGTAAGTTTCGTTTTGAAGAAATATACAGCTGAGTATCATCGGCATAACAATGAAAGCTAATTCCATGTTTCCTAATGATATGTCCTAATGGTAGCATGTACAGAGTGAACAGCAGCGGTCCTAGTACTGAGCCTTGTGGTACGCCATACTGAACTTGTGATCGATAAGACATCTCTTCATTTACTGCTACAAACTGATAACGGTCAGATAAGTATGATTTAAACCATGCTAGTGCAATTCCACTAATGCCAACATAGTTTTCTAGTCTATTTAAAAGAATGTTGTGGTCAATTGTGTCAAATGCAGCACTAAGATCAAGTAACACTAGTAGAGAGATACAACCACGATCGGATGATACAAGTAAATCATTTGTAACTCTAATGAGAGCTGTCTCAGTACTATGGTGCGGTCTAAATCCTGAATGAAATCCTCGCAGATATCATTTCTTTCGGAGCACATTTGAAAAGGAACACATGAAAGGAACACAGTTGTGAGGATACTGCTTTTTCTAATATCTTTGACAGAAAAGGCAGATTTGAGATCGGCCTGTAATTGACTAATTCTGAAGGATCAAGTTGCGTTTTTTTAACAAGCGGTTTTATCATAGCCAGCTTAAAAGTTTTTGGTACGTATCCTAGAGACAAAGACGAATTAATGATATTAAGAAGAGGATCTATGATCTCTGGAAGCATCTCTTTCAATAGCTTAGTCGGTATAGGGTCTAACATACAAGTTGTCGATTAAGATGAATTAACGAGTTTGCAGAATTCTTCCTCTCCTATAGCAACAAATGAATAAATTTTTTCCTCAGGGAGACTACAATGCACTCCCTGATGCGATACTGTAGTAGACGGTTGCATAGTTATAATTTTGTCCCTGATATTATCAATCTTATAAGTGAAGAAGTTCATAAAGTCATTACTGCTGTGTTGCTTGGAAACTTCTGTGCTTGAAGCTTTCTTTTTTGTTAGTTTAGCCACTGTTTCAAATAAATACCTAGGATTATGTTTATTTTCTTCTAATAGGGTTGAAAAATAAGCAGATCTAGCAGCTTTTAAAGCCTCTCTGTAAGCAATCGAGCTCTCTTTCCATGAAATCCGAAATACCTCTAGTTTTATTTTCTTCCAGTTGCGCTCCATTTTTCTGGCTGCTCTCTTAAGGGCCTGAGTGTGCTCGTTGTACCACGGCGTACGACTATTTTCTTTAATCTTCTTTAAGCGCAACGGAGCAACTGCGTCTAAAGTGCTGGAAAAGAGAGAGTTAAAAGTTTCTGTTGCAATATCGAGTTCTTCTAAGCTATCCGGGATGCTGAGATGATGAAACTGATTAGGAAGATTATTGATAAAGCAATCTTTAGTGGCAGAAGTTATAGGTCTAACATATTTATAACACGGAGTCGGCTTTGCAGCCTTGGCTAAATGTAATTTACATGAGACTAGATAATGGTCTGAGATGTCATCGCTCTGCTGCAGAATTTCAACGGCATCAACATCTATTCCATGTGATAATATTAGATCTAGAGTATGATTACGACAATGAGTGGGTCCTGACACGTGTTGTCTAACTCCAATTGAGTTTACAATGTCTTTAAGTGCCAATCCCAATGCATGTTTTTCATTATCTACATGTATATTAAAATTACCAACAATTAGTACTTTTTCGTTAGCCAATACTAATTCTGATAGAAAGTCCGCAAATTCTTTGATAAAATCTTTATGGTGCCCTGGTGGCCTGTATACAGTAGCAAGCAGAAATCTCAAACGTGATTTATCGTTTACACTATATATTTTTACATTAAGCACCAACACTTCAAAAGAAGTATATTTAAAAATAGATTTCTTAGTGGTTTTGAAAATATTACTATAAATGACAGCAACACCTCCCGCTTTGCGTTTTAGACGAGGTTCATGTTTATAACAGTAATCTTGTGGGGTTGACTCATTTAAAGTAATGTAATCGTTTGGTTTTAGCCAGGTTTCTGTCAAACACAGCACATCTAGATTATAATCTGAAATCATATCATTAACTATGAGCGATTTTGAAGTAAGGGATCGAATATTCAGCAACCCAAGCTTTATCATTTGTTCATCTGTATTATATCTGTTTTTTTATTTGTTGAACATCAATTAAATTTTTTACCTGACGTTTTTTGGATTTCCAAATTCGGGGAACAGACACAGTCTCTATATGATGATATCTAGGTGAAAGAGGCTCTATGTGATGGGATTTATCTGACCTTGGTGACGCGAGGCCGCTAGCAGACGGTCGGTTTAGCCAGTCTGTCTGCTTCCTGACCTGGGCCCCAGATTGTCATGTTTTAGCTCTAAGACTATGTGCCATATTACTAGAGAGAAGAGCAGCACCATCCGAGGAGGGATGAACACCATCTCTTGTGATGTGCCCTGGTCAGGTCAACAGGTCAGGCTTGCCCCAAAAACTTTTCCAATTGTCTATGAAATCTATATTATTCAACGGACACCACTTAGACAACCAACCATTGAGTGAGGCCAATCTACTAACTATCTCATCACTCCTGCGAACAGGAAGGGGGCCAGAGAAAATTACAGTGCCTGACATCGTACTTGCGAGTTTACACACCTCTTTAATATTAATTTTGGTGATCTCCGACTGGCGGAGTCGAACATCATTAGTGCCGACATGAATAATGATCTTAGAGAATTTACGATTAGCATTAGCCAGCACTTTTAAATTTGCTTTGATGTCAGGCGCTCTGGCTCCCGGCAAACATGTGACTATGGTGGCTGGTGTCTCTATTTTCACGTTCCGTGTGATCGAATCACCAATTACCAGGGCACAATCAACAGAATTCTCTGTGGGTGTTTCACTGGGTGGGTCAAATCGATTTGTTATGGTAATCGGAACGGAAGAGTGGTTTTTTAATCCGCGACTAGAGCGATCTCTCACGGTCACCCATCTGCCCTGCTGCGTGGGCTCTACTTCAGCCGGAACCGAATCATGTACAGAGTTCACTATGCTAGGCGCATCCAAAAAAGTATCTAAAGCTCTAGTACTATCCTTACTATCCTCAATTAAAGTTTGGATGCGTGTCTCTAGCTCTGAAATTATCTCCGTCAGCCTGACTGTCTCCTTGCATTTATCACAAATAAATCCTATATTGCCATCGGAGAAGGCTATACTAAACATATAACATGTGACACAGGTGACAATAACAGGACAAGACATTACTCACCGTTTGTGTTGACTGATTCTTACTTACCTGGGCTTTTATGAACTCAAAGGCGCGGGAGAGAAAATAAATAATAAATAAATGAGCGCGGGTGGCGCGTAAACATAACAATAACGGAAGCTAGCGATGTAAGGTTAATCTGAGATGGTGGGTAAACTATATTTAGTAATATAAACAACTAGAAATGATAGTAAATGATGGTTCAAAACAGAAAGAAATACGAAGCTAATACGAGGCGTAGAGCTTACAGCCTCGACGCAAACAAACTCACAGCAGGCAGGAAGGCAGACAGGAGCAATCGATCAGTGAACAGCAGATCAGAGATCAGGACGTCAACGGTTGCAATGCAATGGTAAGAGAAACCATGTGCCTGTATGATGGGTCCCAGTGATGTGGTGTAACTGGAGAAGAGGAGGGGTCCAGGAACTGAACCCTGAGGAACCCAGGACAGTTGATGTGCTTTGGATACCTCGCCTCTCCATGCGACCCTGAAGGATCTACCTGTGAGATAGGACTCAAACCAGAGGAGAGAAGTTCCAGTGATGCCCAGTCATGAGAGGGTGGACAGCAGGATCTGATGATTCACAGTGTCGAAAGCAGCAGACAGATCCAGGAGAATGAGAACTGATAATTTGGAAGCAGCTTTTGTGGTCCGTAGGGCTTCTGTGACCGACAGCAATGCAGTCTTGGTTGAATACCCTTTCTTGAAGCCAGATTGGTTTACATCTAGCTGGTTTTTCAGAGACAGGAACGATGATACTTGGTTGAAAGCAACTAGTTCAAGTGTTTTCACAATGAATGGTAGGTGAGAGACAGGTCTGTAATTGCCAGCAGCCATATCACCCTGTAGCCCAAGACTGGTTGCCCACTGAAGCTAAGCAGGGCTGAGCCTGGTTAGTACCTGGATGGGAGACCTCCTGAGAAAACCAGGTTGCTGCTGGAAGAGGTGTTGGTGAGGCCAGCAGGGGGCGCTCCCCCTGTGGTCTGTGTGGGTCCTAACGCCCCAGTATAGTGACGGGGACCCTGTACTGTCAAAGAGCAGCGTCCTTCGGATGAGACGTTAAACCGAGGTCCCGACTCTCACTAAATACTCTAAAAAGAGTAGGGGTATAACCCCGGCATCCTGGCCAAATTTGCTCCTTGGCCTCTTTCCATCATTGCTTCATGGCTTCATCACTGTCTCCTCTCCACCATTAACCCTCTAGGCGCCACGGTTTAGTTTACTCGACAAGATGCGGCACTGAATAAAACGGCCGATTTTGTCAAATTGGGTGTCAAATTTCGTTCGACCTCCCCTCCACTGGATGGCAGACATGTCATACTTCATCCCCAAATAAAAAAAACGTCATGTTTCTATACAAAATGTTCGAGTTAGAGCGCATTGAATCAGTGCGATCAAATGCGGAGCTAGTGTGAGAGTGAGTCATTTTATCAGAGTCTCTCCGCGATCGCGGCGACAGTATTGTGGTGGAGACTTTGTCTATTATCACTGGGTATGTTAGACGAGGTCGAAGTATTCATAGTACAGTTAGGGGGCAACGTGAAGGCAGGGTGGGGAGTCGCAATAGTGTGCATACTTGGCGCGCGCGCGAGGCGGATCTGGCCGCACTTGCGCTGCTCGTATCATCTCACTCATAATCTGTGCCTTGCCGTCGCAAGTGATCTTTGAACTAAACAGGTCTTGTCTAGTTGTGATTGTGTGTCATATGAATAATATATGTCCCAAACATGGAATCAGAGTGCCTACTGTATGTAGTAAATGGAAAATCTCTACAGCAAAAGGCCAACCACTACATGTATACGGTTTGTTCTACCATTTACTAGTAATTATTTACACAGTTTGTTTACCACTTACTATAAACCTGAGCATTCAGTATTGTGCAATATAGCATACAGAAGGTGATGGACATTTTGGGGGGGAAAGAAGTGCTGTGATTTATCATTTAAACGTGACTTTTCATGAAAATTCTATAATCCAAGATTTCTGCCACCAAATCACATCATAATATGCTAATTAGATGGAAAATGTAATCCCTACATAAAGTTTGGGTCATCCTTAATATTTATCTAATTTACAGAAAGTATCTATCTTTTTTCACTTTTAAGATATAGCCTTTTGAAATTAAGATGTCAAAATCGAACGTTTTAGGAAAAAACCTCTGGCGCCTAAAGGGTTAAGCTGGTGTTTGGTGGGCGTTCTGGCGCAATATGACTGCCATTGCATCATCCAGGTGAATGCTGCACATTGGTGATGGTTGAGGAGATTCCCCCTTCCATGTAACGCGCTTTGAGTACCCAGAAAAGCGCTATATAAATTAAATGAATTAATTATTTTTATTACAATTCTCTAAAAATTATGTGTTTAATGTTGGTTTTTTAAGAAGTGGAGTTACCCGAGCCAGCTTGAATGCTGTAGGGAATAATGCCAGTGTGGAGGGATGAGATGATGATGTGTGTGAGTGCTGGTAAAAGTGTGGGAGAGATGGCTTGTAGAAGGTGTGAGGGGATGGGGTCTAGAGGGCAGGTGGTAGGATGACTGGAGAGGAGAAGTTTAGAAACTTCTTCCTCAGTTAGTGGAGAAAAGGAGGAAAAAAGGTTTATGGCTGTGATAGAGGTTGGTCTGTGTTCCTGTGTGTTTGGAGCTGATAACTTACTGATGATAGTTATTGTTTTGTTGGTGAAGAAGTTAGAAAAATCATCAGCAGTTAAAGAGGAGGTGGGTGGTGGTGTAGGTGGACAGAGGAGAGAGTTGAATGTCTTGAAAAGTGTTCGTGTGTTAGAGGCACTGTTGATCTTGTTGTGGAAATATGAAGATTTTGCAGCGTGAACATCAACAGAAAAGGAAGAGAGCAGAGATTTATACATACTCAGGTCAGATGTGTCTTTTGATTTGCGCCATTTCCTCTCCGTTGCCCTGAGTTTTGTCCGGTGTTGTCTGTGATGCAGTTGGGTGTGTAAACCAGGTCCAGTTGGTTGCCTGACTTGTGAGTACCTCTGGTGGTGAGCTGTTTGAGATCGAATGAGGCTAGGAGAGAGATGAAGTCTGTTGCATACTGCTTCTCAAGATGAATGTTGAAGTCACCAAAGACGACAAGTGGGATACCATCCTGTTATTTAAAGTAGGATTCTAGTTTATCTAGAAGTCTAGTTAAAAATACAGATTTGTTTGAAGATAAAAATGTAAAATAACCAGATAATCGAAAATAGCCTTACCTTGTGGCAATTAGTTAACTTAAACAACAGGAGAACTATACTTAAGTGCTATAAAATTTAAACTGCAATACTTTTCAGACACGGCTGTTTTTTAAAGTAGGAACGGGTCTAATTAAATTACAGATTTGTTTGAAGATAAAAATGTAAAATAACCAGAGAATCGAAAATAGCCTTACCTTGTGGATATTAGTAAACTGAAACAACAGGAGAACGTCTCGGTTACGGATGTAACCCTCGTTCCCTGAGTAGGGAACGGAGACCTTCCATCGGATGACGACGAATGGGGGTTTCGCTTAGAAAGCCTATCAACTTCGAGTATTACAAAACGAGCCAATGGCAAAGAAATGCCATGGGTCTGCGAAATTTGCATGACGTAACTCCGCCCCACCTCGTGGGTATAAAAGGAGGACGCCGGAAACATGCAGTTATGTTTCTTCGCTGAGGAGCCAAGACTGAGTTCAGGCGATCCCCGCGGTACAGCGGAAGTGGCAGGAAGATGGAACGTCTCCGTTCCCTACTCAGGGAACGAGGGTTACATCCGTAACCGAGACATAGAAGACATTGACATAGAAAATACACACATGACCCGAAGGATGCATATGTGACCAGTTACGGAAACTAGGGACACAAGTCGGTTCTGGGGCATTTTGAGTTATTCATAGATTCTGAAAGTGTTGTCTCCAAGCTTTCCAACGATGTGTAACACGTGGAAATCTTATAATATTTGGAGAAGTTGTGGCCATTTGAAGGTAGGCACTTAAAATAACAAAAAGTTAAGATAACAGCCTCTAAAGATGTGCAGTTCTCACCTCTCTCTGCTGCTGGGAGTGACAATCAGGCTCTTTACATCTAATTTAGATAAGCCATACCCCTTGTAAAGCTCCCCTCTTGTGCTTTACAGCTTTTTTTCTTTCCTGAGCTAGCTAATAACAATAGGTAGGTATTGGGAAGGTCTAAACAGACTAAACATGAGATAACATGTAGCCTACGTGTTCTTAGAATGAACACAAAACGACAAACTTTAATGTTTATGGAAACTCACCCCCAGGACCGGCGAATGCACTTCTGCCGCTCTAGGCGAAAAACAATTGTGCTGCCCCTCTATTTGCAACGTATACCAGCAACAACACACAAAGACCAATATGCCATATTACACAAAACCAGCAACAACACACAAAGACCAATATGCCATATACATATAACCCAAAACCAGCAACAACACACAAAGACCAATAAGCCATAGGCCTACATATAACGCAAATAGTGCACAACGCGCGTGCCCAAAATGTCAACAATATTAAAGTTTATGCAGGAGGCAGTCATGAATATTCCAATACATTCCAAATAATCACATTTGACCTCCTCAAATTACTGTTGCAAATCTCTTTACACCACTTTCTTATGTGCGTATACACACAAATGAAATGTCCTCAAGCACATTATATCATCAGCAGGTTCAGCATCTTAAATAACGACTAAAGAGCAAATGAAGCTTAACTTACGTTTCAGAAACGCGCACGGCAGGCCTTCATCGCAGCAAAGGTCTTAACTGCATCCTCCATTTCGATTCTCTGTGCCAGTTAATGTTCTATGGAGATTGTTGCCAGTCCATTAAGTCTTTTCCCTGTTCACAAAACGTTCCCCATTCAAAGCAATCGGGATGTCACATATGAAACAGCCAGCTACCGTTGTCAGCGAGCCGATCGAGCCGCCGTATTCAAGCACCGAGAGCCCGCGCACGTTGCCCGATACCTCTGGTTCAGTTTCCCGAGCCCACAAAGTGCGGCGAAAACATTTTCGTTGTAACGGCCACGGTTCAGCTCGACTGCGACAATCTTTACGGCGTCCATCTTCATTGAATTTTGATATCAGATAGAGACGGCTAGAGCGCTGCATAATAAGTAGCCACGCTGTTGGGGGGCGGGGGCAAAGGTGCGGGCGGCTATTCAGTATGGAAATACACACAGACAATGACACGCCCCTACTGCATGCTAGAATCCCCGAAAAACAAGCTGATTTCAACCTTAAAAATGTACGCTTTTAAATATACCAATACTGTTATCTCAAACATGGAGAGGCTTCTTCATGATCTCAACTAACAGATTCTGCAGAAAAGCGGAAATCACAAATTTTGGAAAAAAACGCTTGTTTCTCATTTTGCTCGCAAGTTGTGCTGCCGACTTGTGTCCCTGGTTTCTGTAACAGGTCATATATGGAGAACACTGGGGTGTCCAGCCGCAGGTGGAATATTTCAACCCCAGGGGTGGCAAAGTGGCTTGCCAAGGGAAGACACATGTTCGGAGAGGCTAACAGGGGAAATACACATGTGGGGGTTGCTCCGGAGAGGGACCATGCACATGGAGGCACCTAGCCGACGCACAGGCAATAGACACTGGCGCCAGCGTCAGGAGTGCTGGAGGAACTCAGGGCTTTCGAAAAAGCTCACCTGAGGAGAATATCGCACGTATCCAGTCCGTGGAGTGGAATGGCGAGCAAGCGAAGACACCTGAGCGGGTCCAATACTAGCTGGTTGAAGCGAGTACATGAGAGGACACTGGCTCCACCCGGAGATTGTAGAATCTGGCGAATGTGTTAGGTGTCGCCCAGCCTGCAGCTCTGCAGATGTCTGTTAGCGAGGCGCCATGCGCTAGAGCCCAAGAGGATGCCACACTCCGGGTGGAGTTGGCAGTCACACCAAGGGGGCACGGTCGACCTTGCTGCTGGTATGCCAATGGTGTCCACTATCCAGTGGGACAACCTCTGCTTGGAGAGAGCCTTTCCCTTCAGCTTCCCACCATAACAGACAAAGAGCTGGTCTGAGGTCCTGAAACACTGCGTTCTGTCTACATAAGCGTGGAGAGCGCGTACTGGACAGAGCAGTGCCAAGGCTGGGTCTGCCTCCTCCGAGGGCAGCGCTTGCAGGTTCACCACCTGGTCCCGGAAGGGAGTGGTGGGAACCTTGGGCACATATCCAGGCTGGGGTCTCAGGATCACGTTGGAGTAAGCCGGCCCGAATTCCAGGCACGCTTCGTCAACGGAGAATGCTTGCAGGTCCCCTACCCTCTTGACAGAGGCCAGTGCAACCAGGAGCGCTGTCTTCATTGACAGGAGCTTAAGCTCCACTGATTGCAAAGGCTCAAAGGGAGCACTCTGCAGGGAAGTTAGAACCACCGCGAGGTCCCAAGAGGGAACGAGAGGAGAGTAAGGAGGATTCAGTCTCCTGGCTCCTCTCAGGAACCTGACGATCAGGTCGTGCTTCCCTAAGGACTTACCTTCTACCAAGTCATGGTGTGCGGCGATAGCGGTGACATAAACTTTGCATAAACAGCATAACATAACATAAACAGCCTTCGCTCCAACCCATCTTGAAGGAAGGAAAGCACGACACCGACCGAACACCTCCGGGGGGCTTCTCGGCGAGAAGAGCACCAGCTGACGAAGAGGCTCCACTTCAACGCATAGGAAAAACGTATCGTGGACGACACTCTATCGGAAGTGATGGTAGCCACCACCGCAGGTGGTAGGGTACTCAAACCTGCCTCGTCCCATCCAGGAGCCACACGTGGAGGTTCCACAGATCGGGACGAGGGTGCCACAGGGTGCCCCGTCCCTGAGAAAGGAGGTCCCTCCTCAGAGGGATTTGCCAAGGAGGTGCTGTCGCGAGGAGCACCAGTTTGGAGAACCAGGTCCGGGTGGGCCAGTACGGCGCAACCAGAAGGACCTGCTCCTCGTCCTCCTTGACCTTGCGCAAGACCTGGGCAAGAAGGCTCACTGGGGGAAATGCATACGGCCCCGCGGCCAGCTGTGCGCCAGTGCATCCGTGCCGAGTGTACCCTCGGTCATGGAAAAATACAGGTCGCACTGGGTCAAGTCGTGAGAGGCAAACAGATCTATCTGTGCGTCCCCGAACTGGTCCCAAATCAGCTGAACCGACTGGGGATGGAGTCGCCATTCTCCAGGGATGGGCTGAAGCCATGAGAGCTCGTCGGCTGCACAGTTCAGGACTCCGGAAACATAAATGGCTCGAAGCGACCTCAGATGCTTCTGACTCCATAAGAGGAGGTAGCGGGCGAGTTGCGACATACGGCGGAAGCGTAGACCACCTTGATGGTTGATGTGCTCTACAGTGGCGGTATTGTCTGATCGGACTAGTACGTGTTGACCCCTGAGCAACGCCCGAAAGCGGTGCAGGGCAAGGCGTACTGCCAGCAACTCGAGGCAATTGACATGCCATAGGCGCTGGGGTCCTGTCCAGGAGCCCGCGGCAGCATGTCCATTGCACATGGCCCCCCAGCCCGTGGTGGAGGCATCTGTTGAGACAACAACATGCCGGGAAGCTCGCTCCAGGGGGACACCCGCCCTGAGAAAACTGAGGTTCGACCACGGGCTGAAGGTCTGACGGCAGGTCGGAGTAACTGGTACTCGGAGCGTGCCTTGTTGCCATGCCCACCTCGGGACTCGGTCGCAAAGCCAAAGCTGAAGCGGTCTCATATGAAGCAATCCGAGCGGCGTTGCCGCGGCTGCAGATGCCATATGCCCCAGGAGCCTCTGAAATTGTTTCAGTGGAACCACACTCTTGCCCTGGAACTGTTTCAGACAAGTCAACAGTGACTGCGCGCGCTCGCTCGTAAGCTGCGCGGACATGGCGACCGAGTCGATGTCCATGCCGAGAAAAGAGATCCTCTGCACGGGGCAAAGTTTGCTCTTCTCCCAGTTGACCCGAAGGCCCAAGCGAGCTAGGTGCCGGAGCACAAGGTCCCTGTGTTCGCAAACCTGGTCTCGAGAGTGAGCTAGGATAAGCCAGTCGTCGAGATAGTTCAGGACGCGAACCCCGTGAATCCGGAGGGGAACACTGTTTTTTTTTTTTCAAATTACTGGTATGCCTGCCCCTCGAAAGCAAACCGGAGTAACGGTCTGTGTCGAGGAAGAATGGAGACATGAAAGTAGGCGTCCTTCAGGTCGATCGATGCAAACCAATCCTGGGGCCGTACACATTGGAAAATGCGTTTGGCGGTGAGCATCTTGAATGGCATCCTGTGTAGGGAGCGGTTCAGCACGCGCAAGTCCAGGATCGGTCGTAACCCACCGGTTTTCTTGGGGACAATAAAGTAGGGGCTGTAGAAGCCGGACCTCATCTCGGTTGGAGGGACAGTCTCGATTGCACCCTTCGCCAGCAGGGTGACAATCTCTGCTCTCATGATGGGGGCATTGCCACCGACCAAAGTGGAGCGGACTCCCCTGAAACGGGGAGGAGACCGTGTGAACTGAATCGCATAGTCGAGCCTGATGGTTCGGGCGACCCAGCGGGACAGACGGGGAAGCTCTAGCCAGGCTCCCAGGAACTGAACCAGCGGGGTCATGCGAACCACAGGCGTCCCCGCGGAGGGGCAGCGAAGCGGAGTAACTGGCCCAGACGTGGACGGCATAGCGGCCCGGTGTGGGGGCACAGTTAACAATCGCGCCCTGGCAGAGGGGGCCAGGGAAGGACCAGGGAGGTCGTCCCGCGGGGGCCTGCTCTGCCAGGGGTTTGGCGACAGAGGGGGACAAGGGCGAAGCGGTCCGTGGACGGCACGCCGTGTCAACCGGCTCTGGGACAGAGGGGGACGAGGGGAGCACGGCTTGTGGGCGGCGCTCCGTGTCGTCCGAGAACTCTGTGAGCTCAGAGAAGAGGGGGTTGTTTCTTTCTTTAACCACATTAGGGTGCTGCCCACCTGATGGTGAGCAGCGGGGAGTGGAGAACAAAAAATTCTCCCCCGGTGGAGGGGGAGGCAGCAGCGGGTCGGCTGGGCAGAATGTGCTTAATGGCCTCGGTCTGTTTCTGCGCAGTCGAGAACTGTTGGGCAAAGTCCTCGACTGCTCCGCCGAAGAGGCCGGCCTGGTACAGGGGTGCATCAAGCAGACGAGTCCGCTCGGTATCCCGCATGTCAGCCAGGTTCAGCCACAAATGTCTCTCCTGGACCACCGAAGTGGACATCACCAAACCCAGGGAGCACGCTGTCACCTTCGTCGCCCGGAGGGCAAGGTCGGTTGCGGCGCGCAGCTCATCGAAGAGCCCTGGGTCTGTCCTGCCCTCGTGCATGTCTCTGAGCATCTGGGCCTGGTAGACCTGCAGAGTGGCCATAGCATGCAGTGAAGCAGCTGCCTGTCCCGCCGCTCTGTAAGACTTCGCCACCAGGGTCGACGAAAATCTACAGGCTTTGGATGGGTGCTTAGGCTCACCACGAGAAGAAGCACTCTGAGGACACAGTTGCATCGCAACAGAGCGTTCAACCGGGGGAAGCCCAGTGTACCCACGAACAGCTGCCCCATCGAGGGGAGGAAAGGCGGATGAGACCAACGAGCGGTCCCGAGAAGACAGGGGGGTCTTCCAGGACTTCGAGATCTCATCATGCACATCCGGGAAGAAAGGAATTGGGATTTGCCGTGGACGAGGATTGGCGGCCTTACCCAAAAACCAATCATCCAGCCGCGAGCGCTCAGGACAGGGCGGAGGCCTCCACTCTAGTCCGATGCTCGCGGCTGCCTGGGAAAGCATGGCCGTCATCTCCGGATCAGACTGCACACCGGAAGGTGGCAGCTGTGCTGAGCCCTCACTTCCAGAAGACTCAAACCCACCTTATGATGCTGCTACAGACATAGCATCATCCTCTGTAGCTTCAACCGAAACACGCAGGCCACCCAAGGGTAGACCCGCGGGAATCGGCAGTTCACTAGCGGGCACCGTCATTGAAGAGGGGGGCTGGGGTCGCGGACACAGAGTCGGCGCCTTAGTAGCACCCCGCGAGGGAGCACTAGATCGCGGTGTAGATGAGGGGACCCTCACTCTTGCGAGTTCATTGAGTCTCGACCTTAATGACGCGATGGTCATGTTCCCACAGAGAGAACATGAGTCATCCACGAGCGCTGCTCTAGCATGATCCATGCCCAAACATACTAGACAGCGCTCGTGCCCATCAGAGTCCGATATCGATCTGCCGCAACCAGAAGTACACGGGCGAGGCATCTTTAAAAAGACGTGCCGCGTGCAAGCTCTTTTTTGAGAGAAACACTCTAAGTGTTGAAGCGCCCGGGGAGACACATACTCTCTGGCAAACCACTGCACAGATAAGCAGGAAGCGCGCGCTCGCTGGAGATCGCCGTCACACCAACACCAGAGGAACTTGTTCGTAAAGCTGACAATTCAGAGATGGCTTGTGGAGAAAAGAATAAATATTTCTTTGCCATTGGCTCGTTTTGTAATACTCGAAGTTGATAGGCTTTCTAAGCAAAACCCCCATTCGTCGTCATCGGATGGAACTCGAAGTGACAACGAAAGGGAACTGGATATTAAGAAAAAAAACACTTGCATGCTCTTGTCGTATCCACAGACTGACCGCTTGTCCTGCTATGCTAGGGTAACTAAGGTAGTTAACTAATGAACCTTATTGTAAAGTGTTACATATCAATAAATATATAAATATATAGTATGTACATGCTAAACAGGACTGTAAAATAGAGTGAATATGTGTTCCCCAATCAAAACCCAGGTGAAAAAGACGTACTATTAAATGTATTAGAAATATACTTGAGCATGTTTTTAGAACAATAAAAATATACTATAATGCATGTTTAATACATTTAACAGTATGTCTTTAGCACCTGGGAAGTGTGACAAATCTTCATATCCCAATATTTTTTTAGACAGTAATTAAGAACATTTTACATGTTTACATATTATGAAGCTATATGAAAGTTTTCTCTTCATGTGCAAACTAAAACATCCTTACATTAAACAGCAACTAGAAGTGCTACCGAAGCTGATGTTAGTAGTAATTTTTACTCGTTCAAAAATCTACCTCACTTTTAAAGCAGGTACACAACATTCACTAAGAATGCTAATAGTTCCTGAAAATGAACATAATGCATGTTGTTATAATGGAATACATATATTATTATGAAAGGATATCAGCTCTTTGGGATATCAGTTTACCTTCATCAATTTTGAGGCAGTTCACTTCAGTTGACGCCACCACCTCATTAACGGGCATAATGCAGGTTAGAGTACCCAGTGAGCCAATGTATAAAAAAATTATGTAGGAACTAGATTTAAATATAAACATATACTTATAAAATGCTATTTTGGCTTTTAGAGTCGTTTTGTGAGAAAATTTTACTTCCTCATTTGAAAACCGCCAAACCGGAAGTGACATAACAGGAGGGAGTGCGGTCAAAGTAAACAATAGTAAAGCAATGGATCGCAATGGCAGTTCGGACGCTGACGAAATTGTAGCTTAAATGTTTACACGTAAGACGGACCTCAGTCATTTAATTATGAGCCTGCTATGCGGCCAAGAGAGCAGGGACAGGCAGGATTAGACAAAACAACGGTCAGAGGAGACAAATTTGAGTTGTGATGTGAGGAGAACAAGGCAGGTGTCTTGGTGAGAGACCAGTGTTAGCTTATAGATATATCCACCTTAGCCGACGATAGTCTATGTATAACACCATGCTAAGATCACAATATTGAACATTATTATCATGTATTAGGCAATAGCAAAGCTAGTATTTAGACCCTTACCTGCATGTGTTGTGTGTGTCAGCAATTAGGAGACAGTTTCCAGAGGAAGAGGGACTTTATAAAGATTTTGAATAGCCCCGTTTTGGTGACAATGAATACAAAAATAATCACAATCACAACTGTCTAACTGTATAAAAACTTCAAATGTAAACAGCCATCACAAACATTAAAGTGGTTTTGTACAGATTGAAAATTAATTATAGAACATAATATATTATATTTATAATAATAACTTTCGGCTGCAGACTAATAACAAACACATAAATGCATTACATTACAAGTTTATGTAGGATATGTTCATGAATTAAATTAAGACAAGGCACATTTCCATGATCCATGACCGTCATGTTTCCCACCGGTGGCCGAACCACATGTTGATGATGGACCGGGTGGACCCGATGAAGGAGCTGTGTGCACCGAAGGAACCGCACCAGCCCGGAGTCTCACTTGGTTCTTGCTTTGGCATCCCATGTTAAACTCCATTTCGCCGGGATTATTATCAACCGGTCTAAAGTGAACGCTACACACTACCGCGTTTTTCGAAGCAGATGCAGAAGTGAAGTCCCGTCTCTTCACCTGCACGGAAGATAGCACCGTCCTTTTTTTGTTTGAAAACCTGTGGACTTGATGTCCTGACAGGCCAAAATTCACAATAATTACCACGACGATAATTAATTGTAATACAACAACCACAAAAAACAGACTGAATCACGACCGCTCCTACTGAATACCAGCCTACTCTGTAAAGGCAGAGCCCGGCAAACGACTCCCTCCCGTGACATAATATGACGCGTTGTTGAAAAAAAAGTGTTTTTTAGAGTGGGTTATTGCTGCTCTCCCTGCTCTTATTCATGCTAGGCTGCATGGATGCGGAGGGAGTTCTCGGCCAGAACGGAATCATACCGCCAATCCAAACTGTATGCTAATTGTCAATCATATTTGACGATAGTGGTCCTGACAGAAGTGTGGTTGAGCCAATGTAGTCACTTGGCCTATTTTAACTATGTCTTTACTAACTTTCTGGGCCGGCAAGTTTTAATTACATAAGCCTATGGAGGAGTGAGACAGCTCTCAGATTTTATCAAAAATATCTTAATTTGTGTTCCGAAGACGAACGAAAGTCTTAGGGGGTTGGAATTTTCATTTTTGGGTGAACTAACCCTTTAAAGTGACACCCTTTTATAGTTGGGTACGTGTTCAGAATGAACTATTCGTGAAGCTCATGTGAAATAGTACACACCTGTCTTTACCAAAAGTGACTCTGATTAACACCAATTCAATCTCAGTAAGATTGAAAGATTTTTCGGGCATCTTCTTGGTTGGATGCTACTACAAGTGCTATGGGCCATAAAGAGTTTTTGAATCCTCAAGGGGATCTCATTGTTAAAATGTTTCACAGATAAGGCCTACAAAAAAAGTCATTAGATGAAGCCTACAAGGAACGCAGTGAACATATTCATCAACAACTGGAGGAAGTATGGTAAACAGTGACATTATCAAGAACATGGCGTCCCTCCAAAATTGATAAGAAGACAAAGAAAGAACTGGTCAGCGAGGCTGTCAAGAGGCCTATAGCAACATTAAAAGAGTTGCAGCTCCTTCCTGGTTGCTCCCTACATGTGATAACTATATCCTGTAAACTTCATCGGTCTGGGCTTTGAGACGCAAGGCTGGCTAATCTTTGCAAAAACATTTATCGAGTCTCCGTAAACTACGTGAAAAATATGTGTCATGGTCTGATGAGACCAAAATAAATGCATTTGGTCAGGTATGTTGGGTGAAAACACATGTTTGTACACTGAAATCCACATCAACGTTCAGATTTATAAAAACAGTTTAACAGTCTTTAACATGGAAAAGTGCGTAGTGCCATGTCAGGGTCTGAGCAGATTTACACACTTTTCCTTGTGACAGAGAGTCACAGAACTGCAGGTTTTGGAAATCTAAGCAATTATTGCCGCTCGCCATTCTCAAGTAAAGCATTTGGATGTTGACTGGTGTTTTTTATATGTTAATGACATTAAAAAGGTGGCATTTAAAAGGCAGAGATGTGAAACCATTCAACCACATCAGGAAGAGAGGCGCATGCACATTTTTGTGATTTTTTTCTCTGAATGACATATACTCACATTTGAGAGATGGCACGTACGCACATTTTATAAATGGCGCCCTTTGAATCTGCTAGAAAACTGAATGAAGAGAACCTGCAGCTTTCAGCAAAGTTCCAAAACACACAATTGAATTTAACAAAAGAATGGCTTCATTAAAGCAAGATTAATGTTTTGGAATGGCCCAGCCAGAGAGGGAAAACAAGTCAAGATGTGCCAAGCAAGACTTCTATCCAAACAGACTGAGTGCTGTAATAAAATCAAAGAGTGCTTCAAATAAATATTTGTTCAAAGCTGTGCACACTTATGCAGTTAGTTATTCCAAGTTTTTTATTGTTTTATTTTTTCTCTGAAATGTGTCACTTTGGTTTTCAATGACATCGCATAGGTTGTCATTTTTACATAAATGTGCAAAAGTTCTGATATGGTTTTACATCACAAAAAAACGGGTGTGTAGACTTTTTATATCTACAGTATTTGAATTATTCTGTACATATTTGCAAAAATATCATCTGCAAACTTTTGTATATTGTTTTCTGAACATATTACTTTTATGTATTGTATACAGTATTTACTATGTAGTGCAATGCATGTTTTCAATTGTTATATATTTTCCGGTAACACTTTATAAAACTGTTCTGTCATTAATGAATAACTACACAGGAACAAATGAGTAACGCACTATTAACAATCTAGTTACTACTATTAACTAAGAAACCAAGTCAAGTCACCTTAATTGATATAACACTTAGCTTTTTTCAAAGCAGCTTTACAGTGATAATAGGAAATTAATGCAACAAAGATGATTTTGGCTGTACAGCACATCTAGAAGAAAGTCATTGTCTAGCTTAAGTAAGATTTTGATTGATTGATTTTCATTGTAAAAATCATTAGTTATCAACAGTTTACACTGAACTTTTAATGCGCTCTGGCTGTTAATTTACACGACAACAGTCTTAGTGGCCCGAGATCTTAATCTTTGAAGTAGGTCTCAAAGTGCAAGTCTCTGAAAAAGAGTTTTGAAAGCGATACCATTATCATCTCCATTTAAACTTCAAAATCGTGAATCTGTGAAAACGTTTCGGGGTGCACATGCGTACTACGTGTTCTATAAGCATGAGCTTTTGAATGCGTATGTGCGCGTAGAATTTCTTTACAAAGTGACATTGCCAATTACTTGTCTGGCACGCATAATACAGCATTTTTAGTCATTTCCGTTGATTTGTTTACATGAATCCTTTTAAAAACATTTTCAATTTCATCTGTACAGTGGAAAAAACGTTTGTCGTGGCGATGAGGCCTTCGCAGGGGATAGTCTAGTTGACATGGGCTCTGCTGACACTTCAGGGCTGTGTTGTGATCATGTCCAGGCTCAGGTCCTCCATCTGGTCTGTATACGACCTGTATCCGGCTGACTACGGTAAACCTTGGGATAAACAGAGAGACTAACATTAGCATAGATGCCATTCTTCTTATGATGTAACGAGTACATCGGGTGTAATTGGAGGTGTTCCAGGTTCCGGTTGACCTCATTTATGCAGCCTAGTAACAATTTTACATGATTTGAATTATAGAAATTGATAATGTGTAATGTGTATGCCAGAGATGTGTTTTTAGTGTAGATGTAAACCGATAGAGTGTGTCTGCTTCCCAAAAACTCTTCGGAAGATTGTTGCAAAGTTTAGGTGCTAAATAGGAAAAAAAAAGTACCACCAACAGTTTATTTTGATATTCTAGGTATTATCAACTGGCCAGAAAATAGAGACCGCAATAGACGTGAAGGACTATATTGCGTTAAGAGCTCGCTCAAGTACTGGGGAGCTAAACCATTTAGTGTATTGTAAGTAATCAGCAATATTTTAAAATGTATACAATGTTTAATAGGGAGCCAATACAGTGTTGACAGAACCGTGCTAATATGGTCATACTACCTGGTTCTGTTAAGAACTCGAGGTGCTACGTTTTGGACCAGCTGTAGTTTGTTTATTATGCGGACAGGGCAACCACCCATAAGACCATTACAACAATCTACCTTTGAGGTCATGATAGTGTTGCTTTCGTCAACGAAAATTATGACTAATATCGTCGTCAACGAACCTTTATCACGTGACGAAAACGAGACGAGACGCAACGTAAATGCTGGTCATGTGACAATGACTATAATTAAATGTATAATGCAATATTTTTGACGGATAAAAACAAGACTAAATGTGGTTTACAAAATAAAAACTGTTAAAATGTCTCTTCATTTACGCTGACCAAAACGAGACGAGACGAAATGTTATAACGTTATTTCTTTGCGTTTAGTCGCGTATTATTATTATTATTTTTGCAGTATTTCTGTTTCCTGTGTCTCATTTCAGGGGCTGCATCAGGTCTCACTGTGCAGACGCAGGCGATGTCACTTCCTCAAGCCCAACTCACGGCATTATTTAGAAGATTCTGTTGTGAGTTATGCCCGTTTCACATATACTCTTGCAGAGATCATTTACGCACCGAGTCTATTTCTGCTGTGCACACAGTTCGTGGGCAAAATGAACACGGATTAACATGAAAATGAATCTCACACCATAAATGCATTTAATCAAATTATACTACTATTTTTCACAACCTTTTTTTTTTTTTTTTTTACTTTAATCCTGGGGTAAACCAATTAAAAATACACAGTAGGTTACCTCAACAACGCGACATAATGGATGGCACTTGTCTCTTCGTGGAGGTGGAAAAAAGTTATTTGTGACCCACAATATTTCTACAAGAAAATACCACAAGAAAAGAGAGACGGCTGTTTTTGTCAATTGTATGTTTTAATTTAAAATGTTTGCTATATTAACATAAGTACATGTTTAAATGTTTTGCCACTTGCTTGAGCAACTTAATATATAAATCTATAAATAAGTAGGCTAATGCATTCAATAATAGACTACTAGTTTCACGTGAATAGGCCCCTACTTCTGTAAAAGAGTGTAGACCTATATAACTAGGCTACTGTGTACAAATAGAATTGCAATGCTGACAAAACTTTTTATATTATTTTATAAAAATGCTGATAATAAAATGAATAAATATTGTGTTTGTGGTAAAGCGGTGGATACCCCTGCGACGCATACGCACTGCAATCGGAGTATGTGTGAAACGGGTGGGGACCGATACATTTTTATTTAAATTTATGTGTGTGTACTTCTAACATGTTTGGTTGGTAAAATAAATATGTTGTAAATTCAAATCAGAGCATCTTCCCTGTCTGGAATGGATGTATTTTTGAATCTATAAGGTAACAATAATAAGATAACCAAATGGGTTTGGCTAAAATAAAATTTTGGTTTCTTCTATACTATAGGTACGTATACTATATTGACTTTGTTAATAGAATTGCATTACTAAAAAGAGACTAAATACCATTTTCATATACTAAAACTAGACTAAAATAGTCATGGATAATTCTGACTAAAATAAGACTAAAATGCTCAGACTTTTAGTCGACTAAAACTTGACTAGACTAAAAGAGTGACTAAAACAAATAAAGACTAAAATGACAGCTTGACACAAAGACTAGCCGCCAAAAACAACACTAGGTCGTGAATGCATGACCTAAAATTTCCGCATTAGTCATTGAGAGCATATTTCGTAATTTATGTATATTTTTTAAGATGGAAGAATGCGGTTTTACAGGATTGTGGCTTGGTATCAAAACACACACCCAGGTTCCTAACTGATGACGAAGACTTGACAGAGCAGCCATCAATTGTTAGACAGTATTACGTGCAGGGGGGTTTGGTCTAATAATTAGAATCTCTGGGGTTTTTTTTTTTTTTGTTAAGTAACAGGAAATTACTAATCATCCGATTGTTTACATCAGCTATGCATTCAGTTAATTTTGTGAATTTGGTAAGTTTCGTTGGGGCGTGAATAAAACAAGAAACATGGAACTCTTATAAACGATTTAGTAATAGCGCTCATTTGAATGAGGAAGCTCACTATAAGCTAATCAATCACTATTTTTCATACCTCCCAGAGAACTACTAAGAACTACTATACAGGTTCAAATTAATGTAAATAATGCATAATGTGTAATTAATTATAAAGTGAAGATCATGGTAATCCACTTGTGACTCGAATATTACCAAATCATTCAGAAGGAATTACTAATTATTTGGATCAGTATTCTTAAATGTAAAAAGCATGATAACTCCCTAATATTGACTGAAGTCATTGTAACCTTCTGGATAGTAATGACTCAAGAGTTTCTATATCTTTCTTAATGAATTACTAATTGTTTGGATTAATATTCTAAAGTGAAGATCATGGGACCCCACTAGTAATGACTCAAATGTTACCAAATAATTTCAGAAGGAATTACTATCCAAAAGCTTACAATGACTTACAATGACAACAGTCATTTCTGTTTCGAGTTAGTTTCGAGTTGACAAAACCAAACCAATCCAACCAGGCTTTGTTGGTACCATGATGCTGATCATCAACTTTCTCTGTCAACTCAGGCTTTGATCCTGAGTTTAGGAGTTTAGGCGTGACATCAGTAGCGAACAGCCAATCACATGCTGAGCAAAAGTGAATCTCATTCAAAACCCATTGAAATTAATTTTTCGCGAGAGAAGCAGCACAATTCACTTATTAAATAAAAGTATTAAAATATTAAGAATTTAAAGAAATTTACACAGCAAGAAGAAAATAGCTGTCTATGAAAGGGGACAACTAAAAGAAAAAGTCTCGCTACTGTATATCAGTGCAAGTTAAAGTTGTGAAGTTTATACAGTTGATAAAGGTATAGAGAGAATTGAACATTTAAGGTCACATGTAGTCATTTTATAGCTTCATCTATCGATTCTAAAGCGTATTTATATTACCTTAATATATTTATTCATTTAAACCCTGCATAATAATAATTGATGAACTAAAATTGTACATGTGTGATCGATTAAGGGTATAATAATTACATAAATAATATCTAAATCATACAAAATTATTATTCTAAATAAGCATTACTAAAAGCCAGACGATTTTGTCTTTAAAAATCATTTGCTATGTAGTGACCTTTAATTTGGAGTAGAAACAGGTGCAGTGACTTTATCCTATCAGACATGTGTCACTTTGCTCACAGCTGATTGGTCCAAGTTCGGTTTGCAACCTCTTACCTAGACCATAACCTGCCCTGGACCAGGCTAGCCGTGGAGCGT
Organism: Meda fulgida; assembly: GCA_030578275.1. Taxonomy (NCBI): domain Eukaryota; kingdom Metazoa; phylum Chordata; class Actinopteri; order Cypriniformes; family Leuciscidae; genus Meda; species Meda fulgida. The sequence continues at coordinate 4,513,675 of CM060629.1, read as the reverse complement.
AAGTTCCTATGGCGATGAACACTGCTAAAAGCCAAACCACTTTCATAGTACCTAAAACCCAGAGTTGGTGCAAACTAAACTAAAACATACCTGGCTAGCCACCTAAACCAGCTTCATGGTATAGGCCCCAGGTCAGTCAGGTGTTCCTTGTTTTTTTTTGCCCTTGTGTTTGCTCTCTATTTATACCCTCAGTTTTGGTTTGTTCTTTGACTGGCGTTAGTCATATTTTAGTTGTGTGATATTGTTTTCCCTTGCAATTTCTTGGATTTAAGTTGTTGGATTTAAAATAAACACTCTTGGATTTGTACTCATTCATCTTCGAGAGTGTTCAACACAGCAACCGTGACGTTACTTGTGGGTTACCATTGCCTTCACTTTTGAATTAATTATACATTATGCATTATGCATTATTCACATTGAGTGTCCTCTTTAGTAGTCCTCTTGTAGGTGTGAAAAAAAATGTTATTATTGATTAGCTAATAATGAACTACCACATTCGACTAAGCACTATTACTTACACTCTAAAAATGGCTGGGTTAAAAATAACCCAATTGGCAACCCAGTGCTGGGTAAATATTGGACAGAACACATGCTGGGTTAAATTAACCCAGTGACATTTTGACAGTGGTCTTTGAGAAAACCCAAGATGTAGTCTTTTTTTTTTTTTTTTACCATTAATGGATTTGCTATTCTGGGTTATTTTTGCTGGATTATTCTTATAATTTCACCTGTGCTTTACTGTAAAACTATAAATTAAGAAATAATGAAGAACATAGACTGTTAAAAGAATAATTTGTAATGCTTGTCAACTGAAATTCACAAATGTGTTAAAATTGGAAGCAATGACAACAAACTGCACATTAAATTTAAATGCAAAAATCATTTGGTGCTGCAAAGTTAAATATTGTCAGTTTAATAAATAAATAAATAAGATTAGTTTTTAAACTATTACATGTTTAACGGATTAAATAGGGTGACATTGACAATTACATTTTAAAGTCAGCGAATGCAAAATTATTTAAAAATACATCAAGTATTAAATAGTCAAATACAAGAAGATTAGTTCTGAACAATGAGATTTATACGTTTAACTATTACATGCTTAACGGTTTAAATACGCAGTGAAATTGACAGACAATTCAAATTTAAAGTCAGTGAATGCAAAATAATTTTTTAAATATGCTAAAATTTACACAAGTATAGGAAATATAGTCAAATACAGTTAAGAAAGAAAGAAAATTAGTTCTGAACAATCAAATTTTTACCATTTAATTCTTAGTAAATTAAAGTGAAATTCACAGATGTGCAAAATTTTATTGGGTTAAAAGTTACTCTTCAGCAAACAAGGACGTGCAAAGAAACCGAATTGCAGAAGATTCCTTGCCCTCCATTTGGAAGATAACTTGTTGCAAGAACTCCCAGGTAGAAGCACACTGCTTGGGGTAGTTCATGTCAAATACATAGAATGCTTTTTTTGCTTGTCCATTGATGATGAAGGATTGCAATTGGGCGTTTCCCATGGCCATGACAAAGGGATGGGTTTTTCTGGACTCTAGAAAGTAAATACAATACAGATTGTTTCAATTGGCAACGGTGTCATTATTCAGTTGAAGTCAGTTCAGTGTTGATTTAATTCAGTTCAATAACTCATGAATAACTAATGAGTTCATCATGATTTCAACAATCAATATTTTTATTTGGCAAAAATCCATAAGTGGTATACTTTACATTATTCCTGTCTTGTCTGATCTTTTTTTTATTTATTTTTTTGTCTAGGATCTGCTTAAGCTGTTTAATATGAATTGTTTTGAGGTAATAAAGTTAAATGTACATCCAGGAAGTTTTCATAAAAAAATAAACTACTCCATGGTGATACGAGATCCTTCCACTTTGTGTTGATTACCCTGTTGAACTCATGGATTATCACCTTAACTGTTATCCATCATCTACCCGGCTGTCCGTCGAAGTTCCTGCGTCCCTCTCCCGTCCTGTGTGTGATGTTGTGTGAACCTGACCTACTCTGTTTATTCAAATAAACATTGTTTACCTCCTTTTGCCTTCTCTAGCGTTCTTGTGACAAAAATTATACTAAATAACTAAACCTAAAAAACCTAAATACCTTTATGTTGCATAATTTTTAAGATCTAAAACAACTAGCCTAACCTTGCAGATCTTTTTCGCTGCACAAACAGCAACATAACACACTAACTAAAGTTGAAAAAAATGAAAAAGCATAATAGGGCCCCTTTAAGTAATTCTCCACCCACAAATTTAAATCTCTCATCATTTACTCGCCCTCATTACACCTCAGATGTATTTCTTTCTTCTGTGTAATTCAAATGGAGATTAACCATTTGCTGTCCAGCTGACATATGCTTTGTTTTTAGCATTAGAGATTTTTTTTTCTTTAAAAAAATTAACATATAGCTACTACAACTGATATTTATCCAAATGAATCGACACTGAATCCAGATTGGAATCGAAACACAAGCTTAAAATAACGTTAAATTGCTAAACTCAGAAGTTGGCAGCCTTGTGAACTAGCTATAGGCTACTATAGCACGGATCAAATTTATATGCATTAGTTACTTCAGAGAATGTCTAATATGGGGAGAACTTCCACTCTCAGTAAACATCCGGGTTCTGAACTGGTTGCAGTTCCACTCTGGTTCCATATGAGGGCGCTGACAGGACGAGTGCAGAATGAATGGAGGTCTATTAGCTATACCCCTCAAAATCCACTTTTCTCAGGATATAATATTTTGTCTAGTAATTTAAATGTTGTTTTCAAAAGGAGATGCAAAGAAATTGCACATTGCTGGGTGTTAGATTTTTTAGAGTCACTTATTTGCTTTAAAAAGTCCTTTATAATGTCAATGACGTCATACACATCATACGACCAGAGATGCTGCTTTATGGCAATCCTTCAGTCACTTTGGTGCTTTCGCGCTCTGCACTTTCTTTTCTCTCGAGGCATCGACAACACAGCTGACACAGGTAAATACATGTGCTAGAAGAGTTAAGTCCGCCTTAACATTCTGGTCCCGCTTCGGATGCCACGATGCCATCAAGCGGTATGTCTGGTTGTAATCAGTCCTTCACTGACCAATCAGCGTCCATAAGCAGAATGTTAGCGTGTTATGGTAAACAACAGCTCAACCTGTAAGAAATTGAAAGGACATAAGTACTCGTTCATTCAACTTTCGACCTATAACCCATGTTGAACTTGCAAAACCTACAATCAAATCTGAGATTTCACAACGGCAATCGGGTGAAAGAGACAAATTTAGCCGTCTAGGTCTATAGACTCCCATTCATTTTGCACTTGGACGATCGCCCCCAGTGGAACTCTGGTGGAACTACAACCAAAATTCGGTCCAATAGGACTTAATAGGGAGTGACCAGGCTCTCCGTAGACGGGCTCTGGTTACGCGAGGTTGAGTTGATTATCACAGGCAGTCAATTATATATGTAAAAGCTGCAAAAGTGTAGCCTGGCATGCCAGACCTACATCAGGATGTTAGGTCTGGGTACTCAACATTGACAGGGCTCAATATGAGGGGCGGGATAAACGGTTGTTTTTCAAATTCCCTCTGCACGCAATAGGATAGCTCTACAACCAACCAGAGCAACGAAAAACGTCTCGGTTTCGTATGTAACCCTCGTTCCCTGAGTAGGGAACGGAGACGTTACGTCGGATGACGGCGAATGGGGTTTCGCTTAGACCACCTATCAACTTTGAGTATACAAAAGAAGCCAATGGCAAAGAAATGTCATGGGTCTGCGGAATTTGCTTGACGTAACTCCGCCCCACCTCGTGGGTATAAAAGGAGGACGCTGGTAACATGCAGTTATGTTTCTTCGCTGAGGAGCCAAGACTGAGCTCAGGCGATCCCCGCGGTTCAGCGGAAGTGGCAGGCTGACGTAACGTCTCCGTTCCCTACTCAGGGAACGAGGGTTACAATGCGTAACCGAGACGTTCCCTTTCGTAGTCACTCCGAGTTACGTCGGATGACGACGAATGGGGTTACCAGTCTAATCACGCCACCTTCACAGCTGTCTTCCAGTGCCCTGCGTAAATCTGAGATCGCTGTCGTGAAACTAGCACGGACGAAGGACTCCTATTTAACACAGGAATACCAAGGTACACTGGGAAGCATATCCCATAGTTTAGAGGAAATATGCAATTAACACCAACCCAGATGGGGGGGCATAGAAAATACCACACATGACCCGAAGGATGCATATGGAGAACACTGTGGTGTCCAGCCGCAGGTGGAATATTTCAACCCCGGGGGTGGCAAGGTGGCTTGCCAAGGGAAAGACACATGCTCAAAGAGGCTTACAGTGGGAATACACATGTGGGGGTAGCTCCGGAGAGGGACCATGCACACGGGAGGCACCTAGCCGACGCACAGACAATAGACACTGGCGCCAGCGTCAGAAAGAGCCACATGTGTAGGTTCTAAAGATCGGGACGAGGGTGCCACAGGGTGCCCCGTCCCTGAGAAAGGAGGTCCTTCCTCAGAGGGATTGGCGAAGGAGGTGCTGTCGTGAGGAGCACCAGTTCGGAGAACCAGGTCCGGGTGGGCCAGTACGGCGCAACCAGAAGGACATGCTCCTTGTCCTCCTTGACCTTGCGCAAGACCTGCGCTAGAAGGCTCACTGGGGGATATGCATACTTGCGGCCCCGCGGCCAGCTGTGCGCCAGTGCATCCGTGCCGAGAATACCCTCGGTCAGGGAAAAATACAGGTCGCAGTGGGTCGAGTCATGAGAGGCAAACAGATCTATCTGTGCATCCCCGAACTGGTACCAAATCAGCTGAACCGACTGGGGATGGAGTCACCATTCTCCAGGGAGGGGCTGAAGCCGTGAGAGCTCGTCGGCTGCACAGTTCAGGACCCCGGGAATATAAATGGCTCGAAGCAACCTCAGATGCTTCTGACTCCATAAGAGGGGGTGGCGGGCGAGTTGTGACATACGGCGGGAGCGTAGACCACCTTGATGGTTGATTACTCTACAGTGGCGGTATTGTCTGACCGGACTAGTACGTGTTGACCCCTGAGCAACGCCCGAAAGCGGTGCAGGGCAAGGCGTACTGCCAGCAACTCGAGGCAATTGACATGCCATAGGCGCTGGGGTCCTGTCCAGGAGCCCGCGGCAGCATGTCCATTGCACATGGTGCCCCGGCCCGTGGTGGAGGCATCTGTTGAGACAACAACATGCCGGGAAACTCGTTCCAGGGAGACACCCGCCCTGAGAAAACGGAGGTTCGACCACGGGGTGAAGGTCTGACGGCAGGTCGGAGTAACTGGAACTCGGAGCATTCCTTGTTGCCATGCCCACCTCGGGACTCGGTCGCGAAGCCAAAGCTGAAGCGGTCTCATATGAAGCAATCCAAGCGGCGTTACCGTGGCTGCAGATGCCATATTCCCCAGGAGCCTCTGAAAATGTTTTTGCACTCTTGCGCTTGAAAGCAAGTCAGCAATGGCTGAGTGGAGAAGGCGACCAAGTCAACACTGAGTAAAGAGATCCTCTGCACAGGGCAAAGTTACTCTTTTCCCAATTGACCCGAAGGCCCAGACGAGCTAGGTACCGGAGCACTGGGTCCCTTTGTTCGCAAACCTGGTCTCGAGGGCGAGCTAGGACAGCCAGTCGCCGAGATAGTTCAGGATGCAAACCCCGTGTTCCCATGGAGGAACAAGGGCTGTCTCGACAACCTTTGAGAAGGCGCGAGGAAACAGGGCTAGCCCAAATGGGAGAACAGTGTACTGATATGCGCGCGCCCTGTTAGCAAACCCCAGGTAAGGTCTGAGTCGAAGGAGAACGGAGACATAAAAGTAGGCGTCCTTCAGATCGATCGCTGCAAACCAATCCTGTGGCCGCACACATCCGGAATCCGCAGACCGTGCGAACTGAATCGCATAGCCGAGCCGATGGTTCGCACGACCCAGCGGAACAGATAGGGAAGCTCTAGGCAGGCTCCCAAGAACTGTGCCAGCGGAGTCAACGAACCACAGACGTCCCCTCGGTGGTGCAACGAAGCGGAATGACCGGCCCAGACGTGGACGGCATAGCGGCCCGGAGTGGGGGGACGGTCATAACTGCACCCTGACAGAGGAGGCCAGGGAAGGACCAGCGTTCCGCGGGGGCCTGCTCTGCCAGGGGTCTGGCGACAGAGGGGGATGAGAGCGGTACAGTCCAGGGACGGCACACACTGTCATCCGGCTCTGAGACAGAGGGGAACGAGGGGTGCACGGCTCGGGGGCGGTGCACTGTGTCGTCCGTGAACTCTGTATGCTCAGAGACGAGAGAGTCAGTTCTTTCTGAATAAGGATTCTTCCCCAGCCCTCCACCGGGGAAAGGAGTGGCCCTGCTACCAACTCCTGGAAAGAACTGAGTCCCATCTCTCAGGGCAGAATAACCTCAATCTGCTCACGGGCGGTTGAGAACTGTTGGGCGGAAGCACTCAACCGCACCGCCGAAGAGGCCGACCTGGGATATGGGGGTGTCCGGCAGATGAGTCCGCCTGACATCCTGAACATCAGACCGGTCAGCTCCAGAATGGTGAACATCACCTGACTCCGAGAGCGCACGGCCACCTTCGTCGCTCGGAGAGCAAGGTCAGTGGCGGCGCGCAGCTCATTGAAGAGCCTCGAGTCAGTCCCACCCTCATGCATATCCGTGAGCATCTGGGTCAGGTAGACCAGCAGAACGGTCATGAGATGCAGTGAGGCGGCTGCCTGTCCTGTGGCACTATAGGATTTCGCCACAGATTAGTGTAGACGAAAAGAACAACAGGCTTCGGACGGGTGCTTAGGATTGCGCCGGGAAGCACTCTGAGGACACAGTAGCATCGCAACAGAGCGTTCAACCGGGGGGGAGGGGAGGGAAGGCGGATGAGACCAACGAGCGGTCCTGAGAAGACAAGGGGGTCTTCCAGGACGTCGAGATTTCATCATGCACGTCCGGGAAGAAAGATATTGGGATTTGCCGTGGACGCGGGTCGGCGGCCTTACCTAAAAAACAATTGTCCCGGGAAAGCATGGCCGTCATCTCCGGATCAGACTCAGGCACAGCCATATGCACACCGGAAGGTGGCAGCTGTGGCGAGTCGTCACTTCCAGAAGAATCAAGCCCACCAAGTGATGCTGCTACAGACATAGCACCATCCTCTGTAGCTTCAAATGAAAACACACGGGCCACCCGAGGGTAGACTCGTGGAATCACCTGATTGCTAGCGGGCACCGTCATTGAAGAGGGGGGCTGGGGCCTCAGACACAGAGTCGGCGCCTTGTTCCAGACCATCACCCTCAGGTCACCCTGGCCACCAAGGGTCTCGACCTAAATGACGCGATGATCATGTTCCCACAGAGAGAACATGAATCATCCACGAGCGCTGTTCAAGCATGATCAATGCCCAAACATTGTTGAAAAATGTTGAAGCGAGCAGGGAGAAACACACTCACTGGCAGATCACTGCACAGATCAGCAGGCAATGTGAACTCGCTGCAGATCGCCGTCACATCAACACCGTCTCGTAGAGCGAAGTCAGAAATGGCTGTGGAGTGAAGAGATACTCTTGGCTCCGAAGCGAAAACAAAACTGCATGTTGCCGGCGTCCTCCTTTTATAACCATGAGGTAGGGCGGAGTTAAGTCATGCAAATTCCGCAGACCCATGGAATTTCTTTGCCATTGGCTCGTTTTGTATTCTCGAAGTCGATAGGTGTTCTAAGCGAAACCCCATTCGTCATCATCCGACGTAACTCGGAGTGACTACGAAAGGGAATGTAGATTTTGTAGCCTCCATAAGTGCTATCAATGGTGAGACAACAATCACAAGTGGAGTCCCATGCGTTTTCCCACCAGCAGAACCAGTTGGTATATTAAACTTTTACCGTATCCAGTCGGCAAAACACAGAGCACATCTTCCTTTTTTAAAAATGACTCAAGTGCCGTTCTTTGTTCTTGTTTCAAAGAAAATCTTAACTTTAAATCCTCCAGAGTCACGGCCAAAGCAGATTCGAAAGACAGCTGTTCTCCAGCTGCAGAAGCCATTCTTTGTTGTCAAGTAGCAGTGAACCGTCGCAACTCTGTCGTCATTATGTTAAGCCCGCCCGCCGACGATGTGATTGGCCTGACTACAGTTTGTTTTTTCCAGCTCGAAAGTCAAACGCAGAGTTGCTAGACTACACTGGCAGCTAAATAAATTTTGCTGCTGCTAGGGGGAGTCTAGATTTCTAGACTAGCAAAAGTGTATAATAAATATGAACTTACCGAAACTTGTCGATAAGACTGGGTAACTGCCACTCGAAGAGTTTACCCTCACAAATGTATCAATATGCTTTTCTGACAATTTTGAGAACAACAATTTTTTTGAGTGTACTAATTCCTTAATCAGAGTTTATTGTTAGTTAATAGTAGTTAGTATAATGTTGATATTATAGTATACGGGACAGTATTCTAAAGTGTTACATTTTTCCTTGTGTTTTGTATATTATTCCATGTGTTTTGTGTGTTCATGTATTCATTGTCTTCACTGCCTTTGGTTCTACTGCAAACAGCATGAAAACTTGGCATTGTGAAGTCATAGTAGAAGACCAACTTTGATGTTCATGACAAAACAAATCTTCATAAACCAATTTTTTATTAAACAGTAATTAAGCACTTTGGAAAGAAAATCTCATGCATACAGTTTCTCATTTCACAATATACACAAGCATACTTTACAAAGATAATATTTAAATGCATTTTCACTCGCTCTGGTTGAATTGCTCGTTGATGTTTACTGTTAATCAACAAAGGAATGATCCATTGAAAGAATATATAAATAGCAATAAATTAAAGCATTGGCAAAAGCATTGGCAAACATATAGTTAATTCACACAGCACTACAGTAACAGGTTTATGTAGCTAGGATGCTCACTTAATATGAGCTTTAATACTTGCTCAGAATAACTGATAATACATTTGAGCAAGTGAAATCAAAATTGACTTGTTTATATGTAAAGTTATGTCAAAGTTTTCTCTTCATGTGCAAAATGAAACATCCTTCACGTTAAAGACAATAATTGGAGGTTGAAGCTGATGTTAGCAGAAATGCTATAGCATGTTGCTTTTTACTCTTTCAAAAATCTGCCTCACTTTCAAAGCAGGTACACAACCTTCACGGAGAATGCTGATAGTTCCTGGAAATGAACAAAATGCATGTTATTATTAATAATGGAATACATATATTATTATGACATAATATAAGCTCTTTGGTATATCAATTTACCTTCATCAATTTTGAGGCAGTTCACTACAGTTGACGCCACCACCTCATTAGATTCTCCATCACACAGGACTCCTTCAATCTTGTGGCCAAGGCGGCTGTTTCAGGACAAAAGAAAACAATGCTCCAATTAACCCTTGAGACCAGCAATCAAGGGACACTGCTAAATCTAACATTTGTTTCTATTGCAATTATTGTTTTAACATAAAATGTCACGACCAGCAGTGAATACATCCTTCCTAGTAATAAATTTGGCTTCTGTAAAGGTATGCTTTAATATAAGAGATAAACCTTTGGTCGTAGAACACACACTGTTAATTACATTAAGTGTGCCTAACATTAGAGTATTGTGGTTTGTTGTTTCAAGGTAACAGCCTGAATTATGTAAAATCTCAAACCTTAAAACCCTATAATATTCCCTTGAATAGGCTACATTATGTATCAAATTAATACAATTCCGATCATACGATGCATTTGATTTGTGGAGTTTGTATTCCTTCACAGTAGCCACAGTAACTATATTGTTGGGGCTTTTTTAAACTTACTTGATGACCATATCATGATGTGTACTGTCAGCTTCTCCACTGGGATTGGCTGATGTAATGGCCAATGGACCGGTGAATTCACACAGGTGAGCAGTAGCAGTGTGGTCAGGTACTCTTATCATAATGCTTTCTCTGGTCCCCACACAGTCATATGCAGGACCCACACCTGTGAACAATAGGACCATTGAAAATGATTGGAGATAATAGATAATCATCACAGATTCCTGAAACCGTTCTCTCAGTAAAGTTTTAATTTGGTTTGTTGATTTTCCCAAGATTGAATAGAGTTAGGGTTAGGTTAGGTGTAATTACAAAATGTTAATGCGTGTTTATAACCTTACCGAGTTTGAGAAGCCAATTGCCTTTCGGGACAATGCAACTAATGCCTCCCGGGTAGACGTTTCTCATGAACTCCCACAACAAAGGACTGAAGGGAGGTTTGGCTGCCACAAGTTGCTCCACACTTGAGATACAGATACAAATTGGCTTTTCTGCAGGACGGTCCTACCAGAGAGAAAGGTTTATGTGTCAGTGGGTCAGCTGACAAAGGGCTGATCATTTGAAAAATAATATTATGTTTCAAAGCGTTTGTGTTGGCATGTACTTTGATAGTGTAGATCTTCTCAATTGCACTGGGGTTCTTGCATGAAGCCGCCAATGCATAAACTGTATCTGTAGGGATACCACACACTCCATTGTTTTCCAACAATTTTGCAATCTTGAGGAGTCCGCTGGTTTCCCGAGATTTAGCAATGAAACATGGATATGTGGTCTCAGATTCCTTCTTTTTCTTGTCCTTCGAAAAAAGCAGATGTTAATCCGTAGGAATGTTTTGTCTAACCATGAATGTAAAACACAATTAAACTTCACAAGCACTTTGTCATCATTGATAAAATATAATACCTTGATAAGGGAAGGTCCAACTGGTATCACGGTCTTGGAGAAGATAGCGTTCACAAGGGATGCTAGCATGCCATACAAACATATGATGGCGAAAATTGCTAGCATAGCAACTAAAGAAAGAGTTTCAAGGAAATATGAGGTAACTTTTACACATTATTTAATTTCTTTACAATCCTTTTCTTAACAAGATGTATTTATCTGTACCTTCTAACTGATAGGGCAGTCTTCCAAATGTAGAGAGGAGAAAACAAACTATGATGACCTCCATGACAGTGGTCAATGCCAAGAGAACTAGATTGCCATAGGTTGCTGTAAAAAAAAAAAACAAGGTCCAATTCACAATCCTTCAAATGGCAAAAGTCAGAAGTGAGGATGTATGTATTAGTAAACAAACCTACCAACTAGAATCAAGAAAGCATTAATGACCAGGAATGCTATTGCCCCAGCTGCAAATCCGTTTGCTGATTCTGTGGATATTTGCAAGCGATGTCCTGCAGGAAAAAAATATGAATCTTAGAATTCTACCCAAATTTTTAGCCAAGTATTTTTTTAATCTTACATTTTCATACCTGCAAACCTATACCAGCTCCAAGTTGCCCAAATAGCCACATAGAACGAGGGAATGACAGAGCCGAATCTCTGGCCACCTTGTACTTGTAGTCGACTGACGTAGGCCTGAAGAATAGCTCCTGGGATGAGTACCCAAGGAACAGTTAGGTCGAAAAACACCAGGCCGGGCTGACTGCTGTGAATGGCTGAGAGTGCGGCTACTCCATTGCAAAGGTAGAATAAAGCATCAGGAAGCTGTGCACCTGCATCCTCAAGCTCATCCAGTTTAGATCTCTTTAGGTAACTGAGATATTTCTGCAGGGATTCAGTGGAGACAGGCTGGGGTCCAACTGGAATCAAGGACTTCTCAGCAATAGTGTTGATGAGACGTGCAAAAGTGCCATAGAAGGATAAAAGAGTGAAGAGGGAGCAGGTCACTCCAAAAAAGATGTAGTACCTGTCGATGGGAATCTGGGAGATGGTTGATATGGTCACCAGGACAAAAAATGAATTGTGAACTAGCTCAAGAGTGTCGTTGTTTAGACTTGCAACACAGAACACCAAAGCAGCAGACAGGAAGAACCAGTTGCCAACCATGGCATGCCTTACTTCACCAGCTTCAGTCCGGCCAATGGTTACAGACACCACATACTCTTCCCAGGTCTTCACCAGCCAAAACACACAGTGCAGGCCAAACTTGGTTGCATGGTAGCAATCTTGACGCAGATACGCATAATAGCTTGATAGAAGCTGAGCAGCAGAATTAATGCTTATCCAGATGGCAGCTACTGGGATCGACGGGAAGTAGCCAAAGGCGTAGAATGCGAATATAAATGGTGAGACTGTGTCGCAGAAGGATCCCAAGGCCATAGGTTCAGCATATTTGGTGTTCTTCTTCTTCTCTTGGCCCAAGCTTTGGGAGCTGCTAGCATTGGTGGTTCCTAGGAGCAGCACATTAAAGAGAGGGTTTCCAAAACCCTTCAGCACGTAGCGTTGGGCCAATCCTTTGATTAGCAGTGCTGATGAGCCATATATGGCAAAGAGCAGGATTAGGAGCTCCAGAATCCCAGAGACCACTAAAGCCCACCCTGCTACCAGACCCACAGCCTCAAATATCAGTGTGAGGGTGATGGCCCCAAACACAAAGGGCATGATGTAGTTTACTGTTGCTGAACAGAAGGCCAGTAGAAAGGAAAGCAGGATGTAAGGTACCAACCCAGCTATGGCAGACTCCTTGATGTAAATTAGATTGTCGGTTTTAGCACTAGTGTTTGTGAGCAGATTTTGAAATGTGCTGTTTATCATTGTTGATTCATTAAATTGGTTTGTACTTTGTTGATTGGCACCTAGAAAAATTCTTGTGGCCCCATAGCTCCCCCACAGAGCTGCGTATCCTACAAATGACGTTCCACTCAGATGGTCATATTTTCGGAAAGACAGAAATCCTGCCACAAGCTGACACACTCCACCAATCAGAATGAGATGAACACCTGTGTAAATTGACATAAGATGCAAAGAAAGGGATGCGTGATGTTCAAGGAAGTAAGCAGTCTGGTGTATTACACAAACTAAATAATCAAAAATGCAAATAGGCTATTAGCATATAAATGTATAATTCTTTCAAGTTGTTTGTTAAATTAAAATGACAAAACAATGACCTGCTAATATATTCTCCACTCCCTCTGCAGGAATGCCAGTCCTGGCCCCATGAAAGTTCTGCAGCAGGACAAGGAAAGCACTGATGCCATTGGCAAGGAGCCCAAGCATTCCTGGCTCACCATAAAAACTTGCCGGAAAGTCACTTGTCGATGCCATGACCTTCCCCTCAAGAGTAGCTTTTTGCTGATAGAATTAAGATGTATAATTAGGATATGATCATAAAAAATACTAATTCTAACATTTGTCGCTAAATTATATGTTGATCAGTCAAATTCTCTCTGAAACATTAATAATGAATTAATAGTGTGCTTAAATATTTTTTCTTGATTTTATCAGCCCAAATTAATTGACATTATGAACGTATCCAGGTTAATAAAAGTTTCTTATAACTGACTGTATAAGCCCTTTAATCAGCTTGCTAAAATGTACTTTCTGTATTCTGTACTTTTAGTGGAGGGACATATATACGTCTGCAAACATGTCTACAAATACATTTTAGTCTATGTGATATAAAAGATTGGTTTCACTTCATTTGGATGGCCCCTTTAACACATTCTGTTGACTACAAGTAACGTTGCACCTGCATGTCTACTAACTCTCATTAGAGTGTTAGTAGAGTATTAGTAGACTGGTAGGCCTAGGGTTAGAATAAGTTGACATGTAGTTGCATAGTTAATTATAGTCAGTAGACTGTCTGTTGGAGGACAATCACAATAAAGAGTTATCAGATATTCAGCAGACAGTCTACTAATACTCTAATGAGAGTTAGTTGACATGTAGTTGCAAAGATACTTATAGTCACCAGAATGTTCAAAAGGGACCATCAAAATAAAGTGTTACCAAATGATTATTAAAAACCTTATAAGCCTTATAAGTAAAAATACTTATCTCTTGAGTGTGCACTAAACAGCCTATTTATAGGTGTGTTTAGTTTCATATTCTCCCTCCACTCTGTGAGTAAGCAACACAGTTGTCTACTCAGCAAACAGCTGAGCAGGAGGCAAAAGCTTTTTCACATAGTGGATGTTTTCGTTTTCAGGCTTCAAAACTAAAACTGCCTCTCTGACACAGATGTGACTGTTGGCTGAAGATTTATACTATTACAGTCTAGGTGACAGTACAGTTTCATCTCAAAAAGCCGGCAGACAGGTGTCATTATACACAGATACAGTAGCTGTCTGTGTACAATGCTTGAGGATAAACTCGCAGTAAGTTTGAACAGACTTTTATGTCAACTGTTCACCATGTTTTTAACATAGTAACGTAATCATAACTGAGTGAGCAATGAAATGTTGACATTATTGTGTATATTTACAATATTATATATTATATGACTTTTTTTGTCCCCATGAGGAAAACAGTTTATAAATCATAATAAATGTTTTTTTTTTGAAAATGTAAAAATGCTGAAAGTTTTCTGTTATTTGGTAGGTTTATAGGATAGAAAATACAGTTTGTATAGTATAAAAATCATTATGATTATGGAACATGCCTATATGCACAAACACACACACACTTTGTGAGATATCATATTATAAATAGCCAACTACATTAACATTTTTAAAAAAAAATAAAGGAAAAAAGTTTTAAAGATATAAGAAACTTACCTAATTAGAATCCTTGATCTGTAATGAAGTATTATTGAGATGCTTGTGAAGAAAGCTTTAAGTTTATAGAAACATACTCATGGAAGCTGGGAGGAGTTACAGTGATATCAACCAACCCTTGGTCTTACAAATGATGACATCATTGACCCTTTCACAAGACAGATTGTTTCCTGCTGCGAAATCCCACCTATGAACCTAAAAATAAACAAAACTTGGGAATTCCAACCCTAGTTCTTCAGTGGGTGTGTCATCCTCTTTTGTGGTCCAGTACTGTATAAAAAAGGAGATGTGGACACACCTGACTCTAGCACATCATCCTCATCGACCTTCAATCATTCCATCTCTACACTGAGATAGAGAAAAGAAGACAGCCTTTCTTCAACTTCGAATCAGCAAACAGAGATATCAAGCCTCTTCATATCCAGATTCTGAAAAAAAAATTGACAACATGCTTTCAGTTGCACAGGTAGAGACATTTTTGTGCTATCATGTTGTGACATAAATGTAATATAATAGATATAAATGCAGTCCATTTACCATAGATGTGTAATTTCTAAATTTATGTGTGATTGCTCGATGCATAAAGAAAAAAAACACTGTACAAGTTTTGTAAATTATGGCATTTTTTAATGAAGTGTCTTATTGAAGCCAAACTGTTTACAATTAGTGTTTAATCAGGTTTTTTTTATGTTTCATAGAAACATTTCATAGTCAAAATTTCATATACTGTGTGTACATACTATAGAGCTGAGACACTCATACATAATTGTTTGTACACAGAGATCTACCAGATGCCGGTCTGCTTTTTCTGCTGCTCGAGGACTCCATAAGTCTGCACTAGATGGTGAGCAAGCTCTACTTATCACAGACTTATTTTCAGTAAAACGCTGTTTGTTAACTCATGAGTCATGACAGAAAAGAAAAGTGAAAGTCTAGACTTTTATTTAGGGTTTGCAATTTAGATCAGCTAATCTAGGATAGTCATTGGCACTCAGGTTGGGAAATTCACTCAGCAAAGGAAATTGTTTCAGTGTTCATTTACACTGTCTCTTGTCTGTTTTTAGTGGCAGAGCGTCCTGCCCCTGAGGAAACAGTGACCAGCAGCTTTGGCAGGTTTATTCAGAGCGTACAACCAAGGCATCTGTCACCAATCGTGCTGCAGCGCAGCAAACGCATGATTCTGGACAGCATCGGCGTTGGGCTTTTGGGAAGCAACACTGAGGTGTTTGAACTGGCCCTTCAACACTGCCAGGTAGGGCACAATGCCAATAGTTAATAGTAACCTTTAGAGAAAACAACATGTTTATCAATCATTAAGAGAACAGCATTTTTCAGTGGAATTGAGTGATGCCCAGTGCAATTCTTCCCTCAACATGGTTAAGCAATGATGCACAGAAAGTGATGTCAGACACTTCTAATGTGTTTGTAGATGTGTGAATGAGTTGGATCTAATGACCATTCATTTATCCTCTTCCCCAAGCACATGTATGCTTCTGATGACATCAGCTTCGTCTATGGGCGCCGAGGTGTGAAGCTTTCTCCAACCCTTTCAGCTTTTGTCAATGGAGTTGCAGTAAGTATAATGAAGTGTATTGTGATGTCATTGCAGTTCTTAGTTTATCTTACACTGGATGTGTGATTCAATATCCTAGACACATTCTCAGTGTTTCTCCAGAAAGTCCCGTTCTGCAGGTACTTAAATTAGTATCAAGCTAGAAAATTACTCAAGAAATTATAAACTTGTTTTGTAACATTCAGCAACATTCCAAATGTGGAAATGAGAAAAAAAGAAAGAAATATAAAACCCTCTAATAAGTCATGAAACCTCAGCACTGTGAAATTTGTATGGTCTACAGAAACATCCATGCTACTGTTGGAAAGTCTGGTGTGTAAACCCTCTAAATAAAGTGTGTTTATTCATGAAGTGTTTCAGATTATAGAAACTGGACAGACAGCGTTATTGGGTCTTGCTCATACTATCGGTAGTCATGCACAGCTTTTTCTTTTTCCCTGTAGCATTTTAGCTACGCTAGTGAAGCTATCTGAAGGCTATGACATGGTCTTCTGAGACTATGTGCATTGAGATTTAGAAACACAAACCATCATCCCAGGACAGCCACATTAAAGAGATACTCTAGTCATTGAATGACATGTTGGTTTTCCACAGACTCACTCAATGGACTTTGACGACACTTGGCACCCTGCAACCCACCCCTCTGGAGCGGTTCTGCCTGCTCTCCTTGCTATAAGTGACATGTTGCAAAAGAACAGCAAACCAAGTGGGCTCGACTTTCTAACCGCCTTCAATGTGGGCATCGAAATACAGGGTCGACTGATGAGATTCTCCAATGAGGCAGACAACATCCCTAAGAGGTTAGAGTCAATTTCTTTGTCTCATTCTCAACTAAAGTGACTGAGAGCGATTACTATATTTCTAAGTACAGCACAGCCTGAATATGGCAGTATAACAGCGTGGGTATTGTCTGAGTTTATAGACAAACAGAGAGCTAGGTGGGTAAGAACACAGCAGATTCCATGTGAAAGTTTGTCAAAGCTCCTTCAGACAGATGTTTATGCAGAGCAGTTCTGTTTGTGCTCGGAGTTAAACACTTATAATTTGTTATTTCCCGAGTACTCTGAAAACAGAATCCACCTGTGTTCTAGAATAATGTCTGGTAGCTATATAGAGTAAAAAAAAAACATTGTGATTTATTGAGTACAAATAATCCAATAATTCAGTCCAATAATTCAGTCCAATAATTTTATTGGAGTTAGCAAAGGATATTACTTTTGCTATTACTATTTCAGACATTTAGGGGATTTTACCATGGCAAACAATAGAAAAGAGTGTAAATATTTCATATACTCGGTATGAAGAAGGAACAGAATTATATTTAGAGGCCAGGTTGGGCTCTATTGATTTACCAAATTCTTTTGCGTTCCAAAGTTCAAGTATGGTGAACTCTGACTTCTGAATTCGAATCACAAGTAGGCGTGTGTCAACTAGAAGATGGATACATCACAGAGTGACCTCTTAGGCCCTGTTTACATCTGGTTTTAAATGTTTACACCTGGTCCACCTTCAACCAATTCTTCGAGGGAAGGGTCTATGGGTGGGTAAATGTACAGGCTTTTCAGATCTTTCTATCTAATAGACAAAATAGCTCATGCAAATTACATATGAACGTGAAAGGAGACAATGGAAAGACATTTGTTTCTGTTCTGATAGCCGCAGAACAGAAACGCCTGGTACATTTTTCGCCTTCAAACCAAACTCCACTGCCGATAAATTTGAAGTCCCGTCTGCCTAGTGGGTTCCCATAATGTTTATGCGTCAGGTCAGTAGGCGGAGAGTGAGCGGTCTTTTGTGGCTGTTCAAACGTATTCAACCACATGAACGGTTACAGTATGAAGGCAATGGAGAAACGTCCTAGTGCGCATTTGTCAAACACCTGGGTCTGTGTAAAGGCTTCATGTTCACCTCTAAGCGTTCACATCCAAACTGAAGCATTCTTTAGGCGCTAGGCTAGTAAGTAACCACCTAACAACCACACAGAACACAAAACACCCTAGAACAGTTATGCAGAGCTTTGCACAGGAAAGCACCACTAATATTCTGGTCAGTTGATCAAAATTTAGACAGTTTTGTGGCCCTGTATTGTCTTGAGAATGGCCAAGCTTGTAAAATAACAACTATTCTCTTTCTCTGTCTTCTCCGCTAGGTTTCATCCTCCCAGTGTGGTGGGAACTCTGGGTAGTGCTGCTGCCTGTGCTCGCTTCCTCTCTCTGGACCGCAATCAGTGTAGTAATGCCCTTGCCATCGCTGCATCTTTGGCAGGTGCGCCAATGGCTAATGCCGCCACACAATCCAAACCTCTTCATATCGGAAACGCCTCGCGCCTCGGGCTCGAAGCAGCTCTGCTGGCATCTCGTGGGTTGGAAGCAAGTCCTCTGGTCCTGGATGCAGTGCCTGGCGTAGCTGGCTTCAGTGCTTTCTATGAAGACTACGCCCCACACCCCCTCCCGTGCCCCGAGATGGATGAGCACAGCTTCCTCTTAGAGAATCAAGACATCGCTTTCAAGCGCTTTCCCGCACACCTCGGGATGCACTGGATCGTTGATGCTGCTGTTGTTGTGCACAAGACCCTGGTTGGCCTGAGAGAGGGCAGCATTTCTCCAAACCTGGTGCAGGATATCCTGCTTAGGGTGCCTCTCTCCAAGTACATCAACCGTCCATTCCCGGAGACAGAGCACCAGGCGCGACACTCCTTCCAGTTTAATGCCTGCGCTGCCCTGTTGGATGGAGAAGTCACAGTGCAGTCCTTCCACCCAGAAGCCATCCGACGGCCGGAACTTCATGCGCTCCTCTCCCGTGTCCGTTTGGAGCACCCCCACGACAACCCGGCCAATTTCAACATAATGTACGGTGACGTGGAGGTTACCTTGGTAAGTGGAGATGTCCTAAAAGGGCGATGTGACACCTTCTACGGCCATTGGAGGAACCCACTTAGCCAAGAAAGCCTGCAGAATAAGTTCTGTAACAATGCAGGCACAGTTCTGTCCAATGAGAGGGTGGAGAGGCTGATCGAAGCTATCGAAGGCCTGGAGCATCTAGATGACTGTAAACCACTGCTAACTCAACTGCAGTGAACAGCTTGGTGCTTTTATTACACCAATGTAATATGAATATAGAAAATTTGTGAAAATTCACAGCTACTTGTATTTATATTGTAGAAGTACTATTCAAACATATTATACTCTTGCTTGATATACATACTGTAAACTAACAGTACAAACTGTATTTTCCTGCTGTGGATGTCTGTTTTCATGTTTTTACAATATTTATTTACACTATTTTACAAAATGACAAAAGTTGAATATATGTTTGTATATATTATTTTAAAAGATCTGTTTAAATATCGTATGAGAGAATCTTTTTGATGACTTCTGCTTTTTGTAAGATCTTGTTTAGATTAAAACTCAATAAATTTCAAAATGTATTACTATACATGATGTCTTGTCCACCATGCATTTTGTCATATAAACACACATAAAATTGAAATAGTCTGGGAGTCTACATTACTGTATGTTAATGGTATATGTAGTGGGGCTGCAAAATGTTATACCTCAACGGGATGAATTACAACAATTAAACATGTTTGGCTACAAACTGAAAGTAGGTATTGGCACAATTTCATGTCTTTGTTATTTCTGGTAAGTCCAAACCAGATAGACAGCTAGTTGGAGAGTATCTTGTGCATCTAAGATCATGTAGGTTTAAGCAATTGCTAGATTTCCTCTACTTATATTCAAATATGGTTTACGGCAAAATGTTACAGGATTTAGGGTCAAAAATACATGATGATATCAAGTATGATGTTTGAATCACAGCAAAGGGCCAAATTTAGCATTTTCCCAGAAATATTAAAGGTTTTTCCAGTAAAAGTAAAAATGTAGGTTTATAGGGCCCATCAAAATGTAATGATTTGGGACATGGTAGGAGCTTGTATGGTAATGAAACATAACCATTTAAAAATAAAATGAATTTGCATTACACACATTATAAGGTAAATATAATCAAATAATTCATCCTGTTTTTTAAAAAAATTTAAATAAATGGTATTCTAATATAACTATGGGTATTTCATATATGCTATGAACTTATATTTTCTCTATCCTGAGGATGTATAGTGATAAAAATAAAGGTAACACTTTACAATACGGGTGCACTAATATGCATTAATTCATACTTAACTAATGCACAGATAATCATGAGTTAATGTATGACTCATGAAGAACTAAACCATGAATTAATTATTACTGCATCAATAATAAACTAATAAAGAGTCTATATGATTAATAGATTAAGTAATAAATGAACTGCTATTAATTAAACGTGTCATCATGTATTAATTCCTTAATAACATATTTTATTAACTAATAATGTAAATTAATGTGTTAAATACCACAATTAGTCAACGCTATGCACTTCAACTTCCAGTTGTCTGCTTTAATTAATCATTAGCTAATGATTTGCAAAGTTATCATTATGTTATGACTTTACTTGTTGAGGCACATGACTATTAACTAATTGTTAAGTGATATGTCATTATGGTTATGGCTTTTGTCATAGCCACTAAAGGTCTGTGGGGCAGTTACACATGCAGTGAATGTAATGTCAGAGAATGTGTTTAAAGGATGGGTAAGTTGGGCTGCACACAAATATCAGCACCCCAGAATCTGAAATACTGACGCCGTGTTTAAACTGGACGAGACCATTACAGCTGTTTACACTGGACATGACAGACCATTGCAAGTCCATTTGTCCTTCATAACAGAAGTAGCGCAAGAGTAGCCTGGCTAATCAAGAAGTTAAAGCCGGAGCAAGAACAATCTTTGCTTAGTTTTGTTGGTGGCCATGATGTTTTGGCCCTCATCCCCACGGGGTTCGGGAAAAGTTTGATTTTCCAGCTCGCTCTGTTAGTGGTGAATGAGTTGGCTAAGGCGAACGCTAGGGATGCAAAGCCAATAGTTTTTGTCGTCTCCCCTCTTGTTAGCGATTGGTTATGGCAGATCCAGAGTGACTCTGGGCAGATTCAATAGTTTTAGACTTCAATAGGGTACCCGCCTACAAGGGAATTAACGCTTGTCAATGGAGCGGTGCCAGACTCTATGTACAAATTAAATGTACAAGAGTCTGGTGGGGCCAGGCTAGCGCAAGAGCTCGGAGTAAGTCAGAAAAAGAGTGTGGCATCAGTTTACTGTCGGGGTTTCGTGTAGCATTGTCGCTTCCTGTCTTGTATCACTGATTATAATGGGTTCTAGTTTCTTTGTCCGGTCTAGACACAGTATTATGAAATAGCCGAGCCCGGCCGCATATTCAGTGTTCTGCCTTTAAATCCTAGAGCTCAAGCTTAACCTGACACACTCCTGTGCCATGAACTATTGGATGTTGCAGTTCATCTGGCACAGTGAATCCCGGTTGTAGAAGACTGGAAATTGAAATCCATAGTGTGGATGTCAAAACCAAAATGACATATTACTTGACAATTAGTTAATAGTCATGTGCCTCAACAAGGAAAGTCATAACATAATGATAACTTTGCAAATCATTAGCTAATGATTAATTAAAGCAGACAACTGGAAGTTGAAGTACATTGGTTTGATCCATTGTGGTAATTAACACATTAATTTACACTATTAGTTAATAAAATATGTTATTAAGGAATTAATACACAATGACATTGAATTAATAGCAATTCATTTATTACTTAATCTATTAATAATAAAAACTCTTTATTAGTTGCTGATGCAGTAATAATCAATTAATGGTTTAGTTCTTCTTGAGTCATACATTCACTCATGACTATCTGTGCATTAGTTAAACATGAATTAATGCATATTAGTGCACCCGTATTATAAAGTGTTACCAAAATAAATTGCCTTATATGTAATGACAACACCACTTGCGATATAGTGACATATATATATATATACACATATATTACAAACCCCATTATCAGAAAAGTTGGGACATTTTGTAAAATGCAATAAAAGAATGCAATCCAGAATCTGTGATTTGTTAATTCTCTTGAACCTTTATTTAAATGACAAATGTACAAAGAAAAGATTTACAATATTTTCACTGGGCAACTCTGTTGTTTTTTCTAAATATAAACAAATTTTGATTTTAATAACACACTATGAAAAAAAGTTGGGACAGAGGCATGTTTCCCAGACAGCAACATAGTGTCGCCCCTGATCTCACATCTGCCACATGTGGCTTACACACGTACCAGATGTGGGCCGGATGTACCAGACATCACCTTTCCTTTATTTTACACTTTTTAATTATTTGGGAATTGAGGATACTAATGGTTGCAG
Source organism: Meda fulgida (assembly GCA_030578275.1). NCBI lineage: Eukaryota > Metazoa > Chordata > Actinopteri > Cypriniformes > Leuciscidae > Meda > Meda fulgida. Next base: position 4,491,252 of record CM060629.1, on the reverse strand, counting down.
TTTTGCAAGTAGAAAGACTTATAAAAATGTTAAGAAGAAAGATAAAAGACATCTGCTCTTCTCCTTTTCATTATGGGCCAAACATTTTCATTAAGAGACAGATCTGGACTGCAGGCAGGCCGTCAGGCACATCCATTTTATGAGGTAGTGTCTAAGAAACCACTCAGTTTTAGCTTGTTCAGAATGAGACTGGCATTGACTTGCTTCTCAGGAAAGATGTCATCTTGATGGCAGTTTATGTCTCTTAACAATCCAAATATATGCCTCCATGTCAAATTTACCTTCACACATATGCAAGTCACCCATACTGTTTGCACTGATGCACCTCCAAATCATGATAATTGTTTGCCTTTGCAAAACAAAAAAACAAGCTGAATCATGGACTCATCTGACCACAGCACACATCTCCACTGTCTTTTAGACCATCTGAGAAGACCCAGACAGCAGCATAGTGTGGGCCGGATCTGGGATGATGTTGCTGTCTGGGGAGCTCGGTGGAATCTGTGTTTTGAACATGCTTTCTCATTGCGTAACAGAGATTCCAATTGGTCTCCTGCCTTTCCCTACACAGAGTGAGATTTCTCTGGATTCCCTGAATCTTTTCACAATAATATGTGTTAGATGGTGAAAGACATAAATTCTTTGCAATCTTGCATTGAGAAATTTAAAAAAGTGTTTAAAAAACAGTTTAACTTGGATATTATATAATTGTTTCCCTTTTATTTTGCCTCTGTCCCAACTTATTTGGAGTATGTTGCAGCCGTTAAAATCTAAAATTGTTTATATTTACAAAATACAATTATGCTGATCAGTGAAACCATCGGAAATCTTCAAGAGGATCAAGAGAAATAACAAATCACAGATTGTGTTTTTTTTTTTTTTTTGCATTTTAACAAATTGTCCCAATTTTTCTGGAAAAGGGTTGTGCATTTCTGAATAGTCAATATGTGAATTACAATCAAGTATTGGGGTGAAACAATGAGTTCAGTGTCTCATCCTTCATTCCACATCTGAAAAGTCAAAGACCAACAGGGGTGTAATATTTGGGGAGTTGATATTTTCCCATTTCCTGTTTTATTCAGCAGTGGAGGAAGATGTGGCGACGAAGTTCAAAGTTGTGCTTAATTCCTTGAAAGGAGTCATGAGCCTTTGAAAAAGCCACTTAATGCCAGATAGCTCCAGGGATATTGTTTCTGTAATAAGTGTACTTTGGATTGGATTTTAAGTGTCCGCTAAATTACTACTTTTCAGCAAAGTGGTTCAGGATGTACATGTAGGTTAGCAGATCAAAAGGTGACATTCCTGCCAGTCAGGTAATCTCCACCATTGTTCCTGGTGACTCTGGTGTATTGTGCAGTGTTGAACACGCAATAGTGTCCTCCCTAGGGACGCTCACCAGTTTAGTTTTCCTTGTCTCGTGAGATGATTACAATCATTTTTGTTTTTGTATGCTTTCATTTAGAAATATGAGATCACTGTTCTCATTTTACACCACAACATCCCCACCAAATGGCATTTGTTTATGTGGTTTCAGCATATGTGTTAAGTGCACTATCTATTGTGAAGAGTTTCGTCAATGGCAACTGCTGTGGGAGAGATACTCTCGGTTAGGAGTTATGTGAAACCTACAATAGTCTATTGATGTAGGCCTATGCAAATTAACTATGAATTGAAAGAAAGATTTTGTATTTTAAAACTTCCTTGGAATGAAACAAAAAAAAAATAGAAAAGAATTTTGGTTTCATAAAGTGTCATGTGTCACATCATATCTTTGTCTGTTTTATTGATTGATTATCAGGAGTCTTTTTCTTACATTTGTCATACAGACACCTACATTATCAGTAGGTGATTTCCATATGCTGTCAAAAGATTGATTAATGATTTACATTTAACTGGACTATTTTTAATATTCACACAATAACAGTGTCACTCAAGAAAAAGTGACACAGTCAGGAAGAATTTCTGAGAATGTCACTGATTCCTGAAGCACTTATTAGATTATCTTGAAAGAAATATGTTTTTTTTTTACTAAAAAAATGTTGAGACTCAAGTCAGAGCTTAAGACTATTCTTAAGAGCATTTCTGAGAAGTTTTATACATATGGGTCATGGTCTTTAAACGAAACATCAATCCAATATCAACAGACAGTGGTTTAAGAGTAGTTACTAAATAAATAAACTTTGGCAAACCATTTGAAAATAACTTGAGATATTGCATCTTTAAGACTGAACAAACACAATAAAAGGAGGAAGCTCATTCATGTGTGCGAAGGGCGTCCAACAAACTGAAGTTTTACAGTTTCTGCAAAGCCTGATGGTGCACTGCAGGGCCTTCGTGATGGCTTTATATTAAGGACAAATCTTAAACACAAATACGGAAAAGATTGTGAATGAGTTTACAGTAATGCATGAATAGAAGAAACTCTGATTGGAGGCTTGGATATCTTAATCACATCTGATTCATTGTTATACCAAGAAGAAGGAAGATAAAGTTTTAACCTTTAACACCTGGGCTTTACAGGAACTCAGTACCCATAGTCTTCTAATCTTTTATCAGTTATTGGCAGCACTATTACGGCTCTGATCGCAAGGGCTTTACTGTCTTTGTTTTATCATGAGGAAATCTTTGAACACTGTTTGGTGCTACCTAGTTATTACCAAGTTACTACCAAGTACTTAGTTATTACCAAGTTGTTGTACATTCTAGATGTACTTACAGTAATTACACGGAGAGCAAGGCAGTGAAATAAAGTGCTACCCTTGGAATGTTCCTCTGTGTCCCTTCAAAGAGTGAATTTTAAATGAAGGTCAGCAATTGCAAATAGAAGCAAATAGAACACATTTTAAAATATTATAACATGTATAGACCCTAAAAGATACATTCTGACTCTGGGTCAGTGATTGAACACTCTCGAGTCAGCTTAGTACTTTTGAGTGCATACAAACGCAGTGCAACTGCAAGGGCTTATGGGTATTTTTCACAGCCCAGTATCTAACTTGATCGTTTAGAGTTATTAATGGCTAAATTTAGGGAAGTCCAATTCTGCTCAGGAGGACCAGTGTTAGCTGGTTCGGGTGTGTTTGATTAGAGTTGGAGATAAACTTTGCAGGAAAGTTCATGTGGTGCTTCAGGAACAGGTCACCTGGTTAAAATCTTTATTTGATGGATTTTGAAGTCAAAGACATGTGTGCTCAAGTTTTGGAATCATAACTCCAATAATCTTAATGTGTTGAGTAATTGGTAACAATTTACAATAAGGTTCATTAGTTAACATTGGTTAACTACCTTAGTTAACATGAACTAAGAATGAACAATACTTACAGCATTTATTAATCTTAGTTAATATTAATTTCAACATTTACTAATACATTATTAAAATCAAAGGTTGTATTTGTTAACAGTGAATGCACTGTGAACTAACATGAAAAAAACAATGAACAGCTGTATTAACATTAACAAAGATTTTTAAATACTGTAAAAAAATGTATTGCTCATTGTTAGTTCATGTTAATTAATACATTAACTAATGTTAACTAATGAACCGTATTTTAAAGTGTTACTGAGTAATTTATAATCAGAACCACTTCATTGATATGGTTTACAATATAAGAGTAACTTAATTTACTGTAGTAAGAATAGCACTAACGTAAGATTAATTCAGCAAATGTGTTTCATTTGAGGAAGCTGTTGTCAAACACATGTCCTTTGTGACGGCACAATGCCAGTGTCATCTTCAGTATGAGGATGATGGGGGACAAACATAAGACAAAGAAACTAAAACTTTTCTGCTGAAACTGTTTGTGATGGAACAAGGAAATAGTTTCCTGTCAAGAATGTTATATTACAAAAGAGGTTTGAGGAAACAATACTGATCAGTGACACATCATTGCCCTTCTTGCCCAGAGACAGTGTGAGAAATAGAGAGAAATAGAGAAATAACCATTTTATGTTTTAGTTTGGGCTTTACAGGGCAATTCAATTTATGTTTTATGCAATTATGCATAATTTACTGTCATTAATACAGTAAGTACATGTAACGCGTAACAAGGACACTTTAAAATAAAGTGTTATAAATAGCATCATGAGACAACATTCATTTGTTAATATTATTAATATTAAAAGTATTTTCACTATCATTTAAATTAATTCTATTATCCAAAGAACAGAGGAAGATAGAATGAGTAAAATTCTTTAAGATTAAGAATATAGTCAGAATCTTACAGAACCTATGGCTTCAAATGAATTTGCCCATTTAAAGTTGAATTCGGCGAGATTGTTTTTATCATATTCACTGAAACCGACACAATGCTCCGACAGAACAACATAAATCAGCCGGTTTTAGAAAAACCCTGCGCTTCTCCCTCCACCTGGAGCCTGTTATTTGTTTTGCAAAAACCCACCGCTCCCGGTTCTTCTGGTCCAGTCAGCGCAGGGCTGTGTGAGATCTGACTGTCAATCACAGTTCGTGCACAAGCCACAGACCCCCCCACCCCTCGCGCACGTTACAATATCACATGCACACGCCTGAAGTTCGCAGGTGTGTTGGATTGTACGAGAGAAAATCGACTAACAAGTTTCCAATTCCTCGGTTAACAACCAGAGCTAGGAGGTCCACGGGCACGTTCACAGAAAGTCTGGTGTACACTGACGAGCACGAAGTCCCCTCATTCTGACAGACTTGCCGACTGCAGCTTTAAAATCATGTACTGTGTCTCAGTACGTGAGGATTCGTGCCTGGCCCAAAATGGTTTGATGTTGAAGCTACCTCATAAGGAAGTAAAAAGAAGGAAATATTAGCTCAGCTGAAAATTATCTCAGCAATCCAATTACAGAGCGATTTATATTCATCTTCAGGCAATGATACAACGCCTCCTGTCTATTGTTGGTAATTGGAGACTTCAATCAAGTTGTTGTCAGGGTCACGGAAATGGAGGGAACTGATGGGACCCACAGCGCCAGTCCTGTCAACTGGGCCCTCCTCTATTGTCACGCCACACGCCTGGAAACACAACAGCAGAAAATCAGAGAATATATCATTCTATGACAAAACAATCGGTTATACTGTTTTGTCCTCTAAAACTGAGCACCATTTAGCTGAATTTAGAGGGCCTTTAAAATATCAGTTCAATTATTGAAATTGAGATGAAGTATGAAACAGAATGCAGAATTAACGTTTGAACTAAAGTATGTAAAATTATAGTAGAATGAAATTCTAACTAGTTTATATATACTGTATGAGTAGTATTCATTTTTCTTCAGCATGAAAGACTCAAAGATGGAGAGTGTTTTAGAAACAGTTGGTTGACATTATTAATGTTTCAAATGTCAATTATAGAAGTATGTATTTAAAAATATTTCATTTTATTTCATCATTAACGTTCATGTAATATTGAAGTTTGTTTTGGCCCTTGAATCTGATTTTATCTGAATCTGAGTTCTAAAACAAGAAAAGTTCATTCAGGAAATAAACTGGTGTTGCTCAGAGATTTTGCTTTGGCTTCGTCTGGAAATGTGTTTTGTCTGTAAAAATAGAAGGATATTATGAAATTGAATAATGTTACAGTAATATTGTAAATATTGTGTCTAAGTTATTCAGTAGTAACTTCTTGTTTATAGAACTGCTGTATAAAAGCAATATCACACTCACAATCATGTTGTTGTACTAAATTTTACCATGCCTATTATGAACATTAGTATTAAAAACAACAGAACTCTGTGGTATTGCTTAATTATGAAGCATGGTGTAAGAACTGCTCATTCTCAGACGTTCAGTTGTGCTGTATGACAAAATTAATGAATATGAATAAATAAAACAAAACAAATGAATAGTCATTATTTTATTTATTTATTTAGCAAAACTAGTGTTGGACTAATTATTTTATATGCTATTAATACCTTGAGATGGGCAGAAACAGTTGTCAGAGGGGTCTTGGTGATAAGGCACAGGTCAGCAGATCCTGGTGTTGGGCTTTTGGCTTTCGGCTCAAACTCCTTCCCGACCTGATGCAGGTTGATTTTCTGCTCTCCAAAGCTCAAAGCTTTACGCTCTCCCTGAAACACAGACAGTCTTGAAGCGATTGGTGAAAATACTTATACTTTGCTGCCACCATGTGGTATTGTCTGCTGTGTGGTTTTTGTGTGAAGTTCTACCTTAAAAGAATTCAAATTGTTAAGAAAATTGTTAACTATGAATTGAAAGATTTTGTATTTTAAAACTTCCTTGGAATAAAGAAAAAAAAGAAAATAATTGTGGTTTCATAGTGTCATGTGTCACATCATACTTTGTTGTATTGTCAAGTCAAGTCAAGTGTATTTATATAGCGCTTTTCACAATATAGATTGTATCAAAGCAGCTTCACAGTATCAATCAAAATAACATAACAATGTTGGTTTCTTAGTGGAAAAAACATCCACGTTTGGTTGGACTTATCAATGGTATTAATGATTGGTTAATTAATTTGAATATCCCCAACTGAGCAAGCCAAAGGCAACAGTGGCAAGGAACCGAAAAACTCCATCAAGTGACCTACTGGTGTCCTAAAACTTCATCAGGTGACCTAATGGAGAAAAAAAAAAACATGGGAGAACCCAGGCTCAGTCGGGGGCCAGTTCTCCTCTGGCGTTTATGAACTGGAGGCCAGATTTACATTAACTGTATGATAAAAAAAAATGCCTGGCTGAAGAGATGCGTCTTTAGTCTAGTTTTAAAATGGGAGAGCGAGTCTGAGCAACGAACAATATCAGGAAGGCTATTCCAGAGCTTTGGAGCTAAATGCGGAGCCCTCCTTTGGTGGATCTGGATATCCTAGGTATGGCCAGAAGCCTCGACTTTAGTGATCTTAAAGAGCGCGATGGATTATAGGGCGATAGAAGGTCCGTTAAATAGACTGGAGCTAAACCATTTAGGGCTTTATAAGTCAGTAGCAATACCTTATAATTAATACGGAACTTTATAGGTAACCAATGAAGTGATGATAAAATCGGAGTTATATGATCATATTTTCTTGATCTAGTAAGAACTCTAGCGGCTGCATTTTGGACTAACTGTTGCTTGTTTATTGAGGATGCAGGACAACCTGCTAATAAAGCATTACAGTAATCTAGCCTCGAGGTCATGAATGCATGAACTAACTTTTCTGCGTCAGAAACTGATAACATATTACGTAGCTTAGCAAAGTTTCTAAGGTGGAAAAAGGCGGTTTTTGTAACATGAAATGAAATATGATTTTCAAAAGACAGGTTGCAGTCTAGTATAACACCTAGGTCTTTTACTGTAGAGGATAAAGTAACAGGGCATCCTACTATGTTAAAGTTGTGTTGTGAGAGGTTTTGTGGACGGTTTTTAGAACCGATAAGTAGTACCTCTGTCTTGTCTGGATTTAATAAAAGAAAATTACGCGTCATCCAATATTTTATACCTGTAACACAATCTGTCAATCTGATAATTTAGCGTATTCATCTGGCCGTGATGAAATATATATATTTGAGTGTCATCAGCATAACAATGGAAACTAATTCCATGTTTCCTTATAATATTACCAAGTGCCAGCATATATATTGAGAATAATAGAGGGCCTAACACAGATCCCTACGACACTCCATAGTTTGCAGAAGTTATGATCAATTTTTCTCCATTTATTGCAATATTGGCGCTGTGGCAGATGGCTGCCTCTCCAGTAGCTCTACAGTTTTTAGCTCTTTTTAGGCAAGGCAAGGCAAGGCAAGGCAAGTTTATTTATATAGCACATTTCATACACAATGGTAATTCAAAGTGCTTTACATAGAAGAAATTAAAACAATCAAAAGAAATCAGAATAATTAAAACAGTTTAGAATAAAAGATAAAATACAGAAATAATCAAATGAAATCAGAATAATTAAAACATTAAATAAAATACAGTACAAACAGTCGGACGAACAGTGGTAAAGTGCTTATTCAGTAAATGCACAGCTAAACAGATGTGTTTTGAGTCTGGATTTTAATGTGACTACTGTAGGAGCACATCTGATCTCTTCTGGAAGCTGGTTCCAGCTACGGCTGGCATAGTAGCTACAAGCACACTCACCATGCTTAGAGTGAACCCTTGGTATTTCTAGCTGATGTGATCCTAGTGATCTGTTGGGTTTATATTCAGTGAGCATATCTGCAATGCATTGAGGTCCTAGGCCATTGAATGATTTATATACCAGTAATAATACTTTAAAATCAATTCTATATGTAACTGGCAGCCAGTGTAAAGACTTGAGGACTGGTGTGATGTGTTCATATTTTCTGGTTCTGCTCAGAATCCTGGCAGCAGCGTTCTGTATGAGCTGCAACTGTCTTATGGTCTTTTAAGGAAGGCCAGTGAGGAGTCCATTACAATAATCCACCCTGCTGGTGATGAAAGCATGCACAAGTTTCTCCAAGTCTTGACTGGAAACAAAGCATCTAATTCTTGCAAAATTTTTTCAGATGATAGTATGCTGATTTAGTTACTGCTTTGACATGACTACTGAAACTAAGGTCTGACTCTAGAGACACACCCAGATTCCTGACTTGATTTTTAGTTGTTTGACCCCTAGACTGAAGGTATGCGTTCACCTTGAGAACGTCATCTTTGTTTCCAAACGCAATGACTTCAGTTTTGTCTTTGTTTAACTGAAGAAAGTTTTGGCACATCCAATTGTTTACTTCATCAATGCATTGGCAAAGGGAGTCAATGGGGCTGTAATCGTTAGACGATAGGGCTAAGTAGAGCTGTGTGTCGTCTGCATAGCTGTGGTAAGAGATTTGGTTCTTTCTCATTATTTGGCTCATTGGGAGCATGTACAGGTTGAATAGGAGCAGCGCAAGAATTGAGCCTTGAGGGACTCTGCATGTCATGGATGTCCACTCAGACGTATGGTCTCCTATACTCACATAATAACCTCTCCCTTCTAAGTATGACCTGAACCATTTTAGGACTATCCCAGAAAGCCCGACCCAGTTCCCTTTCGAGGGAACTCTACGCTGCGTCGAGAATCGACATTTTGGGGACGCTCCGTTAGCGTGCGCCTCTGACGTATGAATGAAACTAATCCAATCCTGATTGGTGTTGCGTCGTGACCTATAGTATATAGGCATACCCGGTAGTAAAAAAGTGACGCTGTCACAACACACACTAGCTTTCGCTCTTCAGCAAGCGCTCTCTGTGAAACTGTCTGTCTTATTTGGTGTTGTTTGTCTGTGACAAAGCTCTACATATGGCGAGTGAACATTACACTAGTGTGTGTACCCCTGCCCTGTATATCTCGCGGGCGGGGACACGCATCAGTTGTGTGTGTATAGTTATAGGAGCGCAGGACACACAGGCAGCTCTCGAGAGGGCTGCCTGTGAACACTGTGAAGCACTTCCTAGTAGAGTGCTGCGCTCCCGCTCGGCCATAGTATTTTCTTATGATGGCCAGGCTCGCGATCCCCGCGATTCGGCTCCCGCGTCCGTTGAGGCGTCGCGGCGGCTTGGATCGCGGGGATCGCAGAAGGCAACATCGCAACATCTCGAGTCACACTCGCCGGCTCATGTTTCTGCTTATGTAGAGCTTGTGGAGGTTGTGATGCATACTGTGGAGTCCAGTCTTAAAATAAATAATTAAATATATATGTGTATATATATTAGCTGGCCACAAAATAAGCAGGATGATCCTTGTCAAAGCAAGAAGAGCTAGACGAGAGATTCCTGTAGCACTATTCACAACCTCAGCGCCGGGCTAACTGTGTTTTTCCCCAAATCTAAGAGACATCAGTGGCTAAATTTGTCTGGTACAAAAAAAGGGAAAGACAAATATTTTCTGCTGAACGCTCCGCTATCACCTTCTGGCCTGTTCTCCGACGCTGTAACTTCAATCGTCGACAGGTTTATAAATAAATAAAATAAAATAAAAATATATAAAAACTAAATAAATATATATATATATATATAAAAATATATATGTTGTCCCGCCGTTTTGAACGTTTCGGGCTACATCGATTTCCAGCGAACACACACCGTGGCGTTCACCCCAAGAGCTTGCAACCGGGCACCGACTATGGTCAAAAAAAAATTCTAGACTTTCCTGCCGGTCATCTGCTTCGGGAAGTCGAGAATAGTGCTCGAGAAACACCCGAGGCCGGTCTCAAGGGGCTGGTTCCCTTAATAGATTTTGTAGAATGGCAGCGCCTTCCAATTATCTATATGGGTCCTGAATATTTTTAAATATGGGTACAGACTGCAGTTCGGTTACCGACCTCCCAAGTTTGTTGGGGTCGTACCGACCGCAGTGGTTCCAGAACAGGCTCGGGTTATGGAACAAGAGGTACAGACTCTACTGGAGTTAAGGGGCCATAGAGAGTGTTCCCCTACCAGACAGGAAGTCCAGGTTTTACAGCCGGTACTTTTTAGTTACAAAGGAGGATGGTGGACTGAGGCCAATTTTAGATCTAAGGCTATTGACTTGTTCTTTGAGGAGATCCAGGTTCAAAATGCTTACAATTTCCATTATTGGAAACCAAATAAGATCCGAGGACTGGTTTGGCATGGTAGATCTAAAAGTTGGGGCTGTCCACTCAGTTGCAGGGCAACCAATGTTGTTCTTGCAGCGGGGCCCGGAAACGATGTGTATTGCCCGCCGTCTATGACGCTTCGGGCCACATCATTTTCCAGCGAACGCACTCTGCGTCGTTTTTCCTTGAAAAATAAAAAACGAGCATCAGTTATGGTCACGAAAACAGTATCGACTACAGCCTGCCGGTATTCTGCTTCAGGGAGTCGAGAAAGATGCTCGAAAAACACCAGAGGCCAGTCTCGAGAGGCTGGTACCCCTAGTAGATTTTGTAGAGGCATGGTATCATCTTCCCAACATATCTGCGTGGGTCCTGCATATAATAAAATCAGGGTACAGACTGCAGTTCGCGCACCGCCCCCCCCCCCCCCAGGTTTTCTGGGGTGGTGCAAACTACAGTGCTTCCAGGGCAGGCTCAGGCTCATGTCACAGGAGATACCTGAGGTTTGCTTTCGGGGACGAAGCTTACCAATATCGGGTTCTTCCGTTCGGCCTAGCACTCTCTCCCCGCACATTCACCAAATGTATGGATGTAGCCCTTGCTCCACTGAGACTTCAAGGCATTCGTATATTGAATTATCTCGACGACTGGCTCATTCTGGCTCAGTCTCGAGAAATGGCAGTTCGGCATCGAGATGTTGTCCTTGGCCACATTCAGAAATTGGGGTTGAGACTCAATACAAAGAAGAGTGTGCTAGAACCATCCCAGTGCACGATATTTTTGGGAGTCGTGTGGAACTCGATTACGATGCAGGCACGAATGTCTCCCGCACGTATCGAGTCAATTCTGGCGATGGTATCCGGGTTAAGGCTGGGCCAGGCCATCCCTGTAAAACAATTTCAAAGAATGCTGGGCCTCATGGCAGCGGCATCCAACATCATTCCTTTGGGCCTTCTACACATGAGGCCCCTTCAGTGGTGGTTAAAAACCAAGGGGTTTTCTCCCAAGGGGAATCCGTTTCGTATAATCAGAGTAACGCGCAGATGCCTTCGTTCTCTGCAAATATGGAAGAAACCTTGGTTCCTATCCCAAGGGGCAGTGTTGGGAGTGTCATGTAGCCGGAAATCCGTTTCGACAGACGCTTCCCTCACTGGCTGGGGCGCGGTCATGGACGGCCGCTTTGCCAGGGGTCTGTGGCAGGACCATCATCATTCTTGGCATATAAACTGCCTAGAGATGATGGCTGTGTTCAGGGCTTTGAGGAGCTTCCTCCCAGACATCAAAGGTTACCATGTCTTAGTACGATCAGACAATACGTCGGTGGTAGCCTATCTGAACCGACAAGGGGGACTCAGATCGCGCCCTCTGTGCAGACTGGCGCATCAGATTATTCTTTATTTTCGTCCCAGGGGAAAATACTGTCTATCAGGGCAATGTATATTCCGGGGGTTCAGAATCAGAGAGCAGACATCCTGTCGAGGCAGGGGCTTCACCCAGAGGTGGTGAAGTTAATATGGGAGAGGTTTGGACCAATGGAAGTGGATCTATTTGCGTCTCGAGAGACGTCCCACTGTCCACTTTGGTTCTCCCTCTCACTTCCAGCCCCACTGGGGTTGGATGCCATGGTACAGGCCTGGCCGAGGCTTCGCCTGTACGCATTTCCCCCGATCGCTCTGCTCCCGGGAGTCCTGGAGAGGGTCCGTCAGGAGGGCATCAGTCTACTTCTGGTTGCCCCAATGTGGCCGACCCGAGTGTGGTTTTCAGACATAATATCACTCCTGATAGCTCCGCCATGGCAGATTCCTCTGAGGAGGGATCTGTTGTCTCAGGCGGAGGGCACAATCTTCCACCCTCAGCCAGAGCTGTGGAAGCTGTGGGTCTGGCCTCTGAGGGGGTTCAGTACCTAAATGCTGGTCTATCAGCTGGAGTGGTTGAAACCATACTTAGCTCTAGAGCTCCATCTACTAGGAGAGTATATGGCCTCAAGTGGAATGTGTTTGTCACTTGGTGTAGAGAACATGAGTTAGATCCAGTAAACTGCCCGGTGGCTTCAGTTCTGGAATTTCTTCAAAATCGTTTCTCTGCGGGTCTCTCCCCTTCCACGCTTAAGGTGTACGTGGCAGACATTGCGGCTTTCCACGCACCATTAGGTGATGGGCCTCTGGGGAGGCACCAGTTGGTCATTCGGTTTCTCCGCGGTACTTGGAGGATGAGGCCGGCATCCAGGTCTAGGGTTCCTGCCTGGGACCTGACGATAGTTCTGGAAGGGTTATCCCTGGCCCCCTTCGAACCTCTAGAGTCGGCTTCGCCTAAGGATTTAACGCTGAAAATGGTTTTTCTCTTGGCTATTACCTCACTTAAGAGGGTGGGAGATCTCCAAGCCCTGGCAGTAACACCAGCTTGCTTGGAGTTTGCCCCTGGCAGAGTAAAAGCTTTTTTGCACCCGAGTCCGGGCTACGTGCCTAAAGTTCCATCGAATACGGCTCGGTCTACAGTCCTTCAGGCATTCCATCCTCCACCTCATGTGTCGGCAGAAGAAGAGAAGCTTCATTTGCTCTGCCCCGTCAGAGCTTTAAGCGTGTACCTTGAGAGGTCCTCTTCTTGGAGAAGGTCGGACCAGTTATTAGTATGTTTTGGGTCACCTAAGAAGGGGCTCCCGGCATCCAAGCAAACTGTTAGTAATTGGATTGTTCAGGCTATTACTGAGGCTTACAAGGTGCGCGATTTGCCTTCACCTTTAGCCGTAAGGGCTCACTCAACTAGAAGCATGGCTTCTTCTAGGGCCCTTCTTTCGGGAGTACCTCTACAGGAGATCTGTGAGGCAGCCGGTTGGGCTACTCCACATACTTTTATTAGGTTCTACAGTCTCCACCTTCCTAGTACGCCTGGCGCACACATGCTCAGTCCTTGCTGAGTGCCTAGACAGTTTCACTCCGGGACAGGCCTATTCGGCGCGTGGCCTAGTGGGTACTCGTTCCCCAAAGTGTCGATTCTCGACGCAGTGTAGAGTTCCCTCGAAAGGGAACGTCTCGGGTTATGACTATAAGCCTTGTTCCCTGAGAAGGGAACGAGACACTGCGTCGTTCTGCCACGCCCCTTGAGGCCTTGGAGCGTCTTGCTTCATCGCGAGGCTAGTGTGTGTTGTGACAGCGTCACTTTTATACTTCCGGGTATGCCGTCACGTTACGTCACGACGCAACACCAATCAGGATTGGATTAGTTTCATTCATACTTCAGAGGCGCACGCTAAGGGAGCGTCCCCGAAGTGTCGATTCTCGATGCAGTGTCTCGTTCCCTTCTCAGGGAACAAGGGTTATAGTCATAACCCGAGACGTTTTCCTTGTCTCGTGAGATGATTGCAATCATTTTTGTTTTTGTATGCTTTCATTTAGAAATATGAGATCACTGTTCTCATTTTACACCACAACATCCCCACCAAATGGCATTTGTTTATGTGGTTTCAGCATCTGTGTTAAGTGCACTATCTATTGTGAAGAGTTTCGTCAATGGCAATTGCTGTGGGAGAGATACTCTCGGTTAGGAGTTATGTGAAACCTACAATAGTCTATTGATGTAGGCCTATGCAAATTAACTATGAATTGAAAGAAAGATTTTGTATTTTAAAACTTCCTTGGAATGAAACAAAAAAAAAATAGAAAATAATTTTGGTTTCATAAAGTCTCATGTGTCACATCATATCTTTGTCTGTTTTATTGATTAACTATCAGGAGTCTTTTTCTTACATTTGTCATACAGACACCTACATTATCAGTAGGTGATTTCCGTATGCTGTCAAAAGATTGATTAATGATTTACATTTAACTGGACTATTTTTAATATTCACACAATAACAGTGTCACTCAAGAAAAAGTGACACAGTCAGGAAGAATTTCTGAGAATGTCACTGATTCCTTAAGCACTTAATAGATTATCTTGAAAGAAATATGTTTTTTTTTTTTACTAAAAAAATGTTGACACTCAAACAGTCAAAGCTTAAGACTATTCTTAAGAGCATTTCTGAGAAGTTTTATACATATGGGTCATGGTCTTTAAACAAAACATCAATCCAATATCAACAGACAGTGGTTTAAGAGTAGTTACTAAATAAATAAACTTTGGCAAACCATTTGAAAATAACTTGAGATATTGCATCTTTAAGACTGAACAAACACAATAAAAGGAGGAAGCTCATTCATGTGTGGGAAGGGCGTCCAACAAACTGAAGTTTTACAGTTTCTGCAAAGCCTGATGGTGCACTGCAGGGCCTTCGTGATGGCTTTATATTAAGGACAAATCTTAAACACATACACGGAAAAGATTGTGAATGAGTTTACAGTAATGCATGAATAGAAGAAACTCTGATTGGAGGCTTGGGTATCTTAAACACATCTGATTCATTGTTATACTAAGAAGAAGGAAGATAAAGTTTTAACCTTTAACACCTGGGCTTTACAGGAATTCAGTACCCATAGTCTTCTAATCTTTTATCAGTTATTGGCAGCACTATTACGGCTCTGATTGCAAGGGCTTTACTGTCTTTGTTTTATCATGAGGAAATCTTTGAACACTGTTTGGTGCTACTGTGAGTCGGGCAGGTGGACATCAGTATTTTCCATTTATAAAAATAGAAAAAGCAAATAACAAATTCAGTTATGAATTATTCAGTTATTAACAGTGTTCAGTTATCATGTGGAATTTCAGTAAAACCACTGAGGATGTAAAAAGGCTGGGGAGTTACATATTCATATGGAGAGCACTTATTTTCATTACCTTCATTCAAGGTATATATTTTATCATTATGTCTATAAAACGCCATGGCAAAGTGTTTCCAAGGGAATTATCTGACCTTACTTAAAACGAGCATTCAAACCACACTGTAAAACATGATAGCCCCATTAAGTTATATGAACTTACTTCTTGTCTTTAACTCCAATTGCAATGTTAAGTTGTGGAAATTGAACTCAAGTGTATACGTTTTCGAAAATTAAACTTAAAGTTATACATTATGGTGACTACTTGTGATTTTTGTCTGTAAATATTAATTTAACTCGTGGCTGTAAGTTAGCGTTGGGGGAGGGGTGATATAGAGCAAATACCGCGAAACACAGAGAGAAGTTGTCGCCATTTTGAGTGAGCGCAGCTGCCAGCAGTAGTCATTACGCGAATTCGTGCTGAAAAACACAAAATATCCGTGGAAAGGTGAGTTTTTCTTTTTAATTTCTAATTATAAATGAAGGACATTACGTTTTAATTCTTGTAAGCAGCACATTGACCGTGCTCTGCGAATTTAACGACACCATGGTGTTTTCCCTCACCAGTTCACCTTTTACCAGAACATCAAATGGTAAAATAATTTAATATATCACTTTGGTTCACAGCTTATACCGTATTTTTTTGTTTGTTGGTGGGTGTGTAGTAAACGTTATATACGTGTATAACATTACTGGAGCGGAAAACCATTGTTTGCCTTGTAAACGCAGAAATAAATGTCCGTTGCCATAGTACGTTACACAGCTCATTTCTGTGCAATCGAAGTGGAAATCACATGGTGATGATCGTGTTTGAGGGGTTATGTCTAGTGTAGGACTTAATATGAATTAAGCAATCCGAAAATACTGCAGGGTTTTTCCGGCCTAGAAAATTAACTTTACGAGGTGGCCGCCTCCGTCACAATCCCGGCTATCGACAAAACTCAGTCAAAAGATTAACTTAGGCCTGTCGAGATCTGATATAATGATTTAACCTAATGCTTTAAAGTAATCTAAAAACATTCCATAGCTTAATGTGAGGTAACGTTACAGAAGAATATTGCCATTGTTTAGAATTAAAGTTCAGGGAAACTCGTCTTCCCTCAGCGGCGGCTGTCAATCATTCTCTATAAATTACAGCATTCAAACGGTTAATGGTTGTGGTGCGACCTGTTTTCATTTCTCCACAAAACGTTCGCAAATTACTGCACAGTGTCACACTGAGTGTGTACCTTATTATACGCGATGGCCGGACAACGTTACCAATCAAACTTCATCCTTAAGTTCTTAACTTTAAAGCAGGTTTTAGATTGGTTAATATTAGCTGTCAATCACTCCCGCTCCCTTTCACTGTGCTCGTTTGTCACGTGACAGGGAGCTGACTACCACGCAAAATTAAAAAGGCTGAATAAGAGAGAAGATGAAACGAGGTTTTCCCTGCATTGAATTTTGTTTTGCCGGCCGCGAAAGGGAATTTGTATCCCGCCAAGGCCTATTTTGATCGTTAAGTGACAGATGACTGACTGCTGCGCTTGAGAGAGGGAGAGAGAGAGAGGGAGAGGGAGAGAGAGAGAGAGAGAGAGAGAGAGAGAGAGAGAGAGAGAGAGAGAGAGAGAGCCCTGGCCACGCGCGCGCCCTCTCACCGTCTTCAAACTGTCTTGCTCTCTCTCGCTTGAAATGTTACTGGATTTATTTGTATCTTTGTAGAGATTAGTAATGCAGTCCAAAGCCGCTTAAAATAGCACCCTCCATCTATATAATAAAACTGGGTATATTAGATTTTAAGCATTTCACTGACCTACTTTAAGAAGGTACAATACATTTTTTCCTAATTTTTCTTCTTCTTCCTTTTGACAGATTGAAAGAATGTAGGCTACCCTTAATGAAGTGGAGATGTAAGTTTTGTGCATTCTCTACTAATGGTCAGGGACGTATACTGCAGCACTTCAAAGAGAGTCATAGGCAACATCGAAGGAGTTCAGGCCTCACCTGTATTCATATGTTTAAGACATCTTCAAACCCAAGCCGAACTTGAAAATCATTTTTTTTTTTTTAAAAAAGAGAAAAGTGATCATGAAGATTAAAACTGACCACTGTTCTGCCAAGATAAATGGACTTCGAAACAAACGGCTGAGATTTAATTTATAGACTGGTCTCAAACCATATATCGGAGGGAACATGTTACGTTTGCAGTCTTTGGAGGACACTTCAGTTATTTGACACTGTTCAAAATTTATATTACTGACTATTTCAAGTAAAATTCAAGTTCTGCTGAAAAATATCAGAAGCATAAATGTTTAGATGTGTTTTTAATACAAGGTTGTTAATTTTGGGAATTTCTAAAGCTTTTGCTGAGGGGACACTTATTACTTCTGCATCCTGTTCTTTCAACACAGTTGCTCTGCAAGGGTATAAACGACAGAATTGTTCTTAAAGCGTTTTGGAATTTCTAAGTTCAGCTGATTTTAAACTGTAAAACAACTACTGGTGTTGTCATTTACAACTGCAAAGACTCTTTTGTTCCTATAAAGTATGTGAAAGATGAAATGTTTGTCAAATAGGTAACATAATGAAATTGTTTAATAATAATCCCTTACTTAGAACCGGTTTTCCTAACATGAATTGTATCATAAAACCAATGTTGTTTATGCAACATTGAACTTTTTACAATAAAAATATTTTTGAGCAGACGATTTATGTTCATTATGAGTTTTCAATAATGTAACCTAGTAAGTTGTCTTAACTTGGAGAATCAAGTTGAAACAACAAATGTTCATTACCTTGATAACTTGTAAAACACACCATTTTGAGTTGAAACAAAGAATATATTTAAGTTGAGTTAACTCATGTTTTTAAGGCAGCAGGTGAACTTTCGTTTCTAAGTTTAACAGACTTGAAATGTTTTACAGTGCACTGACCTTAAAAATCAAAGTAAACTTACTTGGTTCAAGTAAAATTGCACATTATCTACGGTGTTCTCAAGAAAGCTGAGTAATAAAAGGTGGACTTATCTTTAGGGTTAGGTTCTGGGTTAGTGTACCTAGTTATTACCAAGTTGTTTTACATTCTAGATGTACTTACAGTAATTACACGGAGAGCAAGGCAGTGAAATAAAGTGCTACCCTTGGAATGTTCCTCTGTGTCCCTTCAAAGAGTGAATTTTAAATAAAGGTCAGCAATTGCAAATAGAAGCAAATAGAATTAGAACACATTTTAAAATGTTATAACATGTATAGACCCTAAAAGATACATTCTGACTCTGGGTCAGTGATTGACCTGGAGGAACTGGAGCTGGAGACAGGAGCTGGAGCGAGAGACTAGTTCTCTAGTTTCCTTAACTTGAGTTCAGACTGAACTGAACTCCATTTTTTTTTTTTTTTTTTTTTTTTATGGATAGTAGGCATCTCCTTCCTATTTCAAAGGGTCTTGTTATGGCCCATTTGAATGTCTGCAGCATCAGAAATAAGGTATTTGAACTTAATTATCTGATTAAAGGAAACACCATTCATATCTTGACAGTATCAGAGACCCATCTGGATGCTACTGTTCTTGATACAGAGATTTCTATTGATGGCTATAATGTATTTAAAAGGAACAGGAATAAACATGGGGGTGGTATAGCATTATATATCAGAGATAACTTCCCGGCAACACTGTGCTCTGAGTTTATCTCAAATAGTTTAGAATCTTTATGGGTCAAAGTGCATCTTCCACACCTTAAACCGGTGCTGATCGGCTGCTGCTATAGGCCTCCTGGGACTGATGTACAATATCTGAATGATTTATGTGTGTTAATTGAAAGAGTTACAGATGTGAACTGTGATATTTTTTTACTAGGGGATATGAACATAGACTGGTTTGCTAATCAATGTCCAATGAAACAAAAGATGGTTTCATTGATCGATGCGTGTAATTTGTCTCAGATGATCTCTTAACCAACCAGAGTCTTTACTAACAGTGCTGGCCATATTTCTGCCACTTGCATAGACCATATTTATACAAATATTCCTGAATGCTGCACTAAACCAGTTTCTCGAGCTGTGGGTTTCAGTGATCATAATATCATAGCAATTACCAGGAAAACTAAAATTCCTAAATGTAAGGTCAATATAGTACATAAAAGGATGTTTAAGAAATTTATTCCGGAAAGTTTTTTGGCAGATGTTGGTGATATTGATTGGACTGATGTGTATGCTGCTGAGGAGCCTGAGGCCTCCTTAAATATCTTCATGGAAAGCTTTATGAAGATTGTTGATAGGCATGCCCCTATGAGAAAATGTATTGTAGAAAGCGAGACCAGCCCCATGGCTGAATGGGACTATAAAGAGCCTAATGAAGGAAAGAGATGAAACCAAATCTATATTAGTATAGACTGGATTGGTGGAGGACAGATTCAAGTACTGTCAACTTAGAAATCAGGTTACAAAACTGAATAGATCGATGAAAAAACAATATTACATGCAGAGAATAAATGATGTAAAGCAAGATGGTAAAGAGCTCTGGAAAACCCTTAATAAAATATTGGGGAGACGGACAACTGGAGCGGATTCCTTTGTGGAATCAGAAGGAAAATGTTTGACCAAACCAGCTGATATAGCAAATTATTTTAATGATTTCTTCATAAATAAATCCAAGTACTAAGGCAGAATATGGACAATATTGATTCTAATTACATAAACCTCATAAAAAAATAATGTGATGTTAGATAAGAGTTGCAATTTCCAGTTTAATAGTGTAGAGGAATGGGAAGTAAGGAAGTTGTTGAGGTCCCTGCCCGAACAGTTCTGTGGGTACTGACATTATTGGACAGTAAATTACTTGGTCTGGCAGCTGACTATGTTTGCGGTCTGTTATGTCAAATATTAAATGCATGCTTAATGAAGGGTGTTTTTCCCACTATCTGGAAAGAAGGTAAAATGATTCCCTTATCTAAAGATGGCAGACTAGCATTCACTAGGAAGAACAGTAGACCTATCACTATTCTCCCAGTTCTTAGTAAACTGATGGAGAGAATAGTTCACTCACAAATACAGAAATACTTTAAATGTAATGGCTTGAACTCAGATTTCCAACATGCTTATAGACATAACTATTCAACTTGTTCCGCCCTAACAGTAATGACAGATGACTGGCTCAAGGAAATTGATAAGTTAAAGATGACTGGTGCAGTATTACTTGATTTTAGTGCGGCATTTGATGTCATAGATCACAATCTACTCATTGGTAAACTAGAATGTTATGGATTTAGTCCAATTGCCATCAGATTTATGAAGAGTTATCTCACAAGTAGGACGCAACGGGTTTATTACACAGGCAGTTGGTCTCACTCTAAGGTTTTGGACTGTGGGGTCCCGCAAGGGATTTGCCTTGGACCACTTTTATATGCCATTTTTACAAATGATTTACCATTAGTTTTGTGTAAAGCTACTGTACAAATTTATGCTGATGATTCCACATTGTATTATGCTGCAAAAACTGTCAGCGAACTGGACAATGTTTTATCAGCTGAGTTAAATATGGTTTTTGATTGGATAAAAAGAAATAAGTTGGTGCTGAACATCTCGAAAACCAAATCAATAATCTTTGGATCGTGTCATAAACTGTCATCAACACTAAATATGAGTTTGAACTTGTCTGGGGAACCTATAGAACAGGTAGATAAAGTAAAATTACTGGGCACAATAATAGATAGTCAGCTGTCATGGGCAGAACATATTGATTTCATAGTTAAGAAGATGGGTTGTGGTATCTCTATGGTGAGGAAATGTATTTCTTATGTCCCTACACACATTGTGGGACAGGTATATATCTTTAATCTTATGTCACCTGGATTATTGTGCCCCTGTATAGTCATCTACATCTAAAGGTCAACTAAAAAAATTACAAACTGTCCAAAATAGAGCTGCCAGGTTACATTGTCCTATAAGAACAAATATTATCATTATGCACCGTCGACCATCATGGTTAATGGTGGAGAAAAGACTGTTTTTTAATAAAACTAAATTTCTCAGTAAAACTGTCCTTTTTTCTAGGTCAGCTGATGATGCTCAGATGATGTTGCCACGTCCAAATTCAAATGCTTTAAAGAGAACAGTTATTTATCATGCCATTAATCATTGGAATAATTGTCCATTGAATATACGTAAAATGAATGGCAAAGGCTCTTTCAGGCACCATCTGAGAATGCACTATTTAGAATTGTGAGTAGGGAATGTATGAATGTATTTAAATTATTCTGAATAATTTTTGATGATGTTTATAATGATGTCTACAATGTTTTATTGTTTTTAGATGATCATTGTTATGTAATTTATGTACTTTTATTTTTTATTTTTATTGTGGACCCCAGGTAGACTAGCTTCTCACTTAGGTGACAGCTAATGGGGATCCTTTTAACAATAAACATAAACAATTGAACACTCTTCAGTCAGCTAAGTACTTTTGAGTGCATACAAACGCAGTGCAGCTGCAAGGGCTTATGGGTATTTTTTCACAGCCTCAGTATTTTGATTGATCGTTTAGAGTTATTAAAACTCAAGTTTTGGAATCGTTACTCCAATAATCTTATGATTCCAAAACATAATGTAATTATGTTAAATAAACAGTAATTGGTAACACTTTACAATAAGGTTAATTAGTTATCATTAGTTAACTACCTTAGTTAACATGAACTAAGAATGAACAATACTTACAATATTTATTAATCTTAGTTAATAATAATTTCAACATTTACTCATCATCATCATCGGTAGTCCGTCGTGTATCGACGATGACTGGATTGTCTGGATTGGAGGCTATTGTAGGCAGGCTCTCATGTGGGCTAGAAGGCCTGCTCTCGATCTACAGCAGCGATGGCATTTGCTACAGACAAAGTCTTTTGCTGCAATGGAATAGTGCAGCCTCTCATGGGCTTTCTCATAGTCTTTCTGACGCTTTTTCTCAATAGCTGCGACAGCTGTTTTCAAACTATGCTGCCATTTCTCACGCTGCAGGGCCTGTTCCTCCCAGCTTTCCGGGGAGATCCCAGTGTTCCTCATATGTCTTTTCAGGGCATCTTTAAAACGCAGTTTTTGAACTAAAACACGACTTCTTTTGCCCTCTTTTAGCTCTGCGTAAAAAACTGCTTTGGACAGTCGGCTGTCACTTATCCGGCACACATGTCCAGCCCATCGCAGTTGTGATGATGTAATAAGGGCTTCAACACTGACAGAGCCAGCTCGTTGAATTACCTCTACATCTGGGATTCGATCCTGCCATCTGATGTGTATAATGGCACGTAGATGACGTAGCTGAACTTGTGTGAGCGTTTTGATATGTCTGCTGTAGAGCGTTAAACACTCGGTGGCATAGAGCAGGCAAGGAAGTACAGCAGCATTGTAGACTTTCACTTTTGTGCTGTACGAGATGTCATGACAGCTCCAGAGGCGCTCCTCAAGAGAGCCAAAAGCCTTGTTAGCAGACTGAATTCTCCTCTCAACTTCCAGATCTGAGGAGTTTGTGTAGGTCACTGTAATGCCAAGGTATGTGAAGGCCTTGACAGATTTCAGGGGCTCTCCATGTACCGTCACTGGCTGTGGCTCTCTCATGTATTGCTCATTGTTAGTTCATTTTAATTAATACATTAACTAATGTTAACTAATGAACTGTATTGTAAAGTGTTACAGAGTAATTTGTAATCAGAACCACTTCATTGATATGGTTTACAATAAAACAGTAACGTCTCGGTTACCTGAGTAGGGAACGGAGACGTTACGTCGGATGACGACGAATGGGGTTTCGCTTAGAAAGCCTATCGACTTCGAGTATTACAAAACAAGCCAATGGCAAAGAGTTGAGAGTGGTCTCATATGAAGCAACCCGAGCGGCGTTGTAGCAGCTGCGGAAGCCATATGCCCCAGGAGCCTCTGAAATAATTTCAGTGGAACCACACTCTTGCCCTCAAATTGTCTCAGACAAGTCAGCAGTGACTGTGCGCGCTCGCTCATAAGCTGCGCGGACATGGTGACCGAGTCGATTTCCATACCGAGAAAAGAGATCCTCTGCATGGGGCAAAGTTTGCTCCTCTCCCAGTTGACCCGAAGGCCCAAAACGGGCTAGGTGCCGGAGCACTAGGTCCCTGTGTTCGCAAACCTGGTCTCGAGAGTGAGCTAGGATCAGCCAGTCGTCGAGATAGTTCAGGATGCAAACCCCGTGTTGCCATAGCGGAACAAGGGCTGCCTCGATGACCTTCGTGAAGACGCGAGGAGACAGGGCTAACCCGAAAGCGAGAACCGCGTACTGATATGCCTGACCCTCGAAAGCAAACCGTAGAAACGGTCTGTGTCGAGGAAGAATGGAGACATGAAAGTAGGCGTCCTTCAGGTCGATCGCTGCAAACCAATCTTTCGGCAGCACACACTGAAAAATGCGTTTGGCCGTGAGCATCTTGAACAAAAGCCTGTGAAGGGAACGGTTCAAGACGCGCAGGTCCAGGATTGGTCTTAACCCACCGGTTTTCTTCGGTACAATGAAGTAAGGGCTGTAGAAGCAGGACCTCATTTCGGCAGGAGGGACAGTATCGATCGCACCTTTCGCCAGTAGGGTAGCAACCTCCGCACACATGACAGGGGCATTGCCACCCACCGAGGTGTAACGGACTCCGTGAAAGCGGGGAGGAGGTAGCCGAGCCTGATGGTTCTCGCGACCCAGCAGGACAGATTGGGAAGCTCTAGCCAGGCTCCCAAAGACTGAACCAACGGGCTCATACGAACCACCGACGTACCGCCGGAGGGGCAGCGAAGCGGAATGACTGACCCGGACAGGGGAGCCAGAGCGCCCCGGCATGGGGGTACAGTCATCGACCGCGTCCTGACAGAGGAGACCAGGGAAGGACCAGCCTTCCACGGGGGTCTGCTCTGCCAGGGGTCTAGCGAAATAGGGGGACGAGAGCGGCGAGGCTCGTAAGCGGCGCGCACTGTCATCCGCACCCTCTGAGAGCTCAGAGATGGACATGTCAGTTCTTTCTTTAATCACATTAGGGTGCTGCACGCCAGGGGGCTTTACAGGACAATTAAAGTTTTATGCAATTATGCAAACTGACACAATGCTCCGACAGAACAACATAAATCAGCCAAAGAAAAGAAAATGATGCTTCGATGCTGAAGACACGGGCACGTTCACAGAAAATCTGATGTACACGCACTGACGAGCACAAACTCGATGGGAGGGAGCTCAGTGGTAGTGGGGGAGGGGCATGAGAGTTGTAAACATTCAACATTTTGGCTAAGTCCCCTCATTCTGCCAGACTTGCCGACTGCAGCTTTAAAATCACGTACAGTGTCTCAGTACGCGACAATTTGTGCTTGGCCCAAAATGGTTTGATATTGAGGCTACCTCATAAGAAAGTTTTAAAAAGAAGGAAATATTAGCTCAGCCGAAACCACCAGTAAAAGCATTTGTTTTTTATTGCTTTTAAGAAGCAATCCAATTACAGAGCGATTTATATTCATCTTCAGGCAATGATACAACGCCTCCTGTCTATTGTTGGTAATTGGAGACTTCAATCAAGTTGTTGTCAGGGTCACGGAAATAGAGGGAACTGATGGGACCCACAGCGCCAGTCCTGTCAACTGGGCCCTCCTCTATTGTCACGCCACACGCCTGGAAACACAACAGCAGAAAATCAGAGAATATATCATTCTATGACAAAACAATCGGTTATACTGTTTTGTCCTCTAAAACTTTTAGCTGAATTTAGAGGGCCTTTAAAATATCAGTTCAATTATTGAAATTGAGATGAAGTATGAAACAGAATGCAGAATTAACGTTTGAATTAAATTATGTAAAATTATAGTAGAATGAAATTCTAACTAGTTAATATATACTGTATGAGTAGTTTTCATTTTTCTTCAGCATGAAAGACTCAAAGATGGAGAGTGTTTTAGAAACAGTTGGTTGACATTATTAATGTTTCAAATGTCAATTATAGAAATATATATTTAAAAATATTTCATTTTATTTCATCATTAACGTTCACTTAATATTGAACAGTTTGTTTTGGCCCTTGAATCTGATTTTTAAATCATTTGAGTTCTAAAACAAGAAAAGTCAATTCAGGAAATAAACTGGTGTTGCTCAGAGATTTTGCTTTGGCTTCGTCTGGAAATGTGTTTTGTCCGTAAAAATAGAAGGATATTATGAAACTGAATAATGTTACAGTAATATTGTAAATATTGTGTCTAAGTTATTCAGTAGTAACTTCTTGTTTATAGAACTGCTGTATAAAATCAATATCACACTCACAATCATGTTGTTGTGCTAAATTTTACCATGCCTATAATTAGCATTAAAAACAACAGAACTCTGTGGTATTGCTTAATTATGAAGCATGGTGTAAGAACTGCTCATTCTCAGACGTTCAGTTGTGCTGTATGACAAAACTAATGAATATGAATAAAAATTCCAAATTAATAGTCATTATTTTATTTATTTATTTAGCAAAACTAGTGTTGGACTAATTATTTCATATGCTATTAATACCTTGAGATGGGCAGAAACAGTTGTCAGAGGGGTCTTGGTGATAAGGCACAGGTCAGCAGATCCTGGTGTTGGGCTTTTGGCTTTCGGCTCAAACTCCTTCCCGACCTGATGCAGGTTGATTTTCTGCTCTCCAAAGCTCAAAGCTTTACGCTCACCCTGAAACACAGACAGTCTTGAAGCGATTGGTGAAAATACTTATACTTTGCTGCCACCATGTGGTATTGTCTGCTGTGTGGTTTTTGTGTGAAGTTCTACCTTAAAAGTGATGACCTCCATTCCCAAAACCTTGGAGTAAAAATTAGTGGTTTTGTTCATGTCCCGAACAGTGAGCACCAGGTGGTCCAGATGACTGATGTGAACCGGACAGGAACTTCTGAACCGGACTGATGACAGTCCACTGAGAACTGACTGAAACATAGAGTTAGAGTATTGAAAATATTATTTGTGGTGAATGTGTGGCAGAACATCACAAAAATGAATACTTTGCAATTTTTTAAAAAAATTTATTTAGCATTACTTTAACAAGAATATTAATAGTTTTGCAAGTAGTATACATTTTCTTTATGCAAAAACACAATATATAATAGGACATCATGGTGGTTATTTGCTGTACTGACTTTATTATGATAGTAAAAATAACAATAATCATTTCATATTTTTTTCATATTATTTTTTATTGCTCCATGGTAAAACACAAAACATTTCATTTTCTTCTTTACATAATTTAAATTCCCATGTGCAAAAGGGAGCAGAAAGAAGATAGAATCTCATAATATCTGCCCCCTATTCCAAAATACAAAATAACTTTCTTAAGCAGCTTACAGCCAAAATTACACTGAAAAAAAACAATGTTTGTTTAAATAACAGCAATTCATGCAGTATAAAAAAAATCAGGCAATGCCCAGACAGCAAAACAACAAGTAATCCAATACATATAGAGAAAAACAAAACAAGACAATAACATGGATCTCACCATATTAATACTAACCGAATTTACTTTGCTTATATCTCTGCTTATGGTAACCGATATTACTAGTAAATAAAATAAAATACAGCCAATAAAATAAAAAATAAAAAAAATAAACAAAACACAACAACAAACCAAACCAAACAAATTCAGAAGCAACATAAACCTCACCATATTAATACTGGCTGAATATACTCTGTTTATACTTATACTTAAACTGACCAATGTAACTACAACTTTTAAGATTATCATGCAATGAGTTCCACAATTTTACTCCCATAACTGAGGGGCACATTTGTTTCATAGTCGTACATGCAAATTGATGTTTAAAATTATATCTTCTCCTACTATACTCTTTTTCAAACTGATAATAATGTTGTATTTTCTCTGGTAAGATTTCCAGTCTTACTTTAAACAATATTATTAGTGTTTGAAACTTAGCCAAATCTTCTAGCATTAATATTCTGGATTTAGCAAACAATTTGCTTGTATGTTCTCGATAATTTACTTTATGAATAATTATTTTAGCTCTCTTCTGTAAAATAGATAAAGGTTTTAAATTTGTCTGATATGTGATCCCCCATACTTCTATGCAATAAATCAAATATGATATGATTAGTGAACTATAAAGTATTTTCATTGTTTTCTTATTTAATACCTCCTTCACTTTGTTTAAGACAAAACTATTTTGGGAAATGTTTCTTTTAATGTGTGCTATGTGAGGTTTCCATGTTAATTTATCATCCATAATTACACCAAGAAAACGAAAATCAAACACTCCCTCAATATCAACTCCATCTATGGATAAAGCTACAGATTCATTTATTTTCCTATTTCCAAAGACGATAAACTTTGTCTTTTCTAAATTCAATGACAACTTATATATACATCAAACCATTTTTTAAAGTCTTGTCATTTCATATTCAATAGATTCTACTAGTTTCTGTATATTATTTCCAGAGCTGAAGAAATTAGTATCATCTGCAAATAAAACAAACTGTACTAATTTGGAAACATCACAAATGTTATTAATATTTAAAAAGTTTAGGTCGCAAAATAGAACCCTGTGGTACCCCACATTTAATTTGCATAAATTCAGATTTGACATCAGTTAACTGTACATATTGTTTACTGTTATTCAGATAACTTCTCAACCAATTTAGGGCCATTCCTCTCATTCCATACAAACTTAATTTAGAAAGTAAAATTTCATGATCCAAAGTATCAAATGCCTTTTTCAAATCAATAAACACTCCTACTGTGAATTTCTTTTCATCTATTGCTATTGTTATTGCTTCAATAATATTCATTAAGGCAGTCACTGTGGACCTTTTTTGCCTAAAGCCATACTGGCTTTCACTCAACAAGTGATGTTTTTCTAA
The DNA here is from genome assembly GCA_030578275.1 of Meda fulgida. NCBI lineage: Eukaryota > Metazoa > Chordata > Actinopteri > Cypriniformes > Leuciscidae > Meda > Meda fulgida. The sequence goes on along the minus strand of CM060629.1, from coordinate 4,463,137 downwards.
AAAACTATCCAACTTATAAACAAAAAGTTTTTCTAATACTTTTGAAAATTGTGAAAGTAATGAAACCTGTCTATAGTTGTTGAAGCTGTGCTTATTTCCTGCTTTAAATAATGGAATAACTTTTGCCCTGTTCATTCTATCAAGAAAAATACCCCTTCCAAAGGAAAGATTACAAATATAACAAATGGGTTTAACAACACTGTCAATTATCTTTTATAATATAACCATATCTATCCCATCACAGTCAATGGAAGTCTTACTCTTTAATTTAGAAACAATAGATATAATTTCTGATTCACAGACATCCCCTAAGAACATTGACTGCAGTACTCTACTTTCTCCATCATCACAAGAGAAAGAGTGCTGTAGTTCTAAACAATCAATGGGTTTTATGGCAGCTATAGCATTATAGTATGCTAATATGCTATAATATGTAAGTGTGCTAAAGTCACCATGAAATTAAAAACTTATTTTTTTACAGAATGTTGCAGTGTTTACTATGAATGATTTATCATCCGTCCACATTATTATTATTATTATAATTTTTTTTGCATTTATATTCCCTCATAATCTGTAATCAAAAACGTTAACCTCCCCTCTTTGGGATTACAAATTTAAGAGTGTTAAAAATTTGCTGATCCTACATCCTGATATAACATCACATGAAAAACTACAATGGTAACATTGTAACAACAAAGGTAAACTACAATGCATGGGCATTCAAGTTGAACACGATGGCATCAGTTTACCGATTAGATTTCACGAGTTCACACTTACGTGTAATCAGTTAGAGTAAAGATTATGTGTATTTGGCGTGCTGTCTGAGGGCAGGGCTCTTTTTTGGCCCAAACCCAGAGTTTCCGTTCTCTTCATCACACAGACCAATGATCCAAAACATTATGACGATCTGCCTAATATGCGGTGGGTCTCTATGTGCTGCCAAAACAGCGCCGACCCACCGAGACCTGAAGGTGTACTGTAGTTTCTGGTACCAAGACGTTAGCAGCAGATCTGTAGGTTGTGATGTGGATCAAACTCGTTGGTCCAGCACATCCCACTGACGCTCAACTGGATTGAGATCTGGTGAATTTGGAGGCCAGAGCAACAGCTTAAACTCTTCAACATGTTCCTCAAACCATTCCTAATCAATGTGTGCAGTGTGTCAGGGCACATTATCCTGCAGAAAGAGCCACTTCCACCAGGCAACATATTGTCATGAAGGGTGTACCTGGTCTGCATCAATGTGAGGAAAGTGGCACGTGTCAAATTTACGTCCACATGAATGGCCGGACCCAGCAGAACATTGTCCAGAGCATCACACTCCCTCCACCCGAATCCCTTCCGAATCCTGGTGCCAAACGACGCACTCGTACACTCGTACACGGCCGTCCACGTGATGTGAAAGAAAACGGGACTCGTGACGTTACACTTCTCCACAGTCCAGTTCTGACACTCGCGTGTCCATTGTAGGAGCTTTCCACAGTGGACAGGGGTTATCGTAGGCACTCTGATTGGTCTGCGAAGCCCCAACCTGTCTCAATACCGCCGTGATGAATCCGATCTTAAACCAGATGGAACTGGAAATATTCTGATTGTTCCAATCCATTCTAACTTCTGACCTGTAATGCTGCCTGAATCATAATCATACACTGTTCGTTCGTTGGCCAGAGGAGAACAGTTTTTTTCTCCATTCTGCCACAGATGGAGATTTGGCACAGTTGTTGTCTGTATTAGACTAGACTACAAGAACAACCAATATAATGTAACAGTTGGGTTCTGGAAGTAAAAATCCCATTTCTTTTCTCCATAGGGGAATTGATTTTTAATAGCCCAGGCTCATCCGCAGAGGAGCTGATCGTGGAGAAACACACATATGGGGTCGCCGCAGGGACCGCTACATATGGACACCTAGCCTAACTCAGGTTCCACAAGCATACAAGTGTAGGCCTGGCGTCAGACACTCCGCAACGTCTGAATGCCACAGGGGTGACGGAGGAACTCACAGGGTAAGCCATTTCTGGGGAACACTACTGGAGCAAGTAGACGCACGTATCCGGCCCATGGGGACGGGAGTGGCGTTGCAAGCCAACACTAAGAACGAGTCCCTCACGCTACTGGCCACTCGGGGCGAGTATACAGGAAGATACCGGGTCTATAATCTAGCTATAGAATCTAGATCACATGTTAGGTGTTACCCAGCCCACAGCTCTACATATATCTGTCAGCGAGGCGCCTTGAGCCAGCGCCCAGGAGGAAGCAACACTTCTAGTTGAGTGTGCTCACAACCCGAACAGGCAAGGCTAGCCTTGGGCTTTGTAAGCCAAAGCGATGGCATCCACTATCCAGTCGGCCATCCTCTGCTTGGAGACAGCCTTTCCCTTCTGCTGGCCTCTGTAACAGACGAAGAGCTGGTCTGAGGTCCTAAGCTTTGCGTTCTGTCCATGTATAACCGCAAGGAGAGGACGGGACAGAGAAAAGCCAGGGCTGTGTCTGCCTCCTCCGAAGCCAGCGCTTGCAGGTTCACTACCTGGTCCCTGAAGGAGTGGTAGGAACCTTGGGCACATATCCAAGCCGAGGTCTCAGGACAACGTGAGAGTTGGCCGGCCCGAAATCTAGGCACGATTCGTCGACCGAAAATGCTTGCAGGTCCCCTACGCTCTTGATGGAAGCCAGAGCAGTCTGGAGTACTGTCTTTAGTAGCAGGATCTTTAACTCAGCTGACTGCAGTAGTTCAAAGGGAGGTCTCTGCAGTGCGCTGAGCACTGGTCCCAAGAGGGTAAGAGGGGGGTCGAGGCGGATTCAGTCACCTCGCTCGCCTCAGGAACCTGACGATCAGGTAGTGCTTTCCCAATGACTTACCTTCAACTGCATCGTGATGTGCGGCGATAGCGGCAACATACACTTTGAGGGTGGAGGGAGACACCCTTCACTCCAACCCATCTTGCAGGAAGGAAAGCACGACTCTGATCGGACATCTTCGGGGGTCTTCCCGGTGGGAAGAACACCATTCAACGAACAGGTTCCAATTCAGAGCATAGAGGCACCTCATTTAGGGGGCTCTAGCAGAAGTGATGGTGTCTACCACCGCTTGGGGTAGGTCACCTATAACCTCCGCGTCCCATCCAGGGACCAGACATGGAGTTTCCAGAGGTCTGGACACGGGAGTAGTATTAACATATACCATGTGTGAAAATGTCAATCAAACTTTTGTGACAAATGATTTATGGGGCTCTGGGTTATGTGGCTGTCGCTCATGATTGACAATGTGTTTGTATCAAGAAACTAGCGCTTCTGATTTACGACGGGTAGCGGGCTGGCATCTGCGTGTCTAGTAAGCGTGGCGCCGTGTGACGTCCTCCTGAGGTGATATCCGGGGGATGTTAAAGAAAGGTGTTTTTACCACGTTATGGATTGGCTTGAAAAGACAGAGGAGACGGATTAACAAATGGGGAAGATACAGACTGCTCGCGGAGCACGTTAATAAATACCCAGGTATTAAATAAATGTATAAAAAAATAATAATAATAAATATACTTCCTTAGCAGTGAATCTGAGGGTGAAAAGTAGATGGCTATGCCTAAACATTATATTGTTTTAACCGGACATCCTGTACCCATTTAATTACTCCAAAGCAGAAAAGTTAAAAGTGAACAACATGGTCCTTCGAAAAGGACAAACATGTCCGTACATGTTCCCTGAGACACAGTCGAAGTCTACACGACATGCATACCATGACATACATAAATAACATGGGAGGATCATGCGACAGCTAGGTAATAGCCTAATATAAAGTGCAAACATAATGTAAATATTTAGAGGGATTGCCTCGATCGTGATCTAAATTCTCTCTTATGAACGTATTATACAATAAAATATGCAAATGTGTTTACAATTAGTTGCACGCACACATATAATCCTTAGTTGACAACACTTGATTTTAACTATTATTTACATTGAACAAGCGCATCTGCTCATTCTCTCTCCATTAGATGTTTTCAAACTTCCCGGAAAGTTTTTGAACAGTCCAAATCACGAGCAGAGGTGGGGGTGTTTGGAAGAGTCCATTTCCAAAGGAGCTTTTTACTGTTTTATAACAAATAACATTGTCGCAGGAGAAGTTCGCGCACACAAAAACACACCCCTACAATGTATTGGGTGGCTGTGGTAAGATCAGGGAGTTGTTTTTTAATTAGAGAAAGTTTCGTTTTTCACATATATTTGAAAAGTTCACCTTCACATTTAAAACTTTAAAAAAAAAAGCTGTATAAAGTTAAAATACAAAGGTTAGTATTCGTACATTTTACTACGTTATCAGAAAATGTTAGAGAATGTTTTTTCTTCTTTTTTTAATTCTGTATGTTTACAGACCTAAAACCATGATGCTTCAAGGTATGGAATAGAAGTTTTTGAACATTTATACGATTTTGAACATTTATAAGTTTGTGTCGCAAAAGCAGAAGTCTATTTTCTTTAAATAAAGATTTACCTTTTTATTTTCTTTAAATAAAGATTTACCTTTATTTATGCTTTAATTTCTTTAAAACAGTCTGATGACATGCATTATTTCTGTGATTAACTGATTAGTAATGTTGCTAGGGGTTTCCTCACACAAGTAAGAGTGTTGACCTCAGTTGACCTCCTGACACAGCTGACCTAACCGCCCGTGCAAATACCAGCGTGGACACCTCTGGTACTGCAACATCTCATCGATCAAGGATTAAAGGAACATTGTTGTGGTGTCACATGGATTGCCAAACATTGGATTCAGTGCAATGGATTCAGCATTCCTGTATTCCTGAGCATGACGGAAATTGCGCTTCTTTGACTAATAAATCTTTGGAGGATCTGACCAATAAACCCAAACTTGAGAGCGTTAATGCTCAAGACTTGGACGATTGTACTGCAAGGACTCAATCACATGACATTCCAGGAACTATCCGAATCTTTCAACATCGAATAGGGGACAAAGTTTATACCATCCATGAAGTTTTGTTTCTAAAAATCTAGAAACTTCTAAGTAAAACCTTGATGGAGAGCGACTGCCCGTTGAGTTCTGAAGATGCTGCACACAACCCGACGGTGTACGAGTGTGCCTCGAGCAAAGAGTGTCATTTAAGAGTTACCATAGACTGTGTGTTTAAAGATTATTTTAGAGGCCAGATGGTTGACTTGATGCATATGGTAATCGATGCCGCATGTGATTCGAATAACGACTGTGTGGGGGATACCAAACGTGTAACAAATCTCAAAAATGAAATGATCGTAAGAGGCCTAACAAATTCACGACATGATATTACGATTGTGTCTTAACGCCAACGAGCCAATCTGTGCAATCCTAGGAAAAGTTCTGGGGGTGGTGTTTGATTGTAGTGATGAGTTTGAAGTTCACTGTATGTGTACAATTGTGACAGATCTATGTGAGTCACTGTATTCAAAAAATGAGAAAATTCTGTGACGTTGGAGAAATAGTAGAAACTCTAGTCAGCTACACCCTAGAGCCGGGCTATTCAATTGGCGGCCCCCGGGCCGGGTCCGGCCCCCGAGGGATTTTGAAACGGCCCTTGGCGTAATTTGCGGGTGGAAATTATCCCCATCACTTTTGAAACATCTCGCGGCACGAACGTAGCCTATACAAATAAGTGAAAAATATCCAGTTAACTAGCAGAGCATTCATTTTGTTCATGTGTTAAATACGAGGCGATCTAGCGCTGAAATGTGTTGTTTTTGAAATCAAGTGATCAAAGTGCTCGTTGCCTCAGGCCCGCAGCGAACAGTAGTGCGGATACAGTGTTGTCTTGTTGCTCGCGCAGTCTTCAGACGGACGCGCGCTTCAATCCGTTGTAGAGAGGAGACTCTCGTGACTCGTCTATTCGTTACGGTGAAATTAATTGACAAAATGCACACAAACTTGTCCCTGCCGGATATTCAACCACTGATAAACATAATCGGTTTTGATGAGAAAAAAAAAAAACCTAATCGAGTGTGGATTAGAACCCCGACCCTCTGGCACGCTTGGCAAAAATTCTACCTCCGGACCATTTGTCGATACACATTTAACAGTCGGAACAATACATTTATTGACGTGAATATTCTTGCTACTACCAACATATATTAGACCTCATTAAATGACAAATGAAATCACTTTGTAGTTATTACATATGGGGAGTGTCATACAGCGCAGGACTATGGTTAATTGTAAATTATTTCGAGCAGTATGAGGCGGTGTGCACCCCTTTAAGCCATTGAGGCAAAACAGGTACATGCATGGCCAATCAAAATCGCCCATTCGCGGCGCGCTCTGATTTTCTTTTATTTCAAGCCAAGCACGAAGTAAGTTTGATATAGTTAAATGTCGAAATAAAAACGAAGTTTGAAATGTCTCTCTCAACCTTAAAAAAAAGAAAAATTGACTCAGAGAACAGGCAGTTCAAAAATGAATGGACACAGAAATACGCGTTTATTGTCGTTGATGTGAATCCTGTGTGCTTAATCTGCAACGAGTGCCTTGCTGTGTGCAAGGAGTATAATTTGAGAAGGCATTTCAAGACAACACATTCTAACTTTGATGCTACTTTCCAACCGGGCTCTGCTGCTCGGAGGCAAAAGATAACAGGGCTTACATCTTGTTATGAACAAAGACGTCGCATTTTGTTTCAGGCCTGTACGGATCAAGAGAGAGCAACTGCGGCATCGTTACGAGTGGCATGGATATTGGGAAAAAGAAAAAGCCATTTACAGACTCAGAGACAGTCAAGGAGTGTATGCTGGCCTCCATTGAGGAGGTGGTAACAGATGAGAAAACCAGAAAAAACATTACTGATTCGATCAAGCAAATTCCAATTTCTGACACGTCAAATATGAGGAGAGTCGAGTACCTTGCATTGGACGTTTTCGAGACGCTTTTGGACAAGCTGAGGAAGGCTGAGGTAATGTCTTTGGCCGTGGATGAGTCGACTGATAACAGTGATGTTGCACAGCTATGCCTCTATGTGCGATTTTTGGATGGGGAATGTTTTCGTGAGGATCTGCTTGGACTAATTCCAATGGAGGGGCACACTACAGGTGAGATTCTCTTCACCAAAATTGCTTCATTCTTTGCGGAGAACAACTTGGATTTGGCGCGCGTCAACATGTTGGTGACGGATGGTGCGCCCTCGATGGTGGGCAGGGATCATGGGCTTGCCGGGCGGATGGCAGCTGCGGCTCCGCAGGTGAGATTTCTGCATTGTCTCATCCACCAGAGCCTCCTGTGTGCCAAGCTCAGTGGTGAGTTAAAAGAGACCATGGACTCTGTCACGGCAATTATAAACTTCATCCGTTGTACCTCCAGTTTACAGCACCGCCTTTTCCGCAAGCTGTTGACTGACATGTCTGCTGAATATAAAGATTTGCTCATTCACAATGACATTAGATGGCTTAGCAAAGGAAACGCTTTGAAACGTTTTTGTGAACTAAGAGAGGAGATTCTGTTTTTTCTTCTGTCTTCAAAATTAAAAAAAAGCTGGCAAGTTTCTGTCTCTGATAGAAAATGAGTTTAATGCCGCTGTTTGCTTTCTGAGCGACGTTTTCCAACATTTGAACCAACTCAACATGGAGTTGCAGGGCAGAGATAAAACAGTTGCAGAACTTGTGGAGAAACTTCATGCTTTTCAAAGAAAGCTCTCACTCTTCTCTGCTGATCTTTGTCCTGGCAAGATGCTCCACTTCCCCACATTGAGGAAATCTGGCCTGCAAATTACTGAGGTGATGTCAGGATTTATTGACTCGTTGAAAAACAACTTTTCCACTAGGTTTGAGGATTTCAGCATCTCCAGTGAAGTGATGAGATTTGTGAAGGACCCTTTCTGTGTGAATGTTGAGGCAGACTTTGCATTGAAAGGGAAGGAGTTGGTATCGTCATTGGATGAGGGGTCTTTACAACTGGAACTCATTGACATTCAGTCGTCAGATGACTTGCGACAATCATTGCTGCAGGCAGGTTTTGAGAAATTCTGGACCCATAAGGTCAGCCAAGAGAAACTTCCACATTCAAGGGGTCTTGCACTTTTTCTTCTGACAATGTTTGGCTCAACGTACACTTGCGAGTCTTCATTCTCACACGTGAACGCCATTAAAACTCACAATCGCATATCACTCACTGACCAGCATCTGCAACACTGCTTGCCCATTGCCCTGACTGCATATCCACCTGACATCACTGCTCTTGCCAAGTCAAAAAAATGCCATTTCTCTCATTAGATGGCAAATGTTGGCAAACTATTTTGAACAGTATGATGAATTGAACGTTATTCACACCATATTAGGTACTTAATGTTTTTCTTGATGTGGTATTATTGTTGAATGCAGTTTGAAATGTTTTGCCTTGATAAAGTGCCATGCATTGTTCTGTTATAATTCTATTCTGTACCAAACTATGCACTTTGGTTTATTTTTGTTGGTGCATTTGGAATTAAAGTTGTTTGTTAGTTAAATTAATGAAATTCTAAACAACTGATATGGCTCACCTAAACTGAGTAATGTGATTTTAAATAATTTGCCTTGATAAAATACCATGCACTTATGTTGTTTTAATTCTATTCTGTACCACACTATGCACTTTGGTTTTATTTTTGTTGGTGGAGATACATTTGATGTTGCCTGTCAACAATGTATTTCCATTTAAATGTAACAATGCTTCTTAGTGCATCACAATCTGCATATGTTGTTCTGCATTTGCAAAATAGAATATATTGATTCCTTCAGTATGTTGTTGTAATTTCTTTATTTGTTACCAAAATTACTCATATTCTCTGGCCCCTTATTTTGCTTAAGTTTCATGAACTGGCCCCAATTCCAAATTAATTGAATAGCCCTGCCCAAGAGCAAAACATGATAGGGTGTAAAAAATGTATCTTCTGGTTAGACAAACTTTAACGTCATTATTACAGGTTTACTTTTACTTATTGTTTTACTTTTACTTATTGTTTCTTTAACGCTTCAATGTATGAATTTCAATGTAGGCTATGAATGTACTGTATATACCTGTGACGAGGGGGGCGTGGTTTCGCGAAGTCTGTAGCGGGAGAGGAATCAGCGAGTCGCGCGGTGAGTAAGTGGGTCAAGTGCAGATGACGAACACCTGTGTCTGATTGCAGTAATTGGCGTGGAGACTGCATAAAAGCTGCCGGCTGAGAGAGAGAAGAGAGAGAGACCTGGGACTCGCACAAGACCGTGTGGCTGAGTGAAGCTGAGCTCGTGACTGACTGTTTTGTGATCTACTTGTTCTTTGTTTTGCCGTGGGAAGTGACACGGCGGCCGCGCACGAGCGCACCCTAACTGTTGATTTTTATTGTTGATAAATAAAGTGCGAGTCCCAATTTCGCCGACCTCGTCTTCTTCTTCCTTCAATCACACTGAACTTCTCTACAATACCTCAATACATTGTTGAAATAAATTGTTTTTAAAAAATCTTTCTTCTGTGGTCATGGCTGAGCTGATAAAAACAATATTACACAACTTATTCTTTAACACTTTTGACCAAAAATAAAAATAAACAATATGTAAACGGCGTAATCGGCGCAACTCATGTAAATGTTTTCTTTTGCTGTAGATTAGATGGTGCAGGCAACATCTGCGATAGGTGAGAGATAGACATATACACAAGACATTTCTACCAGCTGACGACATTCTAAGAAAACATAGATGTTTTCAAAGTTTGTTTTTCAAAGTGTAAGGAAAATAGACACGCTGCAATGTATTGAGAATGGTGTTGTTAATAATTGATAAACAATTTCAAAACAGTGTGTTTCAGAAGAAATGCATACAAAATCAAAGATGCATAAAACACAAGTGTTTTAAAATGTTACATGTTAATATTTCGTCTTGTTTCCGGTGAAAACTTTGAGGCCAAGAACACTAGGACTGTTAAACATGGGGTTCAATAACAATGTTCAATATAAACAAGAATCCACTCTGATGTGACTGAGCTTGTTTCACATGTAGCTGTTTATAGTTAGATATGATAGTTAGATGGTTTATCTAACAATTGAAATTCATAATATGGTAAAACATTTTTGTATTCTGATGATGAGGCCAAAAACTGCTTAGGCCTACCACATGTTTTCATAAAAATAAAAAATAAATTAAGACATAAAACACAACGTCTAGACGATTAGACCTAAAAGACAGATGTCTAAAACTCTGTTGTCAAAGTATTGGTATGGACAGAATAAAAAAAATGAATCAGCCCCCCATCTTTCACTTAAAAATACCACTTTTCATCTGTAATTCATTATCTTAACTGTTGTTTAGTGACATAGACAAAATAACTTTGTATCTGTGCTGTGAAATGCACATCTTTAAGTGTCGAGTTTGAAGTGTAATCGTTTTTTAGGTAACAGAAAAAAACGCAATACCCCTCTTCATGTGGATGTTTCGTAGACATAGAAGAAAGATGTTCTAAAAGAAATATAATTTTAGTCTTAAACACTCTCATGTAGATGGACTGTCATTTTTAATACTCTTTATGCTATATGTGTATGTGTTTTTCATAAATTCCTATATAAACACTGTTGAGCACTCTCGAAGACTATAGTTTTTACGAACTGTCCAAAAATAAAAATAAACAATATGTAAACGGCGTAATCAACTAGTATATAAAATGCCAATTACAAGCGTTCAAAGCTGATGTGGGTTTTCTGTATTTGTTTTAAATGACTCATGCTATACTTTATAGCAAGTTGAGCTCTGTTTACTTTTGTGCAAACATAATCTTTGAATTTAAACCATAGCCTTTACAAGGACAGGTAAAGTTAACCCTCAAATGTGTTTGCATTACAATAATGTGGTACAGGTACTCTAACAAAACTGACAGAATCTATTTACATATTGTAAATGTTTACTATAACTTATGGGATGTGTTTTGTTTATGTCAAATTAAACTTTTTTTGTATTATTTTTTCTTTTTTAATTAATTTGCTTTTTTGCATAAAGAACTGCTTCTTCAGCTCTTGGATGTTAAACACCATGGGGGTGATATCATTTGAATTGTAGGTTTGTCAAAAGAAAAACATCCGTATTTTAAAACACTGCTTTTTCTTAAAAACATTGTGTCAGACGTATTTGGTAGCATTATTCCCATTTCATTGTGTATTAACTCCATATTTAGCACTGATATTTGTAGAAATAAGAAAAGTGTATTTGGCATTGTGTCAGAACACAACAGGTTTGAAGATATGTTTGGTTTTAACTTAACTCAAGCTTTAATGAATATACATCTCTCAGTACAATAGTCAGATGTGATTCTGTGGTGATAGTTTAAGTGTAAAACAGCATGCACTTTTCGTGTTAATACTTTGTGTGATTCAGCATCGTGGATAGAGGGAAAGTTGCACTAAACGAAGTATCGCTTTAGTCAAACATTCTCAAACAGAAAGACTATCACTTAAATTCTTAATTGTCATTTATTCCTATAAACACTGAAAGTTGACAGCTCTCAAACCCTCTTTTCTTAGTGATGTGGTCTTTTGAATCTTACATGTGTGTGTGTTGGACACATGTGATTCCTGTATAAAGGTTATATTTTAAAGTTAGTCCATAGGCTTTACAAGAGTGTGGAACTTTGCATAACTGCGGTATGACAAAATATGTTGGTGTGTAAAAATACAACCAAAGATTTAAGCACAACTATGTACACACATGCTGAGTAATATCTAAGATAGATTGCGAACATTCCATTATCTGTTTAGAGAACATTCTTAGCTCATATGTTTCTTTAATTTGTGCAGGATGTTGGAGTGTTAGTTAAAAATAAAAGTATTAGTTAATAACAAACAAACAAACAAACAAACAAAGACTAAGATGGAACCATCAAATAAATATATAAAATATGGTATAATTACATGTTGAAACATTGCCGACTCACAATGACTGTGAAAATGACTTCCATAAAGTTTCTTTTAGTAAAGCTATGCCTGGATCATCCCTACACAAGGTTTTACGTAATACAAAGATTACACCAATATGAGCTTTTCTCGAACATTGCATGTTTGCACTATGCCTGAAACTTACTAATCAACATGCATTCCCTATATGTGGTTGTTAAATGCCCCAGGTAATTCATATTAAATGTAAGTTGGTCAGAAGCAACAACAAAAAAAACATTTAAAATGTTAAATATATTTAAAAAGTCTGTAAATACAATGTGTTTGTCACAAACACATCTAAAGCGCTTTTACTCGTGTGAGGAAACCCCTAGCAACATTACTAATCAGTTAATCACAGAAATAATGCATGTCATCAGACTGTTTTAAAGAAATTAAAGCATAAATAAAGGTAAATCTTTATTTAAAGAAAATAAAAAGGTAAATCTTTATTTAAAGAAAATAGACTTCTGCTTTTGCAACACACAAATTTATAAATGTTCAAAATCGTATAAATGTTCAAAAACTTCTATTCCATACTTTGAAGCATCATGGTTTTAGGTCTGTAAACATAGAGAATTAAAAAAAAGAAGAAAAAACGTTCTCTAACATTTTCTGACAACGTAGTAAAATGTACGAATACTAACCTTTGTATTTTAACTTTATACAGCTTTTTTTTTAAGTTTTAAATGTGATGGTGAACTTTTCAAATATATGTGAAAAACGAAACTTTCTCTAATTAAAAAACAACTCCCTGATCTTACCACAGCCACCCAATACATTGTAGGTTTTTGTGTGCGCGAACTTCTCCTGCGACAATGTTATTTGTTATAAAACAGTAAAAAGCTCCTTTGGAAATGGACTCTTCCAAACACCCCCACCTCTGCTCGTGATTTGGACTGTTCAAAAACTTTCCGGGAAGTTTGAAAACATCTAATGGAGAGAGAATGAGCAGATGCGCTTGTTCAATGTAAATAATAGTTAAAATCAAGTGTTGTCAACTAAGGATTATATGTGTGCGTGCAACTAATAGTAAACACATTTGCATATTTTATTGTATAATACGTTCATAAGAGAGAATTTAGATCACGATCGAGGCAATCCCTCTAAATGTTTACATTGTTATGTTTGCACTTTATATTAGGCTATTACCTAGCTGTCGCATGATCCTCCCGTGTTATTTATGTATGTCATGGTATGCATGTCGTGTAGACTTCGACTGTGTCTCAGGGAACATGTACGGACATGTAGTTACGGGTAAGGCCGTAACCAAGGTTTGAAAACTAGTAAGCTCCGGGGTGAGGTGTAAAAAATTGTGCCATATAATAACATCTACAAATGCAACTCAACAATACTGATTACTGTAATAGATTTCCATAAAAAACATTGCTATATGGATAAGTAATAATAACTTTGTCTGTGCTCTAACAGTGGTTCTCAAGTGGTTAGGCAACTGGACCCACATTTTCCCATGGACATTAAGCTGCGACCCTTTTTTTTTTTTTTTTTTTTTAAGAAATTTGACCTATATATATAGAATGTATAGTATATAACAATATGACACATACTGATAAGTATTTATGAGGTATAAGGTATTTGGTAAGGCTATGTAGTTATAAAATAGTTTTTTGTTAATACGTTGGTATGTGAGACCACAGTCATTTAGAAATATAGTAGGCCTACAAACACACAAAGTGGCATTCTGTTACATGGTAAATAGACAATATAAGAGCTGTTAATGAACATGACCACTGATCCTGATGAATAGAATGAACATTGAATGAAGTAGCCTAAGTTGCATAATTTATTGGCACTTTTTGGTATTTTCATGACTAATTGACATCAAACTACGAATACAATGTTGTATCATGATTGTAGTTTCTTTTTCTTTTATTTTTAATGAAGTGACATACGCGCTCCCGCATTTGTGCGTGTAATTGAAGAGTGCGCGCAGTATGACTGACAGGACAAGAAAGTTCGGGGTTTTTTTTAGGTGAAAGACTTTATTTTATGGCAAATTATAAAAAATAACTTTAGAATAATGACACTGACATAACACTTGACAACATCTCATTTGACCGTATAGATACTGAATGAGGACAACGCGATTTTCTCAGCACTGAAAGAACAGAACAGTCAACAGCTTTCACGTCTTAATAAAGCCCAATTTATATTTCTGCGTCGAACTCACGCCGTAGCTACGCCGTAAGCTGCGTGCAGCGCGCGTACCCTCCGGCGTACCCTGAAGTGCACCTCTCCAAAAATATACCTTGTGTATACTCGACGCGTCCGCACGAGCGCAAGTCTCCGCTGACTGCGCGCGCACCTCTCCAAACGGACGAGGCGCTTATACTTGACGCGCGCGCCGTTGTGCTATTCTGTGAAACGACAGGGGGCGACTCGGAGTAATTCTCCTCTAAACCACCAGGAATCGGCAGTGAAGAAGTAGTTTGCCGTTTATTAATTGCTAATTCATAAAAGAGTAAATGCAGTAGGTTTATTGTAGCCTACTTTCACTGCATGTAAACTAGTTAAACAACTGAAGCCTTATTGGAGAGTGTTTAAACCTTAATTTCATCAACAGGGCTTATTTCTGCTATTGTAGGCTTATTTTGTAAATGTAACCAATTACTTTAGACAAGTGCAAACTAGGTGCTTAATGCAAATGTGTTCCTGTTCACAAAATGAGATTTTATGGTCGCCCATCAATGCAAATGTCTCTGTGTATAGAAGATCATAAACATCCTGGTACAGATCGTACCAGTTCGGCTCGAAGTCGTTCATTTTCGGATGCGGTGCCGCGCGCGATGTTATAAAAAGTGCCGTGCACACCGCCAGGCGAAATGGTGTCTTGCGCACCCAACGCGCACGACTGCCCACACCGCAATGACGTCATTTTTGCCGCGGGCATCTTCGCGCTCTTGCGGACGCGTCGAGTATATACAAGGCTTTAATAAAAATAAAAATCTACCGTCAGAAAAACAGAATTGCATTTGTTGTTTCTTTGACTGCATACTCCGGGACCCACTCCAAAACCTTTTTGCGACCCACCAGTTGAGAAACACTGCTTTAATTTTTATGATGACTCTGTGAAAGGTTAACTAAACAGCATGAGCCGTCTTCCTACTGGCCAGTAGCCTATTTGGCATATTTAATTATGTAACATACAGATCTGTATTATGCTATTGTTGTTGATAGTGTTATACATTTCTTACCGTCTATAAGCTTTTTTTTATTAATGCCGACAGTAAAATGTTGCCAGATAGTGCTAGAAATAAAACAAGCAAAAACAGACAAAAACGTAGCCTAATAATAATCCGAAATAAGGTCAAAGCTTGTGTTTAGGAAATAAGATTAATATATCACGAACCCTAACATGCAACTTTCCACTTGAATAACTTCCTAAAGTGTGACATTAAATTAGAAAAACAAGTCCAGAAGACTACTAGCACCTTTCCATTAGGTGGATCTGGCACCCGCGCCCTCACTCACAACGCGCTCTCAAGCCCCGTTCACTGAGCTAGGTCCTCTCAGCAAAATTAATTTCAAACACTCATATGAGCTAATTAATCATTCAGAGAGCTTGACATTTTATTTTTGAATGTAAAATTTTTTACCGAGGTCGGGACCTCGGTGACCTCATAGCTGGCTACGGCCATGGTTACAGGGTAATTTTATATGGGTATATATATATGGCTGTATGTAAGCACAGTATGAATTTATTGGCTTTTCTTACTAAACTACTTAACGTTAAGCCAAAGAAATTAGTTTCTGCAATGATTTTAATTACCATGTAGTACCTAGTACTTACCTTATCACAATGAATTGCAATGAAACTTGAATATCAAGGGCAAATGTGTAATTATTATTATTTTTTTTTTTTTTTTTGCGCGCACTCTTTGTTTTGGGTAACTGCAGTAAATATACAATAAAGGATCACATTTGATTTCTGACTTATTTTACAAAAAAATTCAAAACACTTTTTCATCTTAATAAAACATTGTCTTTTCTACAGTATACTCAAACAACAAAGTAACACATTATACCCTCCCCCCCCCCCCCCCCTTTTTATTTGCTTTTCTTCTTCTTTCTTTTCTTGCTCTTCTTTTTTTTTACTTCCACTGGGGACTCTGAAGTTGAGGAGTTGATGGAGTCCCATTGGTCTTACTGCACTGCAAAAATATGAATATACTGTATACATGCTCTTAGCAAGCTACATCTTCAATTTTAAGTTGTCGAACAATCCTCCACTCTAAAACATTTTGTGCCATTATATTACCATAGTAACTGTAAATTTGAAGAAAACACATTTTGGTGAAGTTTGAGGCAGATCATGGGGGGGGGGTGATATTTTATAGTGATGATGATTGTAGTGCAGCAGAATTTAAAAAAAAAGGCATAGTTGTTCTGACAGCAACAAAAAAGCATGAAACACAGTTACCCTGTAACTACATTGCACAAGAACATATTTTGCCAGAAATGTGATAAAAACTTTTATATACAACAGACGTACAATTTTTACCTGGAATATATTAACAGACTATGTACCTGTTAGTCTTAAAATAATTACATTATGAATAATTTGCTTACATATCTGGTTGTACCCCTTTATTACCCAAAACTTAACATATTGTTCCCTTATACCTACACAGAAGTACACTATAATTACAGAAACGTACACGTAATGTCGGGTTACTTACGCAGTTGTTTGCGGGTCGTAATATAAAGTGTTACCCCAGTTTTTCTTATGCACACCCAGATACTCTTTTCTAGCTACGCTAGTGCTACTTACAAAAGAAAAAAAATGTTTTTTTGGACACAGCGAATGTTCCAAATGCGTTTGTACTTTTATCAGTAGCGCGAGCGTGTGGATCAAGTGTGTCAGAAACAGACAGAATCACTGATTTGAATATGCGCTTTTGATACAACATGGCGCGCCGTTCGCATCCAATGTAGAGTATAACCTGCCTGTTTACACCAATGCGATTAGAATCAACGGTGTATCATTATTTTACTTCGGTGTATCTGTCAGCTTTCTGTAGCAGCTGCCGAACTTCAAAACACTATCAGCAGCCATATCACCGTGAAGCCCAAGACTGGTTGCCCACTGAAGCTGAGCAGGGCTGAGGCTGGTTAGTACCTCATGAGAAAACTAGGTTTCTGCTGGAGGACGTGTTAGTGAGGCCAGCAGGGGGCGCTCAACCTGTGGTCTGTGTGGGTCCTAATGCCCCAGTGTAGTGACGGGGACACTATACTGTCAAACATAGACATAATAAATACATAGACGCCCTATTGGCCGCTTTGGAGCGTTGCTGCGATACGTCAACGTGTCCGCCATTTTGCGGAGGGCAAGACTGCGCTGTGAACAAATGCAAGTAAACGGGTGAGCTGCGGTTTTCCTGGATAAAAACAATAATAACGTTTACATTTATCAGCCGATTTCAGTGGTTTGCACGTGGTGTACGTTACTATTACTAATTATATAATTACCAAATACAACCAGAAAAAAATGTTCAGTCTTGTTTGTGAAAGGTAATTCCCCGAGACCTGTTTTCAATTGTGTGGCGACTTGTACAGCCCCAAGCAGCGCACGAAACAGCCATTTTCTCAATTCCCATAATGAGAGGTATGGGCAAGTTGCCCTCCTTGATATGGCGGCACCATTGTCTATGTATTTATTATGTCTATACTGTCAAAGAGCACCGTCCTTCAGATGAGACATTAAACCGAGGTCCTGACTCTCTGTGGTCATTAAAAATCCCAGGTTGACCTTCGAAAAGAGTAGGGGTGTAACCCTGGCCAAATTTGCCCCTTGGCCTCTGTCCATCATGGCCTCCTAATCATCCCCATATATACACTGATTGGCTTCATCACTGTCTCCTCTCTACCAGTAAGCTGGTGTGTGGTGCAGGGACGTGCGCAGGGGGGTTGCTCAGGTTGCCCGGGCAACTGCCCATATGCCCTTCTCGACTCACGTTGCCCTTCAAGGGGGGAAATAAATAAATAAATTGTACAATGGATGCAGAATTTCACGTAGGCCTAGATAAAAAAATAAAAATAAAAAAAAAAATCGCAAAGCCTCATTCACTTCCATTCGGGCACCGAAAGTGAAAGTCAGTAGGGGAAGGGCAAACTCTGTTTAAGCGGCTGCAGCGCTGCACGTCAGTCGATCCTGTTCCCTACCGGAATTCCTGTTCCCTTTACGCAATCATACTACAAATCATGCGTAGTTGCCGTTACCACACGTACCACCAGAACTAAATACCATAGAGATTATATGCTGAATACGAGCAAGCACAATTGAATGTACGGGAAGCCAAAAGGTTAAAATGGGATTGTATTTTTTCCCGAAATCTAAGCGTTTTTTTTTGTAAGTGAGTTTTTTCCCCATCTGTCAATTCAATCCAGATTATTTATTTTCAAATGTAAAAATTAAATAAATAAATACATAAATAAATAATAAGTGATAGGGATATTGATGTAGGGATTTTCATGACTCAAGTCATGTTTTTCTGTGTTGTTATTAGTAGTAGTTAAGGTGATTGACTGCTGTCTTTTTTTTTCAGGTCAGAGCAACTGCCCCCTCAAATTTCCTGTGCACATCCCTGGTGTGGTGGATGTTCTGGATCGTCCGGGTGGTGCTGCACGTTGGTGGTGGTTGAGGAGATTCCCCCCTTCCATGTAAAGAACTTTGAGCACCCAGAAAAGCGCTATATAAATGTAACGAATTTTTTTTTTTTTTTTTTTACTTGGAAACTTGGAAATTACTTGGTTGTGTTCCACTTCCACTGTTTATTGAAATGAGGAATATGTGGAAGTATTTTTTTATCAGGATGTTTTAATGAACGAAGATTGAAATAGAATTTGAAATCGAAAATGGAAATGTGTCATTTTAAGTAAAAAAAAATTGCACATTTAGCTACAAAGCAGGACAGAGAGCACACCAATATCATAAGGCCAAAAAAGATTTAAAATGGAATTGACTCATGACTTAAAGATGTAAATCAGCATGGGGATTAACATATTTTTCAAAAAACAGGATATCTTCTAAAACTAAGCGATAACACATGTAGGCCTATGTAACCTTGAATGTGTAAGCATACTTGGCAATAAAGCTCTTTCTGATTCTGAAGAACGTTTTTTCACAAATTCAGATCAAAAATTCGATTCGAGATGATTCACAATAAAATTTGCGATTTGATAAACAATCACACTCCCTAATGAATATTTATGAGCCAAGCCTTCATCATAGTATACAGGATTCAAATTCACTTCCAGGAAACTCACATTTTTACTGTAATAAAACATTATTAATCAGTAAGTGATAATAGCTAGTCTCGTGTCATTTACTTGTTTCCATGCGCTACTTTCCATTAGAGCTTTCTAAAAGAAACTAGGAAGTAATTATCAAACTAAAAAGTGAGATGTTGTTACCTTGCCGTGGGTCGAGTAAGAACGCAGAAAAGTACTGCAAACGCGAAGAGCCATTTTAACAGTGGAAAGTGAAACGAGACTGACGATATCACCTGTTCTAACCTGTCCGGAATGACAAAATCATAGAAGCAAGTCCAACAGGAGAACGAGAAGCGCTAGACCCTGCCGTAATCACTCTATTACACACGCCATCGAATGCAACAAGTGTCATATGAATAAAATAAACAATGCTGCACAGAATATGTCTTAATAATAGTTACATATATTTGAACGATGTATTTTCAATTCAAAATCTGTTAAAGTTTCTCAGTGTCATTACTGTACGTTATCCTGCTACTGAAGTAGCACGATGTCCCATGGTACCCATTACTTTTCTCAGCGCTGCTCAGGAAGGGCCAATCTCTTGTGCTTTCCAACCAGGAATAGTCACGTTTGCCCCGCCCAATAGATGTAAAAGAGCACCCTTCACAACTACAAATAATATTTTCTAATGACAATCATTTCAGATTTTTATTTATTACTTCTGAAAACTTTAGTCCCAAAACAGTCTTAATTTGTAACAGGCTGTTGAAATAACTAATTTATCATACCAAAATACCGCAGGAACATTAATTTACATGATCTAGACACAAGACATCGGTTTGTTTCTTTGAATCAAGTTAATATAATTGCAAATTAGAAAAACACCATGATCTTCAATAGCAGTGTTCATGGTCTGGTTTACTGAAAACAAGACTCGACAACTGTACTGCTATATTGCCATCAAGACTGTCTTGAGGATTTGGCATACATAGAGCAATGTCAAATCTGAAAACATGGTCTGAAAAAGTAGTACATGGGATCACATAAATATTGTCTGATGAAGAAATATCACATCAATAGATCCACAGCATTTCATTGAACATTTCATGATCTGAAACATGGAACAGTGTTCGTCAGTTTCCATAAAATTATGCATTGAGTAATGCAAGTTACTTCTTTAATTATCATTATCAGTTACTTCATTAGTTTAATTTGGAGCAGTCGTATCAGATGATATGACTACACTCGAAAGACACTGTGCATCTCAGATGTAATGTGTGAATTACATTTTGGAAATGGTAATATTGTGATGTTACGTTGTGTCTGTTTGAAAAGTTCAAATAATGCAGTCATGCCATATAATCAAAAATAACTGTTAAAAAAAATCACTTTTTCTAAACAAACCAGTCTTGTTGCTGTACACTTTTTATTGTAATATACAAATAACAGTATGGCTTGATGAAGCCAGAACAAACCGATCATTATGTTGTAGCAGAAAGTGTCAACATCTGTGCAGTAAGCACTGGTGTGGTTACAAGCAAATGTCACCTAAATAATCCAAATTTAACTCAAAATAATATTGAACGTTTCTGAAATATCATAATTATTACCATTAAAACCAGAACATGAAAACCTATCCAGAATATATACGTGTGTGTCTGTATATATATATAATATATATATAATTTATATATATATATATTTATATATATTTATTTTCACAGCATCACGTTTTTAAGATGTTCAAGGGAAAGTATTGCTAAATTCGATTCCTTGATAGCAGGGCTGTGTGATTCACTTTACGTGTCTTTATTCCACAGCAGCACTTAACATGATGAGACACTGGTGAGGCCACAGAGAAATGGTCAGGTGAGGAAATCATTTTATTCATTTCAAACACAGCAAACTGGAAGCTAGTCAAAATATTGACTCAAAATATAACCTATAAATATGCTGACAAAATTAAGAAATTCTATTGAGTAACTCGCTCTTATAATACATGACCTCGGAACTGAATGCATTTTAACAATGGTTGGCTTGCTTACGATACATGAAATGATGTAACTCATGGTTGAGAACATTTTCCTTGGGGTTATTCTTCCAAGTCAAAAGAGAAACAAAGGAAACAGATTTCATCTATTGTTTCTAAATAACACTGCATTTTTTACTCGCATGGGAATAAAGAACCTTAGCTCGCATATGAACCAACCATTACATAATGAGAAAAATAATTTCCTCCTCAGAGTAAGATAAATGGTGCTATTCTCAATGTACAGAACTGTTAGAAAAACTTCCATTTAAGTCTTCATTTTAAATGTTAATATTTACAGACTACAACATACAAGTCAATTTGTCAAAACTTCCTTTACATTTTCCTTATTAGCATTGCACAACATTGCCTATATGCAGCCAAGTTTATTTCTTAAGATATACGAAACATGTTTGAGTCAGCTAACTGATGCATTATTGTCATTTGGGAAGACAGGCGGAAATACAACCTGAAGCGGCAACATAGCATATTTACAGCCTTTTTTGTTTGTTTAAAAAAAAAAAAAAAAGTGTCTGAGCATATGGTTTTCAAAACCAGTATTGCAGAACACTTTTAAATGCCAAATCAAAATCTATTCTATATAGGATGCCAAATTCATTAAGAACTATTCCATGAATATCCTATCTACCTGCATGTAATCATTTATGATAATGGTGCAATTGGTACAACACATACTATGCTTTCATACCCACACGCAACCAACACTGTAGGAAACCAAAATAAGTTCAGACGAACACAGTGTGACAGTTTCAATATATTTTTTCAATTGAAATGTATTTGTGGATGCTGAGCAGATTGCACCATTCCTGATTCTTAATGCAATTCCCGATGCTCTACAATATTATCAAATCATTAACTTTTATTAAAACACAATATTTGTAATGATCTGATAATACTTGCTTAAAAGTACAACTCAAATCTCTCTTTTAAGTACAAAAGTATATGTACCACTCAAAGGTATTTATACATTGCCCCTCATCCTATGATTTTGTCAAATGTTGCTCTTCAATTTATGTAAAAGATAAGGGATTGCAGCACGGTCTTGATCGGTTGTGTCTTGCACCAATATTTATTGTAAGATGGGTCAAAATACACTGATGTATAGTTCGTGGGGGATAATCTTGGCAACAGCAAATCTGATAAAACTTAATGACTTCATATAGGATGTATGGAAAAATCTCAGTAAGAGTCCTCACATGACTAATTAATAAATGTAAAAGGAAGAGAGGAAAAGAGACATTAAACCTGTTGAGAGTGCCACAAATCCATTTCTGGCTAGACAACACTCTCGCGGTTGGTGGAAACAAGAACCGCTCTACGGCAAATAGGGCAGGTTGAGTTCTCTGAAAGCCAGCGGTCGATACAGTGCACATGGTACTCGTGAGAGCAAGGCAGCTTTCGCAATTTGTTGCCTTCAGCATACTCTGTAATGCAGACACTGCAGGTTTTGAGTGCATCGCTTTCACCAAAGTTTCGCATGGATAGGTTGTCAATCTGCTCTTTGGTGAGACCTCTGGGCTGGTCATCATCTTCCTCGTTGAGCAAGAAGAAGTGCGCAAGTCGCAGAAAGGGCAGAGATCCAGTTTCATCCAGGCTGATGGGAGCCCTTTGTCTGCCTCGGTTCTCCCGAGGACCAGCAGCACCGGGAAGTCCACCTTCCACTTCCCTTTCCTCTGTCCGTGCCTCTAAACCACCCTGGTTCGAGACTCCATGCCCAGGAAGAAGGGAATCCGTTTCACTTGCAGCAGTTTCAGTAGAAGCATCAGGGTTACCCAGTGCATCAGTAAGGTCTGCTGGTGGGCTGTCTTCACGGTTCGAGTCTGGATAGTCCGAGTCCATAAAGTAGCTAAGTTCACCGAATCCAGTCATGATTTGACGAATCATAGACTGCAGAGCCAAAGAAGTGGCTTCACCAAGTCCAGCATCTGAGATCCTTCGAATGGGAATGCGGATAGTGCTGACATATGTTCTCACTCCAGCCCGCTCAGAGCGGGAGAAAGTCCGACGGAAACCCCCACGCTCAGTCTCATATAATAAAGTGTTATTGGAGGTCTGAGAACGAGACCTTGTACGGTTAGCAATGCTGTCTCTCTGGCGGTACTCTCCGGGACGCACCCTACGTACCTGCAAATCCAGCATTATGGTTGGAGGACGACGACCTGAGGCTCCTGCTTCCCCAGCATTTGTCTCTCTTTCCTGTGGTGTTCCAGGTAACTCAGGTGCTGCTCCCAATTCTTGAGTTTCCATATCCACGGTGCTCTGCCTAGACAAAAACAGTTGCCGAGTCCTTGAGCTTCCCTCTACCTGGGGCTCAGACAGGATCTCAGAATGGCGAGAAGGTATGCCATGCTGAGTAGGCGGAAGTCCATCTAATCTTTCAAGGTTGAGCGGTGAACGCCCTCTTGCAGTACGAGCCCTTGTCCGCCGCTGTTCTGGGCTTCTACTGCGAGCCCTTATTTGACCCCTACGTGGTTGTTCCACTGTAGGTAAGGTTGGGGGAGCCAAGGATGGAGGAGCCAAGGTTGGGGGAGCCAAAGTTGGGGGAGACAAGGTTGGGGGAGCCAAGGTTGGGGGAGCCAAGGTTGGGGGAGCCAAGGTTGGGGGAGCCAAGGTTGAGGGAGCCAAGGTTGAGGGAGCCAAGGTAGGGGGATCAAAGGTTGGGGGAGCAAAGGTTGCGGGAGCAAAGGTTAGGGGAGCCAAGGTTGGGGGAGCTAAGGTTGGGGGAACTATGGTTGGGGGAACTGTGGTTGGAGGAGCTGTGGTTGGAGGAGCTGTGGTTGGGGGAGCTGTGGTTGGGGGAGCTGTGGTTGGGGGAGCTGTGGTTGGGGGAGCTGTGGTTGGGGGAGCTATGGTTGGGGGAACTGTGGTTGGGGGAACTGTGGTTGGGGGAACTGTGGTTGGGGGAACTGTGGTTGGGGGAACTGTGGTTGGGGGAACAGTGGTTGGGGGAACAGTGGTTGGGGGAACTGTGGATGGGGGAACTATGGATGGGGGAACTATGGATGGGGGAACTATGGATAGGGGAACTATGGATGGGGGAACTATGGATGGGGGAACTATGGATGGGGGAGCTGGTGCATTAACTTCCCCATTTAGAGACAGGGTGCTGGGGACTGCCAGCTCTGGCTCAACTATAACAGCCAGCTCGTCTACCACTGGTTCCTCAACCACCTCTGCAGTCTCCATAAGACTCTCCGGCTCAGACACAGGACCATCGGCTCTTTCCTGGCCCCCTTCCAGCCTTTCTGTCTGCGTTTGCTGTTCAGCTATGTTGCGATTGACATTGATCTCCAAGCTGAAACGGAAATCACCACTGTTGGGATTGGTTTGGCTCACAGCCCGCCATGACTGGTTACCCCGGTAACCGCTCCTTGTTGTATTCCCTGTCTGTCGTACTGTGTTGAGCCAGTCAAGAAGGGTCTCACCGCTGGGGTTTTCTTCAGTGGCCTCCACCTCTGTTGCTGAGAATAACAAGAAATTATCAAAACAGGGCAGAATCACAGATGGATATGTATTTTATATACCAACAGGGCAATTAAGTTGACTTACCACCAGGCCCCTCCCTTCTTTCCTCAGTGGTGACATTGCTGGGCGACTCAGGGCCATCCTTGACCTGCCGAAGGCGGCTCAACAGTTCATCTGCTGTAATTTCACCTAACCAAGAAACATTAGTTAGAATTATGACACCAGAGAAAAAGTGGGTATTTTGCAGGGATGAGGAAAAGTTAATCAGACCAATGAAATGTAATGATTACTATTGTCCATTCCATATAATTTCATACAAGCAAATTTTCAATGTTTTCCGTTAAGACCTCTTAAAGACAACCAACTTTCAAAAGCTATGAACATTTAAAACAGTCTTGTTCTTTGGAGAAAAAAAACAAAAAAAAACATACAACCCTTCTTGCACTGAGAGGAAATTCCAAATGATCATTCAATAAAAGGCCACCAAAATTAATCTTTGTCCTGACATTCTACACTACCAGGACCCGCTGCGCTGATACCCGGCTGTTTTAAACGCTTCCGTGAGAGTTTGTGTAAGCGCTCTGTGAAAAGCATCAACGGTTTCTATTTACATGTTTTTGCAGCATTGAGCTTTGTAGAATCACTTTAGAATTATAAAGAAATATTCATGATTGAAAAATAAAGACCATGATGTTAAAATGATGCAGTGCTCGCACTCCCGACACACCTGAAGAGACGCCTCTCTCAGACAGCATGCAATGCTGAATTCAGTGTTCTTTCGTGGCTATTTGCACTTGAATGGTCAAATACTAGGGGTGTCGAAATTAATCGTTTCTACGGTGCATCGCGATGCAGAGGAGAACGATTCGGTATCGGTTCAGTAATAGATCATAACCGATTATAATGTACTGACGCTTTTCTGACGTCATTTATCGCGTGTGTGCTTTGTCGCGGTAGCATACACTGACAGGGAAACGAGACGCGAGTGCGAGTAATTAAACATGCTCTAACTAAAAGCCTACATCTGGGCACATTTGGCTTTTATGAACAACCTGGTAAGCAGACCTGGAGAAGACACGCACGCGCTGTGTGCGCTCATGTCACGCACTAATAGAATATTCAGGAGGTAATACCACTAACTTGATAAACCACGTTAGCCGTGTTCACCCGAGCTGTTAACGCCTGTAGAGTCTGAATGCTTTAGAGTAAGATGAGCTCCGTCGCCCGAATCCACAGCCAAAAACATCATCCACCCGCACTAATAATGTTCTCTGATTTAAGCATCCGCACCCGATGGTCAAATTACAATTATTCTGTGTTGTTACGCGTGATTATAAATGGATGATCGTCACCTTCAACACAGACTCAGCGACGGTTGATGCGTGCATCTGGTAACATTATACACCGATGAATGAGTGCTGCTTTTAAATGCACATTTCTTTCAAACAAAATTGATTTGACAGAATTTACTTTTTTTTAATGGCATAAACAGGCGTTACTCCCTTGAAACTTAAACTGTAATGTCACTGCGACTTCCCGAACAGGCGAACACGCACGCACACATCACTTTGAAGTAAAATTAAAAATTGAGGATGCGGTGCATCGCAATGCATCGAGATATCGAATTGAACTGAATCGATGACATGATAATCGTAATCGAACCGAACCGTGAGACCAGTGTAGGTTCACACTCCTATCAAATACACACAACAATTCTCAAAATGACTTGAGTGAACAAACAGAAGAGTAAACACCAGATGTGTGTCAGTATATTAGACCTCTGCATTTGGTCTTAAAGTGACAGCAACCTCATAAACCTGCTGCTGTGCGAATGGTATTAAACTGCAAAAGGCAAAGAGAAAAATCACTCTTTATCAACAGTTTATAAGAAAATCATTTCAAGTGGCAAGTATAATGTCTTCTAAGGAAGTTGGATATGTAGAATTTTGCATCAAACGTGACTTTATAAACTAAATGAATCTAGTCTTTATGCAGTAGCTGTCCAGAAAGACTTAAAACCACCGGACTTACCAGGACAAGAAATGTCCATTCAATGCCATCTTCTGGCAGGGCGCACGGCTTAAGGATGCTCCAAAATAACATTCCTTTCAATTGCTCTGAGAAATAAAAGGATTGGGTGGATTCATAAGTTTGTTTAATGTTTTGCCTGTTGTTTATGTGCTCATAAACAAGTAAAGTAAAACACAAATCTAAATGGGAATATGTCTTCTTACAAAAAGACCTAAGAAGGGAATCGAAAGATCTGTGAAAGACCCTGTTATATCGACAATTTCAGAATCAAAACAGCGAGACAGCTAAGTGTGTTCTGGTACTTAAAAAGTACATAGATGTACACTATATGGACACAAGTATTGGGACACATCTATTAATTGCTAAATTCAGGTGTTTTAACTAGACCCATTTCCACAGGGGTAATAACATCAAGCACCTAGCCATGTAGTCTGAATTTACAAACATGGCTCATTTTGAGGAGCTCAGTGAATTCAAGCGTGGTACTGGGATAGGATGCCTCATTTGCAATAAGTCTATTTGTGAAATTTCATCCCGGCTTGATACTCCACTGTCAACTGTAACGGGTATTATTGGAAAGTGGAAGCATTTAGGAACAGCAACAACCACGTAAAGTCACAGAGCGGGATCACCGATTGCTGAGAAGCATGGTTTGTAAAAGTTCATAGGTTGCCAGCACTCTGCTGATGCCACAGCTGAAGAGTTCCAAACTTCCACTGACAATAATATCAGCACAAAAACTGTGGAATGGGTTCATGGAATGGGTTTCTGCATGCAGGCCTCTATTTTGCCCATATACCGTAGCTCTCAAATTTATTGGGACTTGAATTCAGTTCAAAACATTAAAATACTTAGCCGCGGGAACATATTTTATCAGGGGGTGCTGGGGGCGGGGCCTTGATATTGCGGGGCGGTGCTGTGGTTGAGTGTTTTAAAGAAAATCCTAATATTAAACAGCCCAAAAAAAAAAGATGAACATACAAATGAACGAGGACAGAGTTATGTGAGAACGCTCAGAACTCAGCACAAAAATCTTACGATCTTACCTTTTGAGACTCGCTCAGGAGTTAGTGCCAGTTCACAGAGAAAGAAAAAACTTTCAAAGCAAAACCGCAAGGCACGGTCAGTGGGACAGGGAAAAAACGCAAGATCTCGATGAGCGTTTTAGTTTAACTTATTTCAACTTGAGCGCTGCGTTTTTAGAACACCTAAACACCTTTCTAATTATTTAATATTTTAGGCTTGTTTTGTAAAATATAAATGATAATATAATATATTGATTCTTAAATACTCTTAGTATTATATAGTGAAATAGTGTTATTACAATAGTAATATTTCTTATTTTGTTTAATATACTATTTAAAAATAATAATCATGATCATAATAATTATTATTAGTCACATAAAAACTTTTTGGATAAATTGTGCAGCCCTAAAAACAAGCACAACAAACTTAATGTTCTTTATCATTATTTTTAAATTGCATTTTAAATCGCAATTAACCAGAAAAATGGAAATTAAGATTTTTTCCTAAATCATGCAGCCCTTTGCCAAGCCAAGCTCAACCAAGTTTGAATACGTTTACATGTGAGTAAGATGAGAGTGACAATGAAATGGGAGATTTGTGTATAATATATGTGTATAATGACTATAATATAAGGAACTTCGGTCTGTTCCTCAGCTAAAAATCGTATGGATTTGGAAGACTTTTAACAACAGACAGTACAGACTAGGCCTGTGCAATACGTCGAATATTAACGATATCACAATTTTTTTGTTGACGATATAAAATTGTGGAATATCGCGTATATTTGCTTAGGAAGACAGTAAGCCAAGTTCACTTCCCTTGTTCTTCTCATGAGTTACGGCTGATAGGCGCTGCTTACAGACGCTCCCTTGCATATTTGAGTAAAGCGTTTTGTGAAGAGCATCAAAGGTTTATATTTACAATGCGTTTTGCATTATAGCCAATCACAAACATGTCTGTTAAGCGGCACAAAATGGTTAATCAGAGGGGTTTAAGATAGACAAAATCCACTCAA
The DNA here is from genome assembly GCA_030578275.1 of Meda fulgida. Lineage (NCBI taxonomy): Eukaryota > Metazoa > Chordata > Actinopteri > Cypriniformes > Leuciscidae > Meda > Meda fulgida. Next base: position 4,434,414 of record CM060629.1, on the reverse strand, counting down.
TGCCGCTCAAAACGCTGGAGATCATTCAGCGCGCCTCACTGACTGTTCTACACATTCACAAATCCTTTCATTATAACCAACACAGTGTAAACACAATGTAAATGAGAGATTCAATTTGCAGTATAGACAACTTCTTTGATTATTCTTTGGGGACATTTGATTTTATATTTAACAATATTACTACAACATTATTTTCTTATCTCTGTAAAGCTGCTTTAAAACAATCTGCATTGTAAAAAGCGCTATATAAATAAAGGTGAATATAACAGGGTTGTTCTCAAGAGTGTTTTCTCAAGTGTTTGAGGGCTTCAGTGATTATAAAGGGAAAACTCATTTTTTGTTCATAACCCATTTAAAATTTAAATAAAAAAAAAGTTAATTCTTATGCTACTGGCAACACACTTGGGGCAATATTGACAACCACACTTAAATGTGAGATTGAATCTGAAAATGCAAAAATAAATCTCATAATGTATGTCACGAGAGATGCATGTCCATTAAGTCTAGGAGTGTAAATCAATAGACTTGCCTCTTGTTCTATTTAAAGTTTTTTTTGTTCATCAAAAAATAACTTTTTGTAGGAAGATTACGCTTATTGCTAACAATTTTTTAAATAGTGCTGATTATGCAGTAAACATTTCGTATGTCCTATGTAACAACAGCGGTTCAATTCAGATTTCTTTTTTTTTTTCAAGAGCAAATGCAAAAACATTGATATGTGCATACTAGAGCTGCACAACTAATCGCACTGAAACCACACGCGATTTGGCAAAGGCTGTGATTATTTTATACGCGGTTTGTCAGTGCAGCGGCTGATCGGTAGTAAACGCTGCTTCATATGAAAACCAGAGGCGTCTCACACACACACGCCAAATATGCCCAGCCACAGAAGAGCTGAATAAACAGAAGATTGAAACGCTTTGATTAAACATGACTCCTGAACACACGACTGCCTTATTCTGTGTAAGAAGCACATCATCTCACTGAAGGATGAGCTCAACTGTCGTTATGAAGTGAGTTTGGAGTAAAATCTTTCATTTGAAAGTCACATGTCTAATATCTGTAAAACCGCATTTTTCCATCTTAAAGCTGCCGTCGGCAACATTTTTTTGGATCATATTCAGTGAAATTGACACTATAATCTGACAGAACAACATAAATAAAGTGGTTTTAGAAAAAAACCTGAGCTTCTAACTCCACCTGGAGCGTGTTATTTGTTTTGCAAAAATCCACCGCTCCCGGTTCATCGGGTCCAATCAGCGCAGGGGGGTGTGAGATCTGACTGTCAATCACAGGTCGTGCACACGCCACCCCTCGCGCACGTTACAATCACATGCACACGCCTGAAGTTCGTGCAGTAACAAAGAGTGATGGCGGAAAAGATTCCAATTCCTCAGTTAACCTCAAGAGCTAGGAGGTCAAAAACAACACAGAAAAATAGAACACCTGCTGAAAAGAAAAAAATAAAGAAAGAAAGTGACCATGCCAATAAAACCTGGATCAACATCGGATCGGCATTTGAAAGGTGGAGAGATTTACGTGATTTAATTGGGTTCAAGTTGGATGCAGAGCTTGCAACATTTCTTCTCGACAGGTAATTGTGCTTTATCAACCAGTTACTTTATTTCTTAGTGTTATGTTAGTAAACTAAGTATGTTTGCCCAAATGTGTTGGTATGGATAGCTAAGTTAGCACTTGTTGGGCAGGTTCGTGGTGCACACGCACTGACTAGCACGAACTCGGTGGGAGGGTATTCGTTGATAGTGGGGGAGGGGCATGAGAGTTGTAAACATTCAAAATTTTGCCTAAGTCCACTCAATCTGCCAGACTTGCCGACTGCAGCTTTAAAAATATATCTAAATTACAACATATGCTCTCATTAAAAAATGCGGAACAATTAGTTCATGCTTTCATGACATCAAGGCTAGATTATTGTAATGCTCTACTGGGTGGTTGCCCTGCACGCTTAATAAATAAACTACAGCTAGTTCAAAACGCAGCAGCTCGAGTTCTTACTAGAACCAGGAAATATGACCATATTAGCCCGGTTCTGTCAACACTGCATTGGCTGCCTATTAAACATCGTATAAATTTGAAAATATTGTTGATTACTTACAAAGCACTAAATGGTTTAGCTCCGCAGTACTTGAGCGAGCTCTTAACGCATTATAGTCCTTCACGTCTATTGCGATCTCAAAATTCGGGCCAGTTGATAATACCTAGAATATCAAAATCGACTGCTGGCGGTAGATCCTTTTCCTATTTAGCACCAAAACTTTGGAACAGTCTTCCTACCATTATCCAGGAAGCAGACACACTCTGTCAGCTCAAAGCTAGATTAAAAACACATCTCTTTGACCTAGCATTCACATAATACATTATCGACTTCTATAATTCAATGTTAGGCTGCATAGATTAGGTCAGCCGGAACTGGGAACACTTCCCTTAAATCCTGATGTACTCGTTACATCATAAGAAGAATGGCATCTATGCTAATTATAGAGTCTTTGTTTATCCTGAGGCTTTCCTGCAGCCGACCGGATCCAGGCCGTATCCAGATCTGACTAGGAGCTTTGCCTGGACCCGATGACAACGCAGTGCTGAAGTGCCAACTAGCCTCTCCCTATGGAGGATCCCTTTCCCACTCTACAGATAAAACGTTGTGATTACGGTTCGCGTACCCACCCCGAAGTGATAAAATAAAACAAAATTCTGTATCAAATTACAGTTACTGTAAATCCGGCCTCTAGTTCATAAACGCCAGAGGAGAACTGGCCCCCGACTGAGCCTGGGTTCTCCCAAGGTTTTTTTTTCTCCAGTAGGTCACCTGATGGAGTTTTAGGACACCAGTAGGTCACTTGGAGTTTTTCGGTTCCTTGCCACTGTTGCCTTTGGCTTGCTCAGTTGGGGATATTCAAATTAATTAACCAAGCATTAATATCACTGATCAGCCCTACCAGACGTGGATGTTTTTTTTCCACTAAGAAAAAAACATTGTTATGTTATTTGATTGATACTGTGAAGCTGCTTTGATACAATTTATATTGTGAAAAGCGCTATATAAATATACTTGACTTAAAAGCATGTTATTAAATGTTGTCTTTTGTTGGACAAGAGGTTATTAAATGCTTCTCAAAGCTGTTCAACACATGTTGCTTTTTCAAATGCACATTATAAGTGACTCAAACTAACAGTGCTTTAAGATGGAGCAGCGTTTACAGAGCCGTATATCCATGACAAGCTGCGCATAAAAATAAAAAAATAAAAAATTCAAAATCGCGATTAGCCAACTCGATTTAAGTGCAATTACATGTAAATTGCGATTAATTGTGCAGCCCTAGTGCATACTATGTACTTATCATAGTAATTTCAATAACAGGGTAATTACTAGGTTCTAACCCTGAACCTAGCCTTAACCATGTAGTTACCGTTTATTACCAGAACTTTCTCAGGTAAGTACACTATACATGTACTGTAAAATAAAGTGCAACCAAATATTGAGATATAAATTATAACAGCTGCACCACCCAGCCCTAGTATGGGCTATTTTGTTTCTTTTTTTGTGTCATTTTGAAGGGGTCACCAGTCTCGTGTATAGCAGGGTAAAGACAAGCACTGAAATTCTGTAAAATGTCTCCTTTGATCTTTCAAAACCAAAAAAATCAACAACATTAAAGTAGGGAAATAATTGTATTTTTTACTGATCAAACTTTGAATTGAGAATTAATTGTTTTGTCCGACCATGTTGAATGTTAGTAAAAGAAAAAGTGTAAATGGCCTCAGAGGCTCAATAATTAATCTATGAAGTTCTACCGTATACTAACTGCGACTGAATTCTGCAAGTCTCATGAGAGAGATAAATATAAAACTGGATGCAGGGAAAACACATCGTTACTCAGTAAAATGAAATGCGTGGCTAAGGCAAAGAGGATGCAATTCATACTTCAGTAACACTTAAATATTGAGAGGAAAGGAATCAATAAAGGTCAGTGGAAAATTACTCTAACATCTCATGTAGTCTGTATATCTGCTATAACAAGTCACCAAACCTTATATTTGCTCCTATAGACACTGACAACAGGAACTACAATTTCTGCAGCACTCAATTAATAAGATCTTTTATGTGGTTTAGGTGCTAAGACCACATCAAGAATATTGAAAGCTTAAATTCCATTCAAATTAAAAACAAAATAATTTATTTCAAAATAAATAATAAACATTTGTCAAATCATTTGGTTGTCAAATCAACCAAATTTAGCAAACTTGCCAGGCTGAAATGTTGGATTTTGCTCATATAAATAGTGATGAAAGCCAAAATATCAAATTCCATGGATAAATACATTTATTGAGTAATCCACTATTTTTTAGAGGGGGGTCAAAATGACAATTTTTCACCTGAGATTTAACTTTCAATTAACTTTAATTTTGTAAGTTACCTGTATTTTTTTTTTTTTTTTTTTAGTTATAAATACTAAATCAAAACAACCCAACTGCAGTTTGGTTGATATTACTTGGAATTACAATAATTTTTTTTTTTTTTAAAACATGATTTATGAAAATGAATAAAAACGGGGTTATCCTTTTTTGCAAATGAACCCTTCATATGTTTTGACTTTTCTTTTGGTGTCTTCATTTTAAGGCTCTATATCGGGTACTCAAGTTCAGATGCCAAGGGGGAGGGCCACAAATTACAACTTGCATCGTAAAACTTTATTTATGACAATATTTACACTTATTTAGAAATGCAGTTTAGTACCCATCTTGCTAGGTAAGTCTTGCAAGTCTTTGTCCCATTTAAAGTAGGCTAATACTGTAAAAAATTAAATCTGGAACAAAAAAATGGATTAACAGTTTTCTAGCAATATTAATTATTAAAATTAAGCACAAAAAAAAGAGTTCACACCCAAACAGAGTATTAAAAAACTCCTTGCAAGGTAAGTATTGCTTTGTCCTTGTCTTTGTCCAATTTAAAGTAATAATGAACATGAAAATAAAAATTAAAAAATCTGGAACAAAAAAGTAGATTAAAAAAGTATTAACACAAAAATATGTTAATATTCAGAGTATTAAAAACCTCAATGTAAGAAGAAAATCATTGAGCAAACACAGGCTATTTCTCATTAAAGAGCATTTATCCATTCAGACGCGAAAGAGAGCTCAATTCAGTCTATCATTTGTCATATAGTAACACAGCTTGTTTTTTTTGTTTTTTATAAGTTATGAGCTATAAACAAAGTGTGATATTTAAATTACGCAAGTGATTACGCAGCTCTGAATGCACGGGCTCTGCGTAGCGCACACAAAAGTTGCCTGACAGCTTTACCGCTTTGTTCCTGACAGCTTTACCGGTGTATTTGTTGCGCTTAGCAAGTTAATGGTAGGCTACATTTCGGAGATATCAAGTAGCTACATAAAGTCCCATTAAACATTCCACACACATCACAATGACGAAGATAAATGTTATTTTTTATTAATTGACCCACGGATCATCCAAAGCGTCTGACTGTGTGGTATTAAACATATAGGCTACATATAATTCACTGTCTAATATTCGCACAACTTTTGAGCTAAAAATAAAATAAGTGCATTCATCTTTTGCATGACGCGGGCCATAAAATGAATGCCGATGGGCCGGATACGGCCCGCCTGTTGAGTATCTCTGCTCTATATGGTTCAATCCTAGAGATAATGGGAACCCAATGTAGCTCCACAAGTAAACTGTTAAATTGTACACATTGTCAGTGCTCAAATTTGTGGTTGACCAATATTAAATGTTTTTTTCAACATTTGTTCTTCCGACATTCCTCTTTAAAGGGTCATGAAACCCCCCTCTTTCAGCTCAAGTCTAGCTCACAATCTTTTTAAAAACTTAATGCAACTTAAATGGGCGTGGATGGCTGTGAGAAGAAGGGAGGGAGTGGGTGTGGCCATCTCTGTCATCGCCAGTGGTCCATGCATATCGACTGTCACTAAAAATCAGTGGTAAAACGTGAGGAAATGCTAGATTTTTTTTTTTATAGCTGGCAAAGTTGAAGTCTAATGAAATACACTGACACTTTATTATTGTCCTTTCAAAAGTAACTGAATGCCCTGCTACATATATTAGCCTACAGTAATCGTACATGTATAATTTTAATGTAATTATAAAATACATAGTTGTTTATATACACACTATAAATGCATACATTTGAAAATAATTAATTTTCCGCTTAAAAAAAAGCGTTTTATGGCAGATTGCAACCATGACCCCATGATTGTCTCTCTCCTCTACTACGCAATATCACAGTTTGGCATGTCTGTCATTGGAAAGATCCACGTGGTGTCATGAATAATTAAGATACAGTGTCTTCTCATAGGATATGAAAACTCAGTCTCATTAATAATTATGAGACACTGATGAGTCATCAACACACTCACAGTGCACTGCAACGTCACAATCTGTGACGTGGACACGATGAAGATTTTAAACCCGGAAGACGGGAAAAGTGGAAAAAAACTAAAATTTAACCATTTTCACTCTACTATTAAATCTAACAAATGCTAACATTGTCTTCAATCTTGTTCAACACACATACCTCTGTTAAAATCTCAGAAATTTTGGTTTTGGGTTTCAAGACCCTTTAAAAGAACACGTTTGGTTTTTGACCACTGAAAATGTGTACAATTTAACAGTTTACTCATGTGGCCATGTTGAGATACCAGTATCTCTGGGATTGAACCATATAAAGCCTTAAAAATGAAGACACCAAAAGAAAAAGGAAATCTAAGACCATACTGATATTTGTATTACTTTGAGTTATTGGCATACCAATTTTGGAGAAAAAAAAATGATCTCCACATTTATGAATTTTCACCATTGGTATATAATGCAACATTGCTAAAGACAATCATTTACTAACAGACCTACCCATCTATGTGTAATAACAAAATAACAATGCTGTCATCTTTCTAAAGTCTTTATCTCCCATTGTAATTTGGCTTTAAATTATAGGTGAAAACCCCCTCTACAAAATGGTGGATTACTCAACAATGGCATTTAATATCTTTGTTCAGAAAAAAATATGAACAAAATGAAACCTTTGAGCCAGGGACCTCTGGGTGAGTTGACAAGGAATGACCCTACAATTACACAGGACCAAAATGTCTCCATGAAGCCATTAGTTGTTGTTTTGCACAGTAATAAACGTTTAAAAAAACAAATGATTTACCAGGCGTGCCAAGCAGATTGTTGTCTCTCATGAGCCTGTAGTCTTCCTCACTGAGATTGTTGACAAACTGGTAGAAGGCCTCTTCTCTGTCCAGACGGTCCAGCTGTCTCCGGCGTTGTGTTTCAGACTGATCACTGCTGCCCTGATCTGCATTATCCTGACCCTCCATCACTGCGACCCAGATGTCAGATCCAACTACAACACAGTGTCAATCGGTCAAAACACACACACACACACACTGACCCAACAACCCTTGAATTCAACCCAAGATGAGAAGTATGTGACTATACAATAAATGATTATAGCAATCATCCAGTACCATGGTTTCACTATGATAGCATCACCATCATATGGCCACAGTTACTATACGTCTATTTTTAATGTTACATGTAGCTAATAAAAATGGTTAAGACGTGAACGTGCTCGGTGACTAGAATAATCTTCTTGAAAAACGTAATATTGTGAGTTAGGCTGTGATCTCTTTAGTCTCTCTGTCCAGATATAAAGAGCTGACTGAAAACAAAATGGCATCAGCGAGCTAAACAGGCTAAAGCTCGGGAATCTCAAGGAAAACAACCTTTAAGATACGCGTGTCCTCGATGGTACATTCCGTTATCACAATGAATGCATTACCAATGGAAGCGAGTCCATTAAGGTGCTGCTTGGACTAATATCACTAATATTACAGCAACGGTAACTTATATTTCGTAATGTGTGACGACAAACCTCTCGCAACCATGAACTGGGGAAACGATTGAAGGCTAATGTTAGCTGTAGCATGAGCTCAAGCTGGGCTCAAGCTAGCTCGCGAAGCCTATGGAGAAATGGCTCTCTTGTTCATGCTAAGCTAAAACGAAGCTAATGTTAGCACGGCTATGAGATAAAAACAGCCAGGGAGCTTTCCGTCATTTCGACGACCACAATAACTGACTGGTGAAATAAGCAAAAACACAGAAGAATACCTTAATGAACTCGTCGAAGCCTTATCTAGTAACGGTTCCCTTATCTGCCTTGTAGATGTTTATAAGTGTTATTCTTGACAGCTATTCAGGAGTACATTTTCTCAAACGTCTATTCGGAACGAATCTACTTCCGGTGTGTGGAATTGTGCGAAAACGTAATACAACTTAAAAGTCCTTGTTTAACGCTGAAATAGAAACTCACGTCATGTCAACATCATGTTGTTGGAAGTAGCGTTTGTGCCATGACTAAGAACTACTCTATAAATCACTGTACAATCACCTCATCTCGCTTATTTCTTATTTTGGCTAAATATTTACCTCCATCCGACTCTCTTTTAGTAATGAATGTGTCTCAGAGATAATATCAAATACAGCTCTGGGAAAAAATTAAGAGACAACTGCTAAATTAGCAGTTTCTCTGAAATTATTATTTATATGTAGGCCTATCTGTCTTTTTTTCTACCATTTTTTATTTATTCTACAAACTACTGACAACATAAAATTTCTTCGACATTTCAAATAAAAAATATTGTCATTTAGACTAGAGCACTTATTTGCAGAAAATGACAACAGGTCAAAATAACAGGAAAGAACATGCCATGTTTCCAGACCTCTAGTAATGCAAAGAAAACAAGTTTGTATTCATTTTTAAACAACACATTTCTAATGTTTTAACTTAGAGTTCAATAAGGCTATCTGACAGATATGCATTTGTGAAGGATGCATAACTCAAGCCACATACAAGATTATCCTGAAAGAAAAATGTCTTCCTTCTGCTCTGACAATGTTCACAACTGGAAGAATTGGTTTTTCCCGCAGGACAAAGCTGTAATCCACACATCCAGGACAACCGAGCTGAGGATGGAGGAGCACCAGATCAAGACCCTGTCATGACCATCACAATCTCCAGACCTGAACCACTGAACACCTCTGGAACGTGACCAAGAGCTTCACCAGCCATTAATAAAGACAAACTGCTCGATGTTTTTCACCAGGAGTGGCATGAAGCAAATGTGCCTCAGCAATGTGACCGACTGATGGAGAACATGCCAAGACACATGAAAGCTGGGATTGGAAATCAGGGTTATTCCACCAAATATTGATTTATGAACTCTTCCCAAGTTAAAACATTTGTATTGTGTTGTTTAAATATGCATACTTGCTTTCGAGGTCTGAAAACATGGCATCGTTTTTCGTTATGTTGACCTGTTGTCATTTTCTGCAAATAAATGCTCTAAATGACAATATTTTTATTTGACATTTGGAAGAAATGTTGTAGAATAGCTTGTCATGAAAATGTTGTCAGTAGTTTGTAGAATAAATTAAAAATGTTCAGATAATACATCCAGAGAAACTGAATTTGAAACTGAGAAACAATTTTTTTCCAGAGCTGTATAACAATCCCATATAGTTATACTGCTAAAACATTATGGATCTTTCAATATAGTCATTATTACACAAAATAGCACTGAAATTAGTGTGTCAATGTCTGTCCAAAATGGCAATACAAATGCAGTTTTAAGTTTACATGATTAATTGTCTTTAACACTTTGTTTCTAAACATCAAAAAGCTTAACTTTTATTATGAAATTGTAAAAGAGATACCAGAAGAAACAAAAGCATCAACATATCCATCAACCAGGAAAAATATTCCCGGCAGATTTGCTATTTAGCTTCAGCATGAGGTCAAGTGAAATCATAATAATTCATTATATTTTACAGCTAACTTTTCCCCCTTATGAGTGCTAACATTCCCCATAAACCAAATCAAGTCCCGCCCTAAATTTATACTCAAATATAAGTCACAATAAGGAAGAAAAGACAATTGCAACTTACGTTTCATGCTAACTTTAATATTTGCAAGGAGTCAACAGCCTTAACACCATTTCAGAAGTATAGACCTAAATAATACAAAGCTACAGGGAAACAAAACAAGTACAATTATAAAGTGATAATAAAAAGTGTTTGTGCTGCAATTTTTGTGAGCAATATTGGTAAATTCAGAGTTACTGTGATCAAGGAGTACAGGTATTTTTTTTGCCATGAATTTTATATCGAAAAGAAATAAGAGAAACAGGGAGAAACTGTACCCCAAAAAATCAAAGCTGCTTTTACTCTCTATTACTTGTATTAATCTCTCTTCTCCTAAACACAAAAGTACATTTTCTCCCCCTATGTCATTCCGAACCGTTATGCATTTCTTTCTTATGTAGAACATAAAAGATGATATTTTACATACCAAAGTCTTTGGTTCCAACTTTTAAAATCTTGTGTTCTAGAAGAAGAGTGTCACAAGTTTTGAATTACATGACGGTGAGAAAATGATGACAGACATTGAAATTTTTGGTTGGGTATTTAATATTAGCCATAATATTAGACTAAGCTTAGATTTTAATGAAAAAGATCTTCATAACAGTCAAAAACATTAATTCCTGAATGATCTCCATAAATAAATGTACTTAAAAATGTTGTTGAAGTGGTTCACCCTTTGAAAATCCCACCTGTCCAAGTTGAGGGTAGCATTGACGTTCTTCAGAATTTTTGTTGGTGTTGATGTTGTTTTGAATTAAAATCATTTTAACGCTTTGTTCTTGATTGTCAAGGGTCAAAGTCAGCGCTTCTCTACTGGAGGGTTGTGACTCATCTGAACATTGGTTGCATATTTGTTCTGGGTCACAGAAAGCAGGCAAATCAATGCAAATCAGAAATTTCATAACTGTGTAAGAATAACAAAAAATGAGTTTACCCGCTAAAAAGAAAGAGTGGAGAAAACACGTTCCATGTCATTTGTTTGTTGATGTCAAAGTCTGTGTTTCCATTCAAAAGGTATTTTGACAAACCGATGGCTCAAAACATTGTGCAGGATTTAAATTGGCAAGTGATTAGATCATTATTGCAGTGAGTATTATGTTTCTATGTTTTATGTTTGGCAACAGTTCTTCTAACCCTTATTTATGTGTTTTCATTTCTTAAACAACCATGTAGGAAGACACATCATGGCCATATTCCAGGCTGACAATGTCAAGATTCATCAGACTCAGATTATGAAAGAATGGTTGTGAGGAGCATGAAGACTCATATTCACACATGAATCTGTTCCTCTGAGTCCTGGCTTAAATTCATTGAGAGTCTTTGGGATGTGCTGGAGGAGACTTTACAGAGTGCTGGACTCTTGCATTGACAATACAAGATCTTGACCAAAAATGTATGTACCTCTTGATGGAAATAAATGTTGTGATGTTATTTTCATCAAGAAGTGCATCAATGTTTGGTCAAGATCTTCTAGAACAAGTTTTTTTTTTTAAAATCAGTTTTATTTTGATAAACATGACACAATATCACGACTACATGAAAAGTTATTTTACTGTTATAAAAATGCTGATAGTGGAACTGAAGGAGACGTGATCATGCGGTGGATTCGACCAATCGTGGAACAGCTGTGTCGTCATCAGAGCCCGTGAGCCGCTCTGGAGAAACTGCTGTACAGTGTTTATCCGGCTTTACGCTTGGGTGGTATTGAATTTTTAGATCGAAAATGCAACAAAAGATATATTCGTACAATTTTTCAAATGAAAAGAAAGATTACTCCAAGGGGTAAATTCTATTGGGCATCCCTTGTAACAAACGTAAATTGGAAAAAGGCCTGGCTTTTGCCTAGTAAATTTGGTGTATCCAACAAAGTTAAGGAAATTCATTATAAAATCCTTCATAAGATCTATCTTGTTAACTCTTCTATCTCTAAATATTCTGATATTGATGAAACTTGCTCCTTCTGTGGTTTTGTTGAGGAAACAGCCGCCCATTTATTTTGTAACTGTAATGTAACCAATAGATTTTGGACTAAATTAAGTTCTTTTGTTTTTAGCCCTACAAATGTGACCCACACGTTCACTCTCAAAGAGGTTATTTTTTATTATGAAAATCCAAAGTTGCTTTCCCTTGAGTATATTGTTAACTTCTTTATCTTGTATTCAAAATTCTTCATCCACAAGCAAATGTGGCTTAAATCTCCTTAGAGCTTTCCTCTTCTTCTTGCTGATTTTTACTCTTTTATTTCGTCCCTTAGACTTATAAATAACAAAAAAATTGATGCATTTTGATGATTTATTCAAAGACATGACTTGACCTTATTATGCTTTTCTTTCTTTTTTGTGATGTATTACATAATTTCATGTATGCAAACCCAGGATATTTATTTTCTGTTAGGTATCATTGTTTGTATACCTTGCTTAACTTCCCTGAATTGGTAGTTATCTAGGCTATAAGTTCTGCAATAAAAAAAAGAAAAAAAAAAAAGAAACTGCTCTCGAATAATTTCTTTTAAGGTCACATTTAGACAGAATCAGAAAGAGCTTTATTGCAAACTGTGCTTGCACACACAAGGAATTTACCTTTGTATTGACGCTTCCAGTATGTACATACAGTACTAATATAATTTGAGTAAAATCTTTTTTTTTTTAAATATAAAGACATAGGTTTAGTCAGAAAAAAAAACATTTAGCTACAGATAATGAACATTTGCAATACAAAATAAATGAAACAAAAGAGCATAGGATTAAAATAAACAAGAAACCAGCAATGAATCAACAAACTAACTTATATATATATATATATATATTTTTTTTTTTTAACTGTGTTAAAAAAATTCCAAGAGATGCGCTTCCCGAATTTCAACTGGAAGTTGGTTCCACAACGGGGCCGCTAGAAAAAGCTCTGTGCACCGGAACGTATGTGTAATGAAGCAGCAGACACTAGGGGATCCATTTGCAGCATTTATAGAGTAGTCAAACAGGCAGGGATCAACAACAGCAAACAGGGCAATGGAGACAAGGCAGAGATAAACCAGATAACAAGCAATGGTCGGGGCAGGCGGCGAGAAGCAAGGTCCAGTAACAATCCAAGTCGAGGTAGGCAGAGAACGATCAGAAACGGGGTACACAGTCCAAGGTCAAGGTCAAGGTCAAGGTCAAGGTCAAGGCAATAAATAATCCACAGTAATAAACGCTCAGAATGACAGCCAGGAAAGTCAAGACTTCGCACTGGTGTGGTGCGTGGAGTCTATGTGTGTGTGTGAATGAGATGCAGGTGTGTGTAATCAGCGCCGTGCAGGTGTATGGTGTTTGGTGTAATCAGTCCAGGGATGTGCATGATGGGAAATGTAGTCCGTGATAACCCAGGGAGTGAGTGGCTAATCGTGACAGTATGCTAACCGTGTTTGATGGACAAACAACAAACCCTTGCTGAGAAGAGTGAAGACTTCGGTTTGGAAAATAAGGTGTTAAAAGTCGAGATAAATACTCTGAGGCCAAACTTTGGAGAGCTTTGTGTGTGAGCATGAGAACTTTAAAATCAACTATGTAGCTAAAGGAAGATTCGCTCAAGTTTTTTAAAACGAGTTTCTTTCTTCTTCATCAGCGCATCACAATTGCCTAATCAATATGAGAGAAAACAAACATGTTAATTAACTTTTCTGCAGCTGAAAGGGATATGAATATTAAATTGATTTACAAGGATGTTGCACAAAAAAGAGGCCTTCCATTGTACTAGGAAGGCAGTTAACTGTTCAAGAGGGAAATAGCCTGAAGAAACTGTTCCTGTGCCAGATGTTAGTTATAGAGAGGTCGTGGCCGTACTCTTTCTAAATACCTCTTTTTGCAATTTCTTTTGTTTTACTTTCCTGTAATAACAGTTAAGTCTTATTTGCATTTGTTACTCTAACTAAATAGCCTACTTGTATGCATTACTGACTCAGATATTCTTGCACGCAATGCAGAGCCGGTCTGAGCCTTTTGGGGGCCCTAAGCAGAATCTGATTTGGGGGCCCCCTCCCACTACACGAAGTCACCTGTGCTTGACGATTATTGACACAAATGTCACGCAATAATGATACATTATAAATGAATACAGTGAGGTTATGTATTAATACAAAATAAATAATAAAAAATAAATGCCTACTTAAATAAAAAAAGTTTTAACTTTTACTTTACTCTTTTACCAAGTCTTTGAAACTTCTTAAAACAAACTGTCTCAAAACATATAAAATAAATTATTTGCTAAAATGACAAAACTGAGAAATCAGAAACATAATAAGAGCAAGGGTTCAACAATGACAATTATTGTTGAAAACTGTAAAAATATTATTTTTCTCAACTGTCTCAATACAGTGTAACTGTCCTCAAATTTGTATTTATTATTATTATTATTGTAACAGACTTTGTTGGATTGTACATGACAGAATCCAACAAAGTCACTATAATACCGGTGATGATGTACTGGCGCTCGTTTGATGTGTATGCAATATATTTTTCCCCTCGGGGCTTGCCGTAGATAGGAATGGGTAGTGCGCCTGGTACTGGAGTGTCGCGGGTTTTTGGAGTTAGTGATCTGATGTGGTATAATAAAGTGGAGAAGAGTTAAAACTGCTATGTTTATTATTTATTCAAACTGCCACCCTTACACCTAGAAGGTTAAATTCCCCTGAGTCTATTTTCTCCAACTTAAACCGATACCGTGACTATGCGCAGTTGTGCACAAATTGTCTATGTACGCGTGAGGTGTCTAGATTATGCGCATGACTTAAACGCTGGCAGACACAGCAGCAGTTGTAGGCAGGTATATTGATCATGAAATCAGATTTTTCTTGTCTTGAATTATTCATTCATTCAGTCATATTCATTCATTTATGTCACTTGTTTAAGTCATCTAAAAAATTTTTAAACTCGATTGGAGAGCCCCCTAGTGGCCAGGGGGCCCCAAGCAGCCGCTTAGTTCTTTTATGCCTCGGGCCGGCCCTGACGCAATGTCCCAATGTGCATAGCCTACCTCCTATGAAAGCATTTCACTGCACAATTTTGGGTATCGGTCACATTCAGATGCCTATAAAGACTTCATTTCTACTAAGTAGAAAAAACAATGGCTAGTTCTTATAGGGACGTCCCACCCTATATGCTCACCTCATATGAAACCATTTCACTGCAGCGTTTTGGAGATATGTCACATTATTCCACTGCAGAGGCCTGTAACGATGTCCCCTATAAGAAATTATTAGAAATTAGGACTTTATATGCCAACATATACTTTAACAAACGCTGACATATAGTACCATTGAATGATAAGGGAGATAACACACAAACACACACACACATTATATATATATATATATATATATATATATATATATATATATATATATATCATCTTTGTTCACATTTATTTTAGGCATTAACCGTGTAAACAGTCATGGAAGAAATGTGACAACATTCAAATGGCAGCATTCAAAATCTTCTTTTAATTAGTATATGTACTCCATAAACATTATTACAAAACTCAGCAAGTTACCAATATTACATTTCACCATACAGGCTTGATCACAAATATTTAAAACCTTTGCAACAGATACAACATAAAATAATACAAGAATAATTTACAAGAAAATCTATAAAACAGCGAATAGTTCACAATTTTTGTCTGAACTTTTTTGCCTATATGTGTTTTTCACAATAACACAACACTCTCACAACAAGATAATTTTCCTCTTACAAAACTTGCAACAAAAGGTAGAGTTTTCTCATTTTAATTTTTTTGTTTCTTAATATTTTGGTTTTTAAAACCAAAAGCTTGTCATTATACATCCTTTTCACTGCCTACAGAGGCACAAAAAAGGTTACTCACACACACACGCACGCACACACACATACTAATACTTCACAGCACTTTCTAAGAAAAATATACACTTACAAAATATCTTACAAATTGGCACAGAGAAAAATATACATTTTTTTGTGATGTCGAGAGTCACTCTGGTATCAACTCTAGACAATATTTATAAAGCTTGATAATTTCTCCAACAAAAAGGCAAAAGCAATTCCAATTAATGACAAAGAATTGTGTCGTGAATACATCAAACAGAACCATATATTGTACATTCATAAAGAGAGGAGTAGGGTTTTCAATTCAAATATTCCTTGTTTCATAATTTCTGGGAGAATAAAATTACCTTCTTAGCACCAGTAGGAGGAGGCAGCTTAACAGTGGCACATTGTAAAAAACTAGAAGTACATTCAGTTGACAACAGGCAGAAATGAGAGAAGGCAGGCAAGTCGGGCAAGCGGCCCATGTGCACTTTCCCATCAGCATCATCCTGGTGCTAAACATGGCCGGCTAGAGGCAGAGGGGGCGGAGTGAAATCTTTCTAAGGTAAAAGCTTTAGGTAAGGCATTACTTTACCTGAGATATCCTCCTAGAGCAACTCTTTTAAATCAAAGGTGTCATCTACAGATCTATATGTGGTAAATGCCAATGTGCTTTTGAAAGGACCAATTTGGTTTCAATGGTTAAAATTCTGCAACAATAGCAAAGCAAATGTGTCAATTATGTTCCATAATAAATAAACTAAACTGAACAAAAAAACAGCATGATCAACAAAATAGTTTTTTAAATTTCACATATGAACAATTTCTTTTTGTCAGATGAAATTGTTAGCACAGGATACTTAAACATTTATGGCAAACCGGAAGGCAAATGTTTAAAAGTGGGTTAAAGGAAAAGAGGCATCCTTTACACTTTCTTAATTATCAAAAGTATTCTATTCAACAAATACGCAAAACATGGAACATTATGTTCCCAGTCCCTGTTACAGTAGATCGTGAAATGATTGCTTACCAACTGATACCATCCTCTATTAACATTATCTGCATCCACCTTTCTCATCTTTTTTTCTCTTTTTGTTTCTAAGCAGAAGTAACGCTGAGGTACATTGAATTTGGCATGCAAGGTAGGGAAAAGTAAAAAAGTTCAGAGTTTAGTTGTTTTGGTTGAGTGGTTGTACCACTGTCAGCTGCAGGTGCTCTTCAAACGATAGGGTGCCCAAAGAAAACAGACGAAACAACTAACCAGAAAGAAATGTCAGATCTTGTTAAGTCTTGAGAGAACAGCCAGCATTCATTAGGATTGCAATTGGGACAGCCAGTATTCATTCATATTATAAATGTGCACAGATAATTTATATTTGGGACACGAATAGAATTCATGTTTCATTTTAAAGAGTGCATTTCTGTAGAGTGATACAGTAAAGATACTGTAAAAAAAAAAAGATAGCAAAAATGAAGCATTTTGGGATTTCCATGGCATAGAAATGTCCATCTAAAACAATTTCCAGAACAACTCCTGTAAAAAGCATAGTAGATATGAGAAAATCATAAGTACATTCCAACAGTAAGAAAGTAATTAGAACAACATTAATCTGATATGTCTTCAATACAAAATGGTCCCATTGTGTGCTGATAATGTTTAGGGATGTACCAAGGATGTTGTTATCTTAGACAAGGGGCTGAGCAATTCACATTTAAAAAAGTCAGGCAGTAAAAGGGTAAAAAGAGAGGCGAGGGCATCTGTTTCAGCATACATAATCAAATTGGGAGCTTGTTTCACAGAAAGACATTTCAATAGCTACATGTTTGAAGAGAGAAATATAATTACATGAGGGCAGCAAGATTCACTGAGAACTGAACAAAAAATAAGGTCCAAAAAGAGAATTTGCACTTATCAAAGTTTTTCCTTTTCTTCAGATAAAAACTAATCAGCAACAACAACAACAACAAAAAAAAACAAAAAAGAAAAAAACAGCAAAAACAAGAATGCAGAAGAAAAATGCAGCCATGGTCATTTAAAATCTCAATCAAGCCTTGCACAATCAATCAATAGGTAGTTTGCGAGTACAAGAAGTTTCTCATGCAAGATATCAATATCCTCTTCGGGGGCAAAAAGAAGGAGGGGGTACTAAAGAATAACGTAAATCCATGCATCTCTGGTCTTGAGTCAAGAAATGAGGAGGAAGTGGGAAAGTGAGGAACGTGCATCAGCAGCTAGATATAAAATATTACCTCAGTTTCTCAAAAGATGCCATTAATGATATGTCCTTATTTGAGTCTCGCTCTGGTCGCGTGCCCTTTAGATTTTCAATCCGAGGGAATTTTGCACTGGTTTTGTGACGGTACATCTTTTTGTGCGCAGGCCCATTTACACCAGGAACGCCAAGGCTAGGCTTTTCAAACACGTTACAGCCCAAAGCCAACTGAGGGAAAAAAGGCAGAGAGGCATTTAACTTTGCCTGGTTTTTGCCACCTTTTGTCCCACCTTTTCTGCCTTTTGTGCCCCCATTAGCCCCACAAGTGCCTTTCTTCTTCGGGTCAGATGAAGTTCCTGCAAGGATTTTGAGAGTTTTTAATTTGAGGCTGTTAGCCTCTGAGGGCAAGCAGACATTTGCTGCAGGGCCCCATATTGGCTCAACAGAAGCCATCATGAATCTCTGTACTTCAGCCATCCCTGAGACAATATTTGACAAGATGTTGGATGGCTCTTCAAACTCTCGCTGGTCATCGTGGGCTTGATTTTTGCTCTCTGAACAAACTATTCCTGTCCATTCCTCAGAGCCACCGTCCTGTAGTGGATGAGCAGCGCCCTCAGTCTGGCCTTTACCACCCTTCTCATCCAGTAAAGCCTTTAACTTTTTAGATGCTCTTGATGTCTGACGTGGAATTTTGCCCTTTTCTGCCTTAGGAGCTCTTGGGGCTTTGCTTTTTTTGGTACCCTGCCCTGCAGTTTGTTTGTTGGTATTTTTCCTTTTTGCCTTGGTCCCCTTAATTGCACTCATCATATTACCATCAAAGTCAGCTAGATTTTCCTCCTTCATCCCCAGGCTTAAGTTGTCTTCACCATTAAAAATGTGCAATTGATACTCATGACCATCTACTGAATATCTAGACAGATCTCGCTGCTCGATCATTTTGCAGTTCCAGTTCACGTCTTTGGTGCATGACATCTTAGCCTCATCCTGGAGGTCAGTGGCCTTCCCAGCTATCTTCATTTCATGGCCCATAACTTGAGGGGATAAATTAGGTGTCTCTGGAGGAGAGAGTTCTGACAATGATGCGTGTCTGAATTTATCAGGAGTGAAGTTGGAGATATCCAGCAAGTCTGTGGACTCCCTCAGGGGAGTGATTGCTTCGATACTCTGCTGAATCACCAGTTTGGGACTGCAGTGGGCCATAAAGTTCTCATTCACATCATCCTTACCATCTTTCTCGCAGGACTTAAGACTCAGAGAGCTGTAATTGCTAGAAGTAGCTGACAATGAGCCAACTGAGTCGAAACTGATGAGTCGGCCGTTGTCGGTGTGCAGTGTGGCTCTTTGAAACTGTGGCTGCCCCTGACATGCTTGAAACTCAGCATCAGGAGGCAATTGCTGCTCAGGCATGTAATTCTTTTCATAAAGCATTCTGTTGCTCTCCAGACTCAGCTGGTTGTAGCCTGACACAGTCAGACTCTCAGACATCGGCATGGCCATCTCTCCAGTGAAGCTGTTGGGTTGGATCGCAGATTCAACAATATCTGCAGGTCCAAACTGCTGGTTGGGACCAAGCTGCGGGTGCCACATCTGGGTAAGAGTTGGACAATTCTGGGGTGACTGTTGGAGCTCTGATTTTGATGGTGGAGAAAGGACAAAACTTTGTGCTAACTGAATTGAGGTGAATTGCTGCTTTTCCAAAGAGAGATCCAGTGAGTGGTGGGTCTGCTGAGGGAAAAACTGGATGCCAGTGCTACCTGAAGAATCAGAGGCATCTAACAATGTTTGCAGGTAGCCCCCTGGGATAACGGAAACACTTGCAGTCATATTCTCAGACGATACCTCTTTGTTAGGGGAGCAGGTGGTAGTCACAAAAGCAAATTTTTCAGGGGGATTAGCTGTTTGACTCTCACACAAATGGGGACTGTGTGCAGCTGGGCTGACATTTTTATCTTCAGCACCTCCTACTGCGTCCATATTTTTCTGCAGCGAGCAAACTTCTGTCAGGTCTGTCACGCTCTCGCTATTCTCCACAAGGTCTCTCATTTTCTTGCTCCTAAGTCTGGCTTCACTTCTGAATTTCTGCATTCTGAATATTTTATTTCCTATTCTGGCTTCCTCCCTCTCTTGTGATCTGCTCTTCCGGGTGGCAGTGTGTATGATGTCATTGCGGTCTAATGTGCTTGCACAGCTGGTGACTATTGTTAATGGCATTCCCATGGAGGCAGTTTCATCTGTAGAAGAAATCTCCTGCCTGGGATCAGAGGCAAAGGGGCCCTGGGTGTTGGGTGATTGCTCCACAGTATGAATTCTCTGAATTCTAAGCCTGTTTGCTAGCTTGTATTTCCTTTTGGAGGGACTCGAACTAAAGGCATGATGGTGAGAATTGTGTTTACCTCCTGCTGCCAGCTTAAGCTGTTCCTCTCTTTTTCTCTGTTTCTCCTGCCAGAAATCTTTCAGAGGTGCAAGCTTCTCATATTTGTTGATTTTATCCTCATTTAAGCTTACTGTCGTGTCGGCTGATTCGATTCTGCCCAGCTTTACAGCCATGCATTTGTCTCCTTTGAACCTGTTTACAATAATGTATTTGATTATTACAGGTGGATCCTTGCGAGAGTATTTTCGTCTCTTTTTAGGGCACCAGTCAAGATCCTCTTCTTGTTTTGGACCAATCGGTAGTTTCTCTCGCTTTTCAATGTTTCTTTCTCCATCAGTGGACTCAACATAATACAAGTAGTCATCACTATACCTAACTTTTCTCTTGGCCCGTAATCCATAGTTCAGATGGTTTGAGGAGCTTGCGTTCTTTCGTGAGAACAAGTTTTTAGGCCTGTTGTCTTGGAAGGTGTCTAGAGAGGAAATGGTGGAGGAGCTGTCATCACTATACTCCCCTGAGTCATCAGCTGAGTTGCTTGAATCAATGAAGTAGTTCATTTTGGGGTTGTAATCAGGTGTCTGCTCTATGGAGCAGTCATTTTCATCCCCTTTGCTGTCATTTTGGAATCCAAGGTCCTCTGATTTTGGTGGTAGATCATCCACAACTCGCTTTACCCCACTACTCTCTTTCTTTGTGCAGTTTACCAAGACACTTGGGAAAAAGTTGAACTGGGTTTCTTCTTGCAGAACATTTGTTTTCTCCCTCATGTTGTCCTGGAAGGACTCATAGCGGATCTTTAGCGAGCACACATCACTGCTCAGAGTGGAATCATCATCATCATCAAACATATAATTGCCCACGTCCTCTTCAGAGAAGAGATTTACGGATAACTCGTTCTTGGAGCAGAGATCCAGCAATTCCATCTTACTCTCGCTAATGAAGGACTCAAAATAGCCCCAGTCCTGATTTGGATTGGTAAGCAAGCCATCGTCTCCACCGCACTTGTCTAATAGCAGACCATCATACAGGTTTTTGGAGGCTGAATCATCTAAGTCTATTTTCTCTGTGTCCTTCTTCTCCACCAGCTGGGTTTTGGGGACAGGAAAGCTCAAAAGCTGATCCGAGAGGAGCGCTTCTCCATAACTTACTGTTTCACTTGTGCTCATACATTGAATGTTAATATCAGAGATAGGGCAGGTGGTGTAGTCCCGGGTCATGTCAGCCATTTTGAGGTTGATACTGGCCTCTACATTGGACAAATCCTTGGTCTCAATAAAGCAGCCCGGACAGGTGGGACTCTGCTGAGTCAAACAGTCCTGTGTGAGCCCAGGGATGCTCGCAGGTTCTATCATAGTGAAATGGATCTGATTGCGGTCTTCTTGGAAATGCCCAGGGGGCTCAAGCCCTTGGCACCACAGGGTGTGAAGGATATTGTGTAGTTTGAGGACTCATCAGTTGGGTGGTTCTCTAAAGGAGTCCGTGTTGACAGTGGCCGTGGTAAGTAGTGCTTCTTTAAGGCCAATTTAACACTGTGGCGGTACGAATTACCACTCTTCGTGCTCTCTGCAGCAGCTGTGGAGGCTGTGTGTAAGGCAGCATCTGCGACACCATACGGCTTTCGATTGCTCTTCAGATTACGTGATCCTAGACAAAGAAAAACAAGCACAACATTAATACTGGTTAAAATATTAATGAATACTACAATAATACGTTAAAATAGTAATATGCATTTGACTATTGTAATGTCAGAATTTGATTGGGTCATGGACGTTGATATAATTGTAAAAAAAAAAAAAAAATATATATATATATATATATATATATTTTTTTTTTTTTTTTTTTTTTTAATTAAGAAAAAGGATTTTGAGCACTTTCTACTAACCTCATATACTTCAGCTACAAATTATGAAGTTATGAATTGTGCTTTCCAAGAATCCACTACCTGTCAAATGCATTTTTTCTTTTCAAATGATACTTGTATTGTTTATTAATTTGTATAGTTATGTAAAGAGATTTTAATTGTAGCTTAAGAATAGTATTGACAATTTCAAGTTTCAGTTTGCTACCATTTGTCAGGAGGAACAATGCAGGGCTCTATGTTAAAGAATCATTAATAGAATAATGACATCACCCGCTCCTCGGCTACCAATGTCTGCACCTCGTCTATTGACCACGATTCAGCCATTTATTTTTTTTAAGTTGCGTGTGAAGGCTGTTTAAAGCATGTCGTTTAAAAAAGTCATGTGAACAAACGATACTGCGGTGGCTGTTGCTGTTAGCAGGTTTGGTGTCTGGTTTCGCAAATCTAATGATGCTGGTAGTGACGATTCTCTCTGACCAATCAGTGATCTGCAGTGTTTACACGTCACATTTTAGTATCGGTACGGAACGCTTGGAACCTCAACCGAGGTGGTACTATTTACCGTACACACACCACCTGATTTTTAATTTTGTTACCAATATTAATTACTTTGTGTGTGCAGGTCGCACATTGAATCTATTTTGCACAATCGGCTATTCAACAAGGTGGCAACACTGGCCCAGGCCGTAGTTGCACAGTCGAAAGTGGAAATAAAGAGACTGCAACATCAATAGAAGTCCACATTGACAAGCATTTGTGTGATGGGGTTGTGAGAGCCGCAACTTTAGTTTAAAAGAGTACAAATACATTTTTATTGTTCATAACTTCTGGAGAAAAATAGCGCAGACACTGGACTAAGATTAAACTTTCTAGAGCGCACGTGTCGACCGCCTGCATTCACGCATGCTATCAAATGGAGTGCTCATTGAAAGGTTATAAGTTCAACTGTACACTTACGCTAGCGTACGCATAAACCCCCCCCAAGTATACTTTGGACTTAAGGGCAGGTTTTAAGGGTAGCGTTGCGGGGCTACTGGCCTCATATTTTCAAATGTGGGTTTTCAAACTTAATAAGAAAACAAACTGAAGCATATAGGCCTAAACCTAGATCTATTAAATTAAAACATGATTGTAACAAAGGTTTGCAGACAAGGAAAGGAGAGGGCGGGAACCGGCGAATGTTAAACATAACTTTAAAAATAGAATAAACATATAAAACAAAACAAAAGTAAAGCGGCAACCCCTCATGGACGACTGTCGCATAAACTAAAATAAAAACATAAATGTCCCAGGCCCGGTCCCCTCTATTCACTGTCGTCACTCCTCCTTTTATCCTTCCGGAGTTCCTCCGTGGGACTCGAAACCGGTGTGACGCACAGGGGACGATCATTAACACTCGCACCACTGGCCTCGCTCTGTTCCCACAGCTCTCGGCCCCATCCTGCTTTCCACAATTATTATGTTTTTTCTCATGTCTTTGTGTTTGCATTGCCTCTCCTATTGAGCTTTTTTGTATCTCAACCATTATAGTACTCATATAGCCACTGATTTGGCCCACATTATTCCCTTTCTATGAAACCTGTAAAATTCATTCACTAGTTCTAACTCTTTAACAACAATAGCTCTATGGCGGTTTACTCAAACACTGCTGTTTCTCATTCACTCGAATAATAGCTAGAAATAGCTTCCCCACACATTTTGCGTCTGCCTTCTGCAAGGCATTTCTGCTAGGATTGAGTCTAGACTTGCATGCTGGTCCAGAAGCCTCAGCTGTTCAACAGATCTATACTGCTCTCATACCGGAGCATTATAGGGAGTTCTTGTATGCTAACTAATTGCTTCTGACATCGGGCGGGACTCATTTTCAATTTGCTATGGAATATCATAGACTTCACAATTAGCCACCACATATGAGACAGAAATCTGAAATCTCTGACCGCTGTGAAACAGATGAGTGAAATGTTGTTAGACTCTTCTAGGATAATGTGTTCTATCAGTAGGCGCGTTTCCATTACAGATTTGCGCAAAACTTTTGCGATTTTTTCTAAATATCGATTAAAAAACTATTGCGAAATGATGGCATTTCCTAGCCTGGATGCCAGCCCGAACCCCGCCCACAACATTTTTTGGTCGGGAAGTTCTGTCTGGACTCGATCCATTGAGGAGTAATTATGATCGGTTCAGAAATCGTCGGGCCAATCAAATTGCCAGGGCGGGCTTTATACGATGATGGACAGTTGATCTGCAGTTACATCTTCATCACGTCACCAAAGAGTGCTTGGTTTGAACTGGTTTACAACAAAGATGACTGCAGCTGGAGAATGGAGATGTATAGATTCCGCTATCACGTCTGTTGTAAAATAAATCGACAGCGCATTAATTTTAAAAGACGAACAGAGAACTGCAATCAAGGTATTTGTCGATCGTAAAGATGTGTTTGCCGTCCTTCCTTGCCGTTTGCTTGCTCTGATTGGTTGTAGGTCTATGCAATTGAGTGCAGTTTTTTTTCCCCTGATTCAGTTAAGACACGCCTCATAATCAAAGCCCTATGGAGCAGCATCAGACTCACATTCTGACTAGAATATGAGTATGACGAAGTCAGGCTAGGCCTTTCCAATAACCGATGTTATGCGACTATAGCGTAATTTTTTCCTCATGCGATAATTAAGTAATTCCAAATTTCTTTGAGGTTTAGAATCCAGTTTTCCTGTAATTCTTTTGTGTTTTATGAATTTAATAAAGAACAAACACACTGCACCTTCTAAGTCAGGTGACTAAATGCGCAAAAACTGTTTCCATTGCAGTTTTGCGAAATATTTCTTTTTTGAATTGCCTGAAAAGCCACCTCATGCGAGCGTAAAAACTTTTTTGCGATAAATGGGAGTTTTTGCGAAATTGACGTGTTTCCATTGAGCGTATTTTTAATTCGCAATTTCAATTTGCGCAATTTGAAGGGTAATGGAAACGCGGCTAGTATCAGACAACTGACTGGATGCCATAAATCCATGGGGAAGAACAGGTAAGCATAAGGACTTAGCCTATCTTTTGGAAAGTGTCAGTGTTCTCATACACCTAACCTCTGTCAGACTTGGTGAACATCCTCTGCCTTGTTGCAGCATCAGGAGTAGGGGTGGCAGAAAAAAAATTATTCTCATATGCATCACAATTCTCTCTATGATTCTGAATCGATTCTTACTTTAGTTTTTAACCGCATATATGCTCTAGAAACAGTCGTATTCTGCTTGACACGCACACACACACACGTTGTGTTTTCATGTTTTATGGGGACTTTCCATAGACATAATGATTTTTATACTGTACAGACTGTATATTCTATTCCCTTACACTAACCCTATCCCTAAACCTACCCATCACAGAAAACATTCTGCATTTTTACATTTTCAAACAACATCACTTAGTATGATTTATAAGCTGATTTCCTCATGGGGACCAAAAAATGTCCCCACACGAACAAGGATTTCGGATATTGCCATCCTTGTGGGGACATTTTCTCCCCATAACGTAGGGTTTACCAGGCCACACACACACACACACACACACACACACACACACACACACACACACACACACACACACACACACACACACACACACACACACACACACACACACACACGCACACAATAAAATTATATTCCATACGGTTCAAAAAGGTTGAAGCAAATTACAAGGACAATCACAGGCTTCATTGCACAGGATATGCGCGGTGAGAAATGTTGATGCTACATTTACAAAGTGCGGCCTTTTCACTTTCAGTGTTTTACCCTCTAAATGCTACAGGAAATCTGCTGACCGACAGCACCTTTCAAATGCTCACGTGCACTTTGTGAAGAGCGTGTGCGTCTCCGTGTAAGAGGTTAAACGCACTTTTATCTCACAATGCTTTTATGACGAGATGAATGCAAACACAGTCTTAGGGGATTAAACAGACAGGACAAACATCTGATCTGTCAAATTAGATATGCGCATTAGTGTGAATGTGGCCTATAGATCCCCCGCTGTCTATGATGTCATCAGTAATAATAAAACCGCAAAAAAGCTGAGAAAGAGAAAAATCACGCACTGCTCTTGACTGGAAAATGCTCAGATACTGAAAGCGCTTATTGTTTATTGCTTGTTATATGTTTCTTTGTTCCTCTTTATTATTTACTTTTTGCTTGTATGTTTTGAAGCTATGCTTGTATGTTTTGAAGCTATATCTATTCAGTTGAAAATTCTAATTAATTTCATTTAAAATTTGAAAATGTAATTATAATTACATAAGAAATTAAATAAAAGAAATTGTACAATTAAATGTAAGATTCAGAATCGGTAAATAAAGGAGTTAATAAGGAAAAAAATATCTGAAGAATTGTTTTGGAATCGGATCGTGACTCCCAGAGTCGGATCAGATTGTGAGGTGCTTAAATACTCCAAACCCACAGGCTTAACTTGCACTAGAGAAGAGGGAAAAATATGTCCAAATGATATTCAGTTAAAATATTCAGTTCAGCTATATTACGGTATCTTAATGTGGCCTTGAGCTACACATAACCATCAATAACTACATTACTGTAAGAGGAACACAGATGGTGAAATTGGATCATGAATAGGAATATAAGCCAGTTTTGCTGGCTTATATATAAAGCGACAGATCTTGGACAACTTCTGCGGCTAGTCATGGAACAAAAAAGGTATTGTCAGTGGAGATTTCAACCACTCTGACTGTCAAGGTCCACAATGACAGATTTGATGATGATTTTTGGGTGAACTATGTACTGTATGCTCAACACACAATGGAAAAAACCTTTCACAAAATTGCATCCCTTTTTTTTTAAAACCTAATGGGAAAAATCATACTTTCTATCTGCTACAATGAGCACTTCTGAGGAAGAACTAGTTGCTGGATTTGATAAAAATATTCAAGAGTTTTGTCTGCTATCTTCAAAGTCAACAGTATATTGTTTTCTGTCAACTAATCAACACGTATTACTTCTGAATGGAAGGATAGTCTCATTAGTTGAACATACCGAGAGTATATCATTGTCTATATCACAGTATGTTATGGCAACGGCTCTGCCCAGGCTCATAAAGCACTGCAGCATGTGATAAAACTGCAGACTATCACCATTACGGCCCTCGCACCACTGCAAGACATCTACCACCAGAGGGTCTACATGAGAACTCCCAGCATCACCACAGGCCATTCATACCTTCACAGTCTATTGCCACCACTGCCATCTACTAGCCAGGATGCCAGCTTAGCCCCGCCCACAACATTTGAGGATGGGAAGTTCGGTCTGAACTTGATCCGTTGTGAAGCAAGTATGACCGAACCAAAGCTGTTCGGACCAATCAAATTGTCAGGGCGGGCTTTATAAGATGATGGACAGATGATCAACAGTAACGTAATCATCCACATCACCAAAGAGCGCGTCTGTTATAAAAGATGTAGACAGCATTCATTTTAAAAGAGGAACAGAGAACCGCGATCAAGACATTTGTCGATCCAATTGAGTGCAGAGGCATTTTCTTTCCTGGTTCGGTTGAAACGCCCCATAATCATAGACCAATGGAGCAGTATCAGACTCACATTCTGACTAGAATCTGAGTATGACGACGTCAGTCTAGACGTCTACGGCTCCAAAATGAGGATTTTGCAGCGATGCCATAGAAGAACCAGTTTGGTTGTTGTTGTTAGTGTGAAGTTTTAAAAATCTAAAGAACATTTTTCCACTATAAAGAACCTTTTGTGGAATAGCAAGGTTATTTGGATGTTAATGGATCTTCATGGAACCATAGGTGACAATAAAGAACCTTTAAATTTGACAGATAATCTCCTCATGTTAAAGTGACTTCCCATCCAACCCAAGATCCCACTGTTCCCAAAACATAGACTTCACACATGCTATACTTTATCATCTGCACTGTAAAGTAATGACAATAAAGAACTTGACTTGGTAAGTAGTTTTACAAGATAATCACCTGTTGTGAGTGAGTTTTTGACTACAATAAACGTCTAAAATTGACCAGAATGCATGCTATTACTCATATGTTAATGTTAACTCACAACTGCCATAGCGACATACAGAATTGTCAGTTCTCTTTTTCCGTTTTTTATTACAATCTTTCTTAACACTGTAGTGCTCCTCACAAAAATGACAGATTTTTTTCCCCAATGAATGTATTTATTTATTACTAATTTGATAATGTTTTTTATTTAATATTTTGTATTTTTGGGAATACTATGGTATTGAATTATACTTATGCAGTAGTTGTAATCCATCTATTACCTGTTAATCACTTTTTGAGCATAGACCTGAAAATTACGTATTTATTAAGTATTTAAGTAAAATAATAATTTAATTTTAAAATACAAATATCTATGGCTGTTTTAATTTCTTAGTTTTCAAATGGTAAACCATCAAAAAATGTATTAACTGAAAACCGCTTCTCTTTTTGTTGATTTTGTTGTTCTCTTTTGCATGTTAAAGCGACTCAAACTCCAGCTGATGCAGATTACAATCTTCTTTTACTTAAATGACATGTGCACCCCTATTACATCATGCACTGAAAACAAATCTCAATGACACACACATTTAAATACCTGAGGTGTAGAAAATCGTATCGTAGGAGAATCCATAAGTAAGTCCAGTGCTTAATGGTCTCTGGCATATGTGAATGGAAGCAAAGGATCAATTTATCTGCACTGGATGTTGGAAATTAAAGTAAAATAAACGTTGGATGATTTATTGGCCTTCCATGTAAAGCGAGAGCTAAATGAAGCTGTTTTTCAGTCTCTGAGAGTGGGCCTGGTTTCAGTACTTATCTTTGTGCTTGTGACTGTGGCCGTTTGAGCTTCGGGCCTCGATTCCCTGAGATGGACCTGAGAGGAGTGTGTGGTTATGATAAACTACAGCTGACAGGCCCTGAGTCACAGCAAACCTGCTCTGAGAACTACTGAATGAGCAAGTCACTGATCCAAGACTGCAGACAAATGCTGGGGTGCGTTTCCCAAAAGCATCGTTAGCCAACTATGGTCGCAATTTCCGTCGTTCTCAGCATAATTCAACGAGTCGGTGTTTCCCGAAACCGTCGTTCTAACGAACTTTCGCAAACAGCATCGCAGAGTTGTGTGTTTGGAACGACAGATCTCGACCTGTGGTTATAAGCAGAGTTTCTTGATTACGTGAGATGTGGACTTAATAAATCCATATCTTGAGCAAAATAAGCAAGCTGACATTCAGTACAACCCGTGTCTTTTATTTAGAATACATAGAAAATGTCATTTACGTCTTTTAGTTTGTCAAGAGATTTAAAGCACCCTTTTTGCATGTGTGAATGTGCTCTACTATGTAAAAACTAGTCTATGATTGAATCTGGAACTAATGCAAAATAACTGAGAAAAACGAGAAATAATCCTCAGATGTCATGTCTGTAATTTATAGCAAAACATCTGGCGTTAATTCGATCTCAAACAGATTCATTAAAAGAAGTTATTACTCCACTACGTGCGTGACGTCATAAACCAACGTGGTTGAATGACCAGTTTGCGACAATATGGAAAAGTTGTGACTAGCTAGTTGATTTCTTCAACGATGCATCGTACTATGGTAGTGAAGCAGCGAGTTACAGCGTTGTACGGGAAACGCATCCCAGCACGGTTAACAGCATTGAATATGAACAGTATCTGTGACATACCACTGAATAGCCTTTTTTTATTATCAAACCACAATGTGTACATTCAGGGGAAGTCTAGTGCAATTGTCCATAAATAAATACTGCTTAAAGCAGTTCTTGCATAAAAAAAAAAAGTATTTGGAGATTCTCATCTTTTTTAGGTTGACTTTTATTTCTAGACCTTATTCAGAGCAGCGCCATGATAGGAATGAAAGCGATGCTGTGACGGACAGACTGACCTTGTTTTCAATGGCATCCGCCGTCAAAAGCTGTATAAAGCTCCTAGATCACTTATAACTTTCCACAGCTCATATGATTCGTCAGCAGAACAATCCAAAAACACATTAAATAACAGTAAAACCCATTAAAGAGATGTATGTCTATCCCTCACAGCCTCGCTTTCATTCCCATTAAACATCAGAGATGGCGCTGCTGTAAATAAGGTCTATTGATACTTTTAAATCAGAGAGTTTTGCATTGTTGTTGTTTCAAATTGCGCAAATTGAAATTGTGACTTGAAAATACGCCCAATGGAAACGCCAATATTGCAAAAACTCCCATATATCGCAAAAACGTTTTTACGCTCGCATGAGGTGGTTTTTAGGCAAATTCAAAAAAGGAATATTTTGATTGTGAAGATGATAAGGACACTTTTGCGAGATTAAGACCAAAAAGCTCCAATAAGGGGCACAATTCAACATCTAAAATAAAAATGAAATTTACTTGAAGATTGATGTCCGGAACGAGGTCAATGCTTGGCAAAGCCAAAAAGATTGATAAAGAGTAGCCAGAGCTTGTCGACACCTGATCAAGATCCGGGTTCATTTTAAACAGTTTAGCTTTTACTTCTACTGTGGAATTCTAGTGTGGAATTTCCCCCATGGAAACAATACTTTGCAGATTGTTACGTCACATCCCTTTCAGTTATCCTTCACCAGCCAGGTCACTAGCCAGCCAATGTCACACCCACGATACACCCACATTCTGTTCACTTACCATCTGAGGCATATGCCACACAAAATTCAAACCAAGCACTTTCTCCATCTAGTATCCTCTAATATCATCAGTAAGGAAACCTAGGTTTTTTTTTATCTATTGATACTTTTAAATCAGAGAGTCTTGCATTGTTGTTGTTTGATGTCAGTAGCCACGTTTCCATTTTCCTTAAAATTGCACAAATTGAAATTGCGAATTGAAAATAGGCCCATTTGAAACGTAAATTTCGCGAAAACTTCCATTATCGCAAAAAGTTTTTGCGCTCGCATGAGGTTTTTTTTCAGGCAATTCGAAAAAGAAATATTTTGCAAAACTGCAATGGAAACAGTTTTTTGCGCATTTACAGTCACCTTACGTAGATGACATGGTCTGTTTGGGCAGAATACGAGACAGAGTTTTTTTTGTCGACATTTAGAGAAAAAATCGCAATAAGTTTCTGGCAAATCTGTAATGGAAACGCGCCTACTGTTGATGAGCGAATCATTGAATCATTAATTCAACCGATTCATTCAAATGGACTGATTAATTCAGTTACAAAACACTGTGGTGTGTTGCAAAATAGTGACTGTGGTTTTGTTTGGAACTATTTTGTTGGCGAAATAGAGTAAAGCAGGCAATATTGTGTTAAAACACTTAATGGTTTATTAAACTGTTGTATAAAATGAATATTGCATTTAAGGAACGGCATTACTCAACTATATCATAAATATATCCTAAAAGACAAATACTCATGCAGGGGCAATAGTCTAAGCTAAAATGAAAAGGCTACACATACAGTGTATGCACTCTCTACAGGGACAGTGGCGAGCGGCGCGATTACTAATGAGCAGTGTTGGGCATGTTACTTAAAAAAAGTAATTAGTTATAGTTACTTCTCACAAATAGTAACTGAGTTAGTAACTGAGTTGCATCATTATACAAGTAACTAATTACCAGTGTAATTATATAGTAATTATTGCGTTACTTTTTTAAAAAATGTTCAAATATGTCAAATAAATTGGATGCCCCAATATTAAATATGTTAAATGAATGTCACAAAAAACTGTCACACAACTGGTAGACATACTGTATAGCCTACTTGAAGTATTTTCTTCCTCACAAAAGTAAATATAATAAAATATAATATTTTGGGGTTTAATTTTTATAACCTACAGAGAACGTCATCATCAGAGGTTATTTCAGACGAATTCTAGGCGTGTTTGCCGTACGTGTTCACAACCGGTCAAACAAAAATATTTTCTGGGAACATTCCTTGCAGATTATTTTATAACCTAAAGAGAACCTTCCCAGAACGTTCAGGTTATTTTGGGGAATTTTATTTTTATAACCATGTAAATGAATTAAAATAGTGCAGATGATACCAACAGGCTACAGAGATTATTTTAATACTGAAATGTGTAATTTATTTATAAACGAACTATATAATGGTCGGACATACTCGGTCTCTCTCGCGCACTGCCACTCGCTCGCGGCGTTCGCTTCACTTTTGTCCAGTCCGACGCCTCATAAACACACACACACACACACACACACACACACACACACACACACACACACACACACACACACACACACACACACACACACACACACACACACACACACACACACACACACACACACACACACACACACACACACAAGGCTGAGAGAGAGCCTACTTGGATGAAAACCGCTTCAGTGAGCTCAATTATAGTAACGGCGCATTTTATAGTCAGAAACGGTAACAGCGTTGTAACGGAGGAAACAGTAATTCGTTTAATTACTCGTTACTGAAAAAGATCATGCTGTTATTAATGCTGTTTATTTATAATGCCGTTATTCCCATCACTGCTAATGAGCGACACCTGCGCGACGCATCGGTCTTGTATCTCTCACGGAGGAGCGGCGACAGTGAAGAGCGAGAGAGGAACAGGCCTGGATTTATGTTTCTCTTTTATTATATGTGACAGCAGTCGTCCATGAGGGGCTGCTGTCTTTACTTAAGTTTTGTATTTGTTTCATTTATTGTATTAAAGTTGTTGAACGTTCGCCGGTTCGCACCTCCTTCTTCCCACAACAATGAACTTGTTACAGAGACATTATTACATAATGTCAGATTGCACATCGTTAAAACAATTGTATATCTCCCACACTCCTAGTATGAGCTATTTAATATAACCCCAGGCCTAAGCGGTAAGAAAAACAAAAAGGGCTGGGCGAAAAACTTGATCATATCGAGATTGAGATAAAATCGATGTCGATAACGATAATAAGCTCTGGACATTTGTCCTCGATATGGATTCATCTTAACAGGCTGTCACACAGCAGAAATAAACGCGACAAATGCCATGTCGCTAATAAGGGATTTCTGCGTGTTTCTGTGAGTGAATGGTGCGGTTTCATCTGATACACAAAATCATACACACGTGACACTCACAGTGTTTTCAGCGTCTAAATATATGAGGACATAAACACATGAACACATAAATGACTACTTTATACTAAAATGTAATTCTTAAAGTAATGATGATAATATTATTATGTTTTAAAGAATATCATATAACCAGGATATTTTCTTATCCATGTTTTAATTTATACAGGTTTATTGAGCAGCATCTTATATTTTCATTTGATTTCATTTTAAAAGCTTGATTAGATTGTTACATTTTTATTCATTCCTTTCATTAGACATAATTTTTGATGATACATTTTTATTAAATCTTTTTTTTTAATGAAAAACAGAATTTAGGGGAAAATAAAATGGATTTCATGGGGCCCTAAATTGAAAGTTAATCTGTTGAGTTTAATGGTGAATAAACAAGTTGTGTTTATTTTTATTCTCAAGGTCTAATAAATATGTGGAAAGTATTTAAAAGAATATCATGATAAATATTGTTATCGAATGATATGGAAAAAAAAAATACTGTGATAATAGTACATTTGGCCATATCGCTTAGCCCTAGTCGGTTGCAATATGGACCTAACCAAACCTTGCATTCCTTTAATAAAATATCAAAGTAACATTGGCTCCTGATCGATTGCTCCTGTCTGCCTCGCTGCCTGCTGTGAGTTTGTTTGCTTCGAGGCTGTAAGCTCTGTCAAGCCTAGTATTAGCTTCGTATTTCTTTCTGTTTTGAACCATCATTTACTATCATTTCTAGTTGTTTATACTACTAAATACAGCTTACCCAGCATCTCAGATTAACTATACATCGCTAGCTTCCGTTATTGTTAGCACAACACGCTAGTAATTTGCTAGCCTGTTAACGCGCCACCCGTGCGCACCTTTGAGTACATAAAAAGCCCAGGAGAGTAAGAATCAGTCAACAAACACTGTGAGAGTAATGTCTTGTCCTGTTATTGTCACCTGCACTTATATGTCACATGTGTAGCATAGCCTTCTCTGTCGGCAATATAGGATTTATATGTGATAAACGCAAGGAGACAGTCCGGCTGACGGAGAAGATTTCAGAACTAGAGACACGCATCCAAACTTTTACTGAGGATAGAAAGAGTTCGAGAGCTTTAGATACTATTTTGGATGCGCCTAGCATAGTGAACTCTGTACATGATTTGGTTCCGGCTGAAGTAGAGTCCATGCAGCAGGGCAGATGGGTGACCGTGAGAGATCGCTCTAGTCGCAGATTAAAAAAAACACTCTTCCGTTCCGATTACCATAACAAATCGATTTGCCCCACTCAGTGAAACGCCCACTGAGAATTCTGTTGATTGTGCCCTGGTAATTGGTGATTCGATCACACAGAACGTGAAAATAGAGACACCAGCCACCATAGTCACATGTTTGCCGGGAGCCAGAGCGCCTGATATCAAAGCAAATTTAAAAGTGCTGGCTAATGCTAATCGTAAATTCTCTAAGATCATTATTCATGTCGGCACTAATGATGTTCGACTCCGCCAGTCGGAGATCACCAAAATTAATATTAAAGAGGTGTGTGAACTCGATGTCAGGATCGAATTCATAGACAATTAGAAAAGTTTTTGGGGCAAGCCTGACCTGTTGAAAAGAGATGGTATTCATCCCTCCTGGGATGGTGCTGCTCTTCTCTCTAGTAATTTGGCTCATAGTCTTAGAGATAAAACATGACAATCTGGGGCTCAGGTCAGGAAGCAGACAGACTGGCTAAACCGACCGTCTGCTAGCGGCCTCGCGTCACCAAGGTCAGAAAAAATCCCATCACATAGAGCCTCTTTCACCTAGATATCATCATATTGAGACTGTGTCTGTTCCCCGAATTTGGTTATCCAAAAAACGTCCAAACCCATTTAAGGTTAAACATGTAATTGATGTTCAACAAATAAAAAACAGATATAATACAGATGAGCAAATGATAAAGCTTGGGTTGCTGAATATTCAATCCCTTACTTCAAAATCGCTCATAGTTAATGATATGATTTCAGATTATAACCTACAATACAAGATGGCGGCCGTGAGGCATGCCACAGTACAAGCAGTGTTCCTGTCTGTCATTTTAATATCTGCGTTACTTGTTTGTGAAGTGTCATGTTTGATCCAGTACACTTGATCGGAGCTCTTAAACCTCAGATACATTTCTTACAGTGATCTGGGTCCATCTACATCCTTGCTGGAGAATTTACGGGAATTAAACATATCAAGCCATTTAACACCATGGCTGCCGACTAAAAAAGGCCGCCGCTCAGGAGCCTTTGCAAGGTTCAGGAGACGCCCTCACCGGCCACCGCTTCCAGCCCTTTTGCTGTCAAACGTTAGATCCCTCCGGAACAAAATGGATGATCTACAATTCATGTTACAAACCAACAAAGATTACAGTGACTGCTCTGCTATCTGCCTGACAGAGACCTGGCTGGATCAATCAGTACCCGACCAAGCGGTAACACTTCCAGGTTTCACATTACACCGTGCCGATAGATCACCCAAACTATCACACAAGTCTAAAGGCGGTGGTATTTGCATAATGATCAATGAACGCTGGTGTACAAATTCTACAGAACTCGCCCATGTATGCTCACCTCACCTGGAATACCTCACTGTAAAATGCAGACCATCATTCCTCCCTTGGGAGTTTGTGTCAGTAATCATGATATTTGTGTATATTCCACCTGAGGCTAACGCTATCACCACCGTAGCCGAATTGGCCAACTACGTCTCCTCAGTGGAAAATATTCATCCGGACGCAGCAGTCATTGTCCTCGGGGACTTTAACCAGACTAATCTGTCATCTGAGCTACCCCGCTACCATCAGCAGGTAGCCTGCCCTAGCAGAGGAACCAACACGCTGGACCACTGCTATATTACCATCAAAGAGGCTTACCGTGCTTTCCCGAGGGCTCCGCTGGGCAGGTCTGACCACGCAGTGTTGCTGCTAATTCCACAATATAGACAAAAAGTTAAATCCTCCAAGTCACTAACAAAACTCGTCTGGTGCTGGTCCCCTGAGGCCATCGGAAAAATTCGTGGTTGTTTTGCGTGCACAGATTGGGAAGTTTTCCATGCTGCAGGCGATCTCCATGACGTCACCGACGTAATAACGTCATACGTCAATTAGTGCGTGGACCTGTGCATACCACTCAATAAAATCAAACACTACAATAACAACAAACCGTGGTTTAACAAGGACATTAAACAGTTAAGAAAGGAGAAAAATGCAGCTCATCTATCAGGAAATAAAGAACAATATATGGCTGCCAAATACAAACTGAGATCTGCAATAAGACGAGCCAAATCCAACTATGCTACTAAACTAGAAGAACAAATCACCACTAATGATACACGTTTTATCTGGAAAAAACTCCAAAACATGACAAATTACAAAAAGAAACCCACTCTTACACCTGACGGTGATAATCAGCTTTCTGATACACTCAACTTCTTTTATGGGAGGTTTGAGCAGGCACCGGCTACACCACCATCTCCCCCTGACCCCCTCCCCTCCCCCCCTTTTACCATTTATGAGGAGGAGGTGAGGAGCATCTTTAGGGGACTTAAGAGGAATAAAGTCCCCGGCCCAGACAACATCACCCCCACCGTTCTCCACCACTGCGCTTCAGAACTGGCTGGGGTCTTCGCCGACATTTTCAATACCTCCCTCTGTCAAAACTCAGTACCCAGGTGCTTCAAAGAATCCATTATCATCCCGGTTCCCAGAACCAAGACCATCTCCTGCCTCAATGATTACAGACCTATTGCTTTGACATCAGCAGTCATGAAATCATTCGAACGCATCCTACTCAATCACCTAAAAACTGTCACCACCCCCCTCATGGACCCATTCCAATTTGCATACAGAGCCAACAGGTCAGTTGAGGACACCGTCAACTTAGCAATTCATCAGATACTTAACCAGCTTGAGTCCAC
This sequence comes from Meda fulgida, assembly GCA_030578275.1. NCBI lineage: Eukaryota > Metazoa > Chordata > Actinopteri > Cypriniformes > Leuciscidae > Meda > Meda fulgida. The sequence goes on along the minus strand of CM060629.1, from coordinate 4,397,149 downwards.
AAACACATATGCCCGCATCCTGTTCATGGATTTCAGCTCGGCATTCAATACAATAAACCCGGTCAAACTGTTCAATATATTACTGGACATGAATATCGATCCATGCATCTGTCACTGGATTCACAGTTTTCTCTGGAACAGGCAACAGAAGGTAAAGATTAATAATAATACATCCTCCCCTCTGTTCCTCAGTACAGGCGCACCCCAAGGCTGTGTTCTCTCACCGTGGCTATTTTCTCTCTACACAAACCAGCTCACATCACACCACAGTTCTGTCAGCCTATACAAATATGCAGACGATACAACCATTATAGGACTCATCACCAACAACCAAGAAACCGTATACCGTGCACAGATCAACCAAGAAGTGACCTGGTGTACAGACCATGATCTTCTACTCAACACATCAAAAACAAAAGAACTCATCGTCGACCTGAGACGTCAGCCATCCCCCAAAACTCCTGTGCTCATTGAAGGTGAACCCATCTCCATTACTGATACATTTAAACTTCTTGGGACACACATCAGCAACAACCTTAAATGGAAAATCAACACAGATCATATCTACAAAAAAGCCCAGCAAAGACTTTTTCATCTTCGACAGCTCAAGAAGTTCAGAGTAAGGTCTCATCTTCTGCTCCGCTTCTACATGGCCATCGTTGAAAGCATCCTCACCACTTCCATCACAGTCTGGTTTGGCAGTCTTGACTCACTTTCCCGGAAGAAATTACAGTGTATCATCAACAGAGCATCTAAAGTCATTGGTTCACCCCTACCATCCCTTGAATCACTCTACTAAAAACGGACACTTCGCAGAGCCAAAAAGATAATTTCTGAAACCTCGCACCCTGCTCATTACGCCTTCCAGTTACTGCCCTCTGGGAGGCGCTACAGGACAATCACCTCCAGAACAACTCGCTTCAAAAATAGTTTAATTCCAAAAGCAATATACCTTTTGAACTCTGAACGCTGAGGACTGTGGATTAGGGCTTGACCCCTTATGTCTTATGTATTAATGTGTTGTCTGTATGTATATGTATGTTACTTTATATGTTTAATATTTACTGTTTAATGTAATGTTGGGACCTGTACCAAAGAGCTGTGCTGAAAACAAATTCAATCAGCCTGGCTGTGTGGTCATTAAATTAAATTATTATTATTATTAATTATTATTAGATGTGCTGTGTTTGACAGAAACCTGGCTAAAACCAAACGATTACATTACTTTAAATGAGTCAACCCCACAAGATTACTGTTATAAAGATGAACCTCGTCTGAAACACAAAGGGGGAGCAGTTGCTGTACTTTATGGTAATATTTTCAAAACCACTAAGAAATCTAGTTTTAAATATACTTCTTTTGAAGTGTTGGTGCTTAATGTAAAAATAGTGTAAACGATAAATCACGTTTGAGAATTCTGCTGGCTACTGTATACAGGCCACCAGGGCACCATAAATATTTTATCAAAGAATATGCGGACTTTCTATCAGAATTAGTATTGGCTGCAGATAAAGTAGTAATTGATGGTGATTTTAATATACGCATAGATAATGAAAAAGATGCATTGGGATTGGCTTTTAAAGACATTGTAAACTCAACTGGAGTTAGACAACACGTACCAGGACCTACTCATTGTCGTAATCATACTCTAGATCTAATATTATCACATGGAATAGATGTTGATGCCGTTGAAATTCTGCAGCAGAGCGATGACATCTCAGACCATTATCTAGTCTCATGTAAATTACATTTAGCCAAGGCTGCAAAGCCAACTCCGTGTTATAAATATGTTAGACCTATAACTTCTGCCACTAAAGATTGCTTTATCAATAATCTTCCAAATCAGTTTCATCATCTCAGCATCCCAGATAGCTTAGAAGAACTTGATATTGCAACATAAACTTTTAACTCTCTCTTTTCCAGCACTTTAGACGCAGTTGCTCCGTTGCGCTTAAAGAAAATAGTCCAATGCTGTGGTACAATGAGCACACTCAGGCCCTTAAGAGAGCAGCCAGAAAAATGGAGCGCAAGTGGAAGAAAACAAAACTAGAGGTATTTCGGATTTCATGGAAGGAGAGCTCGATTGCTTACAGAGAGGCTTTAAAAGCTGCTAGATCTGCTTATTTTTCAACCCTATTAGAAGAAAATAAACATGATCCTAGGTATTTATTTGAAACAGTGGCTAAACTAACGAAAAAGAAAGCTTCAAGCACAGAAGTTTCCAAGCAACACAGCAGTAATGACTTTATGAACTTCACTTATAACATAGATAATATCAGGGACAAAATTATAACTATGCAACCGTCTACTACAGTATTGCATCAGGCAGTGCATTGTAGTAAAATTTTGATTCATTCATTGCTATAGTAGAGGAATCATTTTCTAAACTTGTTAAATCATCTTAATTGACAACATGTATGTTAGACCCTATACCGACTAAGCTACTGAAAGAGATGCTTCCAGATATCATAGATCCTCTTCTTAATATCATTAATTAGTCTTTGTCTCTAGGTTAACTTGATCATACAAAATCAGTCAATTACAGGCCGATCTTGAATCTGCCTTTTCTGTCAAAGATATTAGAAAAAGCAGTATCCTCACAACTGTGTTCCTTTCTTGAAAGAAATGATATCTGCGACGATTTTCAGTCCAGATTTAGACCGTACCATAGCACTGAGACAGCTCTCATTAGTTACAAATGATTTACTTTTATCATCTGATCGCGGTTGTATCTCTCTCTTAGTGTTACTCGATCTTAGTGCTGGATTTGTCACCATTGACCACAACATCTTTCAATCTTTTATATAGACTAGAAAACTATGTGTAGCAATGTTCAGGGAAGAGGGAGGCGGGAACCGGCGAACAATCAAAATATAATTTATTTAAAATAAAACAAACAAACGAAAATACCGCCAGCAGCCCCTCGCGGACGACTGCTGGCTACCGAAAATAAATATAACTGCCAGCAGCCCCTCGCGGACGACTGCTGGCTAAAGTAAAATACAAAAATACTACTAAAATACAGGCCTGTTCCTCTCTCGATCATCAACGTCGTCGCTCCTCCTTTATGCTTCCGCTCCTCCGTGAGAGATGCGAGACCGGTGTGCTTCACAGGTGTTGCTCATTAGCAATCGCACCACCGGCCTCAAGCCGTTCTATCACGTCCCTCGGCCGTCCTGTTTACCACATACCCCCATCGCCCCTCACAGGCCGGAGTGTAGGAGACGGAAGCATGAGGAACGACAGATCGAGAGAGGGGAGAGAGGAAAAAAAAAAAAAAAACTTGGTCCGGTTCCCACAACGCGCTGCCATCTGGTCCCCCACCAGCTAGGCGATCTCCTCCGCGGTGCCTGGCGGTGACGCTGGGTAGCCCTCGGTGGACGGCTCGACGCTCCTCCGCCGCCCGGTGGACGGCGACGGCTCCTCGGGTGCCTTGGGCAGACGGCAGGAGTCCCCCACTCCCTGCTCCTCCCCTTCACTGGTGGACGGCAGCAGGCTCCGGCCCACGGCGAGCGGCGGCGACTCCTCCTCTCCCTCCCGGATGGCAGCCGCCCCTCCAATACCCAGGCGGCCGGCAGCGAGCTCGACCGTCCCACCGGCAACTCACTCCAGCGCACCTCCTCGAGCGTCCGTGGCCGCGAGTCCCCCGCTCCCTGCTCCTCCCCTTGCTCGGCGGATGGCAGCAGGCTCCGGCCCACGGCGAGCGACGGCGACTCGCGCACCATGCTCGATGGCACCGCGGATTCCCCACATCGGCGAGGACTCTCTGACAGCGCTTTCCTCCCTCTTCCCGGGTTTCGGCACCAGTGTAGCAATGTTCAGGGAAGAAGGAGGCGGGAACCGGCGAACAATCAAAATATAATTTATTTAAAATAAAACAAACAAACGAAAATACCACCAGCAGCCCCTCGCGGACGACTGCTGGCTACCGAAAATAAATATAACTGCCAGCAGCCCCTCGCGGACGACTGCTGGCTAAAGTAAAATACAAAAACAAAACAACTAAAATACAGGCCTGTTCCTCTCTCGATCATCAACGTCGTCGCTCCTCCTTTATGCTTCCGCTCCTCCGTGAGAGATGCGAGACCGGTGTGCTTCACAGGTGTTGCTCATTAGCAATCGCACCACCGGGCTCGCGTCATTCTCTCACGTCCCTCGGCCGTCCTGTTCGCCACACTATGTTGGCATTAGTGGAATTGCACTAGCATGGTTTAAATCATACTTATCTGACCCGTTATCAGTTTGTAGAAGTAAATGAAGAGATGTCTTATCGATCACAAGTTCAGTATGGCGTACCACAAGGCTCAGTACTAGGACTGCTGCTGTTCACTCTGTACATGCTACCATTAGGAGATATCATTAGGAAACATGGAATTAGCTTTCACTGTTATGTCGATGATACTCAGCTGCATATTTCTTCACGCCCTGACGAAACTTACCAATTCACAAAAATTAAGGAATGCATAGCTGATTTAAAAATTGGATGACTAGTAATTTCCTACTACTAAATTCTGAAAAAACAGAGATTCTAATTATTGGACAAAAAACCTCCACACGTAATAACCTAGAATACTGTCTAGTACTTGATGGCTGCTCTGTTAAGTCTTCGTCGTCGGTTAGGAACCTGGGTGTGCTCTTTGATACTAATCTTTCATATGAAAAGTCACGTGTCTAGTATCTGTAAAACCGCATTTTTCCATCTTAAAAATATATTTAAATTACGCCATATGCTCTCATTTACAAATGCGGAATTAGTTCATGCGTTCATGACCTAAAGGCTAGATTATTGTAATGCTCTACTGGGTGGTTGCCCTGCACGCTTAATAAACAAACTACAGCTAGTACAAAACGCAGCAGCTCGAGTTCTTACCAGAACCAGGGAGTATGACCATATTAGCCCGGTTCTGTCAACACTGCCTATTAAACATTGTATAAATTTTGCTGATTACTTACAAAGCACTAAATGGTTTAGCTCCGCAGTACTTGAGCGAGCTCTTAACGCACTATAGTCCTTCATGTCTATTGCGATCTCAAAATTCCGGCCAGTTAATAATACCTAGAATATGAAAATCCACTGCTGGCGGTAGATGCTTTTCCTATTTAGCACCAAAATTTTGGAACAGTCTTCCTACCATTGTCCGGGAAGCAGACACACTCTTGTCAGTTCAAAGCTAGATTAAAGACAAATCTCTTTGACCTAGCATTCACATAATACATTATCGACTTCTATAATTCAATGTTGGGCTGCTTAGATTAGGTCAGCCGGAACTGGGAACACTTCCCTTAAATCCTGATGTACTCATTACATCATAAGAAGAATGGCATCTATGCTAATTTTAGTGTCTTTGTTTAACCCAAGGTTTTCTTGCAGCCTGCTGGATCCAGGCCATATCCAGATCTGACTAGGACCTTCGCCTGGACCCGATGACAATGCAGTGCTGAAGTGTCAACTAATCTCTCCCTATGGAGGATCCCTTTACCACTCTACAGATAAAGCGTTGTGGGGGAATTCGGTTCGCGTACCTAACCTGAAGTGATAAAATAAAATTCTGTATCAAAATGTATAGGCAAGACAAGTATTTTGTTTAGGCATGGTTTAGGCATGTGCACATATATTCAAACGCACATAACTATAGAATCAATTCTTAATGCGCATGTGAACGCCATCAGCGGTTATCACAGGTTCGCGTTTAATGTCTGTTCAGAGAGAATGCCGTCGTCTTTGCGGCCCCTAATATAATAACAAATTATAATTTCGACGGAAGTGAATCAATCAAAACGAACTTCAGCTGGAAAATAAAATTATTCAAGAACCGCTATAAAGCCAAAGCAATCTCTGTTACCTTAAATTACATGTTTATCTCTGTAAAACTGCTTTGAAACAATCTACATTGTTGATGAAGATGACTTGATTTGACATGAAATTTGATTTTCTTACCCGACTGGTCCAGTTCGCTGGTTTCTGTTGAGCCCAAAGCCTGCAAGATGATCCAGGCCTGTTTCCTGTCCATCAATGGGTGTCTGTCCTGTTCGTGTGGGGCTTCATTATATCGCTACTACCTACATAAAGAACACAATAAAGTTTGAATGATTTGAGGTTTCAACGACATGAGGCTGAGTAAATAATGTCAGAGTTCTTCTGGCTGAACAATGTCTTTAAATTCTAAACCTAAGAGGATTCACCATAAATAATTTATGTTATACCCACATTTCTGAAACAGATCAAGGGCTAATGACTTCTCTCTTATAAACTAATTGTTTGAAATTGAAAGCTGCAAGGCAAGAAGATGTAAGTAAAGAACCAGAGCTTCCATCACCACGGCAACTGTATGCAACAATCTACTATTTTAGGCTCAATTTAACACCATACTACTGTTGATAACCCCTGGAAACTGTATATGTATAAATAGCGCTCAATATATTTGTATATGGTAATTAAATCAAGCCGTCACGATTTTTCACTGCAGGCAAAAGGAACTGGGTGATATAAATCAACTTCTAGATGTGACTGAAATAAAGATAAGTGGAGTAACAATATTGTATGGTGAAAAATGACTGTACAGAGTACAGAAGTACAGAAAGAAACGGAATGTATACGTGTGTAAGTGGTGTAACAGACCTGGTCCAGGACTAAGCATTCACACATCCTAACCAAACTGACCACGGGTGACCAATTTGAAACGCACTAAATAGGAAACAACTTGGCCTGAAATGTCAAGAGTTCTTGAACCGAATGAACAAGCTCTGAAATGAATCACTACATTCATAGAAAAAGACTTTATGAGAGAATATACTAATCACCCCATGAAGATTTACAGATGATCAAATCAAAAACAGCAGTTCAATATTAAACTATTTACTGTAGGTCAATTATTTCAAGTATAAAATGGAATATATTGGAAGATGGGTGAAATTTTCATTTGCAATGCTTCAGAGGAGTGAACAGACACTTTTACCACGGTTCTTAATCAATGGTAACAGTTGGTACGTCCCAATTCACCTACAATTACCGTGCCCTAAAAGTAAGTAATTTTTCACCATATGTACTCTTTCCTGTTCACATTTCAGTTCATTTAATTTACATTATACTTAACTATTCTTCCTACCGTATTGGGGAGAAAAGTATGGACCAAACAAAGGGAACTAATGAGATAACTAGACACCAGGTGTAAATAATGACAAATCAAGACAATTCAGAAAAAAATGAGGTCACGGAGAGCAGAACAGATTAGACATGTGACAGTTTGCCCCGTCCTGGAAAGGCACGACCTCACACTGCAGGAAACAAAGAACAACTGAGGGGGGAGGAGGGCGAGGAGCAAGGGAAAAGGAAAAATGGTCCATAGCAAAAATAATAGTCCAGGGCAGAGCCATTGTGTAGCTGACTTGATAGTATACATCCTGGGGACGACCGACGGAGAAGAAGCCACCATTGAAGTATGAAGTAGTGTGTAACGGTCACCAGCTGGAGTGCCCTTGAGAGCCACCAGAGGGCCCTCCACATCAGACTATTGTCATTCACTATTGTCACTCACAAACTACATCTCCCATAACTCACTGCCCGGACTCTTCATTCATTATCACATTCACCTGTGTCTCGTTATCTTGTTTGGCTCACCCCATATAAGCCCGGTTTTCTCATTTATTATCTGCAAAGTCTTGTTTAGTGTTACAATGCAATTCTGAGCATTCTCCCTGGTTTCATGTCGCTTGGTTTTTGGATTTCCTGCCTGATCCGTGGATTACTCTTTTGCCCGTTTTCCCTGCCTTCTTGTGTTTGTTATTGTTTGGACTGATCACCAGGTGTTTATGACCTTTGCCTGTTTTCTACTACGATTGTGGATTACCCTTTCAGTAAAACTGCATTTGGATCCTCAAACTTCGTGTCTCGGAGCAGTTCGTAACAGAGTGTTAATTTTGTCAGCTATTTTTACATTTAGTCTTAGTCTTAGTCCTGTGTCAAATGTACTTTTAAGTTTTTATGATATTTAGTCAACCTTGCCCTGTTTTCATTCAGTCACGTTTTAATCGACTAAAAGGCATTTTAGTCTAGTTTTAGTCAATGAAAACTTAGTCATATTTTCGTCATGCTGCATGATGGTTACATTTATAATAGGCTAACGATTATTTTGCTTAAAGTTATAATCACAACAATTATTGTCATTTGAGACATTTTTATTTGCATTATATCAGAATTATTCCACTTTCATAAATAAGTACAAATCTAGAGAATGTCTTGTATAGTCTGTAATGGCAAAATTTAAATTTTCACTGATACATGTTTGTGAACAGGATGTATGCATGTGTGGGTATCTGGGGAGGTGGTTGGGTGTGACGCTTCAGGAACATATGGGACAGGACCTTTGACCCTAGTGTTTGACAGTTTGTGTCTTTAAGTGTAGAAACTGAACGGCAGTAGGTACCTTATCTAAATGGGTCAAAGGTACAGCCGTTGAGGAGGAACCTTGAAACAGGGTATAAAGGCTGCCCATCTCTTCCTGTCTGGGTCTCACTCACTCCACAGAGTAACTGCTGTGTTGGCGACTAGGCCTATTCTTGCAAGAATAAATACTTCTCTTTTTATTAATTTGACTCTGAGTGTCTCTTACACAGTGGTGATGTTTACTGAGAATTTTTGCCACAACAATTTGGTGTCAGAAGAGTGGGATTCCTTGGATATGCCTTCTGGACCCGAGAGCAGACGGTGTTTGGCCACCAGAACTGAGCAGTTCCAGCTCTTCCTCATAAACTTGAGAGAGAGGGGCAGACCGCTATCAGGGCTAGGAGAAACTCCAATGGAATCAGTCGAAAGAACCCGTGGCAATAAGAAAAGACATCTCTGGTAAGAAACAGCCAAATTTATTATGGGCAGAAATGTATGACATTAGATGTCCAAAAAAATTACTTTTGTATGATAAGGATTAAAGTAGCAAGAAGCTATGAAGGTTGTAATTTAGGGACTGAGATATGAGTAATGTAATCTTTTGGTTTCTGTGCTATAGAGATAAGTGGGACTGAGACAATAATGTTGAATCTGCAGACTAACCATTTGATAGAGGAATACTGTTTCAAACCAGTTTTAATGAAATTGATGACATATAGTAAATTTTTTATACTTAATGAAGAGTAACTTGAACAAACCTGGAAACAGATGGTGAGAGAAGAAAGCAAACTCTGTTAGCCCCTCTCCAAGAAATTTGGAGAAATTATTAAGTAAATAGTAGTCAGGGTTTTAATTCTGTTTGGAAATTTAAGCAACGACTTGACTGGCTACAAACAAAGAGAGAAACTGAAAAATTCGAAGTTTTAGCCTCATATTGCTTACGATGATAAATTATGGGTTGGGGATCATTTCCTTGGACAAGTGTGACTAAAGATAAACAGAAACTTTTTGAAAACAACTTAGAATATTTGTTAGCATTCCCGTGCAGCTTATGGAAATTTATGTTCTGTCAATGATAATGATCATAATGAAAGTTATGATTTGGCTATTGTGATTGAATCCGCCACTGGTGGATGGTCAGTGGCTCTGTTTGCATCGCTGATTGGGACACACTGCTAGTAAGTTGGAGCCGTTTGAAAGATTATAGTGATCAAACTATAGGCAATGTGTCTGATGCGGTAGTTGAGGCTGACACGAATCCACCAGATGACAGAGAGTGTTTTAATTATGGTCAGCAGGACCATTTAACACGTAACTGTAAATCCCCACAGAGAAGGTGTTTAAAAATGTGATAAAGTGACAAATATTTCTGGTGTTAATGTGGGTTTGAAAGTAGATCAGTGTTAAAATGATGATATTAAAGTTTTCGTCTGATAAAGAACAGGAGATAAAAATAAGGTCATAAGATTGAAGACTTAAGAAATTCCTTTTAAAGGAAAGGAAATCTATAATAAGCACCGGTTGTTGTAAAATTACAGATAATGACTAAAAAGAAATTTGAGTTGCAACATATATAAAAGTAACTAAAAAGATGATTGAGTTTTAATGAAACACTTTAAAGGGTTGTACGATAGTTAGTGTTGACCATGAAAGTTTTGCTTTTAAAAGATAAGCTTGTGATTGGCTGAAACAGCTCGCTTATCTGGATCTGGTGTGTGTGTTACTGAAACTTCCAATGTGACAGAGACTCAATTTGAGTGGAAATTTGTCATGTCTAAATTCCCTGATATATGGGCAAAAGACAATAAAAATTATGTTTATTTGAAAACGCAAGTAATTTCTGTCAAAAATGCCTTAAGCTGGGCTAGAGTTAAAATATGGTATAAAGTTTGATGTTTGAAGTTTATGAAAGTGCAGTGTACCAGTCCTGAATGCCTCAGAGTCTCTCTCATTCAAGGTCAGCAAATAAAGCTGTTATCTGAGACAGTTTTTCACAAGTAATAAGCTCTAGTAAAAGCACAGTATTTCAGTTGAAAATCATAGACATAGAGATGATCATATACAATTCGAAGGCAAATTGTAAATGTTTCAAAAATAAAACTGAAGGACTTTAGAGAAGTCTTTAAAATAATAATACAGACATTAAACGATAGAAATTACATTTTTGACTAGTTTATTTTAGTACCAGTAACTTCTTTGTCTGATCTTAGTCTCCACCATGAAACAGGGCCTATGGCTCCGCCTATAGAGGTAACAGTACACTGAATAGATGGTTGTGATAACTATATTTACTTAGTATAATCTAAGCATTGCGATTTTGCTAATTTGGAGACGTTTAATGGATTTTAGTGATTAAATACTGCTGTTATTAACCTGTCTCCCTGCGTTAACACTATTAGGCAGTCCAAATGGCTCTGGTGACTCTTGAATGCACCTTTCTTAAAGCTCCAGAAAACAACTGATTATGTTGAAGAAAACTGATTTGGTGATGGGAAAGAGCGGTGTGCACAAGGTGATTTCTCAATGAAGGGTAAGGTCCTCTTTGGCCAAGCGAGGACAACCTAAGGCAGGGGGTCACGCCGCCACTGAGCATCTCCTGATGGGAGGTGTGTTATTTGAGATGGGTATGAGAGTCGAGCGGATGACTGTGAGGCCAGCGGCATCATTACATCATGAAGGGAGGATGAACTGTGAGAAGTTACGGCAGTGTGACCCAAAAATGTGAATTCCTCTATACCACTCACCAGAAACCGCATTAATTGTATGGCTTGTTTTTCATTGTGACAAGTGTCTGCAACTTTTCCAGGGGACAACACCTTGAAGAAAAGATTATAGATTAAGAGCTAATGGGAATGGGCTTTCAAGGGCCAGCTGAGACCATGAGGGGATTGTCATTATTTGTTGTGGAGACAGTAACAAACCTTAATTTATATCAGGAACATGATATTGGTTGCCTTATAGGCAAGAAAATTATAGAAGTGTTGATTTTGAACTAATATGTCTATACATAGTTTTAACTCCTGAAGGTCGTTAGATGTGGTGGTGGCTAAAGATGAAGACAGGTTTTGTAGATTCAAGAAAAAGTCTGGATGACAAAGGTGAATGGTGGAAGGTTATTGTAATGAATTTAATATTACATTATGTCTAAATTACAGTATTAGGAGGCTGTTGAAAATAGTATTTGTGTATAGAGAGAGACTGCTTGAGTGGAGGAAGGGATGGTCTTTCTGTTATCGGCCTGATAAAAAAAGCTGAAGCAAATGAATGATAATGAACCAAAACAACCCAGTCGACTTTTCCAAAATCAAATGAATAATGAACAGACATGCTCTGAAACTGGTTAAGAGGCCATGTAAAATTAGATAAAAGCTACAGGAAAATGTGAAGCTTAAAATCTTATTTAAAATTTAAATAAAAAAACGTTGAAAAGGAGCAGTTAACATATGTGACCCGTTACAGAAACCAGGGACACCCTGGAAAATTTGTGATTTCCGCTTTTTTGCAGAATCTGTTGGTTGAGATCATGAAGAAGCCACTCCATGTTTGAGATAACAGTATTGGTATATTTAAAAGCGTACATTTTCAGGTTGAAATCGGCTTATTTTTCGAGGATTCTAGCACGCAGTAGGGGCGTGTCATTGTCTGTGTGTATTTCCATACTGAATTGCCGCCCGCGCCTTTGCCCCCGCCCCCAAACAGCGTGGCTACTTATTATGCAGCGCTCTAGCCGTCTCTATCTGATATCAAAATTCAATGAAGATGGACGCCGCAAAGATTGTCGCAAACGAGCTGAACCGTGGCCGTTACAACGAAAATGTTTTCGCCGCACTTTATGGGCTCAGGAAACTGAACTTGAGGTATCGGGCGCGGTGCGCGGGCCCTCGGTGCTTGAATACGGCGGCTCGATCGGCTCGCTGACAACGGTGGCTGGCTGTTTCATATGTGACATCCAGATTGCTTTGAATGGGGAACGTTTTGTGAACAGGGAACAGACTTAATGGACTGACAATAATCTTCCATAGAACATTAACTGGCACAGAGAATCGAAATGGAGGATGCAGTTAAGACCTTTGCTGCGAAGAAGGCCTGCCATGCGCGTTTTTGAAACGTAAGTTAAGCTTCATTTGCTCTTTAGTCGTTATTTAAGATGCTGAACCTGCTGATGATATAATCTGCTTGCGGACATTTCATTTGTGCGTGTATACGCACATAAGAAAGTGGTGTAAAGAGATTTGCAACAGTAATTTGAGGAGGTGAAATGTGATTATTTGGAAAATTCCTGTCATGACTGCTTAAAGAAAAATGCCAGCAGGCATATGCCTCCTGCATAAACTTTAATATTGTTGACATTTTGGGCACACGAGCGTTGCGCACTATTTGCGATATGTAGGCCTATGGCTTATTGGTCTTTGTGTGTTGTTGCTGGTTTTGCGTTATATGTATATGGCATTTTGGTCTTTGTGTGTTGTTGCTGGTTTTGCGTTATATGTATATGGCATATTGGTCTTTGTGTCTTGTTGCTGGTTTTGCGTTATATGTATATGGCATATTGGTCTTTGTGTGTTGTTGCTGGTATACGTTGCAAATAGAGGGGCAGCACAATTGTTTTTCGCCTAGAGCGGCAGAAGTGCATTTGCCGGTCCTGGGTGAGTTTCCATAAACATTAAAGTTTGTCGTTTTGTGTTCATTCTAAGAACACGTAGGCTACACGTAATCTCATGTTTAGTCTGTTTAGACCTTCCCAATACCTACCTATTGTTATAAGCTAGCTCAGGAAAGAAAAAAAAGCTGTAAAGCACAGGGGGGGGAGCTTTACAGGGGGTATGGCTTATCTAAATGAGATGTAAATGAGCCCTATTGTCACTCCCAGCAGCAGAGAGAGGTGAGAACTGCACATCTTTAGAAGCTGTTATCTTAACTTTTAGTTATTTTAAGTGCCTACCCTTCAAATGGCCACAACTTCTCCAAATATTATCAGATTTCCACGTGTTACACATCGTTGGAAAGCTTGGAGACTACACTTTCAGAATATATGAATAACTCAAAATGCCCCAGAACTGACTTGTGTCCCTAGTTTCCGTAACTGGTCACATGTGTGTCAGGTATGAGTGTGTATGTTTGATGGTGACAGCATTGTATGTTTTATTAGTTTGGTATGTGTTAGTTTAGGGGGAGCTATTGTATCTGAATAGTATATTGTGTCATTAACCTCTGGAATGAGTGTTTTATCATTACAGATGGGTTAAGGCAACTGACAAATTTTAAAGAAGGCAAATGCTGAGCGAATCTGATGAAAAGATGATACAGAAGATGGGATGAGATTTAAGTTGATTGGTCATCAAGCTCTGTCTGGTAGTAATTACTTTAGTCATTTATGATGTTGATTTGATTACTTTTTGGATCAGTTTAAGTATTTATGTAAATTGAAGTTGTAGATCGCCGTCCATCATGGGTTGAAATAAACGAAAAGTTGACGGCAACAATAAAGTGACACATTGGCTAAGTCAATATCAAATTATCTAGAGAGCCCCTCACATTTATGATTATTGTAAAAAAGGGGGAGAATGTGGTTTGACTGACATTGACCAAGTCTGTACAGCACGACCTGACCTGATAGAAACAATTGATGACTTTGAAAATATTTGTCGATGACTGACTTAAGAGACCAAACAACAGGCCTGAAAAGCAGGATACACGGTGAGACTGAGGGCCGTTGCCCTTCAAATACTCTAAGAAGATGTGATTGTGGCTTTAAGTAATATTTTTGTTTCAGAGGCAGAGAAAGATGTCTGGAGGAAATTTAGGTGAAGGACATCGTATTATGTTAAGTTGATGCACGAGTTGGGTCTTGCATCAAGAGGGGGATGGTACCAATTGCCAAATATGTTCACATTTGCTGAAAGCCATCATTCGGGTGGGACAATAAATGTTGGGAGGACACTGGGCTTAATTGGGCCCTGAAAGAAGCCATTCTTCTCCCTAGCACCCCACACACTAAATAACAAAATTACAGGACTGTTTCAACAGGAAACACCAGGGCAGATGCGGCAGCAAAGGCAGCGGTGTACTTTACTATCTGACAATAACCTTGACATTTGTTTTCTTTACAGAGAATGCAGACTTTTGATACAGGGCAGAATGTGCCCAGTAAAATAATGGCTATGGATGAATTTAGCTAACTATCCTGGCCTGGGTTATTATTGTGGCAGAAATAAAGGTGCCACAGCTGCGCAGCGCATTACTTAAAATTTTCGTTTTGCAGATGTATTGCATCAAACAGAACTGAATCTGTTCCAAAAGTATAAATATTGTGTTGTTAATATGAGCGGAGTGGGTTGAGTGAAAAAAGGACTCTTGAGTGCTATTAAGTGATAATATGTTTCAGTTTGTAAAATGAGAAGAAACAGAGTTGAATTGGCTAAATGTAAACAAATGGTGAACATTCCACAGGTCACACCAAAAGGGACGACCAGCAAGACAAGCAGTCACTAACAAAATACTAAGGGTCTCCATTCACAGGTGACAGCAGCCAGGAAATGGTCCACTCCACAAACAAGGTTGCAAGGTTGGAGATTGTGACACCTCCGTCCAAACATCTCACCTTAAACTATACCAACTAACCTCAGCAAACCAACACGCCAACGCAAAGCATAAAGTGGGGGATCAAGGACATGCTAGTAACATACCTCCCTTGCCAACGAGAGAAAGACCATGGCAACGGCTCGCAAAGAGTCAAACTGGCGAAGACGGAACATCCATGGGGCAATGATCAACACACCTAGAGGAGGATGTGGTCCAACTAATTTTTTCAGGAAAAGAAAAACTATTAATGTAATAAGCTAAAAAGATGGTCTGTAATGGAAAAGGCTGAATGTGTAGGAGCTAGGATTGTATGTGTTATTCTGATAATTTTGTTATTCATGGGTGAATACGACTGGTGAAAACTGCTGTCTGTTCAATTGGTGAAAATGACAGTCTATCCCAAGGATGAACAAAATTATGCAGGTGATTCGAGTAGTGGGAGTTATAGTGAAATGTATTAAGTATGTACCATTGTTTTTGTTGTTGTTGTTTTTCCTTTTCTTTCTGAGGACGATGATATGTTACGAGATGGCGTACAAGGACAGGATTTGAGATGAGGGATTTATTCTACTTTAATCTTTGCATTTTTATTGGTAACATTTTTATTGAATCAACCATGGGTTGTTGAATTGATATCCCCATAAAAACAGCCTAAGCTTCTTCTTTTAAAAATATTATTTCACAAGTTTAAGAAGAGTGATAATTTATGCGAAAATCAGAGATGAAGAGTGTAAGTGTAATGTAATGACTTCAATTTGCTGTATTATTACTATTATTATCATGATTGTTATTACTGAGTGATTAATCAGTTATCAGAATAATAAAAAGGGGAAATTGTAATGGCAAAATTTAAATTTTCACTGATACATGTTTGTGAACAGGATGTATGCATGTGTGGGTATCTGGGGAGGTGGTTGGGTGTGACGCTTCAGGAACATATGAGACAGGACCTTTGACCCTAGTGTTTGACAGTTTGTGTCTTTAAGTGTAGAAACTGAATGGCAGTGGGTACCTTATCTAAATGGGTCAAAGGTACAGCCATTGAGGAGGACCCTTGAAACAGGGTATAAAGGCTGCCCATCTCTTCCTGTCTGGGTCTCACTCACTTCACAGGGTAACTGCTGTGTTGGTGACTGGGCCTATTCTTGCAAGAATAAATACTTCTCTTTTTATTAATTTGACTCTGAGTGTCTCTTACGCAGTGATGATGTTTAGTCTCATGTTTGAAGTCTCATGTCTCATAGAACTCATAATGGTTTAATTGATCTAATCAATCAATTAATATATATACTATAATAGATATATAATAGATACTCCATCTAAAATGGAGATCGCTAGACTCCAGCTTACATGTTTGTCTGTGTTTTTGATGTTGTCAGACTTCAGCAGTGTAGAGAGAGCGTGATGCATGGTTGCCAGATTGCAAATATTAAGTAAAACATCGGGTAGCAAACGTTTCCTTTTATCAGAAAAGCTCTGATTGGGGGTCGTCAACAAATATTTTTCGTCATGATTTCATTAACGAAATTAACACTACACTGAAGAAGACCCTGGTGGAACTGATGAGCCGACACGCGCTGATGGTCCTGGAGACCGAGATAAAGCCGCGGGGACTAGCGCCTCGAGCCGGAAAACCAGTGGACAGAGGCGCAGCCGGGGGGACGAGATGGAGCTGAAGGTGCAGGCAGGCTGATGACTGACCAAGGCGGAGACAGAGCCGGAGCCGGAGGGACGAGGGAGCCCGGAGAAGCCGTATGGCCATTGGTTTCCCGTGGAGCCAAGGGGGGAGGAGCCAAGGCAGAGCCAAAGTGTCAACAGGCCGAGGTGGAGCAAAGGAAAAAGAGGCTAGAGGTGGAACAAGGGGATGCTCTATGCTGGGTGGAGCTGATGGCTGGAAGACACAGGGCAGGTCCTCAATGCCAATGGCAGCTGCAGAGGGGCTGAAGGACAGCAGAGGAGGCGGGCCTAGGAACTGGCAGATTGAGGAGGTGGGAGAGGGAGGCTGGGTGGGTATTCTGGGGACACAGGAAACAAGGAGCTACAGTGTGCACATGAGATGAGACTCCCTCCACCCTCATCCTCGGTTTGGGCTCGTCAATCGAGGCGGGGCTAAGATCCATGTTCTGCGGTGGGCACATGCAACATCCCTGTCGCGTCGTTTGCCAATGGTGGATGGCTGGTCTCTGGCAGTGATGGAGTGGGGCTGGTGATGGAGTCATCCTCTGCGGAGCCGATGGTGAAAGGTGAGTAGTTGTTCACCAGCACAAACTCCACGAAAGCGCTGAAATCCCCTTTTGGACCGTCCGCTGGAAGGCGCGCCTTCGATCGCTCGCTCAGGCTGGCATGGTAAAAAACACAAAGCGAGCGATCAGGGTAGTTCGTAGAACCAGAAGGATGAAGTCCTGAGTGTGTTCTTCCAGCGGACGGTCTTCCTGCTCCAAGCAGAGAAGCTGGACTGTGGGTAGGTCCATGGCAAAACAAAAATCTAAATCAAACAGAAAGGAAAAAACGCCACAATGAAACTGTTTCGGTTGGTTCTTCTGTAACGGTATGTGTAATAAAGCTCACGAAGATGAAGATAAACACTAGGAAATAGACTTTAATGACAAATATACTGGAGACCGGAAAGCGTAAACAAGAACCGACAAACACTAAGGGAGGGAGGGACCAAACAAAGGGAACTAATGAGATACTGTAACTAGACACCAGGTTTAAATAATGACAAATCAAGACAACTCAGAAAAACAAGGTCACTGAGAGCAGAACAGATTAGACATGTGACAAAAACTCTACTTGTGTTTTTTGCATACTGACATATTTAAATGTTAATGGCCAAACACATCTATTTTGCTATTTGTCAAGTCAAGTCAAGTGTATTTATATAGCGCTTTTCACAATATAAATTGCATCAAAGCAGCTTCACAATATCAATCAAATAACATAATGTTTGTTTCTTAGTGAAAAAACATCCACGTTTGGTAGGGCTGATCAATGGTATTAATGCTTGGCTAATTATTCTGAATATCCCCATCCCCGTGTTTATATTTGTATCTTTATAAAAGTTGTTGCAGATTAAATATTGATTATTAATAAGGTTGGGTATCGTTTGAATTTTAAAGAGTCCAATTCATATCTAATTTTGATTCCAATAAGGTAAAAAAACACTTCATATATCATTCACATTCATTCTAAATATTATTGCAAAACATTTAATTGTAGCTGAATACCATGAACAAAAATCAACAGGCTAAAGAACACTTACACAAGGAACTTTTCCCAATGGTTTAAAAATACCATAAAAACATTATTTTTCTCTTTGTCTTTTATTGTTTGATTAGAAGTCAGCAAGAATATTACGCTGTTGTCACTTTAAGAGATGCACGGATCCAATATACTGTTACACATGCATTTTCTTTCTCAACTGTTTTCGTTCACTTTAGCCATAACCGACTGTGTTTATGAGAATGTTTTGACATTTTTGTGTGTATTTGTCCGTTCAAGTGCAAAAAGACGGGGAAGAGTTCTGTACAGTATGAGAGGCGGCTTTCTGTGCGCACGTTTTGGATGTGAGCACAGCACAGAAAACAGCACACGGGTCTGCTTGTGCTTGAATGGTTTCAAGTAATATTATAACACAGAGAAATTGATAGGAGAAATCGAAATTTTAATTTTATAACAAGTATCCTATTTCAGAATTGGAATCGATTTTCAATTCCCAACCCTAATGTATTAATCACTCCCTTTATCTAAACCTCTCTACCTAACCGTCTGTCTCGCATGTCTGGCATGCCTAGTTTTTTAGCACTTTTTATTTGTGTTTGTAGTTCTGAACCGAATCCTCCTCCAAAGCACAATGGGTTAATATTAGTCGTTAGAGTGTCAACGGATCGGCACTTCGAATTTCCACCAGGAATAGTAAACCATCAGGGTACCTTTGGGATTCTCATTTCAGAATACTATGATTCATCCTCACTGAACAGCCTCAGAGTTCATGGTAGGTTGACACATTAAAGCCTTAACTGCCTTTGATTTTGGCCCTAATGTTGATGCCTTCCTTCTGGAAGACCCTTCATGTCAGGAGCAAGCCTTGATGCCTTAAAATACTGCTTAGTTAGGAGCTCTTACCTTGTGGAACAGAGCTAATTTGTCTTTAAAGAAAGACAGCCAAATCTCTCTCTCTAAAAAAACAGCGAGCCTGCATTAACGTTTGGACTGTGGTTAGTTGGCACCAGAAACTGACTGAAGCATTTGAGAGGGAAAGAAACAGTTGAGCTATTATGCTCCTGTTGAATTAAATGTCAGCTTACGGATGTTGATTGTACTGAATATCTCCGGCTTATGCATTTCAGAGTAAACCTCTCTCCGGTGATGTGTTGAATGCATCTTTGTCCTTGTACAGGGCACTGCAGTGGATGGCCTAATATTGTACAGGTCTCTTTCCTTACAGCTTTTTTAATTTGACATGAATGAAAACAAAGGCTGTCAGGGATAGATGTAAAGTTTTGTTAAGTGAGTTGCAATATTGTTTTCATACATGAGTCATTGTGCAGAAATCGTACTGCTGATTAAATTGTGAGACAAACACATTCACGAAAAGAAGCCCACAGAGGCTATGAACTTTTATTTTGATTCTGTCTTGTTTTTGATTTTTAGAAGTCAAGCAGCATTTTTCTTATAATATAATAATTTACATGTATAGTACTGTCTACACTGGACACAACACAGTAAACAATATAAACTGGAACATTAGTCTTTCTGAACGGGTGCATGATGATGCTGTATAGTTCTGAAGAGACCACAGTAGCATCACAATGCTCCGTTCACTTTGACCTGTTCATGACATGTTAAATCTTTAAATCTAAATGCAGTGAATATTGTCTGGAGATCACCAATTCATAAATCTGTTGTGTAATGGTTATGTTCATATAAACTATAACCATTACCGTAACCATGACTGAAACCCCACAACTCATATATATTTTATTCTGATTAAAATTCCACACACACAATGAAATGCACTGTACTCTCACTTTAAGCCCACAATTATTGTTTATTTTTCTTCTCTTCATTTTTTTTCTCTCCTGATCTCTAACATTTCCTGAGCTCCAAAGCAAGAAAATATCAATAAATCATTGCACAGTACACAGCAACTAATACTCATATAACTATATAACTCACAACTAGATGTATTCAAAGTCTAGGTCAGTGTTTCTCGACTCCAGTGCTGGGGAATGTGTTAGAGGTCTCATTAATTAAAACACATGATTCAAATCATCAGTTTGTTTTGAGTGTTGAATAAGGGACATTCTGGGGGGTGCGTCCTGATGACAGGTGGTCAGAAACAACCCTGGTTCTGGAGATCTATACCTGTAACAGAAAGAGATGATCTACATACGCTCAACGGGTGTGTGATATGCCACTACTAGTCCACTAGACACGATAAACCGATTTTCGATTATCGTCTCTATCGATGACGATGACACTCATGTGATCATGCAGTGCTGGATCGTCATGAAAGTTTACCCTTTTTTTAATCCATCTTTTTTTTACGAATTGGTAGTTTAAACCTTTAAAGTGATTTTTAGCCATTCAAGCGCAATAAGACAAAAGAGAACCCAATTCAGCTCTCGCTCGCTGTTTATTGTGCTTAAACACTCAATTTTATGTCAAAATGCCCATATTGGCCAGTATCCGTCAGCTATGTCTTAAGTAAATGTTCAACACTTGGAACAGAACCGGACGTGTATCAGTATATTAGATATACTGTGCATTTGCTCTTAAAGTGACAGCAGCCTAATAAACCTGCTGTCGTCTGTGTCATTAATGTCAATCAAACAACAACAGACAAAGAGAAAATCCCTCACTGCTCTTGATTAAATGACTTTAGCTTAAATACGAATGAGTTCATATTTAAATCATACAAAGAGGATGGTACTGTCCTTTGTTTTTACATTTGATTATTTAATTTCTGTAGTATTTCTTACTTCTGTTAGATCTCGTCTGTCTAGATCTATCTGATAACAAAAAAATATATATTTCTGTTGTTTTTATTTGTCCTGTTAATTTAGATTATTTGTTCTCATATTATTATTGACATTTTATTTGTCTTGAGTATCCTTGAGAACGTCTCGGTTACGTATGTAACCCTTGTTCCCTGAAGGAGGCCTTTTTTTATTTGTATTTTTACTGCACATTAGCTAGGCTAGTAATATTTTTTTTAACAACCTTATTTCCAGTAAAAAAAACATTCTCCCGAGTCTTTCTGGTAGAAATAAAATTACTCATATTGTGATCCTACTGGCCACACCTACACTAGAGCATCTATTCTAAAAAGGTAATATAAACATTAATGTCTGAGCAGAAAAAGCTCTCGTTGTTTTTCACAAATCCCCACAGGTCAAAGCTGTGAATGTATTGTGCTGTTGATCTGAGAGCTGGAGGCAGGCGGACAGGAAGGGTTAAATTAACCATCTGTTCTCATATACCTCTTATTATTCCTCTCTGACATACGCTGCTTTCAGTATCTCACTCCATAATATGCATCTCAATGTGAATTAGTCCATTATTCTTCAAAGGCTCAAAACTGCTTATATGTTTGAGTACTAAAGTTTAATAAAATACCCCATTATTTTCCATATTGTGGGACTGGCACTGGATAGTTGTTGTTACATAATTTTAATGTTCTAATTTTCTTTTTTAAGTAATTATTTTAGGATAATTATGATATATTTTTTAATTGTGACATGTATTGAAAAATGTCCCCCTAATAATAATTTTAATACGATATTGAAGAATTCTCATTACTTCAAATAAATAGAAAAATAATAAATAGTGTTTAAATACGGTAATATTTGACATACTGCCTTTATGCTCATTTTTATTGTAACACAACTACAGTACTGAGAATCAGTACAGTTATCATTGAAAACAAGCATAAAAAGTACATATTACAGTAATGCAGTTTCAGTGGAAACGTGCTTAAGTGTCATGAAAATAAAACGGCTATTATTTCATATCAAAATGATAGCTGGATTATAGTATGTCTCACTGAGGACACTGCTGATGTTAATTTAACCCCCCCCCAAAAAAAATCCTATATGTGAACATTGAGAAACATTGTGTGGAAAGATTCTGACAAGCAATTAAAGAGAAGTAAAGAAACTGACGCATGTACTAATAATAGGTTGAGACGTGCCACTGAACGGCAGAGAGCAGAAGAATGCGAATTGTCCCTGTACAGTTTGTACAGAGATGATTTGATCTTGATTTGTCTGTTTAGTTGTTGTGCAGATCAGATTGTTCTTCTCGTCTCCTCTAAAAAGCCTCCAGCTTCACAGAGATTGCTGCTCAACAGATTTTTCTCACTGAGGTGACACCTCGGGGGCCGGCGCACTGGTCTCGAGCAGATTGGGTGATTTCAGGCGATTGGTCATCTTCCTCTCGGTCTCTCAGCCGAGGAGATCCAGCGAGGTGTTAAAAGTTGATTAGGTGTCTAAAGGTCACATAGCCGAAGCTGTCACTATCACACTGGACGGCAGTCACAGACTTAATGAGCCGAATCCTGCTGTATTTACTTAACGGAGCCCCGGCACACTGAGAGAGAAATGCTCAAACTGACAAAAACCCCATCCAGAAAGATTATTGACAGCTAGTGCAGCGAGAACCAGATAGATCTGAATCTTATGGTTACAACAACATCCTTGCGATAAAAAGGTCGGTTAGCCCAAATGCAATTGTCACACTGAGTGTTTGAGGGAATGTAAAGAAGTGGTGGGGATCAGTGTGTTCAGTCAATGTCCACAGCTTGTCACACAACATTGCTTGTCACACAACATTACTTTCACACGCTATTGCTCAGTGTCATCAATATTGTTTTGCTGCCATTTTTCAGTTTACACTTCAACACATCAGCTGCTGAGGAAAAATATCGAATTGTGTTTTTTATGGAAAAAAAATTGTTTGCCGTGCTTGTTTGTAGGGCTCTAAAATATGGTCATTCCATATGTCTATAAAATAATAATAATAATAATAATATAATAATAATGTACTGATTACTCTTTACTGTTTTATTTACATACTTTTTCTCATATTACCTTTATTTCCTTCATTTATTATTTTCTTCAATTTTACTTATTTTTTAAATTGTATTTTTCTAACCTTTTTATGATTACTATTTTGTAATAATTTTTTATGTAAAGCACTTTGGATAACAACTGTGTATGAACTTTGCTTTATAAATACACTTTCCATGCCCTGAATAATAAATATATATATATATATTTAATTAACTATAAAGTATACTAATTATTAGTTGTTTTTATCATTACAAAATTGAAATAGTAATATTTATTCGATCATTATTATTATTAAATATGTATATATATAACATCTATGTTCTCGACTTTCCTCGTTTCAGATGCGCTGGAATCATGTGTCGGGTCTGACAGTGAAGAAATCTGCTCTGAAAAACACTTCGCTCTGTTCGTAATTATCCATCAGGATGTGGCCGGAGACTCGATCTATCATCTTGTCTCACGAGACAAAGGATCTTCATTAATCTGCTGCTTTTTCCTCCAGTGACTTTTGATCTAACTGAACCCTTGACAAATTCCGCCTTTTGTTATGTCTGCTCGACTGGTGCATTATGGTCCAGAAGTACATTCCCATCCTGCCCTGGTCAATCTTTACCTTTTATCTTTTTAGCTGCTCTATTGCTCAAAGCGTTTTAAATCCATACCGTTTCAGAACAGAAAGATTAAATAGCAGAAGGAAGAAAAGCAGTTTCTGAGATCTGCTGTCTTTGGCCAGAAATACGCAGTACGCAGACACAAATGCTTGGCCAACATTTTACATATTAGCATATATTCATGAGTTGCTGTGGTGGTAACAAACCCCAGTACTCAAGGGTGCAATAGAGTTCACATTAAATATTTGTGCCATTAACTCTTTCCCAGCTCCGGAGAAGAGATCGTGTGGGTTTAGTGTGCGTTCAGGACACTGCACTTTGGCACTTTTAAGACATGGGACAGTCTGGCGCACTTCGTTCCTGATGCGTGAACGCATGTGTGTGTGTATTTGGACATGCCTGCGTCTCAATGTCCATGCTATCCATCCTAAACACTATGTGAGATTAAAATAAGTGCGTCCCAAAGCATAGTATGTTGAAAAGAGTGTGTCAAAAGTCCTCGGATGGTCTACTATTTCCGGTAGATTTTCGAAGTGTGGATTCGTGCTCACTGTAACAGCTAATATTACCCACAAGCCAATTGCTTTGGAGGAGGATACGGTTCAGAATTACAATCACGAGTAAAAAGTGTTAAAAAAATAAAATAAAAATGGCGGATGTGCACAACTGACGGTGAGAGGTTTAGATTAAGGTTTGAGTGACTTATAAAAAGTTGAACCTGATAAAAATATTTATTTATGTTATCCGTGTTATTTTCCATCTGCAATAACAACGTGAACTTTTATAAAGATCCGTTTGGCCATTAACTTTTAAATGCATCATTATGCATTAATATGAGGAGAGTCTGCAGATCAACGGAGAAACGTTTCTCCATTTAACAAGCTACTGATTCGGTACAAATGAAATGTGGAGGATTTTACCTGTGACAAGATGATTGACGGGTCAGTTTACTGTGACAGGATGCAACAGAGAGCAACCGTTACAGACACTATTTGTATGATGTGATAGTCTGTCCCAAAGCTTGTCTACTCTTCTGCTACACACTCAAAAAGTATAAACTTTTTCTTCACAAAAAGAGTACATACTTTTAGGGCGTAGTATAAGTAGGCGAATTGGGACGCAGCAGAAGGCTACCAGGTACACACAGATCTTCTTATTCGCTTGTTTTTAGATCTGGATATTCAGTCCTCTTTCAGAAGATGTGTAACAGCGCCCCATACCATATAACAGTGAAAACACGGGTTGCCAGTGTTGTGCTGAACTTCAACTCCCTGCCCAATAATTATGCCCCCTCGTGGAAACATATACATTCGATATACATTGTTACATGATTTGCTACATTTAATTACCCTTTAGCAGATTTTGTCTTTTACATATGACAAAAATTTTCACGCTTCTTACTATTCCTCTGTATTTATAATAACTTATGAAGAAACCAGTGATTATCATTAAAGGTAAATAAAATGTGTCATGTGTTATATATAAAAGAAAACAGCAATTAATGTTTAATCTTGACATTTGCAATCTGTGGCTCTTTCAATCAGAGCTCTGTACTGATTAACACACATATAAGAGTTGCTAATTAAAGAAAGAGGCATTTTAATAAACCCTCGTGTAAACCCCACGTGTGCTGGAGAGGGTCTGTCTGCCAATTAGAGGAGCTCGCTGCATCTGAAGTGTGACTGGAATAACAACAATTCTCCAAATGGGATATTTCATCTTGCTCTCCGCCGCGTGGCACGGACTCCACAATGCAGCCTCGCAAAATTTGGTGCAAGGAGGCTCCCTGGCAACGATTGAGCCAGAAGCGGATGAGTGACGTGCTCTCTCATATCTGCACTCCAGGGAAATAACCCCGTAATCCAGCGTGCACTATTACGCTGACAGGCAATGGGCTTCATCCGGCGAGGAGACGAAAGCCCCTCTTATGATTCAAATAGCAGGAAAAGTAACAAAGTGAGAGTGACGCAGTAACTAAGACGTCGCACACACACACACACACACACACGAGCATGGCGTCAGTGAATGAGTGATCTTAAAGCGATGAGTTGAAGGAGCTCAGAGGACGTCTGTCGCCTCAGTGTTTTCCTGACGCTGCTCAAACGGCCCTAACAACCTTTCGTTTTTCCACGCCGCACTTCTAGCGCTCCCTTCCTGGCTTTCCTCATTATCTTTTGAACTCTTCGCAAGTGACGAGGAGAAACAGAAAAGGTATTGCTGGTATGTGGGCGGATCTGCCAGTTTGTCTCCAACAAGCCACCGAACCATCGACACGTTCGACATCAGCTCAAGTATGTGGAGATGCAAAGCTTTTTTACAGTCTCATTTGGTCACAAACAAAAAATGTGTGCACAGTATAATGCACTTACAGTGGAAGTCTATGGGGCAAGACAATTTACTGAATTATTCATTTCATTCATTTAAATGTACATTGTTGTTAAGAATAGCTAAATAAATAAATATGGGTGTAAATATATCGTGTCACAATATATCGTTTTGCAATACAAAAATGCAACAATATGTATCGTGGATAGTGGCGATATGTGTAATAATGCAATGGAGGAATATTTGTGGCTCCTGATAATGCCAGATGTCTGATGTTACCAGTAAAAAGTGGCCAACATTATTTTAAATATATTTAGTCAGTGACAGTGAAAGAGTAAATCATATTAGTCTAAAATAATTCTGTATTTTCATCTTCAGAACCATGAATATTGCTATTCTGGTGTCTCTATTGTCCTGTGCTTTGGGTTTCCAGCACCAAGTCCGAGTCTATTCATTTACACACACAACATAATACAATACCATTTTAATCAACAGTACATTTTTTGTTAACCTTTTATATGTCTTGGAGTATCGAAATACTATCATATCGTGAGTTCAGTATCGTGATTAGGGCTGGGTACCGAGTTCGGTACTTTTTAGGTACCGACCGAATTGCCTCGATACTACCGAGTATCGAAACATGTCTTGGTTTTCGGTACCAAATTTCGGTACCTAAGTAGTTAATCTCGTCAACATAATTGAAACAATAAGCATGCAGCATGATTGGCTGTGGCGGAAAAACACTAGTTTACGCGGCTGCCCAGAGACGTGGCTCGTCGCACATGAGGCTGTAGTGTGTGTGTGTGTGTGTGTGTGTAAGTGTGTGTGTGTGTGTAAGCGTATGAACCCAGATAGATATGATAACCCAGAAAATATGTTGAAATGATCCAAAGTGTACCTGTGCCAGACTCGATGCCAGAAGCACGCGACGCAATATTTTCAACAAGATAATTGCTGCCAAGACCAACATGGTAAATCTGATAAGGCACTTAGAAGCGCACAGAATACACTTAAGAGTAATGGTGTGTTCACACCGAACGCGAATAGAGCGTCAAATACGCGTCTATCGCATCTAGTTAGACGCTTGAATCTTCCGCTCGAGGTAAAATTTTTCAACTAGCGCGGAAGACGTTCGCGGCAAACGCGTCGCCCAATTCGCGTCATTCACGACGCCCGGCGCGAATGATGCGTCTATTCGCGTCTTTGCATTGACTTTGTATGTAATCTACTCACGCATATAATTAAATTAGCGTTCGGTGTAAACACACCATTAGTAAACACTTGTTCATTAATAAACAATTTAAATATCTCCTTGCTATTGTTTCACGACACATTCATAATCATTAGGCTACATTTGCCGGTACTTTGCGGCAAGCTTCATTTGTGCTGAGCGCGAGGCATATATCGCCCCCCAGTAGCCTATATTTAATTTAATTCACATTTATTTGTATAGCATTTTTCACAATACATATCGTTTCAAAGCAGCTTTACAGAAAATGCATGTGTCTAAATTACAATTTAGAGTGATCTGTTATCAGAGGTGACAGTGTAATGCATTTCAATGAATTTTCATTCAGTTTCACTGTTAAACAATGCATTAAGTTAAGGCAGAAACAATGAGCTCATTGAAGTAAAGAATACATGTTGTCAAATGACTAGGAAACATAGAAAACTTTAGCATTGGTGCTTTTTTACATACTCAAAATATGAGTGTAAAAAAGTCAACAAACTGAAAAAATAAAAATTAGGTAATGTTATGTGAAAACTGGTTACATAAAATTGGTATCGAAAAAAGTATCGTTCAGGAACCGGTATCGAAGTCAAGCTATCGGTATCGAACATTATGTTATGATACCCAGCCCTAATCGTGATATGTATCGAATCGTGACATGAGGGTATCGTTACACCCCTATAAATTAATAACAATATAAAGATAGATAGAAGGCTTCAAATAGACCCTGTGATCGATATCGGCCCCAAATCCTGATTAACCCTTTTTTGCGTCAACCACTAAAAGGATTATTTGAAGAGCTTTACCCCATAAATAACACATTTCTGTAAAGAAAAAATCCACAATAAACATCAAATATAAAATTATAAGTGAACTATGAGCTACACATGTCTGATTTTAAACCCTCTGAAATGCTTGCTCCATTATTTCCTATCCGAAGTGCATTTAACACTATTTGGTTTTACAAACTAAGAGTCTAAATGATTTTCTGTGGTAATTGATAGTGTGTCACAGATGTTGCCGGGAGAGTTTAATTTGTTTTGAACCCAGAGTATTCCTTTAAGGAACGTTTTTAAAATGTCAGGTTGATGCATTACGCATTGTGGCGCATATCCCGCGTTGACATTAATTAACTGCACTTAGCAATGAGGGAAATCAGGCCTTTGCATGTTATGTTGTGTGAAACAACCCACTCATAACACTGGCTTTTCATTCTGGTCCAAGGGTGGCCGTTTCTTCATCCGACTCCAGTTAAATCACTCAATGGGAAAGGGCGCTTGGTGCACGAAATGTGCTGCTAAGCTGTCCCTGCACAGTTTGATATTATATTAGCATTACAAAGGTTTTCCCACCATCTGTGACACACAGCCAGGGGGAAGGGGAAGATCGTTTGCTTTTCATAGGCAGAAAATTGTTGTTTCCTCAAGAATGTGACACAGGATTGATAGAACGGGAAGAGTTGTCTTTACACGACACAGGTGCTGTTACAGCAACACGCAACTATTGCAACATCATGTAATTCTCCAAGAGCGACCGGAGGGCAGATTATCAGTCCAAGCTGGCAAATGTGAAATCATTGAAGACAATTAACAATTGAAAAACAGCGTTTCTCACACAGTGTGAGTTTACATGCATTATAGATAGGGAGGTGAGCTCTGCTTGGCACCGTTTCTTGATGCAGAAGAACAGACTTGGCACTTCCCAATGCATCTCCACTACGGCCCGTTGTCACTAGCCTCTGGTTTCATGCCAATCGCCTACTTGTCGGAGTGAGATTTGCCACAAAGAAGCTGGCAGGCCTGGGAAATACTGCTGATGGAGCGTACTAATGCAGGCCTAGCCTTCGGGTACTTGGATGGCATCAGAGAGCAGCCTGAGTCAAAAACAGGCTTTACTGTGCCACACATGCAAAATCTGCTGTGGGACATTTTGTGGGTGCAGAGTTTCCCCGGTGTTGGGGGAGGGTATGAAACATGACCAGTAGCGATACATCTGAACGTGTGATTCAGAAATAATAATAGATTCCAGATATGCCCCCATAAACAATGTAAACAAGCCATAACTTGATAATGACAGTATCAATTGTCTTATCTTATCTTATTTGATCTTGATCTTATTATGTCATACGGGACCTCTGTAGATAATGTATTTGTTGAAAATGCTTCCTTCTCTGATCATAAGCCCATTATTTTTACGATCCCTGTTATGAGTTCTGCCGTTGTTAAGAAGCCTGCCGGCTCTTTTTCTCGCTTTATAGACCCACGTATCGTCTCTCAGTTTAGCGAGAAATATATATCTAATACTGTTGAAATATTGATTTTGAATACTGAGTCTTCCTGCGGCCCTGACGATTTACTTTCTCTGTTCTACGCTGCCTGTTCCGATATTTTAGATTCTATTGCCCCTTTGAAGTTGAAGAAACCACAGCAAAAACGTTATTATTGGCTGGACGACAACGCTCGTTCTCTCAGACAGGCTTGTCGTAAAGCGGAGAGGAGATGGAAGCGCGATCGTTTAACTGTGTCATTTGAGATCTTTAAAGAGTGTCTGATTACGTTTCAGAATGCTGCTAAGTTAGCTAGATCAAATTACTTTTCTGAATTAATTGATAAAAACTCGCACAGACCTAAGATTTTATTTTCTACGATAAATTCAGCAATTAATCCAAGTTGCCAATTTCATGGGGAAATCTCGGCAGAACTCTGTGAGAAATTTTTAAAGTTTTTTGCTGATAAAGTGACATTTATTCGTTCATCCTTCATTTTACATCTTTCAGATCAATTTTTGAATTCGTTGGTTAGTCCACTTTACTTTAATCATTTTAAGCACGTCTCTTTAACAGATCTTTACGAGCTAGTTAACAAGATGAAGATAACTACTACACCACTTGATGTCATTCCTTCAGAGATTATTAAGGCTTCTTTTCCTATAATTGGCCCCAGTGTCCAAGTTTTGAATAATTCATCTTTGAACACTGGGGTAGTCCCAAATAGTTTTAAACATGCGTTGTTCAGCCTTTGCTTAAAAAACATGGTCTGGATGAGGGTTGCCTTAATAATTTTCGGCCTGTCTCAAAGTTAACATTTTTATCAAAACTCTTAGAAAAAGTTGTGCTGTCTCAATTAAATTTGTTTTTAAATTCAGCCAAGTTATTAGAACCTTTTCAATCAGGTTTTACTGCCCATCATAGCACAGAGTCTGCCTTGTTAAAAGTACTCAATGACATTTTAATGGCAGTTGATTCTGGTAAAAATGCTGTATTGATCCTACTTGATCTTACAGCTGCCTTTGATACTGTAGACCATAATGTTCTCATTAGGCGTTTAGAGCATTCATTCGGTATTAAGGGTACAGCCTTAAAGTGGTTTAGTTCCTATCTTAAAGACAGGTCTTTTTCTGTGGAGATACGCAAGTTCTCTTCATCTTCTCCTCCTATTTTTTGTGGAGTACCTCAGGGCTCCATTCTGGGTCCGCTTCTCTTTAACTTATATTTGCGTCCGCTGGGGGATATTATTAGGAAGCACAATGTTTTATTTCATTTTTATGCTGATGATACACAGTT
This sequence comes from Meda fulgida, assembly GCA_030578275.1. Lineage (NCBI taxonomy): Eukaryota > Metazoa > Chordata > Actinopteri > Cypriniformes > Leuciscidae > Meda > Meda fulgida. The sequence continues at coordinate 4,366,380 of CM060629.1, read as the reverse complement.
GTATCTGCCATTGAAAGCTGGTGAGTTATTTCAGACCTTGATGGATTGCATTCGGGACATCAAGGAATGGTTATCGATTAACTTCCTCCAACTTAATGAGGACAAAACAGAAATTATTGTCTTTGGCCCACCAAAACTGAGAAATAATTTTATTAAGGAACTGGGTAACCATTTCCCCTCAGTGTCCTCTCAGTTTCCTCTCAGGTCAGGAACCTTGGTGTCATTCTTGACTCTGAATTATGTTTAACCAAACAAATTAATTCTGTTGTAAAGAATAGTTTTGATCAATTGCGGTTAATTTCCAAACTCAAATCATTTTTGTCATTCCACGATTTGGAGAAGGTTATTCATGCTTTTATTACTTCACGCTTGGATTACTGTAATTCTTTGTATTTGGGTCTTCCTCAATCATCGCTTGCTCGACTCCAGATGGTGCAAAATGCAGCTTCAAGGCTGCTGACCGGTTCAAAGAAATACGATCATGTCACCCCCATTTTAGCCTCACTTCATTGGCTCCCGATCCATTTTAGAATTCAGATTAAAATTCTGTAGTTTGTTTTTAAAGCTCTTAACGATCAAGCTCCTCTATATATTTGAGATCTTCTTACTCCGTTGTCATCCACTAGATCTTTGAGATCTTCAGACAGAGCTCTTTTATTTATCGTCTCAAATTTAAGGGAGATAGAGCCTTTGCTGTTGCCGCCCCCCGTCTATGGAACCAATTGCCTTTGAACATCCGCCTTGCACCTTCAACTGCTATTTTTAAATCAAAATTGAAAACGTATTTTTATTCCCGGGCATTTTAATTTTCTCCTGATGCTATTTCTGTCTTTTCTGTTTGGCAGTTTTTTCTGTTTTTGTTTGTTTTTACTATGTGCAGCACTTTGGGTAGCCCTGCTATAAATGTGCTATATAAATAAAATTTACTTACTTACTATCAAAGCTGGCGATGTCCATAACACCACAAGTTTTACGTTTTATCCATATTCCCATATACCCATATTCAGCAGTGCGTTACTGAACAAATGAGTCCAACCCTGGCATGACTTCATTCATCAGATTTTAAATAACTAATAACAGCCTCGCATGGCAGTGCCGGTGGATCTTCAGATGAACGCGACTCATTTCTCAGTAAGTAAACTACACCGCTTATGATCCACACGGGACTTATTAACCCTATAATACAGCTCAGAGTGGCTCTCACATTATATGAGCTGTTCATACGGCACAGAGAACGCATTTGAAAATGTGCAGGTGGATAATGATGATGGTTATGCACAGTTATGTAAAAAAAGGTTTGTTTTAGGACCTGGTTATGCACATAAAAAGTAAAATATATGGATGCAACCACGTTAACTCATTCCTCGCCAGGATTTTCTATAAAAGTTGACATTTTTTAAATAATTTTCACAAAGAAAGAACAAAAAAGAGAACGGAGCCACTGCTTTAAAAAAAAACATTATTCTAGCTTCATTCATCTTTTTTTTTTAATCAACACTTGTTGGTAAGTTTCCTTTTTTTTTAAGCAAGATTTTGAACAAAAAAAAACGAGAAAATCGAAAATCAAAAACCGCCCAAACCATATACCAGTGAAAACAAAATCAAACCAAAACCAGAAAATCTCATCAACGGCAGGGAAGCGTTGTCTTAAATGACCAAAAAAAAATAAAAATGTTGCGTATAATTTATTTCAGTGGCTAATGCTGTGATGAATATAAATCAACAGATCAACAGATTTACATGATCAAAGTCATCGATTACAACAACATGTTATTCCAGCCCTAATGAGATTAAATGTACCTCTGTAGGACACTTACCAGATCAAAAACTGTGACCGATACTGAACATACAACTTCTCAAAAGTCGGAGATGGCACAAGTATAAGAGCATTATACACAAATTTCTGCACAGCCACCGCCTGGTGTCGTATTCTGTCACGTATATACAGCTATGTTGTATAATTCAGTTGATCAATGATGTTCTCTCTTACCGATGGTGACATTGCTTCTTCCATTACATTGATTTCTGACGGATCTAACTCATATTGCTCATGTGTCCCGCTCTCCTGATTATTATTAGCAGAATTGTCCAGGGATCTTTTTAAATCAGAAACACAATTAGCTTTACTTGCGGATTTGAGAAATGAAAATATGCCTGTCTTTTATACATTTTGGTGACATTACCTTATTTTTATTAGAATAATTCATCAGGTATACACAAGTTTTTTGCGTTGTAACGCGTCAATGCCGGATCGTTTAAAAACAAATCACACAAAAATCCAAAATCTGACATTTACCAGAACAGGAACCAGCTCAAATTTAGCACTGCTAAAACTGCACTCTCCTGGGATGAAGACCTCAATAAACTCCCAAGTCAGAGATCTCAATATAAAGCAATCAAATTCTTCCAAGAACAAATGATTTAATCTATGCCATCCACATTCGTTTTAAAGCTCTATACTCTTACTGTCAATAGTGGTGTCTCTTTGGGAATGTAGGAGAATTATAGTTCATCTAAACGTAACTGAGAAATGAAAGATGAAAGAACCTCTGAGAATGACCCTCTTGTTACTGTTCACAACATACTCTGACCAACTTGCTATACAGGGATAGGCTTTCAGTTCAGGAACCTACACTATTGAAAATCAATTCTATCACTGAGTCCTTTTAGAGAATCTCAACCACTGCAGCACAACAGAGGATTTAAGATGCTTTACAACAATACTGTAACTGTGCTGAAAAATACTATGGTTTGATATGGTAACTTCTAAACCTCATCTAAAACGTTGTATTGTTAATTATCAATCCTCTGAAATATAAGTAGAGCAGATTAAATTAGGCTACAGTGTCTTCACTGCACTGTGAATATGCTGTATTTTAATCCACTGAGTATGTTCATGTGTGTGAAGAATAAAGAGATAAAGCAAGCAAGCGAATGTGTGCGTGTGAAAGCGAGAGATGTGTGAATGAAGGAAGGGTTTGATCCAAAGCAGGCTCTTTTCCTTCTGTGCTGCACATACGCGCTGTGTGCATCAAGGAAAAGCAGAATTAAAAGCAATATCTGGATTATCATCGTTTGATGCACACTTATACCTACATTCAGCCATCCTTCATGAAGCACTTGTTCATATATGAAGCCTTTATGACATGAGAATCAATGGCTGGCAACCATATTCACTGCAGATTTGAAATGTTACAGTTAAGGGTATTTAAAATACTGTGTGAAAACCCTTAAGTGATTTGACTTCAGAGTATCCCTGAGGGGGAAATCCCTGAGGTTTGGAGCGTTGCAGAAAACATCTTAACTCTCACCCTAACAGTTTATATTTAGCATTACGCAAAACACGACAATGGAGAACAGGTTGCTTTCGTTACGAAATCTCCCACAATAAACAGAACATAACTACAACTATACAGCTAACAAGTAACAAGTTTATAATTTGAGCACTTGTGAAGTCAGTGATGGTCTTTTTTTGTCATACAGGACATGAAGGTGAACAAAAATGTTTATATATGCTGTATATATACTGTATGACCTGTATTTCTATGACAGGAACTATTTAAATGTTGATATTTAAAAAAACCAATAGAAACACATTTATGTAATTATTAAATGTTTGATATTATAACGTTATTATTATGAAAAATGAAATGTAAGTAGCTTACACAAATCATTAAATTGTATCCTTTAATATTTTTGTTAAGTACCAACTAGGGTTTCCTGTATAGTTATTTTTCCTTGAGAAAATGTGCCATGTACTTTATCCGATACATACCCCAATGAAACGATATCAAAACGAAGTGAATAGAAATCGGAATTGGATTGAATCGCAACCTTTTGAATCAGAATCGAATTGAATCATGAAAATTGTGTCAATAGCAGACAGGCCTATTATATACACACTTGTACTGTGCATTCTGCCCATTTCACAGGTTTCCAGGACACTGGCCCTGAGAGAAAGCTCATCTCCTCTCCTTCATCCAGCTCTGACTGTGACAGACAGATGATAAAAACAGCCCTCACATTTGGAGAATGCTTTTAAAGAAAACACTGCGAGAACAGAACACCCAGCCGGCAGAGCTGTCAGCGGTAACACCATCTGACATTCATCTTGTGCATTTTCAATCACTGGTATTGAGCAGAATACAGCCTATTTAGACCATCCCAGAACTTAGTGCACTGCATATTTGTTGGTTGAAATCCCAACATAAAGGCTCTTCCAAAAGGTAAGCATTACATTATGTTCCTTTCAAAGTAGGGATGTGCGAATATTCGAATATTCGATCTCTAATCGGGGTAATCTGTAAAAATAAAATACTATTGGAATTTTACTACTTTGCTTTGCTGGCCGTTAATGCAGTGAATCCATGAAAAATCCCCAGCACTAACTCGCAGATATAATTACATGCACTGGGTGGCGCTGAGGAGCGTGTTGATTGTATTTGATCACATGTCGTTGTCTGCCTCGCTAAGTTTGGAATTACTTAGATGAAAATGACATTACAAAATCAAAGTATTTTTAATCAAATTAATTGATGAAACTGAATTATCATAATATCCCCACCACAATGAGAAATCACATGAAATCCAAACAGCAGTCGCCTGAGGACAGACAGCTGTCCATCACTGCATTCACCACTGCAGGTAAACTCAGCTGTCCCCCGAGTGATCAGATATGATATCTTCTGATAGCAAAAACGATTTTGATGACATATACTTCCTTTTCGTTGAGGGAGACCGGTTTGAGAACAGAAAACGCAAAGTGCTTATAGAAAGTTCACTTAGCAAACATCTTTGTGTCTCTGCAGCGCCTGTCTGATGCATATCCTGTGCAGTGAAGCCCAAATTGCCCTTGTATTTTGCTTCAACCTTTTCAAACTTTATAGAAGATGATTTTAAGGAAGGTTCAAGTGTGTGTGTCTGTGTAGAATTGTAAGCAAGCAAACATACAGCTGTTTCTACAGCTGTTTCATCATGTATCAGTTAAAAACTAAACTTGATTCAGAATCGCTGAAGAGAGAATTGCGATGCATCAGAGAATCGATTTCTTTCTCCCAACTCAACTGATGTTTAGGTTTTGTTCGTGTATTTTCATGGTCATGTTTCCTGTTAGTTATGTGTTTCTCGTATGATCATGTCATGCGCTTCCCTTGTCTCTTATGTGTGCTCCACAGAATATGACATCAAAGAGAGATTAGAGAGCAGATCTATATGCTTTCGACTCCGATCGGTCTGAGCAGCGCCACTCAAATCGAACACAGCTATGCTGATTGGTTGCTCATGTCATGTGCTCATCAGTTCTGTTTGTCATTGATTCATTGTCTTGATCATGCTCAGGTGTTTCTTGTCAATCATTCGTCTTTTTGTAAATAGCCCTCGTGTTTCATTGTTCCTTTGTCTAACTTTGTTTTCTGTGCCGCTGTTGGCGAGTTTACATTGTTCATGTTTAAGTAGACTTCATACAACTGAAGTGTAGAGTAATGGCTACAGAAAATTCAGCTTTGCATACATATTAAAATGGAATAATTACATTTTTAAAATGCATCCAAATTATTTTAAATTGTAAAAATATTTCACAGTATTACTGTTCTTACAAAATTTTTAGTTAAATAAATGCTACCTTTCTTCTAAATTCTAATTCTAACCGGTAGTGAATATATTGTATATAGATAAGTAGAGATAATTAAAATTTAATGTTTATAGTCCATTTGCAAACCTCTATTTATGGTATATATGTGTATGGTATATTCTGCATACTGTTAGGGATGTAATTGTCCGATATTACAATTTTGGCTCATACCGATAACCAATAATTCTTTATATTTGAAAGCCGATAACTGATATATTGGAATCTAAATCAAAATTTTTATGTAATTTTTGAGAGCCGGATTACAAAAACAAAAGTACTAACAAACACAAAATTATATATAATGTTATCATTATAATTTTATGTAACTTATATGTCAGACTTGCACTGCACATGTTGCACTTCACTGTATTTTCTGTTTTGATTCCAATCATATTTCAAGCAATTCAAAAAAATCATGGCAAACAGTGTACATCTGACTCAGCTAAAGGAAATAAACCATCATTTATCTGCCAAATTTTATTATTGGGCCGATAACAATAACAAGAAAAATGAACATAAATCGTCCGATACCGATATAGTGGCCCCACTGCAGAGTCTTGTCTGTTCAGCACTGTACCTCAACACGGAATAAAAAAAACTATCTGTAAAGATAGATAATCACAAGAACGCAGTGTGGCAGAACATGTCCAGGTGCCGCCAGGAGAGAGGGAAGCAGAGCTAATTGTGATTCTGAAGCAGCTGGGCTGAAACGCTGGGGGTGTGGAGGGGCTGAGGTGTGTGTGTGTGTGTGTGTGTGTGTGTGTGTGTGTGTGTGTGTGTGTGTGTGTGTGTGTGTGTGTGTGTGTGTGTGTGTGTGTGTGTGTGTGTGTGTGTGTGTGTGTGTGTGTGTGTGTGTGTGTGTGTGTGTGTGTGTGTGTGTGTGTGTGTGTGTCAGAGAGAGAGATGAACGCAGCCAAACAAAAGCTTGCACTACCCTGAAGATCTGCTACCTGCACCAGCAATGGCATACTGACAAGGGTTAGGTAAATCTTATTACCATATATGCAAAAAAACTCAAGCAGGAATATATCAGAACATCAGAATTATCAACTATCAATTAAAGTCCCCCTGTAGTCAATCATTTTATCCCTTAAAACTCATCTTTGATCACCAAAATTACATATTTAAACGTTATTTCCTTGAAAAAAAATATGAATATGCAATATGAATATGCAAATGAGCACCGCCTCCACTCACCTACAGCACTCAGAGATCCACTGGTTGACGATCACACGTTGATCTGATTGGTTACAAGGTCGTTTGTGACGTCAGAAACACCAGCGATTTCAAGATTTTCAAGATGTGTTTTTGAGACTGTCTTTGGTTCACTGCAGTTTTAAGGAGAAAATACTCAGCAATGCTGTCGACTTGTGAATTTACACATGGTTTGTCTTAAAGCATATTAAAAACACCACATAGACATTTAAACAACATTAAAAGCTTGATTTTCACCACAGGGGGACTTTAAAGGAATAATCTGGCATCATTTACTCACCTACACGTTGTTCCAAACCTCTATGACTTTCTTTCTTCTACACAAAAAGTAGATGTTTTTCAGTTGAGTGAATAACAAATTTCAAGTCTGTTTCTCACATAAAGCTTTGACTTCAAAAGACTTATGACTGCTTTCATAGTGCTTGTTTTGTCACTTTGTCACTTTATGCCTTCATTGCATGGAAAAGAGCAATGTGAACATTCACAAAACAGATTATTTTGGTGGAAAGATAATCAGTTACACTTAATTTATTAGGTGTCTTTTAACAACTATGTACTTAGATCAAATATTATCAGGTACAATGTACTTATTGTGCTCAAGTTGTATTGCAAAACACTTTTGCTGCTATTGATGTAGATACTGGTAAGCGTAGGGACAGGTTTGGTGGAATAGTTGTATTCAGTAGCGGCTCCTGACCGTGAATTTAGGTAGGGCAGATTCTGAGTCTTAGCGCTTTATGATAAACATTTTGTAAGCTTAGTATTCAAATTGCTGAGACACACTTTTAGCAGAGGTCTAACATCCTTGCGTTATTTAGCCTGAGGGTGGCGCTGTAATGTTGATTGACAGGTACGCATAGAATGCCATCTTAGAATCAACTTTCTGCAGTATTTATTGCCTCCAAATGTTGATTTAGAAGGTTACAAGTTGTGGAGGAATTCCTGCAGGTAAACAAAGTCATGTCAATTCTCAGAACAAAAAACAACAGAACTATATAAAAGCTATTTACATCAGCACATTTAAACTTTCATTAATATGATACGAAGAACAGACATGCCTACTAGTTACTACCCTGATGCTGACTAATCTACACAGATGGAGCTCTCAATTACTGCACTTCCACTTTTCACCACAGATTTACATTTACATAAGATTTACATAAGTTTCATAATACACGCCTGCCGAAGCCACGCGCTAAATTTTAGCATATCCTCTCATTTTAGAATAGTCAAGAAAATCTGAATTTGTTACAGAATCCTGAACACATTTACAATTTATCATTGGTTCAGTTTACAGTTTATGCCTTCAGAACTGCCTTAATTCTACGTGGCATTGATTCAACAAGGTGCTGAAAGTATTCTTTAGAAATGTTGGCCCATATTGATAGGATGCTTGCAGTTGATGGAGATTTGTGGGATGCACATCCAGGGCACGAAGCTCCCGTTCCACCACATCCCAAAGATGCTCTATTGGATTGAGATCTGGTGACTGTGGGGCCATTTTAGTACAGTGAACTCATTGTCATGTTCAAGAAATCAATTTGAAATGATTCAAGCTTTGTGACATGGTGCATTATCCTGCTGGAAGTAGCCATCAGAGGATGGGTACATGGTGGCCATAAAGGGATGGACATGGTCAGAAACAATGCTCAGGTAGGCCGTGGCATTTAAACGATGCCCAATTGGCACTAAGGGGCCTAAAGTGTGCCAAGAAAACATCCTCCACACCATTACACCACCACCACCAGCCTGCACAGTGGTAACAAGGCATTATGGATCCATGTTCCTGTTTACGCCATATTCTGACTCTACCATCTGAATGTCTCAACAGAAATCGAGACTCATCAGACCAGGCAACATTTTTCCAGTCTTCAACTGTGCAATTTTGGTGAGCTCTTACAAATTGTAGCCTCTTTTTCCTATTTGTAGTGGAGATGAGTGGTACCCGGTGGGGTCTTCTACTGTTGTAGCCCATCCGCCTCAAGGTTGTGTGTGTTGTGGCTTCACAAATGCTTTGCTGCATACCTCGGTTGTAACGAGTGCTTATTTCAGTCAAAGTTGCTCTTCTATCAGCTTGAATCAGTCGGCCCATTCTCCTCTGACCTCTAGCATCAACAAGGCATTTTCGCCCACAGGACTGCCGCATACTGGATGTTTTTTCCTTTTCACACCATTCTTTGTAAACCCTAGAAATGGTTGTGCTTGAAAATCTCAGTAACTGAGCAGATTGTGAAATACTCAGACCGGCTCGTCTGGCACCAACAACCATGCCACGCTCAAAATTGCTTAAATCACCTTTCTTTCCCATTCTGACATTCAGTTTGGAGTTCAGGAGATTGTCTTGACCAGGACCACACCCCTAAATGCATTGAAGCAACTGCCATGTGATTGGTTGATTAGATAATTGCAATAATGAGAAATTGAACATGTGTTCCTAATATTCCTTTGGGTGAGTGTATATAGAGGTCAATGGCTGAGTCTGAAATCACATACTCTCTTGAGTAGGTAGCCTACTTTTTTTGATAGGGATACGATATATCAGCCATCATATTGGTATGGGCTAATATTTGTTTTTAATGTTATTGTTATCGGCCTGGTAAGAAGATTTGGCCGATATATTAAAGCTGATAAATTGTGGATTATTTCCTTCAGCTGAGACACTTTAGATGCGCACTGTTCGCCATAATGGTTTTGAATAGCTGAAATATGATTGGAATCTTTTTCTTAAAAAAAAGGAAAATATAGTAAAGTGCAACATGTGCAGTGCAAGTCTGTCATATAATGAAAACATTATAATTGTGTTTGGGTCATGGCTTTTAATGGTGAGACTTTTGTTTTTGTAATCCGGCTCTCAAAAATTATATCAAAATTTGGATTTAAATTTATCTGCCAATTTGTCAGTTATCGGCTTTCTGAGAGCCGATTTCTATAAAGTATTATAGGTTATTGTATCGGTCAAAATGTTCATATTGGTGCATCTCTATATTTTAAATAAATAATTACTCCATGACCGCTAAATAGTATGTTTTATGTAGTATGAGTGTGTGTAGTATGAATGTAATCTGGACGTAACATTAACCATGCTTTCATTATCATGTGATCTACCAGCGTCAGCTGTGTTCCTTCACTGTCATTCACAATCTTCTCCCGTGGCCTCATGGGATAGTAGTGTCCATTGCATGCACACTTCAGAATTTTTCGCCAACTATATAGTAGGGAAGTATGTGATTTCAGATGCAGCCGATGTTTTAAATGAATATTTTGATGGGGCTCTGCATCACCTGCCAAACACGAGCCGCAGCTGCTTGTATTATACGTGCTTTGTCTCGAACGGCTAATTAGTACATAGTACTTAAAGACACTTTACCAGAAACACATATTTGTTTGGAACAACATTAGGGTGAAGAAATGATGACAGGATTGTCATGTCTGGGTGAACTTTACCTATAAGAACGGGTATCATCCAGTTCAAATCTAAATGGAGATTTATGTACGCAGCTATTCTGAGCTCTGTCTCGAGTTCACAGTCATTCGTGAAGCAGTGAGAGAAGTGTGTGTGAGCCTAGACCTGTGTGTGTCTCGTGTCAGAGCTCTTGCTGTGATCTCCAGCGAGAGGGATCAATGGCCTCTCCTCCTCATCCTCATCTTCATCCTCATCACATCACACACTCACTCCACACAGACCACAGCATGTAATTAAGGATATACAATCCATAAATTATAAACTACAAGTCAGCCGTTCCACTTGACTACACTGACTTATAAGTACATACTTCTATTCATGTGTGATAATGATAAGCGACTGCGACAAAAAAATATTCAGCAAACAAATTAATCAAAATTATCTCTAAATAAATATCATAAATTGTTTTCATGTAAAATGACCAGTGTTCTTATTCTGAAAACGAGGTCAAATGTACAAATATCATTTCACACTCGTGTTTTTCCTGAGACGAACAACCAGCTCCATCATGACTGGAAATCCACAACAACTGAGCTTCTCAGACGAGCTCATATACAACTGAAGTTCATTATAATGGCATGTTGTCGGTGCCGGCCGGAAAGCTTGCATCTACACATTTCCTTTTTTTTTTTTTTTCATAAATCATTACTATCGGTCACCCTTTACGTGTGTCTTTAGGTTTTGCCAATATTTAACCTATGAAACGTATTTAAAATATCTTGTGACTAAACCTCATAACTTCATTGGACCCTCAAACCCACCCGCCTCTATAGTGAATGAAGTGCCTTACATAGTTTGGACCGTCTCTGCTTGTTTGCAATGCAATGGTAATTAAAGAACTGATTCTTTTAATAAGTACAGCGTTTTCTTTACTCAAGAAACACTGTATAGGCTAATGTTTTAAGTATTTGAAGGGCAGATGAGAGTGTCTTAGTCAAGCATTTGTCGTCGAGTCATAGCCAGTACTGTCTTAAATAGCCAGTGCCTATCTCATTTCATTATTACATGAGATTTTGCCCACATAGCTACAGTAAACTTTATAAAGTTGATGAAAACATAATGTGATGCACTTACTGCCTCTGATGCAACCGTGACGGACAAATCATGTATGTCCGAAATTCGCTGGTCTTGATTATAGTTGATTTTGGTCAAATGTTAATAATATAATGACACATGTTAGAGTCTGATCATATATAAACCCACAATATCAAGTTTGACAGTGCAGTGTAAAAAATACAGTGCTATTGGAGGTTTCCGCCCGACAGCAACAATATGCTTCATGTAAAGATGAGACAGAAAGTGAATTACAACACTGTTGTTTGTGAGATTACTTCTCTTGTTGTTCATCAATCGCAGATGCTTGTCTAAATTTGATTCCTCAGAAAGAAAAGGGCAAATTTGAACAGACTTCATGCACTGAAGATTTTTTTTAAGAAAAGTTTAACCATTTTTCTTCTTTTTTTCATTTAATTTTCACATTTTTTCATTGACATGTAACCTGCACATGGGACTGATCTTGTAATTGTGTTTACTAAGTGTCAAAATGTTTGCACAATGTGCATACTCTGGTTCAAGAGCCTAAATTACCCTCCAAAGGACTCCCATTATAACGCATATAACAGCAGAATATAAAAAATGCAGGACACATAATTGCATAACTAATGCCGTCCATCACGTACAATCTCTGCTTTAATTTGTGTCATGCGGGAAATGCTGTCTGCGGCCCTCTCTCCATTATAGACGACTTCTTTTCTTTTGTATATTTGCTAAGTCATGCTCCACAGATAATTACAACCATTCAATTAAATTCACAAGCACTTCTTCTTTTGTGCTGGGTTCAGTCCTGTGCTACGGCGAACAGAGACTGGCTCGATTTGATACCGACCAAGGACATCAGATCAGCCGTCTTCATGTCTACAACACAAGCATGCACTGGCGAATGGCGATTAACACGTGAGCGCTGTAGTTGTGCTGCGTCACACGCCTGCAGTGTATATAGAGTGTGATATCTGCGAGTGTCGAAATCCATACAAACACCAGCGACTCGAGTCACCACTCTGTCACTGACATGCCTTTACGCGCCTACTGTGATTATTTTTGAAACCTGACTCAAACAGCAAATAACCCACATGGTTTTGAAGCACGAACAATAAAATATGACTGACTGCATCTTTTTCAGAAAGCCTGATCGCTGTCTAAATCTGAGAGTATTTTACTCAGATAACTGGTCTATTTGTTTCAACAATGGAAAAAAAGGGTAGCATATAAATTAACTGGTTCTATTAACATTGGTATTAACAAATGGTTAAAACCATTATTCAAGAACCGCTATAAAGCCAAAACAATCTTTGTTACCTTAAATTATATGTTTATCTCTGTAAAGCTGCTTTGAAACAATCTACATTGTTAAAACCGCTATATAAATGAAGATTACTTGACTTGACTTGGTTTTCTTTAAGTCAAAAATATTATTTAACATCACTGAATCAACCGAATTTTATACCAACAAAACTAATTTCTGTGGGTTAAATCAGGTATAAATAGCACAAAGATAACAGTTGCACTTTACCTCTTACTGTGAGGAAAAATTATGAATGTATCCAAGGCTGCTTGAAAGAAAGAAAGAAAGAAAGAAAGAAAGAAAGAAAGAAAGAAAGAAAGAAAGAAAGAAAGAAAGAAAGAAAGAAAGAAAGAAAGAAAGAAAGAAAGAAAGAAAGAAAGAATGATCTTTCAAATACATTTGCCATCATCTAACATTCACTTAAAAGTTCTCTTAATCTTAATCTTAATCACTCTTAATCTTTAGCAAATCACAAAATGAATATCCATTTGAACACCCATTATGTTTAAATTCACATGTATCGTTGGGTTTTGGTGTTTTCTCTTTCAGGTCAAGGACAGTCGTAGTGACGCGACAGGGGGAAGAGAATAACTTAAGTACTTTATTTGATAACTTTATTTTAAAGTGTCCTTATTACATGTTACTACGTGTACTTACTATAGTAATAGCAGTAAATGATGCATAATTACATGCAACTAACTCTCAACCAAATCCTAATCCTAACCCTATAGTAAGTACATGTTGTTTATTAATATTACTCAGTACTTAAATATATAATTACACTGTAACAATGACACCTTAAAATAAAGTGTAACCCTTTATTTTAAGCTGACGTAGTTACATTGTACTTACTCAAATAAGTACTGAGTAATATTAATTAACTAAATGTACTTACTATAGTTACAGTTAGGGTTTGGTTTAGGGTTAGTTACTTATGTAAGTATGCATCATTTACAGTTATTGCTATAGTAAGTACATGTAGTAACATGTAACCATCACCTTATAATAAATGGTAACAGCTAAGTTTAACTGTCAACATGGTTAAAGCCTTTGGCTTGAATTATATTACATCCAATGAATGTGTGCAATATTTGCAAAGTGTAGAGCATATTTCTGGCCTTATTTCCCATATGATCAGAGCACAGCACCAGTCATAGATTGTCTAGCTTAACCAGTCGATGTTAATCAATATCTACACACAATGCAGATCATTACTATAAGATGGGAAATTATATTGTCCGTCCACAACATTATAGAAAAGAAAGTGCTTTTGGGAAAGAGATTCTGGGCAGTTCTTCAAAAGGAAACGGCAGGCTCTAGTTATTCGCCCTGTAGCGATCAGGAGTATTGATCGGTGAGTGTAGATGCTTCTCCAGCTCCTTGCGCAGGAAGAGGAGGCATGCATATTCTCTGGAGCTTTAGGGCCGTTTACTCTAAGACAATCCCACTACCGAATGAGGTGATGAAAAACCACTTCTTATTGAGCTCACCCAATCAATGATAGCATACAACCCCCAAAACAACACCCTTCAAGACCCAACGGGGGCCAATTCCCACTCCCACAGCGGCCCGTGACTTCACCAGCTCGTAAAGGGACGTGCCACTTTTGGCTTAGCGACGGCCAATTAAAAGAGTCCAGTGGGGGGTGTGGGCATCCCATTAAGTGGATAAGGTTAATGAGTTATTTGTATGGTTGACGTCTTCTATGAGTTGGAAAGGTTAGGCGCCTCTACTCAGCTGCCCTTTGGAGTTGTGCTGAAAACTACCCCATTTACACGCTCTCCCAAGCACCCATAATGAGGGTCACGCTGGTCCATGTGTACGACTGAAAGCTCCTGGAACAAACAAGCCACTCGGAGACAAACATAAAGTCCCACTTTCTCTAAACCAATCTAGCAACAGGACCCCTCTATATATGACAGCCTATTCAGAGCACTAGTTTTAGGATGCATTTGAAGTCAATCCAAATAGCGAGTGCACATCCCTTAAATGTGTTCCCTTCAATACCACGTGGATGGTGCAATAAAAGCTCACAGACGCAAAAAAACACACAATTTTTTTTTTTTTAAATATGGTTGTCGCAGTGTCAGTGTGATATTATTCAACTGACCGCAAGAACGACATGACTGAGAAACAGAGCTATCCTTTTGTCAGGTCTCTCATGTCAATGGGCAGCGGGTGCTTCTTAAGAGCAAGTATTGGACAAACACAAACAAATGAGGCAGCTTGCAGTGACTCAGTGCTCTAATGAACCAGTGTATTGACTCACTGAATTTGCGCTTGGTCTAAAATGTCTATGTGGCTCCCAGCTGCCACTCTGAATACCAATTACTGTGTGCTTACGGAAGGGGGGGGGGCAAACACAGCTAGATCAGTGCTACCTTTACAGTGAGAGAGAGAGAGAGAGAGAGAGAGAGAGAGAGAGAGAGAGAGAGAGAGAGAGAGAGAGAGAGAGAGAGAGAGAGAGAGAGAGAGAGAGAGAGAGAGAGAGAGAGAGAGGACACAAAAACACAAAACAACACGAAGGTCTTTGCAGTTTCCAAGAAGTGATTTTGAAACGGTGTTGCTATTTGACGGGCAGCTTGAAGACTGAGCAGTTGGGGGGCTGTTTTTAGTTTATGGATACTGAAACCAACTTGATTGTAATGTCCCTTATGCATAAAGGATCTGAAACAAGCCCGGTCTCTGAATGCTGGATTTTCAAAAGTATGTGAAGTTTGTGGCATAGACTCTTTAAAATGCATCCAAGAGTTTTACATGCCGGTCTGTTATTGAAAGGACATCAACGTTACATTTTCACAATTTCCCTAAACATTACGCAGAACAAAAAAAACTGTGATTGGTTGCTTTACATGTCAGTCAGATAATGATGTACAATTATACATAAAGAAACAAAAGTGTAAATACACATTTTTGTTTCTTGCATTCCTTTGTATATTTATTTATTAATTAACATTCTTTACATGTATTTATGTGTTAATTTCTTTCTTATTTCGGGAGATTTGGCATTCCCTTCTGTGGAGTCGAGACCTTCTGCCGTCAGACTACAGGTCTGGCTATAGAATAAGAAAAAAATTCTATTTTGGAATATAGACAGAATAAGTGATTGTTGTTTGATTCCACATAAAGATTCTGGTTCGTTGACAATTCAATTAATGTTTTTTTTTTTTGTAGGAAAAATATTTAGAGGAAAAAAAACAATCATCTGCGAAATAATGATATTTCAACTGAACAGACTTTACAAATCAAAAATGAATCCTGTACATTTCTTTACTTTTCCCAGACCTGTCAGTAATTGGTCTAAAAGGGATCATTAAAAAAAAAGGAAAGTCACCGTCCCCATTCACTTTCATTCCATAGGAAGTATGAGTACATGAGTACATGAGTATGAGTACATGATAAAAGTTTTGGGTGAACTATTATGTTACCTATAAATGAAAAAAAAAAACATTCAGGAAGGCAACATTCATTTCATTCATGTTTATGATCCACAAAGCGAAACATGAATCGATTCATGAATCGAACTACACTGCTCATGTTTCATGCTGTAGATCCAGAGCTATTGAACAGT
Source organism: Meda fulgida (assembly GCA_030578275.1). Taxonomy (NCBI): domain Eukaryota; kingdom Metazoa; phylum Chordata; class Actinopteri; order Cypriniformes; family Leuciscidae; genus Meda; species Meda fulgida. The sequence continues at coordinate 4,350,161 of CM060629.1, read as the reverse complement.
TTAGAATAGCGTTTGTTTACATCGGCAGAAGAATGTATTTCCAAAAATAGTAATGAAAGCATATGTCATTTGTCAGCCAGTATTTTTGCAATCACTTCTGAATAAGAATCTGAACAAGAATACGTTATCAGTTCCCAACTCTATTCCCTTGAACAGCAAAACCATATGATGCATGTTTTGTAACAAATAATTGCTCATGTGATCAGGAACATAAAAAAAGCTACTAGTAACAAATTTAGAGGACATCTACTGTACATGGTAGGGGTGTAACGATACCCTCATGTAACGATTCGATACACATCACGATACTGAACTCACGATACGATATTATTGCGATATTCCAAGACATATGGTAAAAGGTAAACAAAAAAATTACTGGTAACATCAGACATTTGCCATTATCAGGATCAACAAATATTCTCCATTGCTTTATTATACATTATATTCAACATTATATATAGCAGTTTAATGTAGTGCTGACACTAAAACTCTGAAAGCTTGAATTTTTTCCTCACTTAGTAATTGTTATTTTTTATTAACTGCACACAATACAGATTTTCACTATCCACGATTCATCATATTGTTGCATTTTGGACTGCGATATACAGTGACACGATATATTGTAACACCCCTGGTACGTGGTGTGTGTGGTCATTACATGTAGCGTGTAAACAGCTCGTTCAGCACAGGAAATGAGGAATTTGAACAGGTTAATGTTGAACCGATGCCTGCCTGCATGTCCTACTGTGAAGTGACCACAGTATCCGTCTCATTTCTCCTGACAACCCTAATGAACATCCTCACATTCTGCACGATACCACTAATTCGAGAAATTTCCAGCACAAAGACATAATTAGACAAACTAATTAGACGCAGTCTTCGCTGCACAGAGATCCTCCGCAGTTCAAGTTATCCGCCTACCTGGCGTGTCCTAAAATAGGCAGCCGCCGTCAAGAACATATATGTTCATTCTGCTCGCACCGTGTGCATGGAAGCGTGTGAACAACCGTTACAATGTGTTGAGACATTACAGCGACATACATGGCCTTTGTACCTGCTGTGTCACAAACATGTTGATCCGTAGGTTTTCCGTACAAGAACGAGACATATGGGCAAGACTTGTACATTATGTGCAAGAGTGGAAAGATGCAGTAATATGAGTCTCTACAGAAGCATTAAACGAGAGTCAATAGCACAAGGAAGGCACGTATGGATATTCGAGTCTCTTGAGAGTTAATTATTTATCGCAAATTGCCCCTAGAAGGGCTTTAAATATGTTCCATAGAAGGGAGAACCTGAAATGAGGAGAGGCCGGGGAAAGTGAGAAATGCCGGACAGAATGAGATGTAATTGATTTTAAATGTGATGGGGGAAGCCATGGTCTCCGGGGACAAGTGGAGCTCATTGCAGCGGAAATGGCAAAGGGAACGCGGCTCTATGAAGATTACAATTAACACTCCGGCAGTATTAAATACCGAGCTAAAATAGACATTAGCAAGAAAAAAATGTGTTACGTGAAGCCTTACAACTGAGAAGGGAGATACATACGGAGTATGTGAACATTTCTTGTTTGGGGGTTTGAAGTTCTGAAATCATAATTATTACAGCGTAAATTTAAGAAATCTGGATCAACATTACAAACCGGATTGATTTTACTAGACAAATTCAAGTCTTCTCATGAAATATGGTCAAGTCACCTTTATTTATATAGCGCTTTTTATAATACAGAGTGTTTCAAAGCAGCTTCACAGTGTTAACATGAAGATAATGCAGCAAAGTTTGTTTCTAAAAGAAAATAGCGTCACAGTCCAGCAGTACGTTCAGTGATGGTTCATTTTTGTTGAAAAAAAGTTTTTAATTTAGTTCATTTATATATATAGCCGCTCTGTAGAAAACAGTGATGTCATCGTCCAGCTCGGTTCAGTTCTCATATAATGGTGTTAATGCTGGCAGATCAATATTATTGTTGAATATTACGTGTCGCCAACTAAGCAAGCCAAAAGCCATCAGGTAACAGAATGAAGACAAAAAAACCTTGGGAGAAACCAGGGCCGCGTTTCCCAAAAGCATTCTGAGCCTAAGTTGATCGTAGAGACCATTGGTGGCAATTGTTCTACGATCAACTTAGGCTTACGATGCTTTTGGGAAACGCAGCCCTGGCTCAGTCGGATAGTGCATGTGCATAACCACTAGTTTGGGTAATGTACAGGTATGCGGACCAATACCAGGAGTTGGGCATAACAGCATCGGCTCGATGAATGGTGCGAGTTGAGGATGGGACTTCTCGTTTGTCCTGACCAATGGCAGTTGTGGAGAGAGGATGAATATTGTTTAAACATCTTAAACAGGTTTTGCCAAATAGAGGCTTGTGTATTAGACATTTTAGGATTGTAACTTGCAGTGTAAAATATTTTGTCGAATGGGTTTGGCTGACAAAACAATCCCTGATCTAAGGTAAGAATTTTAGCCCTGAAACTGCATCTATAAATTGGCAAATCAGAAGGAGAGGGGTTCATCCAAGATTCTTGCACAAGCCTGATCCTTTAACTGGCAGCAGTGACTATATCTATCTTTGTTTACAATAACTCATATTTAATTTTGAACAATGTGGTGGCTCAGTGCATCTTCATTAAAGTATCGAACTGACAAATAAGAGCAGGAGTGAGTCTGTGCACTAGGCCTGAGTGTTGTTCAGCTTTGGCTTTTCCCATAAGCCCTATTCTTGAGTCAGAGCCCCAGGGGCGGCTGATTTAACACGCCTGCTTGTTGTGAAAAACAGGTGCAAGTGCACGGTCTGTTCATCACTGCTGTAGCTACATCAACTCTTCCCTAAACATTCACTGTCCCTGCACATACATTAGCTATATGTTTTAAAGGCTAGTGCACTGCTTCAGGAAGCTTAAAAAGCAGCATGCTCATTGAAATGAAACCTCATAATGCATATTTATACATAAAAATATATATTTAGACTAACTGGGACTAGTCACAAGTTGCAAGTATATTGTTTCCATATTGTTGGTTTGATTGCTTCTATTGCTCTCCTGATTTGTTAATCACGTCAGATAAAAACGTCTGCTTAATTGATTAAATTATCAGAAAATTCACACCCAAATTTTTTTTAAATTCACACAGCATTGCAGGAATGCCTATTATTAGATAGCCCAGTGAATTAAATACTTACAAGGGAAAGGTACTTTATCTCACTTGATTATTTTCTTACTTAAAGCATGATGTAAACAAGCCAAAAACAACTTCACATTGTGAACAATCGAGTTAAAATAAGACACAACACATTAAAAACTTTATGAAATGTATATTGATGATAGCTGAGGTACAAACATTAGATGAGTTATATATTAACACAGCAAGTTGCTCAGCAACTATAAACTACCTGCAATTACATCAAATCTAGACTGGACGTGAGTGGCACAATGTATCAAAACTGAAGTGTTCCCATTAAAATCAACAAAGCACCCATCTGCAACACTGTTTACATGCTAGACATACTGGCCACTTCTACTCATCCATACAGTGATCAATAGAGTTTACCAATAGCATGTTGATAAGCTAAAAATGTAATAAAGTCCCTTTAAGGCAAGTTATTTCACTGGGCGGCCATCTTTGAAACGCGCATGCGAGCGCAGCTCCTATCTCTTTAAATGAGGAAACATCAAATTCTCCAAAACCTTCGATTACATTTCATATTTTAAATCACCAGTGAAATCTGACAACTGTCTCATAAATTTAGTTTCTAAACGCTTGAATCACGACAGAAAACTACATTTTTCAGGGTCTGACTGTTTCTATAGGAACCGGAGCTAATAACGGCAGCTGCAGTGATGCGATGACTTCACCAATCGGTGATTGGCTCTTATTTAGAAGGCGGGACTTATTCTGCCATGATGAGCGTTGCACTTTTCTCCATTCAAAACAATACGAGTGGCGCGTCTTGTGTAATTCTACTCTAAGTACAATAAATAAATCGTGCAAAAACAAAATACTAGTTAAAATAGTGACTTTTCAGTATTAAATTGGATATATAGTTTTAATCACCAATTTGGGATTGTCTTTCTCATGAAGGACACATGCAGTACTGGCCTTAGATATTGGCCAAAATGAGATACATAACAGGGCATCATGAAACAGCCCCAATGACGTCTAGGTAGGCAGCTCACTAGGGTCGTTGTCATCGCTAGCACAACTGAATCAGTCGGTGACTAAAGCGTGCAATAAACTCGGGTTAATGTGTGAGTCAGAGTAACTACAAGGAACACGAATTTAGAGTGGTGTTATTAATACAATTATGATTAAATACGCCACTTCTACAGTAAGTGATTTGACTTCATACAGATTCATCAATGCTCTACAAATGAAGAAATTAAGCAAATTTGGACCTTAATAGAAAACGAATTGGTGGTGCTGAAGGCGATGGAGCAGATATGTGGATTAATAATGGATAAAAAAGAGTTTTCCTTCTCTTCCTCTCCTGTTTGGATCTGGTGGTGTGTTTGAAATGAGTCCAGTGAGGTTGTGCCAGTGAGGTGGAGAAGCGAACCCTTGACAGGTCCCAGTGTGACACCGCATGCTGATGACAGTCCTGTCTGCCAGCTGGCTCAAGCTTCCCGGCCAAGAATGAGTCTACAAACAGGTGAAGGTCTCGCTGCCTACACTGAGAGATGAGACACCGTTTACAGAATAGCTTCACAGTGGGACTAGGAGCGATGGCGGTATTCTGTGCATTCAGAGTCTGAAATTAATGCATTTTTTTCATATTTAAACCACCAAATATAAGGAAACAAATCACAACGTGTCTAAATTTTTTAGCTGTGTGTCACTGAGAGATGTGGACTGGCTCATTCCATATATAATTTCTGAAAACAAGAGGGGACCGCGTCTTTACAGCTGCCGACCCAAGGTTATGGAACGGTTTACCACAGTATACCACAGTATATTATAGGGCGGTTGGAACGAATTCCGAAATTCGAAAATAATTTGAATATTAAAAAAATCAATACTATTCGAATGCTGAAGTTACTATTCGAATATTGCTTTTTAATGTATATTTTTACAAATTTTTATGCAATCTTGCCTTTCTTGCCGCCTTGGCTTACACGCATGTGAAAATGAAATGCTTTTGTTTCGTCTGATGAACAATAAAGTTTTTGAATCGTAACACAATTGTGCTCGTTATCCAGGCTGTATCATCATAACAATACTGTCAAAAATGGAAAATGTTTACCATTTACCCCGTGTAACAACAACCACATGCTATAGTGGCATTGGCGATCCATAAGCCTGTGTAATATCGTAAATATTAATAATAGGAGTAATTTGAGCATTTAATATTTGAATATTATTCGAATATTAAATAAAATAAGGAATGGAATTCGATAAGTATTATAGAGGAAGATTGACAGCCCTAGTATATTAGATTTTCATCAACCCTTAGTGAGTTTAAAAGGCATTTAAAAAAAAACGTTTTACACGTTAGCTTTTGATCATATATGAGTGTCGACGTACTGTCATCACAGGTATTGGTTTTTAAGAGTCTAAGATTTTTTTAGGTGTATTTAGACAGAGTATAAATTTTGCTTATTCTTTATTTATAGTTATTTGTGTTTGTTATATTTGAATGTTTTATTGTTTGTGCAGGACTATGGTCAACATTGTTGTATTATCATGTGCTTTATAAATAAATTGGAATATTGAAATGTACAACGCTGCAACTGACTCAATAACCTGTGCTGTTATATACTGTATTAAGTATGCGAGGAAGATGGGCAAAATAATGCAATACAATTTATAAGCCAGTAAGAAATGTTCTCACTGCATTTTGCATTGGCAGCTGTGATGGACAAAGCATGTGTTAAAAGTGTTTAAAATGATATTGGCTTCAACCTCATAGAAATCAAAACATCCTTCAAAGTTCTCTGTTCTGAACAACTCAAATCATTTGCGGCACAGAGTAAAAAGTCAAAGGACTTCAAAACATGATCTGCCAACCTCTCTGAGAATAAACGAGTAACGCTTATCATCTGACAGCCATACCACATGAAACAGAGTAAGGGTGCGTTTACATGACAACGATATGCTTAAAACGGAGAAGTTTTTCCTTTCCGTACAGACGACACCATTGTCAAAACGATCCCCCATTCACACGGATCCACGCAAACGCCTAAAAACTCTGACGAATGAAACACTATAGACTGAATAAGTAATACACATGTGCATGACGTCATCGTCTTCAGATATTTGCGTTTTTATTGTTTACACAGAAACCGTTTTCAAAAACTTGCATTATAAAACCATTTTCAAAAGTTTGCCTTTTCAGGCACCCAAAGCACAGTTGTTGTGTAAACGAAACGCATAAAACATAAAAAGTTTTACGTTTTTAGTTGAAAACTGTCGTTTAAACTGCCACTAACACATTTTCCTACTGCTCCACAATACAATACAATACATTTTATACTATCATTAAATTATGCCAAGAATATACAATATTTGGTCTCACTTTATTATTTTCTGTCTTTAACTACCATTTAGTGTCTTTAACTACTATGTACTTACATCAAAACTATTTTAGGTACAATGCACGTATTGTGTTGTATTGTAAGACATTTGTGCTTCTATTGGCTAAATTTCGGGACAGGTTAAGGTAGGTTAAGGTGGAAGGGAAGGTCAACAGTGTAATTATAGGTTACAGAAATTAATTACAGCTGTAACTGCATGCAGGTATTTTTAAATTTAAATTAAGTACAATAAAACATGTATGTACACAATAAGTGCATTGTATCAAATGATTCATTAAAAATGTTAATGTAATGTAAAGTGGGACCCAATATTATACTAAAATAAGCAATGTGTATCTGTTTTGATTGTTTTTGTTTTTTGATTGTCCCACTAATGGGAAGACCATTCTTTAAATGCATTGAAAATATAACCCATGAAATAAATCCAAAATGGTCACTAATTCCCATTCATTCCTTTTGCTTGACATCTAATTACATACAAAATCTTACGTCTATAAATTGAGCCTACAGGGGCTTGAACCTAGTACCCTTGGGTTAACAGGCCAGATCACCATCATACCAACCTTTTAAAAATTGGATGAAAGAGACGAGTATGAAAGATTATTACAGTGCTCATTTGGTGGTGTTTAAAGATCCTGAAACCAGAGCCGCCAGCCTCAGAGGCCGAGGCACACAAAGACTCTAGTGTCACTGCAGGCCACTGATGATGGGGGGTTGGGGAATGAAAACGCCACCGAGCACACAATTAAAACCCCCAAGATAAAGCAGGATCTCGATCTGTGAAGCCTCTATAATGCATTATAAAGCTATTTTGATGTATTATGAAGGCATATAGCATGCATTACAGTAATTATGTTATTTGTTGCACGCATCGCTGCAGTTCGGAAATGAAATGTCTGGTAAGTGGCGCTAAAAGATTAAAGCTCTGTTGCACTGGGAAATAACGTACCGCCTACATTAAACTCGACACTAAATCTAACCAATAGTTAACTAAAGCAAACAAGAGATAAACATTTGAAGCAATCATGCCATTTTAGCTTGCTTCTACAAAGCTTTGAGCTCTTTGAATGTGATTCGTGTTTCACTGCTGTACCAGGTGAGTGTCCGAGCAAGTTTACTACAGTAGAAAAGCCACACAAATGGAGCTAATTATGTGATGTAAAACGGCAAAATGTTGTAATGTTTTGAGGCCATAGCATAGTATTGTGCGAAAATAAGTCTTTATTAATCACTAATCTGACCCATATCATAACAGTGAAAAATTCTCATTTTTGGAGTTTTGCACACACACAAAAAATCATGTAGATGCATGTTTTTCTAATGAGCCTGGGTTGATATTAAATATATCAGTAAAGCCAATATGGCTGCCATTTTGAACTGGAATAGGCCAATGATCAAGTTTCCTTGGTGGATTTGAGTCAGTCTCAAAAGCATCTGTCAGCCTCATCAATGCATGACAAACAATTTTGAGGAAATTATACATATATAGTCTGAATTGGATATTGAAAAACACCTATGCAGCTTGACTACTTATGTTGTGTTTTGACACTTGGTACTCTTGGTATAGGTATAGCTATTATTTGGTGACCATTAAATGAATATATTACCAGTAAAAAAAAGTCCAAAATTAAATGTATTTTGTTTTGAATTGAGAAAATGTATTGGCCATAAATACTTCCTACTGGCCATTAAAAGTATTTTTTACGCTAATATTTCATTGAGTTTTGTTTAGGTGGAATAACATCATGAATGTGCTCTGGTGGTTTTAGTCAAATGTATAACAGTTAGAACAAAGAAACAAAAACAAAACACTTTTGTCTTCCTAGCTAAACATCAGTTTGTGACGTTTGCAGTCACTGAACTTTTCTGTGGTCGACTGTTTTTTAGCTCTTACAAAAATGCAATTACAATAATATTTAGTGTGGAGACGACCATTCACTTTGTGATTTTGCCTCCTGCTTCGCTGAAATCGAGCGCTGTGTTGCACCTGCAGTCATCTCTACGTGAATCCCCACTGTTGACAACTGTCTGCGTCGCACATGGCTGGAATATGATTTCATGAAAGAGCTCTTGACCACAGCCACTACAACCCAGCAATTTACATACGGCGGAACACCACCACAGCATTCACAATGAAAAAAGCCCGCTCCATCGAGAGCTACTTCAGCCGAACAGCTCTGCTTATTCAGATGTGTGCTTCCACACCAAATTATCATATCATGCAGAAAGATGTGTGTTCTGTTCAGTACAGTACAGTACAGTATAGTTATACCAGTTAGAGCGTATTCCATGTGCATGGCATTTTAATATGCTTTTAAATGTGAGGGAAACAAAGACGTGCGCTTTTAACATGTGCCAAGAATGAGTAGAAAAATGTGCTGTGTGCAAGAGAAAGTATACAGCTTTCCTGAAGGCTTTGCTTACACTGTAACAGCATGGGGAACTGCACCAAAAGTCCAGCGTGACTGAAAATACTACTGGCTAACATGGCTAAGCCGACTCGAATCGCAGCCCAAAATGTGCTTTAGACAGGCAGCTTATGTTTCGAGACCGTGATGTCCACAGGTGTGGTTTAGATAGACTGCTCGCTTGGTCTTGAGACCATGATGCCTAAAAGTGACATACATAGACAGCTCACTTGATTTTAAACCATGACGCATAGCAATGTCATCAAGGTAGGCAGCTCACTAGACTTTATGACTATGGTGCCCAAAAAATGCTATCTATGTTGGCAACTCACAATTCAGTCTAGGTAGGCACCTTACTAGGTTTCTTTTTCAGACTGTGGTGCCCAAAATCCACTCTACATAGGCAGCAGACATGGTATTTTATACTAAAATGCCCAGAAATTCTGTCTAGACAGCTCACTATGTATTCAGACCAAGATGCCCTAAAATACTATCCAATTAGGCAGCTCTACTGAAGGGTTCACTTACACTCCAACACCATATGAAAAGCATGGCAAATGCCCAAAACTACCAGAAGCATCTCAATAAGAGTGCATTAGTTTTCGGTGGCATTGGTTCCGTATTTTTTCCCCATTCATTTTTCCCACAGGGATTTTAATGAAAGTTTTTGTTAAAGCATTATAAGCCACAAATCAAGCAACCCAGCTACTAAGTTTCGATTTGAAGCAAAAAAGTACTTGAAAATATGACATAAAGAAAAAGGCACAAGACGTGAATGAGGAGAAGAACTGCAATCTTATGAAGCATTGTAAAGGACATAATCACATTAAAAACATGGTGAAATATAAAACTATTCATTTAAAGAAATTGATTATATATATATATAAACAATATATTTTAAGGTTATTGATTATATATAATGAACCCCTGAAGACTAATTCGGCGCTGGTTCCTTTAAGATTTTCCTGTGGGGTTTTATAATAATTTTTTTTTTCAATTTATGAGTAAAATGAAGTGTGTGGTAAACATAACTTGACACTACTTTGACCTTTAGTTCTACAGCGTAAACTGCACACACTCGCACCCCAAGCTGTCTTATCTAGTTTTAACATACTTTTTTCAAAAATAAACATAACTGCTTCAAAATTCACGTTTTCGGCTATGGGTGTGTGTAATTTACGTTGTCGAACAAAACGTCAGAGTATTGGCAAGTTATTTTCACCACAGGCTTTATTTTACTAATAAACTGAAAAAAAAGATAAAACCTAATAGGAAAATCTTGAGGGAACCAGCGGCAAATCAGTTTTTTGTTCTGACATCATCATGCACCGCTCTATTACATCATTACATACAATTTTCTCTTTTGCCGCAATTTGCTCGCTGCGAGTCATTGCTAGAAATTTCTGCACAGCATCATGGGTAATGTAGTTTTCACCACGCATTTCACTTTTAAATACTTATTATTTTTAAAAAAAGTTGAAATAATGTGAACAGATGGTTTCAACAGAAGCATTTAGCATTAACAACCTCTGAACTTTGTCTATTAAAGGTTTTAAGTAATGGTAAAAAAAAAAAAAAAAAATGTATACCTCCGGAGGCCGAATGTTGCACTTTATTGTCAATTAGAGAACAATGTCCAATCAAAAGGAAGACATTTTAACAGGCCAAACATGAATTATTATAGATATCTCTGTGATGTCATTCACTGAGCTGGAACGTTAGTCTCAGTCTGAACTTTAGCCTCGGGTGAGTCTCAGGAAGCCTGTGCACTGGCTCTGTCCCTCAGGAGAAGCCTGAGCTCTCTCCCCCTCCGGCCATGAAAAGCAATCAAGAAGCGGAACAATCTCCCATGGACCTCACCTCTGTTTAATTACAGCCGTCTCGCTGAGCTTATCCACGCGCCGAGAGAAGACATGCTGCAGTACGACTCAAACTCAGAGAATCACAGGCGCATGCAGCGACCGAGTGCTACTGACATCAGTGCGGACAGTGCAAGTCATCCAATGATTGGTGGACCTATTTTCTAATGATTCGAATAACTAGCGAGCAGCGTGACTGAAGGCTATTACAATTTTCAATAACCATTAATCGCACACTTAGTGTGAAATTAAGCATACGCCCTTTATCTTGTTTGACATGTTTGTTTTGTCATCATTTGCTGTTTCCAGCAAAGTAAGCTATCAGATTGAAGGGCGATTCTCACAAAACTGTATTTTCTGCAAGCTTTTTATTAGGTCAATTTAGGTGTCTTTAGGGGTGTAGCGGAACATGTATTCGCACCCAAACGTTTCGCTACAGGACTCCCGGTATGGTGCACACAAAAAAAAAAAAAATGTATCATATCTTGTGTAATCACTCAATCAGTGTTTCAACGGTGGAAAAACATCATTAAAAGAGCTTGTAAACAATGTCATGTAGCATTACGTCATTTACCTCAGGAACGTCATTCAGTGTCTACAGCCGGTTACTCAGCTAGAGGAATGAACTCTGTCGCTAAGCAAAATGTTAGCCTATAATTCATTATATTTTACTTAACCTGTTAGTGATGTCTTGATTATTTAATGTACGTTTGATAAATCTGTCATAAAAAATGACAGCCACTGTTTAAATGATTATATTTCAACAAAAAATTGGAGTAAAAACATATAATAATAATAATAATTAGATTTAGAAGTTAATGCATAAACTGCCTTGTTTGCATACAATTTGTTATTTGATTGTTGATTATTATATCTCAAAGTAAATAGCAACTGAATTTAGGCTAATAGTTCGGGCTCTGTTGTTCACCTTTAATATTATAGTAATGTGCAAGTAGGGCTTTCTATATAGTTTACAGCATTAGCAGAGATCATTTGTTTATCCTTAAGAAAGTTTCAGTTATAATTGAATTAATTTAAAAACAGAGTAAACCACTGTTTAATACAAAAAGCAATTTTATGTTCAGTTTTCTCCCTCCTGCTGTACCGAACCGAACCTTGACGTCAATACCGAGGAACGTACCGAACCGTCAGTTTTGTGTCCCGTTACACCCCTAGTGTCTTTACAAAAAAGCACACTTGGAGACTCCAAAAGGAACACTAAATAACCAAATGATATACATATAATTCATAAATGTATACACACCAAAGCACCCATGAAAAGAATTTACAGTGTATAGTAAGTGTACAGTGCAACAGCACTGAATCAATGGACTGAAAACTTTCCCAGTTTAGCGGCTTAACATGATCTGATCGCAAACAGAGAAGTGAAATCAAGTTAAAGGGTTAAGGATATTTCCCCCTAGGGTTACAGGAACTTCGACTTCAGAGATCATCTCACTCTGTGATGTAAATTACATTCATGAAGCAATTTTGCATGCTTCAGTAATTTATTTGCGTTCAATTATTCCGCTGCATTAATGATTTTGAATTATGTACATTAGCTATATATAGCTGATTACAGATAAATGATAGCAACAAATATTGAATTAAAATCAACAGTATTTTGCACAATATTTATGCCAAATTCCATTCAAAATATTTAAAAACAAAAATCACATTTATTAGATGACCCTATTAGAGCTGAGAACAGTTAATCAGGCATTAAAAGCTGAGATAATCTCACAACTGAATTACAGCGATTAATCTGCCTGGGCCGTAACTTGGTCTCACTAATTGAAACATACTCAAGTTTCGTGTGAATCATCAAGGTAGCCTATGTTCTCTTCTCAGCACATTATCACTTAGCAAAACTGTTGTTGTAATGTGGCTAATAAGGGATTTTTCCCACTGCAGTAGCTTAGTGGTAAAGAAGCTTTCAGAAATCCTTTAGGCCAAGATCTTTCAATTAAACGAGCAAAAACAATACACTCACAACGACAGTCCAAGGCAAATCAATGCAAGCGAGCTGTTTCATAAAGAGATGCATGAAAAAGAAAAAGAACCGTGGAAATAATGAGTGGAATTAATGGAATGCTGCAAAAGAAAGGGTAAAAAAATAAACTGCAAAATAGTAACCAGACCTGGAATGTCATTCAATCAAAAATGATTGAGAACAAATACAATGTGGGGGTGGAAGAGGTACATTTGATTTCTCTCACAATATGTGAATCTCACTGGTTCAATGCCATCCGGCCACCTCGAAAACATTCATGCTTACAGCCATCATCTCAGAGGGCATTGTTGAGAAGACCATAGGGAAGAAAACCAGCAGACGGTATGACTAAACGCAGGGAAAAAAAGAACGAAAGAAACACACTAGCCCATTGATAGACTTGTGACTCAGTGAGTGAGCGGCACAGATTGAGCTGACATAGTGCTCAAAACTGCCAATGTATTCAATCCCAAGAGATCCAGTTCTTTTACATGACTACACACAAACAGTCGTCACCACACAATTCTTCAAATGGATCCTGCAACAAGCATCTTTGACACATGCTTTCGTCTGCACACTGAGCCTGGACACTGATGGTCAGGAGTGGTCACTAGGTTTTGAGAGCATAATGCCCAACAATGCTGTCTAGGTCAGTAAAGAGAACTTGAGGTTGATGAGACAAACACTGCATTTCCATACTGTCACTGAATAATGACAATAAGTTAACGAACTATTATGCATCTTGAAGGGACACAAGTATAATGTATTTTAGTACTCAGTTTTCTATTGAAAATGACCTCATATTTGTTTGTTTCATCTACACTTTTTGGCATACGAGAATAAGAGTATTAGGCAAGAATGATCCAACACTACATACCTAGATAGCATCATTGAGCATATTTAAAACTGTGCCTATGATGGAAAAACATGACATGTAAGTAAGCAGTCCACAACTAAGACTCCCAAAAATGGCCTCTATAGGAAATCGTAATGTCCAAAAACGATTGGTCGCTTCAGTTTTTTTTTTTTGGCCCCATATAAAGTCATACCCCCCCCCCCCCCCGCCCCCCCACACACACACACACACAAAAAAAAATGTCTATGTATGCAGCTCTAGAGATCATGATGTTCCAAAATGCTGTCAGTGTAGGTTGAGTCTATGGTGCCCAAACATGCTGTCTATGTCAGCGCACTAGGTTTTACGACACATGCCCCCTAAAAAAAAAAAAAAACCTTGGTTTTGAGTCAAGTATCAGAAGTGAGCAGGATTTCATGAAGCCAAAAGTAAAATGATTTTTTACGCACATTACGAACACCTCCTCCTCATCACATCTCATAATATCAATATGCACTATATAAGAACAGTCATGCAATGCATGCATGCATATTGGCAAAGTGGTGCGTTTTCGTCCGTGTTTCATGCAGAACAGCACTTACCCATTCTTTATGCTGCCAGAATGTGTTTATTTCTTTACGCCGGGTTCTTTTGAGCACAATGTTGAAATAATTTCCTTTAATCAGAGGCACTTGTGCATGTTTTCGCGCATCCCGGGCCTCCAGTGCGAGCGCAGGTGGACGCGCCTCCCGTCAGTGATGGAGAACAGCCCGCGGATTCTCTCTCCTCTATCGCTCCATCTGTAGGGACAGCGTCTTAAAAGACCACTCGTCAGCTCCAGCGTGTCTCCATCTGTGCATCAGCCGCTGGATGCTGCCATTGTTCGGGCTGCGGGGTCTCGGTGTGGTGGTGATGGTGATGATGGGCGCAGTCTCGTAAGCGCGCTCGCTCGCTCGGTGCCTCGCGCGTCTCTCCGGCTCCGGCGCGTCAGAGTGCGCGCGCCCTCAGTGCTCAGAGGCTCGTGACGTGTGCGTGAAGGGGAGGTGCTACAGGTGAAAAGGCCACAAAGTTTTGTTTTTCCTTTTATCAAAATAGAACGTTAGCATAACACGCAATACATACACATTACAGTGTATTGTGACTCTTCTGGTTCATATTTTCTAATAAATGCAGATGATTAGATATGCAGTTAATAACTAAATGTTTTATTGAGAGGTCAGGGGTTAGTTCATTTAAAACTGCTTCAAACACCTTTTCACTGATGAAAATTACTTCAATCGAATAACATTACTTGGTAGAACACGTGTTAATTGCAAATATTACAATATTGAAACCTTGTCAGGTCAAGTATATTTATATAGCACTTTTCACAATATAAATTGTATCAAAGCAGCTTCACAGTATCAATCAAATAACATAATGTTTGTTTCTTATAGTGGAAAAAAAAAACATCCACGTTTGGTAGGGCTGATCAATGGTATTAATGCTTGGTTAATTAATTTGAATATCCCCAACTGAGCAAGCCAAAGGCAACAGTGGAAAGGAACCGAAAATCTTCATCAAGTGACCTACTGGTGTCCTAAAACTCCATCAGGTGACCTACTGGAGAAAAAAAAACCTTGGGAGAACCCAGGCTCAGTCGGGGGCCAGCTCTCCTCTGGCGTTTATGAACTAGAGGCCAGATTTACAGTAACTGTAATTTGATACAGAATTTTGTTATTATTTTATCACTTCGGGGTGGGTACGCGAACCGGAATCACAACGTTTTATCTGTAGAGTGGGAAAGGTATCCTCCATAGGGAGAGGCAAGTTGGCACTTCAGCACTGCGTTTTCATCGGGTCCAGGCAAAGCTTCTAGTCAGATCTGGATACGGCCTGGATCCGGCAGGCTGCAGGAAAACCTTAGGATAAACAAAGACACTAAAATTTGCGTAGATGCCATTCTTCTTATGATGTAACGAGTACATCAGGATTTAAGGGAAGTGTTCCCAGTTCCGGCTGACCTAATCTATGCAGCCTAACATTGAATAAGTCGATAATGTATTATGTGTATGCTAGGTCAAAGAGATGTGTTTTTAATCTAGCTTTGAACTGACAGAGTGTGTCTGCTTCCCGGATAATGGTAGGAAGACTGTTCCAAAGTTTTGGTGCTAAATAGGAAAAGGATCTACCGCCAGCAGTGGATTTTGATATTCTAGGTATTATCAATTGGCCCGAATTTTGAGATCACAATAGACGTGAAGGACTATAATGCGTTAAGAGCTCGCTCAAGTACTGCGGAGCTAAACCATTTAGTGCTTTGTAAGTAATCAACAATATTTTAACATTTATACGATGTTTAATAGGCAGCCAATGCAGTGTTGACAGAACCGGGCTAATATGGTCATATTTCCTGGTTCTAATAAGAACTCGAGCTGCAGCGTTTTGGACCAGCTGTAGTTTATTTATTAAGCGTGCAGGGCAACCACCCAGTAGAGCATTACAAAAATCATATGTCGTAATTTAGGTATATTTTTAAGATGGAAAAATGCAGTTTTACAGATACTAGACACGTGACTTTCAAATGAAAGATTGCTATCAAAGAGCACACCCAGGTTCCTAACCGACGACGAAGACTTAACAGAGCAGCCATCAAGTGTTAGACAGTATTCTAGGTTATTACGTGTGGAAGTTTTTTGTTCAATAATTAGAATCTCTGTTTTTTCAGAGTTTAGTAGTAGGAAATTACTAGTCATCCAATTTTTAAATCAGCTATGCATTCCTTTAATTTTGTGAATTGGTAAGTTTCATTAGGTTTTGAAGAAATATAGAGCTGAGTATCATCGGCATAACAATGAAAGCTAATTCCATGTTTCCTAATGATATGTCCTAATGGTAGCATGTACAGAGTGAACAGCAGCGGTCCTAGTACTGAGCCTTGTGGTACGCCATACTGAACTTGTGATCGATAAGACATCTCTTCATTTACTGCTACAAACTGATAACTGATAACTTGTCAATAAATTACTCTTAAGGCCCCTTAACACCATAATAACAATAACAATATAGATATACATTTTAAAAATTTCAATTTTAAAAAAAAAAAAATAGCAGCATCCACACCACAACTAATGACATAATGACACTAAAGAACGATATCGCTGGAATCACTTCCAGAATTTTTTTTTTCAGCTGATGAACCAATCAGAAAACCTGCTTTAAAACGCTTCAGCATTAAAAATGGCAGACAAAATTGAAGCATGAAACGAGTAGCATTATTCAATGTGTTGACGTAATTTCCACTAAAAAAGGAAGACAGGGCGGGGCATATTGAACAGCTCCACCTCTTTTTTAAATAGCCAATAGCGTTTGGTTTATATCACAGCTGAGCCAGAGCCGTTGAGCTTGGTAAAGCTGCAGTTTCCTCCTGATCTCGTCCAAAATCGCTTTAAAATACAGCATTCGGTGCATAAAATGGATCTGATACGTTTTCTGGTCTGCAGCGATTTGTGCACATGATCCGCTCTGTGCTGAGGTTCACGTGACACTAACATGAAACCAGACTTCATGCGCCCTGAAAGCAACTCTAACTTGTTTATGAGTCTGACACTGTCTGAATTGTTCCCTAATCCCTATATAGTGCCATTCACCACGTAGAAAATAGTAAATGTGTGAACAAGTGACCGATTTTAGCCGTAGCTTCAGCATCTATTTATAAAGTAGGGGGTGGAGCCTCAGATTCTAGAAAGCATTTGATTGGACAAAAAATCTGATGAGAAGCTAAAACGCAGAGTGATATCATCAAAATCATTGATCCATATTGACGGAAGTGAGAGACTAAGATTTGAATGCTTTTCTTCTAAATGTGAATTGTGTCATTGTTTTGGAGCACACTAGCTTATAGATAACAGTAAGGCTAATATATTCATACTAAAAGACAAAATAACAGAACAATATTGTGCATTGGTGTGGACTCTAATCTAGTTTGTTATACTGTAACTGTAGTTATCTTAATTTAATAATGTTGAGTTAAAAATAACCCAACGAATAACCCAAATATGGGGTGGAATAGCACCTTCCCAATGGTGGGTTATTTTAACCAAAAGCAGGTTGGGTTAAAAGTAACCCAACAGTTAAGTTAACTATTTATTTTTATTTATTTATTTAATAAATAAAATACACGTTGTGTTCAAAATACATATTGTTTATTTGTATAAAACAGTAAATATGACTCAACAAATATATTTTAAATTACAAACTAAATATTAGGGAGTCTAGAATTTAATGTAAAAATATACATAATTGTGTACATAAACTCTAAATACACAAGTGTACATACAACATACGTATTTAACCCCACAGCCGGTTTATTACTAGAAATTACCCAACGATTTTTAAATTGACCCAACATCTTCGGAAAATAACCCAGCATAGTGACCCAATATGTGAAAATGTGACCCGATATGGTTATTAAAAAACTAACCCAACATTTTTTACTGTGTAGTTATCGTTCTAGGTGTGAACGGGCCTTTAGACCAGAAGTGCTGACAGATTAAACAAACACATCAATTTATATTGTACTTTCATCTACTGTAAGAAAACTAAACTAGAAGACAAGCAAAATCCTGCACAATGTCCAAATCAACATTGCAAAATATTTTATGGCAGATTTTTGTAAGTGTGGAGTTGAGATGATATACAGGGCACTGTATCACCTCTAAATCCCAGTCAACATGTATATGTGGGCCCCACATGGTGGATTATTATTGGGTACCAAGTGGGCATTGGCCCAAAATGGGCATTTTATCTGGGGCAACTTGGGTAGTTACCAAATGGGCTCCCTAAGTCGGGTCGCTATAGGGAAATGAGTGTATGGGCTCAAAAAGCAGAATTACTGGTCAATCATCCACCAACTCAGCAACAATCTTGCACATTTGTGGTGATTCTGCATAATAGTTACACTTTCCTCAAAGGAACCATAGGTTTATCACAGTCTGTCGCATGCATTTAATCATCTGTTGTGCCAGTCTAATGATATCATTTATTATCAGCATTAGTTTTAAAATGCCACGATTGATGTTCATAGTCTATGATCTGGAAGTGTCTGTTGCTAATTTGCTGTCATGATGTGTCGGCTTACGTTAAATTTGGTTGGTTTTGTGTCATACATTTTGCAACCTGGCCTGTTGTCACATTAATTCCGCTGAAATGCACACCCTGATTGTGTGATGATGCAATTATTAGAAATGAGGATTTGTATTTTATTACATTTTGTTTTATTTTGGTGATAACTCTCTGATTGCTTGTTGCATTTCTTGTCAAAGGTAACTTATAGATGGACATGGTAATCTGGGCGGATTTTAGGCCGTTTACTTTTTTTCCTGACAAGGGGATGAGAGGGCCACGGTTTAAAGTCCCCATGAATATAAAATGGACCATACTTACTTTGTTTGCCTAAATTGATCGTTTTGTGGTGAACAATTCATCCATGCAAGTCAATCCACACAAAAAACATTTTTGGCTTCGTAATCTTTAATTAAAATCTGAAAATTCCCCTCCCCTCTGCATTGGAGGACCTTCCCTTATGACGTAGGTTTGACGGTTTGGGTGTCTGCTTAACATCCGTAACCACGCCCCTCCAACTGACAGTAGACAGGCTGCCTGTGTGTTTGCGAGCATTGACAGCGTGTGAAAGGAGAGATGGCGAGGAGGTGCGTTTTTTGTTGTGGCACTCACGGAACACTTTTCGCATTCCCTCGTTACGGTCCAGATGGCTCGATTTTTTACATTTCTAGGAAGGAGAGATAACAGAGAGGTCACGGATGTGCTCAAAGCACTTGACGCGTTAAGATCTGCCTCCATTTCTGAACGAAACACCTACTTTTCTAGATCCAATCAGGTGCTAGTTGGAAAAAAAGCCACGCCCACTATTTTGCCTCATTTAGTATTCCGTTTCTCTCGGAAAAACATCACAACACTGGAGAAAAGTTGTTTGCAACTTCCGGTTCACAGGGACTTTAAGAGTTACGGTTTACTATTATTACAGAATATCTCTGTTTCAAGTAAAAGATTTATGAGAAGATTTGCTTGCAAATCACTGACCAGGTGATAAGTAATATGAAGTTCTATGAATATGCAAATGAGCCCCGCCTCCACTCACTCACTCAGCTCAGAGATCCACTCGGTGACCATCACACGTTGACCTGATTGGTTACAAGGTAGTTTGCAGAGGTGTAAAGTCCAGGTTCAGAAGTAAAAAGGTAACACTTTAGAATACGGTTCCTCCGTTAATGAATAACTACACAGGAACAAATGAGTAACACAATATTAAGAATCTAGTAACTACTATTAAATAACAAGAAACTCTGATTAACGAATTAGTAAGTAATATCACACACATGAAAGTGGTAGTTCACTATTAACTAATTAATAACTACTATTTATTTTATGCTTCCCAGATAACTACTGAAAAAATTCATGCAAAACTAATCAATAACTAATGCAGGACAAATGACTAACACTACATTAACATTTTAACTGCTACTGTAAACGAATACACGAGGTTGTTTACATTATCAATATGTTATAGCATAGCAGACTTATGATTTGGGAAAACTTTTAATAATTAACCTATGCTACCTCCTAGAGACTATTTATCAACTTAATAATTTTAAAGAATTGGATTTTTAAATGCAGTTGTCGCAACCTAACTCGTCCTGTGACCAATTTTCCGGCATTCCTCTGGACTGGCATTGAATCACTAGAGAGTCATGGAGACTACTGGAACATTCTGAGTCATAAGCCAAATACCATATACAGGGATCTTATTACTTAACCTATACCTCTAAAAAAAAAATGTTTTTATGTATGTCTCCTAGCTCATATAAGTGTGTGTGTGTGTGTGTGTGTGTGTGTGTGTGTGTGTGGCTTTTCATTAGTAACTACTGTAAGAATCATGGTAACTAGCTAGTAATGTATGTAGTAACACTTGAATGTAGTGTTGTAGTGTAGTGTATGTAGTGTATGTAAATATGTCGTAACACTTGTATGTAGTGTTGTAGTGTATGTAAGTATGTAGTAACACTTGAGTCAGTTACTAGTTAGTGACCATGATCTTCACTTTAAAATACGGATCCATATATTTAGTAATTCCTTTAGAAGTATGTAACACTTGAGTCAGTTACTAGTTAGTGACCATGATCTTCACTTTAAATTACGGATCCAAATATTTAGTAATTCCTTTAGAAGTATGTAACACTTGAGTCATATGTCTGTCATTTGTCCTGCATTAGTTATTGATTAGTTTTGCATGAGTTTTTTTCAGTAGTTATCTGAGAAACATTAAAAAATAGTAGTAATTGATTAGTTAATAGTGAACTATCACTTTCATGTGTGTGCTATTACTTACTAATTCGTTAATCAGAGTTTCTTGTTAGTTAATAGTAGTTACTAGATTCTTAATATTGTGTTACTCATTTGTTCCTGTGTAGTTATTCATTAACGGAGGAAGAGTATTCTAAAGTGTTACCAGTAAAAGTCCTCCTCAGTATTTTGTTCCAATCACCTGGATTTGCTAATTATCACAGTTTTTCAGCCAGGAGATTTGCTGAGTTGAGTTCATGGGTGGAATAAACATATGGCAGGACTTTTACTTTCTGACCCCTGGACTTTACACCTCTGGTAGTTTGTGACGTCAGAAACACCAGCGATTTCAAGCCGTGTTTTTGAGACTGTCTTTGGTTCACTGCAGTTTTAAGGAGAAAATACTCAACAATGCTGTCGACTTATGAATTTGCACAAGGTTTGTCTTAAAGCATATTAAAAACACCACATAGACATTTAAACAACATTAAAAGCTTGATTTTCACCACAGGGGGACTTTAAAGGATTCTGTCATATATAGAACCTTTTAGATGTTCCCATCATGGGATCCTTTTATGGATTTAGTTTTAACGAATTAAAGGTAAATTATATAGCTTTAAACAGACTGAATGAAGGAGGCGAAACGACGGATCTTTGAGATGTCCTTTCAAGGAGCTCGATGACGTGTCAGCCGAGATATGCCTTAGAACCGATAAACTCACAGCCAAATAGCTACTTTTTTGTTCTTCGCTTAGGGGTAAAACAAAGCTTGAAATACGTGATCAGCGAAATACTGCTATCAAACAGTGATATACCGTTAGATGAATATGTAAATATACGCTTTCCTCTCAATAACATAATAAATTGAGAAAAGGGAGGGGGAGTCCAAGATGGAGTCCTGCTAACTTAAAGCTGCAGTCTGTAACTTTTTTGGGTTAAAAATTATCCAAAATACATTTTTGAACATGTACATAACCAGCCAGTGTTCAAAACTCTCTGCTTGCCTTAGCTCGATTCAAAGCGGTAAGCTTGTAATAATGTGTTTAACTCCAGTGGCTACAGAAAAAAAGAAACTGCAACCGGCCCATGCAAGGATAAATATTGGGGTATTAAATGTAGTCATGCAATGCTGACGTTGTTAGCATTAACAATTTGAGAACAAAGTATAATTTGCACGGTTTGATATGATAAGTGATCGTTAGATTTAATCAGCGCGATTTACTGCAATGCTTTTTTTCCTTAGCTGGTCAGAACAAAATTGGATGTTACTTGTTCTGATGAAATTTTCCGGGGAAAATTCTTATGTTGGTCATACATCTAAAAAGTATAATCTGTGAGTGCGAATGCCAGTATCCACAGCAGCGCGGCGACTGACAGACGCACATTCTCCTCAAAACACTAGATTCATCCGTGCTGTGCCATGCCGAGGCACAACCCACATAAAGTTTATAATTACGTGAATAACTGCAATTGCAAATTTCGAACAGAGGTGGCGACAAAGAGGAAAAGCTACGGACGGCAGCTTTAACTTTTGCTGAGCTTTGCTGACAAACTTTTATAACGGAATAAATATCATTCTTTAAATGTGCAGTATGTGAGATTGACAGCTAGGGGTTGAAATGGGTACTGCACATTCAAAATATTGGAGAGAGTTGTTTCTCTCCTGCTCGACTCGAGCAGAATTGACAATGGAATGCGAGGAGACTTACAAACTGTAAGTTGATGAGTTGATTTATTGATTAATGATGAGTTGAAATAGTGTTTAAATATGATCCCATTAATAGAGGTTTTTTGATGGGTGCAGAGGCTTTTTAGGTCGGGTAGAATCTGTGATCTCTGACCCAGTTTGTTCGCTGGCTTCCATGGCTGCAATACGCTGTGTTTTCCACCAACGGGCAACCTGTGTTGGCGAAATACTATTGGGTAAACTGGCAGTGGGTGAGATCACACAGACCAAAACAACAACAGACATTCTGACACGGAAAGTAAATTTCAAAGTAAAATAAACTGGCTGTAGAAAGTTTTTTCAGAGAAACGAGTATGTGAACTGCAAATATATTATGATATTTTTAAGCTTTAGTACAGTAAAAAAAAAAAAAAAACGTACATACAGCACCTTTAAAGGTCATTTTGAGCAAAATCATCCACATCTATTTTTCTGCATTCTCTGTGATTTGAAATATGAAGTCGACCGCTGACAAAATGAAAGATATGTCGCATTTCATGACAAGATGGGCTGCGTCTGAGGAAACTGACTGGGGCCAAAACACACATCCAGATATCCCAGCTAAACCTGCATCCAAACAGAGCATGGCAGATGATGATATCTGATATCTCTCTAATCTGATTAACACTCTCTTACACCATAGAGAAAATGCTGAGTGATAATGCCCTAAAAATTGAAGTTTTGAAAAAAACAGTGGACTTCGTATATGTGCTGAATTAGATGACTTCAAAGGTCATGTTGAGATGAGATTGAACACTGAAGAGAAGAAGATGGGATTCTGTGAACAACGTCTCACTGACTTGGAAAGATCTTCCCATCATTGGAGAGAATGTCGAGCGAAGTATATCGTATATCTGTGAATCGACGTTCCCCGAGAGAGGAATCAGCCAAGCACACAAAACCATCAGTTCACTGCATTGAAGGAGGCTCCAGGGTAGTTCCCGACCTCCACCCATCTTTATTCAGTTTTCTTGGTGAGAGGACGTCTGCATTTCTTCATACCAATCAACTTCACTTCACTGAGGATCTCATGGA
The DNA here is from genome assembly GCA_030578275.1 of Meda fulgida. Classification (NCBI taxonomy): domain Eukaryota; kingdom Metazoa; phylum Chordata; class Actinopteri; order Cypriniformes; family Leuciscidae; genus Meda; species Meda fulgida. The sequence goes on along the minus strand of CM060629.1, from coordinate 4,326,434 downwards.
TTCTGATCGGGAAAGAAGACGGCTCGAAAGTGGCCATAACCCTACTTACACTGACACACAAATACACTCTCTAGTTGTTTTTGTTGAAAGAAGGGGCTGTGCTGTTCTCTGCTTTTCACCAAAGCATTTGCACACTCGTCTTTTTAATGTCTTTCTTTTTTCTATCCGAAGCTAGCAGCAACATTGAAAGCTCCAGTCTCCATGTTTAGCATGAGTGCTGTGCAGGACAGTCGTGCCGAAAAAAAACTATCCTTCGAGTTGGTAACATTGTCAGAGCAGAAGGAAGCAATTTTTCTTTCAGGATAATCTCGTACGTGGCTTGAGATCTGCCTGAGTCTAGCCTTCCTGAAGAAGCACCAGGTCATCACCAATCCTCCACCAAACTACAGTGTGTGAGAGACTGTGGGCTGTAGCACTCTCCAGGTCTCCGTCTAAACATTAGAGGACCAGGGATTGGGCAAAGCTGAAAACTGGAGGAATCTGGAAGATCTGTGTTTATGAAGAACGCGTGACTCAAGCCACGAACAAGATTATCCTGAAAGAAAAATGTCTTCCCTCTGCTCTGACAATGTTCCACAACTGGAAGAATTGGTTTTTCCCGCAGGACAAAGCTGTAATCCACACATCCAGGACAACCGAGCTGAGGATGGAGGAGCACCAGATCAAGACCCTGTCATGACCATCACAATCTCCAGACCTGAACCACTGAACACCTCTGGAACGTGACCAAGAGCTTCACCAGCCATTAATAAAGACAAACTGCTCGATGTTTTTCACCAGGAGTGGCATAAAGCAAATGTGCCTCAGCAATGTGACCGACTGATGGAGAACATGCCAAGACACATGAAAGCTGGGATTGGAAATCAGGGTTATTCCACCAAATATTGATTTATGAACTCTTCCCAAGTTAAAACATTAGTATTGTGTTGTTTAAACATGAATATAAACACTTTCTTTGCATTATTCGAGGTCTAAAAACATGGCATCTTTTTTCGTTATGTTGACCTGTTGTCATTTTCTGCAAATAAATGCTCTAAATGACAATATTTTTATTTGAAATTTGGAAAAAAAATGTTGTTAATAGTTTGCTGAATAAATAAAAAAATGTTAATTTAACTCAAACAGATGATACATCCAGAGAAACTGCTAATTTTGAAGTGGCCTCTTGATTGTTTTCCAGAGCTGCACATTTGCACCACTTAACTTAATGATCAGGATGTGATGAGACTTTCAACCAACATAACAAAAACATTTTCTGGAACAAATTGCAAACCCTACCTTTAATTCATTTTGTTTTAATTATTTTTATTTCAAATCAATTTTATGAAGTAAATAGCTTGTATCACTAAGATTTTTTTTTTAATAACCAGTTAAACTTGAATAGGCCCCCACTTTTTTTCTGAGATAGTGGGACTTGATTTGATCCAGATCTGAATGTGAGCTGAAATGCTATGACTAAACAGATATATGTCTGTTGGTCAGCATTAAGCAAAAGTTTTAAGCATGTTTCAGTTGGAGAAAGATATTACAATGTAATGAAGACGACTGGATTTTTTTTTTTCAATTTCCAGTAACATGCACCGATGAATCAGACCAATGAATTCATGTTAACTAATGCCATATATTGCTTGCTGTTTTCTGAATGTGAAAACTATTTCAACAACACTTGTGTTATTGCATGGCTCCTCTGCAAAAGTAATAGGAAATTTCACATGAACAGCACCTGATTATAATATGCAACAGTTCTGTAAACCTGCCTTTTGCAATGCCCTGAAGAACAGCGGCAAACTAAGAGCAGAGCATTTTCTTGTTTTTAAAGAGAAGCCAAAACATGACCATGATGTGGAAGCACATTAGGCCTGTCCACGTCCCCAAAGCCCCATCTGAGTGCAGCAGGATTTGAGGAAGGCTGTTCTAGTTAAGGCACTTGTAGATGCTGAGAGCCTCTTATTCCCTTTCAGACAAACATAAGAGCTCGCCCGGAGAACGCTTTCTAAGACCCAAAGAACGCACTCAACCGGTCCCACAATGTCAGAAAATCTCAACTATAATGCTCAAATTTACCATTTGAATCTGCATAGGATTCATCTTACGCTATATTCCAGTGTAACTCAGATTTTCCAGACACAGGAGGTATGCTGCAGTGAGGACATTAATGGGAACAGCTTGAACAGACGTAAAGCAGGATGTGTTATTTGTGCTTCTCGCACAAAAGCTGGGAGGGGGGGTCGAGGCAGGCTTTTACGTGCCCGGAGACGACACAATAGAAAACCTGCAGATCCCATTTCTGAAAAACAAGTGAGAATGTTCAGAGCAAATGGAGCTCAACCATAAGGACAGTTCAGTTCATCTACAACAATGAGGTGCTGTATGTTTAAGAACGAGCTACCGGACAGACGCTTATAATGAACTCCTAATCACTAGGAAATATGGCCTACAATTATATGATCTGCATTATAATTCCCACCAACCCTTGTCAATATCTGCACGCGTGTAATGCTATACGAAGATGCTTATCATTTCCCTATTGTCAGTCTTTATTACATTATTACGCTTTTGCTACGGAGTTTTTTTCTCTCTCTTTCGTGGAGCGCATCTTTGCTCTGTAAACATATGGATTCCTGCAGGTCACATTGATGAAACATCTGCACATACACACATCAGCCTCCATCACATCTGTAGATATCAGCACAATCAATCATTAACTGAGGACAGCAATTCATCAACTGAAAATTGTCACAAAGACATTCGAGCTTGAAATACAATTATTTGTAATTGTGTTTTTTATTGTGCTCTGAGTCGGTGAGAAACAAAGATGTCAAAATAATGGAAAATAAACATTTTTAAATGTTAATGTCACAGGCGTAACATTCAGACATAAACGTTTTTCTTACATTTTGAATATGCTTATGAATCTATAAATCTAAATCATTCTTTTTAAAATATAAAATCACAATTAAGACTTAAAATATTTGTATTTGATAATCAAATGAGATAAATGCATAATGACAATAACTGTTTTCCTTTTTACTAAAAATAGATTTCACAAATAACCTCTTCTCTTGAGTGTTTAGTTTATTTTCATTTTATTAATATTTTGAATCAGCTTTTTTATTATAATTTATTTAAATAAATCATTTCAGTTTAATTTATTTTTATTTAAATTTATTTTCAGTTAATATTAGTGCTTCAACTTATTTCAGTTTATAATTGCCAAGGCAACATTTTAAATTTTATATATATATATATATATATATATACATATTATATTATATACTGAAATAAATAATAATATATAATTTCAGCTTTATTTCAATGTTTTTAAAAAAGTTTTAGTTACAATAATAACTTTTTTTTTTTTTTTTTTTACTGAACAATTTTTAGGGAACAATATATCTTAATACAGAATTTTACCAATAACATCGTCCTAATACACTATTGGCAAACTTAGACGTGTCAAGGATGCATTAAATAATGAATACGATAAATATTACAGGACAATCTGAAACACTAATGTGTCCCATATCAAAAACAAAACTATAACCTTAGAACAGTTCTGTAAAAACATACCTCCCAAAGTGCTTACAAATCTGGTATGACAGCCTGTTAAATGTCAGAAATCTTTTAGTAAAGCGATCATTTACATGAGAAATATGATCAACCTGCTTACCGGCATTCACCCTTAAAACACTGTAAAACAAAACTGCGTCACTACTTATTTTTAAATGAAATCATAAACCATAAAAAATATATATGACAAACCAGCTCCACCACAATAAGTCCAGCCTTTTAATACGTTTTTCTTCATTACAATATCAGGCTGATAACCCCTCGACACTAAACAAAATAAGATCACACTTTAGTTTAGGGTCCAATTCTCACTATTAAATATTAGCTACCACTTTGGTCTCAATAAACTCCTAGTTACTGCTTATAATTAGTGAGGTAGTTAAGTTTAGGTATTGGATGGATTAAGGGATGTGGAATATGGCCATGCAGAATAAGGCATTGATATGTGCTTTATAAGTACTAATAAACAGCCAATATCCTATTAATATGCATGCTAATAAGCAACTAGTTAAGAATTAGTAAGAACTGAACCCTAAACTGAAGTGTTAACCCCCCCCCCCCCCCCCCCAAAAAAAAGAAAAGAAAAGAAGAAAAAAAAGAAAAAGGTTCTTTACAGAGGTGCATTCAAGTTATTGCATTTATGAAACTAATTTTAATGTATTTTTTCCAGGCAAAACAAGTCACATCATTGACCCACTTTATTCACCCAACTGTATTCATCTCAAACATGACTGTATTCGAGTGGCTGTAGAAATGTTACACCTTTTAAATACACCTCTATACATTCATGGTCGAAATATACATGTCACAAATGACTGACAGCTTCTCAATGATTTCCAGACATCCTGTGGCCTGAAACAATAAACGCTCCAGCCAGAAATTTTGTAGATGAACTATGATTATCTGAAAGAAATAAGTCTAACACTCAGTGAAGTAAGTGCATTTAATACACAAGTTGTTAAATGTAAATTCAGACTCAGATTTGGTATAAATTAATATTGGTTAAATATGAAACATCAAAGGGTGTCAATGTTCACAGAAAAACTCCAAAATGATCCATATCTAACACACTTCAACAGACAAAATATCTATTTGATGATATGTGTGCTATATACAATGTGCTTAGCACTTTGAGACAAAAATATTGCATTATTAATATGTACATACCCATAATAAAAACAAGAGTTCCAGATGACACAAAAATGTTTTAAAAAGGTTTGAATCCCCTTGATGCGTGTGTAAATAAAGGCATGGCATTGGGCCTGGAGGTTCTGCAGGAGTTTGAGCTCAGCACGAGCAGTTCCCGCAGCCCTTCACGCTGTTCATGATCTCCTCCTGCAGCTTCTTGCGCTCCTCCTCTTTCTGCGACATGCGCTCGGCTACGGGCTCAGGCTTGCCTCCGTCAGACAGGATCCTGCTGTTCTGTGTGTTCCACAGGTCGGCGTACAGACTGCCCTGTGTGTTCAAGAGAGTCTGGTGGTCTCCACGCTCTGCCACCTTCCCCTGCGCCACGCGGATGAGAAGAGAGAGAGTCGGGTGAGAAACACAAGTGGAAAACAGGAAAATGTCTGGCATGCTCTCGATTACCACAGAATAAAACGCATGTCAAGCAGTTTTTACAAACTGAGAGACGACTCTAAGACCCCATTTACACTGAATGGTTCAAGTGACCCAAATCCGATTTTTTCCTCTCATGTGGCACAGATCGTATAGGACCGGTGAAGGTGTAAGAAGGAAAAAATTATGTGGTAATAAATCGGATATGAACCGGATACGTGCATTTGCGTGTGCCATGTAAGCAGACAAATCGGATATTCCCCAGTAAATGCGAGTCGTACGTCATTAAAAAAGTGACGTCAACTCAGGTGGACACCACCAACTGAGATCACATGACTTATTTTAGGCGCGATGGAGGACGAAGGATACACACAGTGGAGCAATGCGGAGGTTTCATGTCTTTTGAGTGTTTGGGGCGAAGAGACAAAAATGCAGGGTTGTTACAGAAATAAATCCGTGTTTGAAGACATTTCACGAGATATGGGGAGGCACGGTTTTTTTCTCCGCCGTACGAGACCAATGTTTTAACTTTTTTGATGACTTTTCAAAATATTGTGGAAAGCAAAACACTGGATAATTTTATTCTCATCTGCATCCATTGCATTTCGTGCTGTTTTACTTCCTTTTCCGGGTCAGAAAGTCTACATTTGGTAGTTTCAGCAGTGTATAGTGTAAATGCAAAAATCAGATGCGGGTCACTTTTAAAAGATGATTCAAGCGGGTCGTCAAAAAAAACCGGATTTACTAAGAAAATCGGATTTGGGATCAAGACCTGCAGTGTAAATGCAGCATCAGGAATGTAATGGAGGGGAAGATTTTCAGTTAATTATGACTTGAATTCCAGTCTTTTCCTCAAATAAATCTACTAGGAACACAGCATCTACAGAGACACACTTCTGGTGACGCATTTTTGATTACACTTGTGTGTGGAGTTTGTTTTGTCACGTCTCTCTTTGGTATCCTTGTGAGCAGCGTTAAAGGCACAGTATGCAAGTTTCACCGCTAGAGGTCGCCTATTCAAAACAATAACAAAGGCGTAGCTTGATCACACTGCTGTAGTAAATGCTACAGAAAAAAATAAATGCAATTTCTACATGAAGATTAGTTCAGGCAAGAATTCAAACAAAAGGAAATCCTATATTTGTGCTCAATTCAAGCGTAAATATCAATGATATAAAATGAAGTAAAACCTACACAACTTTTCTAATACTGGTGTTCCCATCATGCATTGGGGCATGAATAATTGATAAGGTTGATTTTTCACTGTTTTCCAGCTGTATTTACACTGTTTTATCGTTGCTTTTGTTGTTAAGTTTGTTAACTTGCCATTTTGAGACATCTGGATTTATTTTCTACTCAAAATGACACATTCATACTCATAACAATCTATCGAATGTTAGTCATTGTATACCAAGTAGGTCTGTGTTCGAGTGCCATGTTACTTCTATTATGTAGATACAGTATGGAATCTATACAATATCAACTGTATTATTAAGATGTTTCGAAATAAAGCATACACTTTAAAAGTGTGGTTTAAATCAGTGTTACATTGAGTAAAAAGTGAATCTAGTTAAAAATGTACTTAGTTAAGTAGATGTTACTTAATGCTATATGTGAAATTAAATATAATTAAGTAATTACTTCAATTAAATGTTAAGTATCAAATGAGTGTTAAGTTCAATAGCAAGTAGATTTTACTTGTAGGATTTACTAAAATTGTGAATTATCAAGTTATTTTTTTCAGTGTGAATGAGCGTGGAATCATAGGAATTGTTGTTGTTGTCATCCGACAGGACTCAGACATGAAATCATATTTCATAAGTTTTATTAAGTTACTGTGGTATGAAGCAGGGTGGGGCCGAGAGCCGTGGGAGAGGAACGAGGCCGGTGGAGCGAATGCTAATGAGACACACACCGGTCTCGAGTCCCAGTGAGGAGCTCTGGAAGCATATGAGGAGGAGTTACGACAGTAAAGGGTGAGAGAGGACGAGGCCTGGGATTTTTATTATGCTTATATGACCACCACCTATAATCTCCACCTCCAACAACCTCACACTCAACATAGCCTACTAGCTGAAACTCTTCTTTATGCGTACAGATGTGACTATGTGTACAGATGTGACGTAATGACGCAAAGACATGCTCGAATATCCCGTGGAAATCCACCAGTACCACTGGAGTTAAACACATTATTACAAGCTTACCGGTTTGAATCCAGCTATGGCAAGCAGAGAGTTTTGAACACTGGCTGGTTATGTACATGCTCAATTTATTTTGGATAATTTTTAACCCAAAAAGTTACAGACTGCAGCTTTAAATAAAAAGTCAAAACAGCGCAGATGCATATTCAACAGATTTGCGGTTTCAGAGACATTCATCAATACCGTACATTTATTAATAAATTGCTAATAATCTACTTCTGATGAATTATGACAATGTTTACGTTATGATCTTATTATATTTGCCATGGATGAAAAGTGCGTGATTTATCTCCCTCATCTATTTGAATGAGCAGCTGATAGTAAAGGGCATTTCAAAATAAGAGTCCTGTTGTATGTTGTGCTTGCTTATAATTAAAAGTCCTGCATTATAAATAACTTTTTTTCTGGTTATTATCGGTTACACAAACTACAAGCCATTCAATTTGTTTAAAATTGAAATAATTAGGCTATATTTTGAAGTAGAACTATTTAAAAATCTACTTTTTGTCTTTAAATTTTGCTTGTAAATGTCTCCTAATACACCTTTTATAAGGAAAAAACAAATGATTTTTAAATGTACCCCTAAAATCTTTAAGCGCTTCCTTTTGTCTTCTTCAAAATAGCACGTGCTCTTCTGGAAAAATTAATCTTTTTTTAAAATTAAGCCAACATAAGAACATGTACAACAAAATAATGGCAAGTCATGCCTTTCTGAGTCTCTGTGGGCTGTATGCAAAAAACAATATACAACAGTCTGTAGGCAAGATTCCCAAACAAATTATTTTTATGAGGCAGTTCTTTTAATGAATAATTCAGAAAGGTGAGTTTGAATTATTTCACTGAACGGAAAACCATCAGAGCCAGAAACGAAATCAACATCCGACTCACTCACTGAATTTAATTTCTTTTCACCCTGTTACTTTATTTTATCCTATTTAATTAAATGAACATTTCTTTGTTTTTACAAACGGAGAGTTAAGCCTGACAACCGGCAGCACGTCACACACAGCTTAACCAGAACATTCATTTAACTTTCGATGAGACTCGTTAAGTCCCCGCAAGGTTAACAATAATCATCTATTTTTACACCAGGGTCGTTGTGTGAGAACAGCACCGATGCACAGCAACGTTCTGATAAACACACACAAGGAAAAAACCCTGAGCCTTTATGCAGGCTTTGCCTTAGGATTGCCAGAGAGTGATTTTCAGCATTTAAATCTTCGTTTCTTTTATTGATGCCTTGATATTCCCCAGCATAACGCCGCCTGCAGACAGAAAGACTGTGCGGCTGTATCTAAATTGGAAGAACTGGGCAAAAACAAGAGATTTAGGGCCATGAAGGGGCACTGATGGAGAGAGAGCATGTGCATGTTTGAGGAAGGTCTAGAGAGAGCAGAAAGACAGCGGTGTGGGCGTTCATGCAGCACTGCCTCTTAAAAGACTGCCAGAAACAAAGCAAAGTATGAAATGAGCTTGCACAATGACAACTGAATGTGTCTCCCGGCTGTTTGCTAGTTACTTGCATCAATTACGACGACACTTTTGCCAAGCAAGACTCAAACACTGATAGCATTTTTAGCAGCCGCGTCGTTTACAGCTTGAATGCCGTGCAATTACACCCCGTTTTAGAAACCGCAACGCTTCACAACATTTGAACGCGAGGTTTTTCCATCACATGCTCAATCCCCCCTCCACTCGCATCCGGATTGAAAAGGTCTCCACACATGGGAGACAAACAAAGGTGTCGCTGAGCATTGGGCAGAAGGTATTTCCACTGTTAATGAGCTAAAAAGCTAACGAGCTGAAGACGCCGTGAGACTGCTCTTTAGTCATGTGCGTGCAACACCAGCTTCAGAAGTGTGCATCAACTCATACTTCTACTGCAGACTCAAAAGAGGAATACTACTTTTGAAAAGGGATGCTAAAATTGCTGGCACTTCGGTACCATACCAGTCTTTCTACAGTACAGACCCGTTCACACCAAAGACAGAAAAGATAACGTTTTAAAAATCATTCTAAATGTAAAGAATAGCAGTCCACACCACAACTACAACAATAAGAGCACAGAGGAACAATATTGATAAAAGATACAAGATAAAAATATTGACAGCCAATCAGAATCCATCCATGTTTTAAAGAGCTTGAACATTTAAAGCTGTATATGATAAAACAGCAGAGCTTATAATAAACAGAACAATACCGATGCTCTCCAGCCAAATATGGCTCTTTCAGTGAGTATATGGCTCGACGGCAGGAAAAAAAATAAACCAAACCATTTTTAAACTTTTTTTCCCAATAAAGGTAGTGTGCCGAAAAGACATGAGAGACAATGCAGTATGTCATTAGCCTCCAAATTGCGCAAATTGAAATACGCCCAATGGAAAAACGTATATTTCGCAAAAATGCAAAAAAGTTTTTACGCTCGCATGTGGTGGTTTTTCAGGCAATTCGAAAATGCAGTGGCTGGGATATACATAAACCAACCAACATCAGTCGCCATGATTTTTGGAATGATTTATCGCGCAAAAAAAAAAAAAAAAAAAAAAAAAGTTTTAGTCACATAACCTTGGTTAATGGAAACGCCGTCATTTCGCAACAGTTTTTTGTCAACATTTAAAAGAAGAAAAAAAAAAAGTTTTGCGCAAATCTAATGGAAACGCGCCTACTGACAAACTCCACACCCATTTCAAGGGCACATTTGGAGGATATAGTCTTTCACCAACAGACTGAATGTCCACGGTCACGTGGGCAGTGACAGCAGCGAGAGAGCTCTTCTTTATAGCAATGAAGGACACAGAAGATGTGAATGCTTTCTTGCAGTCCATCTGGAATTAAACGGATTACACCACTTGTTTCCATGTACACCAGCGATCCAAGAAGCACCACAAAAAACATTTGCACCTCAATGCAACATACAACAATATATGCAAAGGATGCTAATGTTGCTTTGACCAACATGTGAAAAGCAGAGCAGACAACATTACATAAAGGCAATTTTAGGAGGCTGCCAGAAAACGGGGTGTGTTTGACATGCCTTTGTCGTGGTGTCATCCAACATAATGCATCTAGACACTGTTTACATTAGGGCTGCTCGATTATGGAAAATCGATTATGTGAATAATCACGATTATTTTGGTCAGTATTGAAATCACGGTTATGTAACACGATTATTTCACATGACTTTGGGAACGTGTTGCATTTATTAAGACACCTTTCAACAGTTCTTAAAAAATCGAAACTTGAATATTTATTGTACTTTAACAAAACAGACCTGCAAACTCACAAGTGGTGAAAAAGGTGACATGTCAAGTAATTTGTTGTGGGGGGTCACCAGGGTGTTGGTTAACTTTATAAAGAACAAGTGTTTAAACCTTACTAAATATACGTGTTATCTTTCATGTCAAATTCTTTAATTTGATCAAATTCAGTTTAAATAAAAAGGGCTGCTATCAATCAAATTCATTAATTTACACTGCAACATTACAACTGTAATAAATAATGAGATTAAAGTTTAAACAAATAATAAAATAATAATAAAATGAATGATACCTTTAAACAATAAATCAATAGGTGGCGACAAGTGACCGTCTTAATAAATAAATCAGTCATTCATTAAAATGATTTGCTCAAAATAATGAATCATTCAATAACTAAACAGCACGTGTTGCTTTTCTTTTGTAACTATTTTCGTCGGTGAAATAGAACAAAACCAGTCAATATTGCGTCTAAATTGTTAAGTTACTATATATAAACTAGGCTACTTGTTTATTAAACTATAGATTCAATGTAACATTTGCAATCTTGATATTATAGAACAGCTCCCTTAGTCGTGTTATGTTACTTAACTATATCATTTATTATAAATAAAAAACATTTTTACCTCAGTATATTTCTTTTGTGAGTTTTTGTGTGTGCTGTTACGCTCATTTGTTTTAATTTCTTCACTATTAAAGTCTCTCTCACAAATAGACAGAGCGTGGCGACCAAAAACACACGATCCGTTACCAGTCGCTCTTTACACTGACTGTATAAGATCAGAATCATTCTCACGTTTCCATCGGCCAGGCAAGTAAAACTCTCTATCACTTGAAACTTTAAAAAAATCCACTTTTCCCAGACAAGCAGACAAGTGTTAATGTGGAGCCCTGTGTTCAATTCTCGATGTTTGTCGTGCTGTAAAGCGGGACAGATGATCAGGTCGCGTGCGCTCGCGCTGAGGCGCTACAGTGATCGAGCAGGAAAAGATTGCGACAGCTCTAGAGACGTCTATGATCTCACTCGTCTATATTAAATTAGCCAACTGTTATTGTGCTTGCAATTCATGACTGTATAGGGCCAGGCTGAGAGTTTATGGCTTCGGGAGGGCGGATGTGCGCGTGTCATTCAGAACACAAGACAAAATAAGAGTGTTCTGGCAAAACAGATCATGGCAAAATAATCATTTTTACTCGATTGTACTATTTTGGAGATCGTTGGGAGCCGAAATTGAAATTTGATTAATTGCACAGCCCTAGTTGACATCTTAACTGCATTCACTAGTGGATGCACTGGGTTTGGCTGAGCATTTGAGCTTGATCTACACGTGGCGACAGCAGAAGGACCATCGTTTGATTAAAAACTGCATCAAAAGCATGTCATTCTCTTTCTATAATAACCCGATAGTCAAACATACAAAGTGAACCTGGATTCTTCCTAAAAGAATGTCGCCCACAGGCTGACAGACACAATAAGCGAGGCACATGGCTGTTTCTTTGTAACATTCATGGCAACACAAGCAGCATGAATCTTTCAATGGAGCAACGTGAGCTTGTGTTTCTCGCCTGCATCCTCTCTCCACTCGCACACTCTCCGTCGACGTCATGCTGGACTCGCCAGAAACAGGACAGATGTCCAGCGTCACATGTTAATACGACAACTAGTACACAAATAAAACTCAATAGTCATGCAATCCTTCATTTCTAGTCCCGCTTTCAGAAATCAATTTGCTTTGATTTTCGGCACTGTCAAAAAAAAATCGACACGTCAGATGAACATACAGGTGAAACTTGAAAAATTAGACTATCGTGCAAAAGTTTGTGTATTTCAGTAATTCAAATTAAAAGGTGAAACGAATATATTTAGTATATATAACTATATACATGATTATACTTTTCAGAGGGCCGACATTTCTGTATTTAAAATCCATTTTTTTTATTATTGATTTAATGTAATATTCTAATTTTTTGAGATTTAGAATTTGGGGTTTTCATAAGCTGTAAGCCATAATCATCAAAATGATAACTTTTGCATGATATTCAAATTTTTTGAGTTTCACCTGTATTTTGCCATGGGTTCAAATAAACTTAGCTCACCTGTCATATATAACTAGTAAGGGTGTCACGATTTCGATTTTAAATCGAAATCGACCGAAATTAATTCACAATCTCGAACTTCTAATAAAAAAAATGGAATCGTTGATGCTGCCACGCCCCCATGTCACGTCTGGTCATCGTGCCAAGCGGAAAAAAACATGCGTGTTGAAGTGCTGCGAGTCTATGTACAAACTCCTCTAACTTAGCTACAGCCATTCAAAAGACAGCATGGCAACTGCAGATGCAGGAGACCCATCGACAGAACTTGAACCCCCTCCTATTTCATTGAAGTCGCAGGTGTGGAAGTTTTTTGAATTTCCAGTGAGTTATGTTGACAACGTTCGCACTTCAAAAAAGATACAGTTTGCAGACATCCCAAGTCTCGCGGATGTTCTGGCAGTCTCCCGCATATTAATAGCGGCTCTAGAGTGTGAATCTAGGTGAATCTAGAGTGAGCGAGCAAGAGCGCGCATGCGAGACAGAAAAAACTGTGCTCCAAACCGTATAGCGAACTGTAACCTTAGAATCGAAAATTGAATCGAATCGAGGATTTGGAGAATCGTGACACCCCTAATAACTAGCCTGGATGCCAGCCGAACTTAGCCCCACCCACAACATTTGAGGATGGGAAGCTCGGTCTGGACTTGATCCGTTGTGAAGCAAGTATGACCGAACCAAAGCTGCTCAGACCAATCAAAATGTCAGGGCGGGCTTTATAAAATGATGGGCAGATGATCAACAGTAACGTAATCATCCACATCACCAAAGAGCGCTTGGGTTGAATTTGTTTAAAACAAAGAATGGCTGCCGCTGGAGAATTGAGATGTAGATTCAGCCATCGCGTCTGTCATAGAAGATGTAGACCGCATTCATTTTAAAAGAGGAACAGAGAACCACGATCAAGGATTTGTCAATCAGAAAGATGTTTTTGCCGTCCTTCCTATGGGATTCGGCAAAAGTTTAATTGATCAGCTGGCCCCGATGGTCGCTAAGAATATGGGGCGCAATGAAAACCCTGTGGTCATTGTTGTTTCTCCTTTGGTCGCACTCATACCTTACGCAATATTGACAAAAATATATCTGGATATTTTCAAAGTTTTGTTGATAATAATTAGATCATATTTTACTGATTGTGTTTGAGTGCTGGTACCATGGCTGGTCTAGGCCTGTTGTTGACAGCTGACTCACGAAGATATTCATATTTTTCATATTCTAGGCAGTGGTCAGTTCACAGCAGTGACAGAAATTAACTTTTTTTTTTATTGACGGACAATATTTTCAACCTTAAATAGATTTCCAGGGGCAATTTCACCTAAACACCATTTTGCATAAACTTATTTTTATGCATCACCTTTTGTCAAATTCTAACATTCAAATTAAATTATATTAGAATAATAACACAATACCACTGTTACCAGTCAAATTAAATCATTAAATCAAAATCCATCTTTGCAGTGCAGAGGAGACAAAGAAGCAGCATCAGAACTGGCATTAATAAATTTACACTCCATTTACAATTGCATAAATATAGCTATCAGATTGTTTTTCAATATTTAAAATGTGAACTGATTTCTAATTGTAACATTTTGATTAAAGGGTACTTTAAATATGAAACAAACCGCCAGTAGGTGGCGGCAAGTCACTGTCTTAAAGGTATTGTAGGTAAGATTTTTATAAAAAACTTTCCAAATTTGTTTAAACTTTCTATATATATCAACACATAATTAAAATGCAAGTACTCTGGAAAAGAGAGTATAAAAATCGAGTGTCTGTAGTCCTTTCAGGGCTGCAATAAACAGCTACTTATCTCCATTCACTTCCACCCCCTCCATTTTGGGCTCCTTCCAAACCCACGCCCCCAAAACACATGAACGCGTGATGCCGACCGCTCACAGCTGGAGGACGCGCTTACCAGCGCCGAGCGGAGACGAGCGCAGTGCATGTAGTGACTGGTATGTACTGGTTAAGTTTAAAATATATTTAGTTTGATTCATTAACGAGCTAGTAACAAAGCAAAGCTAAAAACAGGTTGCATTGATGCACGTTTTCCCATTACAATCAGTTACACTGTGATGAAGGTGAATTTCGTGTAAAATTCATAACACATACGCCGTGTTTTGCATGTTATTGTGTCTCTTACCCTCCTCGAGTCAAATGAGTGCGCGCATGTGGGCAGCGCAGGTAGCGGGGGGGGGGGGGGGGGGTGTTGCCATGGTTGCTAGAGAGTGACAGTCGCCTAAGCCAATCCTTTGTTTCGTCCCGAATGGAAATAATGAGTTGTGTTTAGTGCAGATTAAATGGTCAAGAGTCACTCGTATTTTATACTCTTTTTATCAGACAACTTACATTTTAATTATGCATTGATATATATAGAAAGTTTAAACAAATTTGGAAAAAATTTTTTTTAATAAAAATCTTACCTACAATACCTTTAAGTGAGTTGAGGGAGTCATTCATTCAAAAACGCACATTTCAGTAAAAAAAAAAAAAACATTGCTGTCTGTTGCATTGAGACTCTGCTATGGTTTCATTTTGAAATTCTCGTCGGCGAAATACAGGGAAAACAAAAAATATTGACAATATTGTTTAATGTTACTCACAATGTTCATATAACTGTTGTATAAAATAAATATCACATTTGCTATGGTGTACGGGAAAACTGCCCTCTTGCTGATGTGATATTGTATGATAACAACATAATATGATATAAATATAAGACAAAAACTCATTTAGGGACATATAGACGCAGTGCCTCATACATAGTTAAAGTAAAACAAAGATTACAATATCATAATAGACAATACACATCGCACACCACTACCCACATTAAGAATGAACTTACAATTGAACTGAAATTAACCAGCTTGCTGCTTCTCTCCTGCTGATTCGCGTGCAGGAGACAGACGTAATGCTGGCGCGAATGTGACGTGAACAAGCAAATCCACAAAGAAAGAATAATTAATAAAAAAAGTACGCTAATTAGATAGACATATCTCCAAAAAGTCAAATTGCCATTGAAAATTTAAGAACTTTCATAAGTATAAATAAGACTTTTAAACACTTTTTATGGCCTTAAATAAATAAAAAATCGAATTTAAGACTTAAGGATCCGCGGTGACCCTGTTTATAGTATTTGGAATTGAACACTATTCTTGAATTATGCATTTGCTTCCTGAATGTGATTTCTGTATGTTTCGCCAGCTGTCACATATATAGAGGTTTCAGGCGAGCTTACCTGGTTTAGTACAATAATCTCATCTGCATCCACAATGGTGGACAGCCGGTGTGCAATAAAGACAGATGTTCTGTCGCTCACCATCTTCTTCATGGAAGTCATAATATTCTGCAAAGAAAATGAGGAAAAAAAAAATTCATGGGGTGTTTGAAAAGTGTTGTTTCTCTTTTATCCTCACTCCTCCCAGTCTTCAAGGTTGAAGTGATATTTTTCAGATGTTTCTTTCATTAAGAAACCGTCTGCCTCATGACAGCAACATTTCTCTGCAATAACAAGCTCTGAAATGATTGACAGGATTTATATGAAGACCTTCTGACAATAAGATACATTAAAACAGAAGAAAGCCAACAGAGCAAACACTTCCTTGACTATAATAAAGGCATAAAACCTCATGAAAATGAAAAAGCTTAGTGTAAATATCAAATGAAGTGTTCTCAAAACAGGGGAAAACTAGCAGTATTGAGCAGATATTCTTTCTTCAAAGATCTGTTAGTGATCTAAACTGCTAAATAGTTTTTCAAAAAATGAGGCAAAAAGGAGCAAGAACCTTCTCGATCCGGCAAGATCCTGTCTGACCGAGATAAAGGATTAAACTGCCCTGACAAAATTTGGCTCAGGTGCAAATAAATAAATATAATAGTTATTGTTTTCATTGTTTTTGACCCATGTTACATTGTATTCTAATAAATAAACATAGTATGACACCAACATTTTAGCCACGTGTGAATAAAAGCCTAAATTAAATCTGTTCATCATAGAAAGCGATCATGTCTCCTCAAAACATTTCTACTAAACCAGTCGATTTATATTATGGATTCGTTTTCTGATCTTTGGTAGGCTACTTCATTTGTCAGTAGGGAAATATGGTTTTCGTTCATGTTGCTTGGAAATTTGAGTGATAGGCTTTGTCCTATTTCATTTGTTATTTATATTTCATAAATTTTTTCTGCAACATTTTTTTCTCTGCTGACAGTACAATGTTAAAATAATATTTTATATTGACACGAACACAATTTTTGTATAGCATTTATAATTGTTATAGGCTACTTAATCTCTCTCTTTCCATTAGAGACATTTGAATGTGAGATTCTGGAAACGAGATCTAAATTGGGAAATAAAGCGGGTGAACACAGAGTGTATTTTAAGCGGTTGCTGAACCTTGTGGGAGCGGGACCAAAAAAAAACAGTCCCGCACAGACCTCCTTAAACCTTAGATGTGTATGTGTGTGTCCCGAATAAATAATAATAAAAAAAAGGAATAAAGTTCAAAAGTCGGACTGTAAGCGAATGAGGCATGATTGCTACTCAAACCTTTATTAAAATGGCTGTAATCTGTTAACACAACAGTACTTGATCTGTTTAAAATGATTTCATTAATATATGCCTACTAAAGTGTTAAATAAAAATCAAAATTGGTCTAATCCAGTAATTTTTTTTATTTTTGATCTGAGCACACAATCAGAAAACACATCGTTATTTGTTTTTTCATGTTAGTTCAGGAAATAAATAAATGGAAAAACAAGTAGTTTTTCATTTTTTTATTTTTGGTTTTAATTTGAAAAAATGATTGAACGACTGATACACGGACCCATCATATTCCACTATTATTGGCCTACTGCGGGCGCAAACAGACAAAGAAACACCAGAACAACCATTTTTGTAGCAATTTTTAATGTCGTCTTTTAAATCGGAAATAAAGACAATGCTGCTTGACAAAATATTGGACAGCCTCTAGTAGGCTAATTCAAAAGAGGGGGTTAATTATTGGACGAAAAAGACACGCAAGTGTGGCAACAGCAGCTTAACAGTTGCACATCACGGCGCGACACACATGAACAGAAACAAAACTATTCTGACAAAATTCAGACAAATTTAATTTGTATCCATAGGCCTACTTCGTGTAGTTGGCCCACCATCTACTGGCTAAAAAAAATAAAAATATTGGCCCGCGGCCAAAGTTACTTGCCGACCCCTGCCCTAAACCTTCACAGTCCTACAGCTCGTCGACATTTCATTCAGTAACATTAGGCAATTTTGATCGATCTGCTGTTTAATGTTGATGATCACATTTTTTACATAAAATTCTGCTTACATATGATATCGCTTGCTTCTGCATCGTCTTTGCCTGTTTTTTGATGTGGAGTTTTAATCCTCTTTCAGAAGATGTGTAATAGCGCCCCCTACCGTATAACAGTGAAAACACGGAAAGCGTGCTTTTGTGTGTACAGATAGACAGCACTGTGAAACTGTGTTTTCAGGCCTGTTAAGGAATCTACTATTTAATTGATAAAAAGTCCAAAGCTCTTACCTCTTCAGTGATTGAGTCTAGAGAAGATGTGGCCTCGTCGTACAGCAAGATGGGAGGGTTCTTGAGGATCGCCCGTGCGATGGCCACGCGCTGCTTTTCTCCACCTGTCACAACACAACATGCACCAGATCACTCAAGAAGAAACTAACCCCAGTCCTCTAAACCTGGGCTGTGATCCTCTAAGGTGTTCTTTAAGGATATTGTCTTTCTTTTCTGAAATACTCCTGAGACAAAGAATGAGGTGTGTACCTGAGAGCTTCAGGCCTCGTTCTCCGACCTGCGTCTCATACCCATGAGGCATTTTGAGGATGGCATCATGGATTCCTGCAAGCCTGGCCACCTGGTACACGTCCTCTGCTGTGGCGTTGATGTTTCCATACAGCAGATTGTAAAATATGGTATTGTGGAAAAGCACAGCATCCTGAAATTATATTTACATTTGATTCCTCAGTAGATGCTTTTAAAACCAACATGGCATAAAAATAAGTTTCATGAATTTATTTATTTTTCCACAGCCTCAAATTAAGTCTGATTATGGTTCCTATGGTACCATACTTATAAAAAAGAAACTAGTTTCTAATAGAGATTCCTTTAAAAAAAAGGAACATTTTTAATGTTGCATTTGTTTGAGGAGGTGATAATTACATCTGATAGTTCTTAAGCCATTTACACTTCCAGTAATGCCTAGTAATGTTTGAGGAAGATGTTATTACATGCTGTAGACTAGAGCTGCACGATTAATCGTCCAATCATAGCGAACATTCAAATCTGCGTTCATGCGGTCACTGAACCAGAGAAAGCAGTTGTCATGCATGAAATGGCTTCACAGACAGTCTTTTCAACAACACAGAATCATTATGTCCATGTTACAAATGTTCAAATTATATCAGAAGTCCTGAGATAAAAGTTTATAGTTCGGATATAAACACTGATTTATGTCTACAGTAGCTATCATAATAGAGCACCTTTTGAAAGTTAATTGACGCATCAAATTAATAAGATTGGATCAATTACATCGTTATGCCAGTAGGTGGCGACAAGTGACTTAAATGTATTTGTCTTTGAATCATTCATTCAAGAGATTAATTTAAAAGGCACTGATTTATCCAGTAAATGAAACAAGTAAAGGATTTATGAGCAAGTCATTGAATTATTAAGTCAAACCAATTTATTTTTTTAACATCTTAACTGAAGCAATTAACATTTTGTCAGAACCTCTAGTAAATTGCATGTTTTTTTTGTTTAGTTGCCTGTTGTATCTTGTGAGAATCGTGATCTCTATTTGAAACAAAAAAAAATTGTGATTCTCAGTTTTTCCAGAATCGTGCAGCTCTACTGTAGACAGCAACTCAGTTTTCTTGCCGCTAAAAACAAACATTTTGGAGGGGAAAAAACGAAGGAGTCGTTCAACTGAAACCTTGTGAACAGGGATTGTTTTGACAACGTTGTCGTCTGTACACGGAAAAAAACAATGTTTTTAGTACATAGTACATGACTAAACATACCCTAAATATAAATGTAATCAATACATAAAATGCTTAATATTAAAGGTGAATGAGAAACAGCGAGTGCTCTTTGCCATCGCAGCCGTTTATCGACAGTGAAAGCACGAGCACCGATCTATCTGGGTTCACGAAACCATTCAGGTTTGAAAGCAATCAGTCGGCATGCCAAATACCCCTGTATGTAAACAGAGACAAATCATAAATTATAGGAAGACGGATCATGTGCGCTTCACTGACTTCACTCCATATTGGTTGTCGTTGCTGTGTCGCTCTTCATTTGCATAAAGTTAAACATATCTTAACTTTGTCACAAGGTTGGACGCCTGTATCCTGTCGCCGGAAATCTTCAGCTCTCCATTAAAATGAATGGGATCATGTGGCTTTATCGCGGTGTGCGGCAAACCCTCACCTGCGGTATGACACCCAGAGCTTTCCTCAAGCTCTCCAAACTAACATCACGAATGTTCTGGCCTGCGACGTAGATGTTGCCCTGCTGTGGCTCGTAGAAACGAAAGAGCAATCTGACAATTGTGCTCTTCCTAGAAAAAATGAAAAACATTCTTGAAACACTGTCTCAACTGTGACTAACATAAAGACACTTTGCACGAACTGCTTACAAAATAGGACTTTTCAATTGTTCTGTTTTAACAAAGGGTCAGTGAAGTTTATATCAGCTTTTGGCATGGAGTTTTAAATGCATTACATTTTTAACAAATTAAAATATAAAAAACTGAAAATGCATCGTAGTCTGTAAAAAACTTCTCTTCACCCCTGAACAGCGAAGAGCTTTGCCGGGAGTGTACAATATCTTTAAATGTACAGAGCTTTAAATGTTGGTTGGCATTTGCTGAGAAACTTATAAACCTACAAATGAAATACAAAAAAAATGTGCTTCATTTTTTTCTCAAAATTTTGGTAACAGGGTTAAGCCTGACAAATGCGGATGACAATTGTGTGTAAAACAAAATGGTATGAGGTTATATACTTGACTTCATGCCATGCTGTAAAAAGTGTTGAAATGATGAAATTTCAATCATATCACAGGTGTAAACAGCAATAATCAAACTTATCTAATAGTTCTCAAAACTCTTGCTTTTATTGCTGTATTTCTAAGTAATAGGGCTCCAATTTGTACCGTATTGTGCCAAGATCAGAAATTCAGTGAAAGCTGAAGGTAATATAACGCAAGTAACTCTTTCATGGAGCACTTACCCAGATCCACTGCCACCAACAATGGCCACCTTTTTCCCTGCAGGGACTTCAAAGGAAACCCCGTCAAGCACCTTTTGTCCCTCCAAGTACTCAAAATACACATCCTCAAACCTGATGGTGGCTTCCTGGGGAGCAACGAGCAGCGGCAGGGCCATTTCTTTCTCCTTCAGGACACAGAGGTTAAAAAAAAGGAAAGAAAACACATTTAGCAGTCTGAAGTTTACGTTTTGAGGCTTGAAACAGAGTTTCTTCTCAAATGAGTTTCAACGACAATTGATTGTAATGGCGTCGTCAAAACTATAGAACTCAGCACATTTACACTAATTCTACACACAGATGTGTTATTTGAGAAATCAAATTAGGGTCTCACAATAATGGCTTGATGGGCAGTGCTGTCATGCGGTGAAAACCATTACTGATCACGGCGAACAATCAGACAGATTTTATACACGGTAATTACAGGCTGCTTTCAAAATTAGCCAAACGAAGAATGAGATTCATCAACCTCCCCCACTAACACTGTGAAAGACAGGAAACACTGAAATGTTTTCGAAATCAAAACAAATACTAGGACGAACGAGATGCTTTAGAGCTTCAATTTGTACTATTCAAATACAAAAGAAAGCTCTTGTCATGGTATTTAAAAAAAAAAAAAAAAAGCTCTGACATTTTAGAACGGCTAAAGCGAATAATACAGCACCATTCACAGGGTATTCCTTTCATTAAAATAACTCCGCAAAACCTAGTAAAGCATCGAAGCAAGCAGCAGTAAAAGCATAACACACCTTTATTTTAGTGTCCACGTTGAGCAGCGTGAAGAGCGTGTTCATGTCGATGAGGGCCTGTCTGGTCTCTCTGTACACGGTGCCCAGGAAGTTGAGTGGCAGCGAGAGCTGGAAGAGCAGCCCGTTCACCATCACTAGATCACCAACAGTCATGGTCCCTATAGCAGAAGGAAGCCAGAGGACCCATTACACCCTGTCTAGATACACTTTTTACACCTGCTTTTATAGAGGGTATGGATTGACGTCATTTTCCCAACGGAACTGAGTGGCAGAAGAGCTGCTGCATGGCTGCATTTAACAGGGGAAACTGAGGAAACGCGAGTTAAACAAATGATTATCAATTTAAACTAAAGGTTGGACTCGATACAAGCGTTCCTTACAACTTACAAAAGATCCAGTGATGCATGGATATTGACAAAAGGAATTTTTTTTCAGTGTTTATTTTTTTTTACAAAAACAATTATGCAGAATATAGGGCGGCAAATATTTAATTGATGAGTTGTCAATTTAATATATAACAATACAATATATAGGGTATTATTTTACCCCAAATTCAACATATTTGACAAAATTATAACTGCAAATCCACGTTTTGCTGGCTGTATTCAGCGGTTTCTGTGAAATGCAGCGAATCCATTTGCTTCTGTTTTGTAGCTTTCGGGAGTCTGTAAAAATATTCCTCCGATTTCTTTCCAGATCTATTTTTACAGTTAAACTCAAAGCTCTTTTCCATTTTAGATGGTGTTTTTCACACCATTTCCACTGAAAACAAATGCTGCCACTCAGTCTTTTTGCCACTTGGTGGCCGTAACCGCAGTCAATTCGGCCGACGGTGACGTCACACGCACACCCTCTATTATATACTATATAAAACTGCATATTGATGAAGCACAACAAAAAACCTACAGGGGGCTAGAAGTGGAACCCATTAAGGTAAAAGAAATCAGTACAGCCCTAAAGCTATTTTGTGTAGTGATGAAAATGTGACATCAGTGATTTTCACCTGCCATTATGCCTTTGCTAGCCAGCACCATAATCGTGGTGAGGCCGACGGTGAAGATGGCGCTCTGGCCGAAGTTGAGCAGGGCCAGAGTAGAGGTCGTCTTGAGAGAGGACGACTCGTACACCTTCAGAAAACCATCGTACCGCTCAGACTCATACTTCTCATTGTTGAAATACTGAATGAGAGAGAAACAGAAAAAGACCTTGGTAAAAGAGCACAACAGAAGAGCTACTAAAGAAAGGTCATGACAATGACATGTTTGAACACAAGGAGTCAAATAAAAGACGTTCTGTAGGAGCAAATCCGTCACTTTGAATTTTACTTGATATGGTATAACTGGCTGGAATCACATACAAGCAATACAATGCCCATCACAAAAAAAAGATGCAGTGGTGACATCAAATGATAATAACCATGGCATTTTGGAATTTATAATGCTAATATAGTATGATAACCATAGTATATGATTATATTCACATACTATGACATTTTTATGCCAGGGTACAAGAAATATGAGATAATCTTTATATTTATTCAACAAAACCAATAAAGCAACAAAACAAAAAAAAACACCCTTTTAAGTGTCTGTCATCTTCTAAGGCCTCTGGGATGTGAAATCAAGCGTGTAACAGCACCCATGCCACATGCTGCTGATGCCTCAATCACATATCCAGATGTCATTAAAGCTACAATTGCATCTCTCCAAACATCAGCAGCTGAGTAAACCACAGGCTAATGCCTTCACAGGCTCAAAGATGCGGCCGAGTGGCTCAAACATCTGACTCTCCAGCAGGGAGAGAGACGGGAGGGAAGACAGATGCACAGAGAGTGTGTGGCTCTGAAATACAAGTGCGCCACAATTAATTAGCTCTGAAATGTGGCAAACAGAGGTGTGACGATAAATAGCGACTGTTGTTTATGTGGAGGACAGAGACAGGATTATGAAGAGCACCAGAGCAACCAAGATAAAAAAAAACTGAGAAACTGCTTTTCTCCCCCAACACATTAATATATGGCCATACATTTGGCCTAATGATAAAGCTCATAGAGGTCGACCAATTTATCCATTGCTGAAAGAATCTGTTATGGGCAAACATCTATACCGGGTTGTGGCCATTCCTGGAGCGGCTGAAGAAGTGTGCGTCATTATACAGTACGAGAGCGGCCTCTAGCAGCAAAATAAAAAAACTATCACTGGCGCCTCGAGGAGTTTGTTTTGACACGTGAGACACCAGTTCAGATGCGGATTTAAAACAGACAATGAAACCGTGTGTATGCAGAACACCACAGCACATGCTTTCATATCATTATAAGTGATTCATTTGTTGACTAGATGCTGCATTAGAAGAGAAAGAACAGCAGGATGTTTCCATCGAGGCTGAGAGGACCCTAACATTAGTACCTCAAGCAGTTAAAACAGTGGGACAAAAATACAAGCAAGTCCAACCTAAATATTTAATGTCACGATTGTTGTCATCTGTTTGCATTAGTTTATATCCAGCTGGTCATTTAAAGCTAATTGATGTGTTCAAGCAGCTGACAGAAACAAACAAATTGGAAATGCATCTGATTTAAGTTCTTATTTTGATTAGATAATCAAGTGTTCTAAAATAGAAGCAAATAAAGTGTGAAAATATACATACAATATACATGTTTATTTTCAATGCTATGGCCTTTGTGCAGATGGCCATCTTTAAGCACGACTGTTTGGATTTAAATGAAATGGTAACGCTTTATAATAAGAGTCCATCTGTAACATTAAGGTTAATAAATGTTGTTAAAGTATTGCTCATTGACATTCAAATTTAAAAATGCATTCATAAATGTTGAAATTAATTAAGTTGCATCTGTTAGCATTGATGCACTATGAACAAATGGGAATGATTAATTGGTTATCGGTAGCGGTTGATCTCTATATAATACAGGTCCTTCTCAAAAAATTAGCATATTGTGATAAAGTTCATTATTTTCCATAATGTATTGATAAAAATTAAACTTTCATATGTTTTAGATTCATTGCACACCAACTGAAATATTTCAGGTCTTTCATTGTTTTAATACTGATGATTTTGGCATACAGCTCATGGAAACCCAAAATTCCTGTCTCAAAAAATTTGCATATCATGAAAAGGTTCTCTAAACGAGCTATTAACCTAATCATCTGAATCAACTAATTAACTCTAAACACCTGCAAAAGATTCCTGAGGCTTTTAAAAACTCCCAGACTGTTTCATTACTCAAAACCGCAATCATGGGTAAGACTGCCGACCTGACTGCTGTCCAGAAGGCCATCATTGACACCCTCAAGCAAGAGGGTAAGACACAGAAAGAAATTTCTGAACAAATAGGCTGTTCCCAGAGTGCTGTATCAAGGCACCTCAGTGGGAAGTCTGTGGGAAGGAAAAAGTGTGGCAAAAAACGCTGCACAACGAGAAGAGGTGACCGGACCCTGAGGAAGATTGTGGAGAAGGACCGATTCCAGACCTTGGGGGACCTGCGGAAGCAGTGGACTGAGTCTGGAGTAGAAACATCCAGAGCCACCGTGCACAGGCGTGTGCAGGAAATGGGCTACAGGTGCCGCATTCCCCAGGTCAAGCCACTTTTGAACCAGAAACAGCGGCAGAAGCGCCTGACCTGGCCTACAGAGAAGCAGCACTGGACTGTTGCTCAGTGATGGCATGTCAGTCAGAAATCAAGGTGCCAGAGCCTGGAGGAAGACTGGGGAGAAGGAAATGCCAAAATGCCTGAAGTCCAGTGTCAAGTACCCACAGTCAGTGATGGTCTGGGGTGCCATATCAGCTGCTGGTGTTGGTCCACTGTGTTTTATCAAGGGCAGGGTCAATGCAGCTCGCTATCAGGAGATTTGAGCACTTCATGCTTCCACCTGCTGAAAAGCTTTATGGAGATGAAGATTTCATTTTTCAGCACGACCTGGCACCTGCTCACAGTGCCAAAACCACTGGTAAATGGTTTACTGACCATGGTATTACTGTGCTCAATTGGCCTGCCAACTCTCCTGACCTGAACCCCATAGAGAATCTGTGGGATATTGTGAAGAGAAAGTTGAGAGACGCAAGACCCAACACTCTGGATGAGCTTAAGGCCGCTATAGAAGCATCCTGGGCCTCCAGAACACCTCAGCAGTGCCACAGGCTGATTGCCTCCATGCCACGCCGCATTGAAGCAGTCATTTCTGCAAAAGGATTCCCGACCAAGTATTGAGTGCATAACTGAACATAATTATTTGAAGGTTGGCTTTTTTTTGTATTAAAAACACTTCTTTTATTGGTCGGATGAAATATGCTAATTTTTGGAGACAGGAATTTGGGGTTTTCATAAGTTTTGATGCCAAAATCATCAGTATTAAAACAATAAAAGACCTGAAATATTTCAGTTGGTGTGCAATGAATCTAAAATATATGAAATTTTAATTTTTATCATTACATTATAGAAAATCACTATATGCTAATTTTTTGAGAAGGACCTGTATATCAATTTCACTCAAATGATTCATTTAAAAACTACTGTGTAGCTCGAAGACGTAGAACTTGATTTCCATAAAAACTAAAATGGACAAAGTAACCGTTAAATTTGTGTCAAAAATGTAAATGACCAAATACTAAATCTTGCTTTGAATGTAATATAGCAATATCACACAATTGTGCTTTTAGTCTGAATATTAGCACAGAATGTGGTATTCAAAATTAATAAAAAAAAAAAAAACTCTACTGTGGTGTTAAGGAGATAGATGGTGCATCTTGTTACGACGATAATCTCAGCGCTTTTATGAACACATAACGGACAGCTCTGCTGGACTGCCATGACATTCAGAACATTTCATTACAGCTCATCAAACTCAGCTAAGACTCCTGTGCCAATTATCAAAGCAAACTAAAAGCAGGATTGTTTCACGAGTGTGGCTGCTTCAAAGACGTGCATAGTGCTGTCAGAAAGTGTGCTTAGAGAGAAACAGACAGATATAGGTGCTAGTGTAACGGATTTGGAGTGGGTGGAGATCTCATTATGCATGAGCACTGGCTTAAAGTGACATTAACTCCACATGCACTGACACCAATGACAGAAAACAAAGCTTGCCACAAAATATATCTGCTCTTGAACACAAACAGACTGAGATGGAGGGCAGAATATCTGAGGGTTGAGACAGAAACCGAGCACAACAGCTGTTAGGAAATGAGACACTTATATGTAAAGGTCTTGAAGTACTCCTGACACAACACCTTTCACTGATTAGAACATATTATACGACTGCATGATTCACTGATTAAATCAGATGTGTCAAACTGAACAACATTGCATGTGGAAACTTTAGTGACATTAATTTGCAGTACAATACAAAACTAATAAATATATAAAAGAGATATATGGTAATGCAAAAAAAAAAAAAAAACAGGTTATTCCCCAGTAGTGACATCAACAAATAAACCTGTTATTTGTTAACTTTTTCCATTTGTTAAAATAGAATGTAATAAACCAGATTTTTTTATTAATTACATTTGAAAAAAAAAGCATTAACGTCATTTAATTAAAGGGATAGTTCACTTAAACTATCTGTGTTCTGTTCCAGACTATCGTGACTACAGTAGCAGACATCCATGAAGACATCCATAAACCTGGAAAGTGTTATCAAATCACACACACGAGTCGAATCAAGGTGCATGTTCATCAGCCAAATCTTAATTAAGAGCAGTTTTTATATCGGAGTTAGGGCTGCATGAGCAATCGTGCTTCAATCGTGATCATTTCTGCTTCTCGATTCATTGAAAATAACCGTCGCAGTATTTGCCCTGCTGATTATTTTTCTTGAAACCGTTTTCTAATTTAAGCACTCCCATTATATTGCATTGCCTCCACTATCGTTCCTGCTTGGGGTTGCCTGATGTCAAGAGAACAAATCCCCCAAATTGGGATTTTCACATAACAGGATACATTTTCTGCAATGTTTTACTTAATCTTCTTAATCTGGCAACCATGTGCATGCGCTCTCCCTGCGCTGCAAAAACTAACGCTAATGATCTGATAACGCTGACAAAAATGTTGAAGTTTAGCGATGTTCATTGTGAAATTCTGCTCAATTGAAAGTGTCATAGGAGTCTTCACGATTTGCTGCTACTAAATAACCGAGTGAACCTTCTCTGATGAACTGTAATAAATTCAAACATGAATCTCAAACATATTGTTAGCGATCATGGTTGATTCATAAATGCAGTCTGTGCAATCTCTGTGCTTCAATACAAAGTAAAAATGATTAATTTGGAATTAATATTAGGAATTTAATTTTACACGTTTTAGCTTTTGAGAGCTTTTTACCAGTTTGCATAATGTAAAGCAGTTGAAAACTACACAGCCTTCATCTACTTACTGTGTTTAGCCATTTCAAAGATGAGAATGACTAAAAGAAATGAAAAGACGACAAGTAATGTTCTTGCGGCCTGTCTGTATACTCAACTCAAATTCTCCACTCAGATTAGGGCTGCACGATAATGGTTAAACTGATAATCATGATTATTTTGCTCAAAACTTATAATCGTGATTAATCACAAAACTGACTGGAGCAGCTCCAGTGGAGAGACTGCCTGAATATGAAAGCTTTGAATGACACAAACGGCTCATATCTTCTTCTCTGTAAGCAACCGAAACCACACATGAACACCAACAACACTCGTAATACTGTATGACATGGCAGACAATTAGTGATCCAGCAAAATGCAATCCCATAGTATCATGTTTTTTGGCAGAAAAGAAGCAAACAAATAATAATAAAAAAAACAGTTGCCTTTACTCAGGCATGTCACAAATTAGGGTTGTGCCCATAGACAATAGTATCGTGTATCGACGATAGTCCGAGATATTGCCGATGGCAGATACCTTTGACGATATCAATACGATAATTGGCTCGTTTTACCATTAATGTATTTTATTATTATTATTATTATTATAAAGCTAGTATTTTTATTAAATTAATATTAGGAACTACAATTAATTTGCCTTGCCTAAATTCATAACGTCATCACCACATAGCCTAACACTTGCGACATCACCGACACGCGCGTTTGAGGACTCCTCAAAGAAAATATTTTTAAAACAGACCCAAGATGAAAACGGCATCGTTGTTTATCAGTAGGCTATTTTGTTTCCATAGCACATTGACAAAACGTTTTTCTTGACCCAAGAAATTATTAAAACGTGTTCCCATCTCATGCAGAAGCACAGTCAAAATTATGCATCCGTAACGGGCATGTGAGGATAATGTGTCTGTATTTCCCGCTGACATGTTGAAATACTCTGAGTCAGATACAAAAATGATTAGGATCTTTTTTTACCTCACTATACCGGGATATAACCTGATTTAGCCTATTAACCCTTAAAAACCGACGGCATCGTCCACGACGCCACACGACTCCTCCGATAAATATTTATTTTATTTGATGAAAATTTGATCGATTTTCTTACCGTTTTTTGCAGCAGAAAGCTAACGAGCTAGCCGTCACGGGGGTGTCTTTGGTGTCTTTCTAGCCTTTACAGAAGGTTTTCTATCCAGCCTGGAACTTGTGCGTCCTTTCAGAGTGTTTCAGCAATAAATCCAAACGCTTATATCCAAGTTTCATTCACTTGATGTCCATAATTTATACATTTTCCGTCATTTTTGCCGCTAGCTCGAGGCTAGCTGCCATTTTGGATATTACGTCATGATTTGCGTGAGGTTGTTGACCAATGACAGGCTGATCTGTCGTCCACATTGGTGTGCGTCATTACGCATGAACCAAGGCTACTATTGTGGAGAGAGAGAGACGCACGACACAGTGGTTTCGAGGAGAGAGAGAGAGACGCACAGAGAGAGACGCACAGAGAGAGACGCACAGAGAGAGACGCGATTTTTGAATAATAAACAGATAATAATGGATCGTCAGAGAAACATGGATCTAAAACAAGCGCTGGCCTTTTTTGATGCCATGGACGATGATGGATTTTCTGGAGAAGAGAGTTTTTCGACTGATGAGGAACTGGATTACCAGGATGGTCTAGACCCTGTTGAAGAGTAAGTTTCATTTATTTATTTACTGTAAAAGTATAAAAATAAAAAAAAACTAATATGATCAAATATAAATTTTATAAATATGTACAAATAAGTTCTGTAAAAGTAGTATTTCGTTTTTCTATGTTTGTTACAGAGGAGTAAGAGTTGTGGATTACACTTTCTCTCTCAGCCATTGTTTGTATGAGTTTTTTATTTACTGTAAAAGTATAAAAATAAAAAAACATAGAATAAAATATACATTTTCTAAATATGTAAAAAAGTTTTGTAAAAGTAGTATTTCGTTTTTCTATGTTTGTTACAGAGTAGTAAGAGTTGTGGATTACACTTTGTCTCTCAGCCAGTAGTGGGGGGATGGTCACACCTTTTAGCTGTGGAGAGAATGTCTCAAGGATGTTGTAGTGGGGGGTTGGTCACACCTTTTGGCTGGGGAGAGAATGCTCATATTATAGCTGTTGGGGGTACAGTAGCAATCTCAGCCATTGTTATCTTATGTGAGAAATCAAATGTACAAAAACACTAATTGATCTGATATGTCTGACCTAATATTTTGCTTTATTTGTTTTACAGTCATGATAATGAAGAAGACACCAGCCCACCCACCCGAGCCAGACAGGAAAGCTCCCATTGTTCCGCTGAGGAGGGCCCTTCCACTTCTGCTGCAGCATCCCAGCCTTCCACTTCCCAGGATCTGCCAGGAATAGGTCATGGACGGCTGCAGTCACGGTCACGAGGGAGAGCGCGGTCAAGGTCAAGATCCAGATCCGGCAGCTTGAGGGGTCGACAGAGTCCTGAATCCACAAGGTCGAGATCTAGATCACCACAGTCAGCAGCCCCAACTCCATCTTGGAACAGTGAGAGTCAGCCAGACATCCCTCCAGTGCCCAAAAGGTTCGTCCCAACAAGAAAGCCAGGACATCAGCTCAGCCCCACATCCATTTACACACCATTGGACCTTTTCAAACTTTTTGTCAGTGACAGTGCAGCAACCACTTTGTGTAATAACACAAACACAAACGCTGCAAAAAACATTGCAAATGGCAAAAAATATTCCTGGAAAAACTTCACTGTTGAAGAATTTTTCAAATATTTAGGACTGACTTTCTTTTTTGCACTGGTGAGACTGACAAATATCCGGGACTACTGGAGGACAAACACCATTTTCAGCCAACAGTTTCCCCACTCAGTGATGGCACGTGACAGGTATCAGGTCATTTCCTGGAACCTCCACATGAGCGACCCTGCTGAAGATGTCCACAACGACCGGAAGAGAGGGACACCAGCTTATGACCGGCTGATTCGTCTGAAGCCCCTTTTAGATGACATCAAACATGCATGCAGAGCATTTTATCACCCACGGCAGAACCTTTCAGTGGACGAGAGGATGGTGGCAACAAAGGCTCACACTGGCATGACCCAGTATATGAAGGCGAAGCCAACTAAGTGGGGCTTCAAACTTTTTGTGCTGGCAGACAGCAGCATTGGGTACACTTTAGACTTTGCTGTATACACGGGGAAGTCTGTGTTTGCTTCTGGTGTAGGACTGGCATACGACTCGGTTATGTCCCTCATGAACAAATCATCCCTGGGGAGTGGCTACAATGTGTATGTAGACAACTTCTACACAAGTCCAAAGCTATTCATGGATCTCTACAGCATGAACTTTGGAGCATGTGGCACCTACAGGGACAACAGACGAGGATGCCCCCGCACAACCACAAATGCCATGAAGAAAAAGGATCCTAGGGGCACCATCAGGTGGATCCGTGACGGCCCTCTGGTTTTTGTAAAGTGGATGGACACTCGGGAAGTCTCTGTCTGCTCCACAATTCACCCGGCCTTCTCTGGCAACACAGTTCAGAGAAGGGTAAAAACTCAGGATGGAGGCTGGAACACCAAATCCATTCCATGCCCAACCCCGGTCACTGAATACAACAAGAATATGGGAGGTGTTGATCTTTCTGATCAACTCATCCAATACTACTCAGTTCACCATAAAACTATGAGATGGTACAAGACACTGTTTTTCCATTTTTTGGACATTGCTGCGACCAACAGTTACTTGCTTCACAAGGAAGTTTGTGCAGAGAAGCAGCAACAGCCCATGACCCACAGGGCTTTTCTGGAGGAGCTGACAGCCCAACTCTGTGGTGTTACAGTTGCTGTTCCCCCCACCCAGCAACAAAGTGACCATGTGCCTGTGCCAACATCCGACCAAACTGAAACCAGCAAGAAGGCCTCCTATGGTAGAAGGCAATGTTTGAACTGCAAGAAGACAAGGCAGGTCAAACAGGCCACCCCCTGGAAATGCAAAGCCTGTGACGTGGCCCTCTGTGTGATTGCTGATAGGAACTGTTTTGAGGCTTGGCATCAGTGAGTTTCATGAGGCCCAAAACGCCTGGACTTCTTTTGATAAAATGTAAATAGTTTTGGTTCTGTTTAATTTATAATGTTTAGTCCTGTGTTCCAGGACTCCAAAGACATAAAGAAACAAATTTCCAGAGGAAATTTGCTTAGCTTTTATTTATTTGTGGTTGATTTCAATAAATGTTTGAGTGATTCAATTTCCGTTTTATTTTTTCATTTGTCTTTGTGGTCCCATAACTTATTTTACATTCAGGTGACATCAATGCAACACAAATATGCTGAAAGTTCAATTTGTCCTGAAAAATAAGAGGTGTGTCAATTGTCTGTGCACAAAAGGGTTGATTTTTTACAAGCTTTTTTAGTAAATAACACCAGACGGAAAATTTAATTTAAAAATACCCTTAGGTCTCAGAGGGTTAATAAACACTTCACCTTTGCTAGAAAAATAGAAAAAGATTATCATATATAAAACAAAGAAATAAAACAAGCTAATTAATAACAAGCCAATCAAATAAGTAAGCCCCGCCCCCTCACGATAATATCGTGTATCGCCGATCTCACAGGCTGACGATAGGACGATATGAAAATGGACCATATCGCCCAACACTATCACAAATGTTGCAGTGACAATGCAGATTATGAGGTGACCTACCTTAACA
Source organism: Meda fulgida (assembly GCA_030578275.1). Taxonomy (NCBI): domain Eukaryota; kingdom Metazoa; phylum Chordata; class Actinopteri; order Cypriniformes; family Leuciscidae; genus Meda; species Meda fulgida. The sequence goes on along the minus strand of CM060629.1, from coordinate 4,293,627 downwards.
GTCTCATAATTGAGGAGAGAGTCGATTGCAGCATTTCCAGCCTCATTATCAGCCTTATTCATCTCAATCCTGAACTGCGTCCTGATAAAAGACAGACGAGTGATTAATACAACAGTAGACAAAATGCAGTTTGTTAAATGTAACAAACAACGGCTGCTATTTGACGGACACATACAGTACCTCCATTGTGTAAAAGCGACTGTGAATGCGCTGTACGCTGAGAGGGTCCCGAGCGTGACCAGAGCAAACTGACCCCCGCATTTATAATACTGCAAAGAAACAGCAAAACAGCTGTAGGTTACTGAAAGAGCAACACGTTTATATGCATGACACACATCGAGTCTCTAGAGAGCAGCTACATCAATCTTCATAATCTGCACTCGTACTCCACTATACAGGATTATCAAGGGTCCTGGTGTTAATACCGCATTTCAATGACTTCATACTATACATGCCTTTTAAGTCTGAGTCAATAGCCGCGTTTCCACTGCCGGGCTAGCGCCGGGCCAGGACTAACAGCGAGCCGAGCCGAGCCAGAGGCCTCGGGCCTTAAGCACCGGGCTTGCGTTTCCACTGCCGGGCCAGTAGCCCCGCAGCGCTGCCCTAACCCCCGCCCCTAACACGCCTTTCTGGATCAAACGTCATACATACCACCCAACCCATTTCAGCGGATATTATGAATTTATTTATTTTTTAAGTTAGGAAGATAGCAGGTATATTAACTCACCGGCCGTGGCTGCAATAGTGTCCCGATTGTCTTGCGAGTTGTCACTAACAGAGGGACGGTGACCCAGCACACGTCCATCAAGTCGAACCATGGAAAGTTCCTTCTCTGAGCTCCGCTTTGTCCGTTGTGTTTTAATCGCCTTGAACAACACTGCGCCCGCAACTTTTTTATTTTTTCCTGAACTTGAAGCGTTGATCGCTGAATTCTTTGTTAGAAAGTTCAGCATCGATGTATTTTATAACGTCCTCGTTTCTTCACACGCCGTCAAACTGACGTTGTACCCTTTCTTCTGCCCAAATGCTCAGAAGAGCTTTGCAGCGATTATTGTGCGCGATATGAAAAAGGGAAATGTGCATCTTGCTTCAGATCATAACGTTCCATAACACCGATAAACTCCGCCTTTTACCTTGAGCACGCCTCTAGCCCGAGCTGGCCCGCTTTGGCCCAAGGTATTCGACGGGCCAGAAATCCTGGCCGTTGGCCCTGAGTGAGCCCCTATCAAGCCCCGGAAGTGACAGTGGAAACGCGACTGGCCCTGGCACGCACTAGCACGGCTCGGCAGTGGAAACGCGGCTAATGAGCTGAACTAATGTGTGCACTTCACTATACTCAAGAGTGTCACACTACTGATGAAGTTTCATATTAGCCCGGGAAACAAAGAATGATTTTTATTCTATATATATATATTCACTGTGATTAAATATATACATGGTCTCGTGAATGTCAACAGAATGTTGAATGTCTCCTCCAGATAATACTAATATAGTACAAGGATATCCACTGAAAATAAAGACAGCGCATATCATCATAAAAATTATTTGACTAGCTATAGTTAGTGGTAGTGTTCTTGCTAACACAAACTCAAAGTGTTTTACGTCACATACATAATGCACAGGCAGTGAAATGCTTGTCCTGCTGATTTTCTCCAACAAAAAACAACTCAGTTTTAAAGACACCAAGCTTTATACACTGAACTGCAACAACTGAAGGAAAATGAAATTTATAAAGCAGATTCGTCTCAGTAAATTATTTGGCAAACCGTATTCAAGCGGTTGTAAAATGCTGACCACACATCAACTGATTTTTTTGTTAAAATTGCTTATTGCAATTTCAGCTATCGGCCTCTCACATAATGCACAAATACTGAATTGATTCCTCTGTCATGAATTCTTACGTTTCAACGGACAAATACACTTACAATTGTCAAAATATCCTTGTAAACAGTCTCTTATGTCATACGTGAATGTAAACAAGTGAGAAAGAAAACACGTGTAACAGTACATTGGATTCATGCATTAGTCTTAAAGTGACAGCAGCCTAATATTCCTGCTGCCATCAGTGTCATTTATGTTAATCAAGAAGAAAAAGAAAACCACCCTGATCTTTACTGAATAACAGCTGTAACTCTAACTAATCTAGATTTTATTTATAAAAAGGAAACTATACAGGGTTATTTTATATTTGATTTCAATTTCTGAAATTTGTTCAGTTGTATTTAGTTGTGCTACTGCTAATTTGCTTATTTGTTCTTACTGCATTACTAACTAGTCTTTTTGAAATTTATATGAGTTAGTCTAGTTTTAGTTAATTGTTCTTTAAGCTGCTGTTTTTTGTTCATGGTATTCAGCTGCAACAATGTTTTGCAAAAAGACAGAATGCATGTTTGATATCTATGTTTGACTTTTTTTACCATATTGTAATCGAAACTGGGAATTGATAAGATTCGGAATCAATAAGCAGAATTGGAATTAAAATGACTAAAATTCAAACATACCCGACCCTAAGTTGACAGACAAGTCCCTTTTAGCTTTTATTCATGCGTCAATTATTTCGGCCCTCCAAAACAGTTTTGGTCAGAAATGAAAATTACTTTCCGGGTGAATATTTTCATCTGCAGCAATGAATACACTTTTTAAACATTGTTCTATTTTATCATATTACTGTTGTATTATGAAAGCCACAAGCCATTTCACCCAAGTTAAAGGGAAGTTTTGGTGCTCTTCATTTTGTCTAAGACTCCAAGAACAGACATTTTCTGAGGTAAAAGTGTGGTTTTATATGAAGATTTCATTTGGGCTTACCAAAATACTGCTGACTAGTATCATTTCAAAGAGCGTAGGCGCCAGGTTAAAGACCAGAGCACTGAGCACAAAGCTAATTCCTCGAGTGCCGCGGTCAATAGCTTTGGACAGCGCTCCTGTCTGCCTGCTCAGGTGGAAGCCCAGATCCAAGTTATGAAGATGGAGAAAGACGTTCTTGGCTATCCTCCTGATGGAGCTCTGAGCCACTTTCCCAAACACTGCGTTTCTCAGCTCATTGAAGAGAGCCGCTCCGGCACGGGCAACACCGTCTGAGAACACACACACACACACACATTCAATGAAATACTGCCAACAGAATAAAAACTTAAAAGTAACAGCATGAAGTGTGTGCCAGTTCATTTACGTAGTTGCTGGATAAACAGAGGGAGTGTCTGCGTGTGTGGCAGAGACGACTGCCTCTAATAAAACCTAATATATTGGAGACAGACGTGGCACTCTTAAGCTCGTTAATGACAAATATGAAGAGCCTAACATTGCATGTATGCATGTTAACAAGCTTCAGGGAATATATTCACAGTCATAGACAACAGTGTACTTCTTCACTCAAGAGCCTCATTAAACCAGCCAACATCCCATCACCCGGGTGTAGTTTAAACTCTTCTTGACCCATAAGTATATCTGACTCACTGTAGAGTAGGGCTGTGCGATATGGAGAAAAAAAAAAAAAAAAAAAAATCATGTTTTTTGGTCCATATTGCAATTTCAATTTTACTCACAATTTTGAAACAATATTTCTCCGGACCTAAGTCTCGTATTTTTAACTGCAAATATGTGTTCTGACCTACTGTATTTTGCCAGAGTACATAATCTCTCCTGTATCCAAAATATTCCCAGACCACAGATGTTGATTTTTTTTTTTTTATCAAGTCCTTATCCTGGCCTCAATCCCTTCCCTGTTCCTGTGGTTTCCTCCATGTTGAACCCGCTCTGTTCTGTTCTCTGCGGTTAGGAAATAACGCATGGTCACATCATGACTTTATTACTATTTCGATGAATCACATGGCCCTTCTGTATCGCAGCTTTCCAACATAACACAGTATAGATAATAAGTGCCTGATTAAGGACTGAACAAATTTAATTTGGACTTGTGATAATGGTTCAAATCAGCTCCCCATTGTAAACTTTCCAAAAAACTTTGCATCACCATTTAGTGGAGTTGTAGTGACTTACCTCACCTGCATAGTATATTTAACCACTTGTTTTAAGGTATTTAAGGCCCCATTTACTCCTTGTATTACGATGTTTTGGTTGATCGATTCACAAGTAGACGAGGGAGACACATTCACTTTCCTGATTTCTCCAAGGGGAGAGTCTATGGGTGGGTACATGTATTAGGGCTGCACAATATATCGAAATATCGCAAATGTATATATCGCGGTATGCATATCGTAACGGCTTGCAATAACTGGGGTGATGAAACAAAGGCACAGAGACATTTTTGTGAGTACAAATGTTTTCCATTGTATTAGTGTATCATAATTTGCACCTGCAACACAGAAGATGTGGATGTGCGGATCAGGTGACACGTGTGTGTTCTTTGACGTCTTTCTGAGTCAATCTCATTTGATTAATTTGGATTTTGAGACTTTTTTCACAGTTTTTAAGCATTTCACAACCCACACACAAACTACAAATAAATAAACCTGGTGCTAATTATTAATGTGTGCTCAACTACCCATCTATTTGACAAATTCACAAATGCGAGTCACTACATTTAAACTAATACAATACAACTTGTGTGCAAAATTCAGAATCACATGAATGTGAAGCATTTTGTACAAATAGAGACATAGTTGTTAATACAAAACCTCGATTTTGTATTAATGTAAGTCAGAGCAACAAGTAAGATGTGAATTTGTGGATGAGGTGACATGTGCATTCATTGACACGTTTCTGAGTCGATCCTATTTGATTCATTTGGATTTTGAGACTTTCATTTTGTCGGTTTAGCCTTGCACGATCCACAAACACACTGTCTGAGAAAACCTGCTACCAATAGATGGCAGTGTCATCACACTCGTGTCACCTGATCCACACATGCACATCTTCTGTGTTGCAGGCGCAAATTATGATACACTAATACAATAGAAAACATTTGTATTCACAAAAATGTCTCTATTTGTCTTTTTTTCCATCACCCCAGTTATTGCAAGCCGTTACGATATGCATATCGCGATATATACGTTTGCGATAAAGCGTTCTTCCCCATTGAAGACGCTTAATGAGGATTAAGAAAGTGATATTGAAGCACCAAATTTAGTACACAATATAGGCCTACCTTATTAATAAAGCATACTTTGTAGAGGCAAACAGATTAAATCAGATTATGAACAACACCCACAGAAAACCATTATAAAACGCTTAGCGTGCAATAGCGTGTGTTGCATGTTCAATAAGGTGTATCGGCTACTGAGTTTTAATATCACCGTCTTACTGCATAAACGTTAAGCTTTTTCTTTATAATAGGCTCTATGGGAGGAAAACTATATACAGACAAGGGCCTATATGAATGCGACGAGCAAAGTTTTACATTAAGATCATTTTCCTTCCTTGGAGCCTGTTAAAAAGAAAAAGCTTAACGTGAAATTTCGCAGTTGCGTGTAACTTTGCATGTGTAGGGGAGAGCAACTGATCTGAGAGCGCAGTAAGTTTTAGGTTTGATATTCACCACATTTTCTAAAGGGATCATCTGCAAATTCCACTCAGAGGCTGTTTTTGTTGTTGTTGACTTTACTAAAGCATAAAATACCATAATAGGAAGAAGTGCAAGCAAACAGCAGAGGATTCTGATTGGTCCCAAAGCCTTCCGCAAATGGTCAGGTTCACAAACAATAGTCGCGTTACCTTTACAGATTTGCACAAAACTTTTGCGATATTTTCTAAATTACTATAAAAAAACGATTGTGAAATGACGGTCGTTTCTATTAACTGATGGTATGCGACTGAAACGCAATTTTTTCCTCTCGCGATAAGTCATTCCAAAAATCATGGCAATGGATGTTGGTAGGTTTAGGTATATCCCAGCCACTGCACTGGACATTATTTTTAATGGAAGGAGACGTATGTGTTTTATCCAAGTATCCGGTTCGTTCACACCGCCGTGAGATCAAAATTCACTCTCGCCAACCTGCCAACGACGGCGTAGAAAGATTTGAGGACGCTCTGGCGTAGATCGAATGCTTGGTCTTTTTTTATTTTATTTAAAAACAATTTTATTAAACTTTATTTAAAGGGGCCGCAGAGCAAACAAGCATGTTGATTGTTATTTGTGCAGACTGACCACAAGTAGGGTATAAGTTAACCTCAAAAAATATTTTAAATGTGAAAGAAAGAAATTGATTGATGGAAAGAACTTAATTATAGTGACATGTTTGCTAACTAAATAATGCAATTAAAAGCCATTTGCGTGGTGCGGCTTGTGTGTTCATGGTTAAAGGTGCAAAACCTTTACCTCTGGCGACAAGCGAAACTGCAACCAGAGTTGTGCACGCTCATAGACCACACACACGCACGCATGCACAAGCACGAGCTGTTCATAACTAAAGGAGCATCTGCCGCACAGATCTTTGGTGTACAGCCAAAATGTCTTCAGAGGTAATAAAGTTATAAATCTGCAAGTCATTGCAAATATATGGAAGGAGAGACATTTGAGTAAATTACTCTTACGGGTGATGTGAAAACGGGGGTAGTAGAAAACTATGCGTTAACTGTATTTTACATATTTTTCAGCATGTTATATCACACAAGAATCTTGAACTGTTTTGCTAATCACTAAACTACATGTAGCGCTGATTTATTTAGTAGATATTTTGACGGACAATACACACTGACAAACATTAATGTGAAATGTGTCTTACTCCGACGCTTGTCTGACTCCATTTTGGCCCTTTGGTGGCAGTAGACAAAATGTTTATTTTTTTTACTTTACGTGGAGTTTGCGTTGGGGTTTGGAATGGACTACAAGCCGGTCTCTTTGAATCCATCTTCTACTTTTGACGCACGAGTTGTCCGCTGATGCTGAGAATGGCGGCGCCTGCGAATAGACAAACTTGCGAGACAGCCTGGTGAGCATCAACGCGCACGACGTCACGCCCAGTCTCAAATTCAAGCCCGAATCCCTCTTATATATTTTACTGTACAGGATTATAGATGCAATCTCAGTGAGCAGAGAAGGGCTCAATCAGCCCATCAGGCAGTTCTTTAAGCATGTATAGGAAGAAAAACAGGTATTTTTAACATGAAAAGTTGCGCAATGCACCTTTAAGTGCTAGTCTAATTGATCAACATCTCCTCCATTTTGCTAGGGAACTAATGTGGTCGGAACCAAAGTTTACTGCGTTCTCTGGACTTCTCAAGCAGAGGACTTCTACATTCCCATAGACCTATTTCGAGCCGACGTCACAGTTACGTCACGGCGCTAGCTGGTGGCAGAACAAAGGGAAAACTGTAGGCGGCAAATACAAACCAGCAAAGATCCAGCTACATAATAAAGAGCTTAACTTATTATTATTAAATGTCATTGTTGTGTTGTTGGGTGCAAGAATCAATGAAAAATTAATAGGCTATGCTTTATCTGCAATTTTTATTTCTAGAAAATATTCACCTCATTAAAATTGCACCATAATGTCACACTTTGGCGCTGGCTAGGCAGAACTGCGGATCATACCACACAAGTCTACATGACCATTGATTCAGCACATATAGGCATCTAAAGATTTATGTGCACTCAGTTTCTCTTTACGCTCTGTTTCTCTATAGGATAGGTGTCTATAGGATAGGATAAAGAAGTCAGGCCACTCACCTGGAGGTAACGTTAGCGTTAACGTTAATCCTGTCAGATCGTTCATTGAGTGTACGGGTCGGCCAATCTGGCTCTATCCGTTAAAATTAACTTTTGCAAATAACAATCGCGGTCCTGTACAGTGAGTGACCTTGCACATTAAGATAAAATCGGATTTTCTCCAGTCATTTTTAAAAACAAGCTAACAAAACTTGCAGACTTACGTTAGTGAAGCGGCCAGAGGGATTGTTCTGCCACCACCTAAGCTCCGCCCACAAAAAAACATCATGTTTACCAACTGAAAACTGGTCTATTGGTTGACGCCGAACCCGCATCATAGCTCATTACCATAAAGTTGACATGACTTCAAGTCTCCTCGCCACTCTCACCGCTTAAGACGTGCCGCCCTCGCCGGAGCTCGTCGCTAAACATGAACTTGACCTGAACATCCGATTAAGGTTTTATTTGCTCATGGCAGACAAAACCGCTCTCAGTACATCACATTCTCAGCTTCAGGATGAATAGTGCCTCGAATACAATATCAATCAACAAATTCTGCACAGATAATCTGTGCCTTGCAGCGCACACAAATCACACAAGCAGCAGCACGGAGAAGCATTTAATGGTCTGTGTGCACAGGACCTAATGGCTCTCATTAAAATACACACTTATGGGAAGACAGTTAATGTGAATTTTCATTTTAAGACACAATGACTTGCTAAGTGTTTAGTTACCATTAGTCATTATCTTCATTTATCTTTATTTAAACATGCACTTGGGCTCCATTCGGTGGCACACAACACACACTGACAACTTCAACAGAAGCAAACTCTGACTTTGGCCTGGGCGATATGTAAACAAATACGATAATCGCCTTAAAAAAAATAGTGCGATATTCAATGATATTGTCGACCCAAGCCCCGCCCCCAACACGCCCCGCTGAAGACAACACTGCAGACATACACCGTAAACACATCATGTTGAGTTTGGCTGCACTTTATCTAATGATAGCCTGCGATTCAGTTAGTTTAATTTAATGATAGAAACAAAAGGTTTTACTTCGGTTAGTTTGAGCTTTTAGTTTTAGCTTTTGTGCTGTTATGTTAGTGTTGGTAGTAATTTGCACACTGTTCTTATCGAATTTGTGTTTGAAATTAATTTCGTTTCGTGAGGAAAACTGTTGAATACAATTGAACAGAACCCAATTTGGTGATTGTAAAAGTGATAAATGCATGTTAATGTCACACAGCAATTTGCCTATTTTTTTCATAAGGTTCGATGTTTTCTCTTTCTTTTTGCCGTTATCGCTTTAGTGGACACATTTCATGATGATAAGTTTAATTTCTGAAAGTCCCCCTGCAGTCAATCATTTTATCCCTTAAAGCTCATCTTTCATCACCAAAATGACATATTTAAGCGTTTTTAAATAGTCTTAAATGTCTTAAATAGCTTGGATGTAACTACACCCTTGCCTCATTTAGTATACACGGTCCTATGATAGGTTTCACTATCATTTAGAAGAATGATAGGCAAATGTACCAAAAATTAAAGTACTGTAATCAGACTCGTTCTGGTGAGGAGCAAATGAAATGCAAAATTTCACATTGTATTAGAACCTAGAGCAGACGCATGCATAACAAAACGCATTACAATGAATCGAAAAAGCAATATTGACAAACTTTTCAGGAAAGGTCAGATGGCATTTAATATGCAGCACACTTCCCAAAATGAAGTGAAACACCTGCCAAACAGGAGCAGGCAGAACTTACAGCCAATCAGAATAGCCGTTGCCATGGTCGCCACCGTGTTTGGCGCATCGCTCAGGTTCAACATGTGTCCCGACATCTGGTTCAGGTCGTCCACCGCATATTTAAACATGAAGGGCACCATCACATTGGTTATCTGGAGGACAAGCAGAAAAAAAGCAAAGGTTGACGTGAGCACTGTGTTCTGAGTGCACTGATGGGCAGAAGCTCAGCACTGCATTAACAGCAGGGTGTGTGTGTGTGTGTGTGTGTTCCTACAGACTTGCTTGATGCATCCACTAATGGAATTGAAATGGTTATTAAAGCTAATTAAAAGCTCCCAGAAAGCTGCTGGGTGTTGCCAATAAACAGCAGCACATTAGCCGGACGACATTAGCCTTAAATCAGGTCTCACTTTTGCTCACCCCTTTTTTATTGTACATGACTCATTTCAGGTGAATGGCAAATGTCTACGCCACACAATAATGAATCTCAAAGCCGAACGTCACGCAAATGGTCAAGAACAAGACCTGGTCGTACTTTGAAGATGATATTTTGTTTTGCATCATTTATTTTCTGCCCCAATTCATAAATAACTATAAGGCAAAAATACTGATATACAGTCAAACCAAAAATTAATCAGACACCAGATATAATTTTTTCTATTTTTTACTAGTGGGTGCAGGACACTATAGTTGATTTTTTTTAAAGTGAGGATAGAAAAATAAAGTAAAGCCTCACATTATACCCAAAAATTCTTCATACAGTGGATTACCAGTAACATTTATAAAGATTTAGGACCAAAAATTATTCAGACACTTTGACCTGACCAGGTTTTGCTTGAATGTGTTTTTTCTTTACTTGCTAATGTGACCTTTTTACCCCACAGACTGAACAAAATTAAGCATTGCTTGGTAATTGGTTGAGCTAAATTGGTATTATCTAATTGTGTAGTTAAACTGAACAGCTGACAGATATTCAACATAATTCATTTATGAGACAGTCTAACAGAAGGATGGACAAAACCAGAAAAATATCAACTGATTTGATAATGTTATATGTATGTATATATATATATATTCACAGTGTTTTATATTTATATTTTTAATTATTTCAATTTATCCTGATTTAGTATTCAAGAAACATTTCTTATTTTTATCAATGTTGGAAACAGTTGTGTTGCTTACTATTTTCATGGAAACCATGGAACCATTTGATTTGGGATGGGACGGTATGAAAATTTCATATCACGATTATAGTGACCAAAATTATCGTGATTATCAATATTATCACGGTTTTGTTAAAACGAGATGAAAGTGCTCAAAAAGAACTGATGCTCACACTGAAAACATTTCAACAAGTTTTATATTTGAAAATCAACAAACAAAAAATAAAACAAGCAGCTCTATGCACTTTTTAAAGCAAGATTCTGTGGCATTGCCTTCCTTATAATGACCGTCGTCAATAGCAACGCATTATAACACAGGCACATCCATGCATCACAACAGACGTGCGCTCTCGTTTCATTCAAATACAATGAATGTCTTGGGTCTCCGTTTTTGATTGTATTGAAAATGAAATCAGTTAATTTATTGTTTACAGCATTTGATAATATTGTTGTGATCATCTTGTCTGGACGATTGTTTTGTACGCTGTACAAAATGGATTTATAAACAGGTAAGTTAAGATTTAAAACATTAATGCGACCTTTTCTTCTCGGAAGCTTCACGTTTATTTCAAGTGAGTGAGAAACTATTTCAACTCAAAACAACATTTTGTGCCCAATTATTCCCAGACGTAGTTTCGGTACAGAGGTCAAAGGAAACTTGCCTTGCGTTCGCTATACAACAGTGAGTGGGTGATGGTCACACAAGACAATCGGCAGATTTGAAGTGTAACGTTATTGCAGTGACTTTTTGTGTGCATGTTCTGCAGACAGGGTGACCATCCTCGATTAAGTTTCCCTCAGGACTTTGGGACTCAGGACTCAGATTTGGTCCTCTTAAAAGGCTGAAACATCTCCCGAGCACGGTCACTGCCTTACCGCCATTCCTTCTCGAACAATTAAAAAAAAACAAAAAAACATTGCGCGCCTGTGTCAGACTGTTGCTGGCTGGTGTAACGAACAACAAGGTTCAAAAGAACAGCTTTTATTTAATGACATGAAATGCATTTACTGTCTATAAATGCCTTTAGTCACTTTTTGATCCCAAAATTTTGAATGGCAGAGCATATTTATTGTATTTGTTGTTTATAAATGGGTCTTTATATTAAATCATATAGCTGTCATTATATTTAAGGAAGAAGGTCCCTTGAATATTTTGGGGCCATTGGCATCAAAAAGTTGAAAACTTCTGTTCAGGGACATCATGTTTACTTGGTACTACAAAACCTCTTAAATATGTTGTAAATGTATATCCAAAGTATTCCCATAATGCAAATTTTAGCTTCTTTTTCGACCCAGATAGAGGTTAGAGATAACAGCCTCTGTTTCTGACATTTTCTCCGCTAATGTCTAAGACAAGTGAAAGAAGTTGCTAATGTGCAGGTGAGATTCTCCATCAATTTTTTTTCCCCAATACTGGAGATAAGAAAATGTGCACGACATGATAATCGTGCGTGATCATACCGTGATATGTCGTCATACCAGTATACCGTTACAGCACGAATTCAGAGTCGATTCTTTCTTTTGGGAGACAACTTTATTTATCGTGCACTTTCGACTTTACAACTTTGCAGATTGTTTACATGCACAGACAGCTATATTACACAAAATATGAAAGGCAATATTCGAAAAAGCATAATGGGGCACTTTAAACATTGTCCAAATCTGTATGACTTAGGCCAGTGTTTCCCAACCCTGGTCCTGGAGGCACACCAACGCTACACATTTTCCAACTCTTCCTTATCAATCACACCTGAATCAGCTCATCAGCTCATTAGTAAAGACTCCAAGACCAGAAATATATGGGTCAGATAAGGGAGACATCCAAAATGTGCACTGTTGGTGTGCCTCCAGGAGCAGGGTTGGGAAACACTGACTTAGGCCATGTGTCCACCAAAGCGTTTCTCCCGAGGCTAGTGAATTAATTTATTCAAGACTAAAACACAGTACTGTCACTTTTCACCCAGCCATCCAATCACAGTGGAGAAGGGGTGGGACAAATACAAAAGCAATCAACCGTCACATTCTGCTTGTCCAACGATAACAAATGACAATGACACTCTTCATCCAAAACTAGTGCCAGAGCAACTACATTGTGTCGACATTTTTATATTCAGAAACAAACTATTTGCAAAATTAGATACAGTTCTGCGGTTATTCCGTATCATAGCACATATGCATCACTCTCACGTGGCCGCAGCAAGGCGTTTTTCAGAAGAGTGCTGCTGTTTTCAGCTGCCTAAAAAGGCTTTGTTGGACACACGATCTTACTCTCTCCTGCGCAACACAAACAAAGATACTGTGAACAATGTTGGGGTCCAAACACATTGGACCTTGCTAACTTTAATTTAAAGTACAAAAACTGAGACATTTCAAAGGAACTTATTTTGTGTTTTCCGCAGAAAAAAGTCATACAGGTTTGCTTTTGCAGGAAGAAATGTCGTTGCAAAGCAAATCACGGATCCGTAACATACTAATTACCACACTGAAGTTTCATCTGTGGAAGAAAAAACACCTCAAAGATCATTTCTCTTTCAAACAGTACGCATCCATAGCAATGCCCTTTTCCAAGAGGACAGAGTCAGGAGGCAAGTGGTTATAAACAGGTTTTAGTTACCAATCTCACACACAGGATGACACAACAGCAGCCTCTAACGTACAGCAAGAGGCAAACAAAGCCTGTTTGCAAGGAAGATGAAGGTTTGTCAAGCTTTTCTCTTTTGGTTCAATAATAGTGGAAAATTATTGTATATTTTTGTTGAACTCACATGACTGGGTTCAGGCCAGCTAACAAAACAGGGAGTTATGCGTTTATAGAGAGGAAGAGTGTTTCTACACATGACCTCTGGTGGCCTACATGTCTTGTGCAGGAAAAATCACTGGCAGATTACAATCCTCTACAATGCCAGTAAATCACTCGCATATGCGACTAAATCTTCACTCTGGGCGACTAAATAAAGTCTATCATTAGCCATTGGCTAATACATTCTTAGATTGTACTCGCCTATGTGTGTGTTAGAGTGCTGACGTTTAGCATAGATATATTTTCACTTGCTGAAAACTGCCTTAGCGCTTGTTTCGCTCTCCGTCAAGCGATCTGTAATCCATTCTGCATTAAAGAGCTCCAGCATTTAAAGTGGCAGACGATGAAACTGCAGTACATGTTTAGAATGAACAGTGTTATGTTATCGTCCATGGCTGTGGACGCTAATGTAGTTACCATTATAGTTATCTTTATAGCTATTGTTCTTGGTCTGAATGGTCTTTCAGAGAGTGTCACGCTACTGGGTCTGCATTTACTTTTTGGCTGTTTGGCATGTTACACAACTGTGCCTGTTCATGGGCATCTTAAACAATAATGTAAAGATGCATTTAACATATTTGTCAGTGCTAAACATTCCTCATTTATCTGTTATATAAATAAGATGCTAAATTGTTATTTATAGTGATCCTGTCATTCAATGCAGGGCTCTAGAATGCGACCAAAATTTGTAAGGGCGCGACTAACATTTTTCCTAGGTCGCACCGGTGCACCTAATGGCGCTGCATCCGCTGCCTCTCCACAAACGAAGCGTTTGTTCTCCTTTGACGCGACTCACACTCATGGTTGGATCATATCGTGGTCTAAACCAATCAGAGACAGAGATGGGGGGGGGGGGGGTCTTTGTCTCTGATTGGCTGTGGTCCAGATGTTCCTGTAGGCCTACACTGCTCCGTGCAGTGATTGAAATTGCGTCCTGAGCACCTGTTTACACTGTCAGTGAAATGTGACCCAATTCCGATTTTTTGCTAATGTGACAGATCGGATGTGTTCTATGACCATGTAAACAGGAAAAAAAATTCATGCATTCAGATATTTCGAGATCGGTTTCAAGCCTCGTTCATATGTTGAAATAAATCAGATATAAATCAGATACGTGCCAATGCGACTGTCATGTAAACAGGCAGACCAGATTTTCTGAGGCATTAGGCAACGTCTCCGCGGTTTAATGACGAGAGCAACCCTGACGCGCATCTGCAAAGGGACGGATGACGAAACGTGTCGTCGTCGTAGGAGAGGAATGTGGACAAATGTTGACAACATATCAAAGGTTGGCTTGCTCATACTAAAATTTCTGACCCATTGCTCCTCGTTAAAGAGGCTATATACGTTTTTCCGAAATTTAAACTTGCGACTGAAACCTGTGGCCAAAAAACAGAACTGCTCTTCCTTTCTGCTCGCTCTCGCAGCGCTCGTACGTGCACACTTCACAAGTCATCTGCTGCAAGGAGGCCAACATTGTTTACAGAGGTAAGAACAGTCACAAAATATCAAAATCCATTGCACTGCTTGCGAGTGTAGGCTACTTGCTGACTAGCGGTGGTGGCAGAGTAATCTGAAACGTTTAACATGAACGTGCTTGACGTCACATCCGCAGACAGTGCGGGAAAATCCGACCCGACAGAAAATAGGAAAAATAGGATACAGGCTTATAGTTGCACCCACTGTGAGCGGACACGGTGCCAGTATGCTCAACAGGAGATGTTTGAGTTATAAATGGTAAAATAAAAAGGCTACTGTTACGTTTATTTTGGGGAAAAAGTTCCATATAGCCCCTTTAAAGCCCGCCACGATCTCATGAAAGTGCGTCTATTGCACAAATTGTATTTATCATGCCATTTACGTCAAAAATATTGCGTGCATATGATACGTACTTTATGGCATGCAATACACACGTTTACAGAGCGTACCATATGCATGCAAAACGAAGTTTAAATGTATAAATGGCCCGAGAAATCAAATTTGTGCTATAGATACGCACTTTCATGAGATCGTGTTGTATGTTCCCAGCATTTCTGAGATCTCTCACTGCGCGTTCGTCCATCTGTGCAAGAACCCCATTTAAACATGCACGTTGTTTCAGATCTATGTCAAGTGTAAACACATGAAACGTGTAAACGGACGGATAAAAAAAAAAATCGGATATAGGCAACAAATCAGAATTGGGCATCAAGACCTGCAGTGTAAACGAGGCGACGGCAACCAACATCAGCAAAACAAACGCAAGAAAACAGACGACGAACAATGAAAAGAAAGACACAGAGTTTTTTCTTTAAGAAAAGTAGGCCTGTTCCCCCAACACTCTCCCGGTCAATGCCCCAACAACAGCCCAGACATGGAGCTCCTTCAGCCATCAGCTCAGAGAAGCACTTTTAAACAGTAGCACTTTCTATTTCTATTTTGAAATGTTTTATTTTGCTTAAAATGTTTTAGTTTGGAAGCTCAGTGAAGCACTTTAAGCATTTTTTTTTAAGATTTTAATTTTTATATACAGTATATGTGTGCTTCAAATAAAAAGTATTTACCTACACCTTATTCTTGTTCAAAACCATAAACATGAAGCGTGATAAAAAGGTGACCTTGAAATTGTGGCGTTAAAGGCGACGCGGGCCAAGGAAACATTTGGGTGCACCTAAATAAAGTTAGGCACACCAGTGCAACCAAGGCAAAAAAGTAGTCTGGAACCCTGCAATGTAATGGATGATACTTTGGTGTCACGGATAATTTGCATTACACTGAATGACAAAACTTCTACTTCCGCTTATACTGCAGGCCGTCAACTTGCCACCCATATAAAACAGTGAGCTTGACCAGTGAAGTTAATAACAATATCTACATATTAATAAAAATAAATATATAAGTGTTTTGGCATTTCACTGAATGACATGCATTTTTGTAACTTAGGCTACCACAACAAGAAAAGGTGGATTTATTAAATATTTAAGAGCAATGAACTCACTTTTCTGCAGCACCACACGGCCTTCAGGGTGCCATTTGATGATGTCACAGACTGTCGAATGACTATCTGTTTTTTTATTTGATTTCAGAATGACTTATTGCTCCTGTTACACTGAATGATCTCTTACAAACTGCATTTTCGGGACAAAAGTCCCCTGGTTATTTAAATACTATCAAAAAATAAGACGACATAGTCCTTTTAATGTTAACACAGCCAACACTTATTTTTAAAATGCCAATTAAACAAATATATATTTTTTAAATGTTTATTTTTAAAGATGTAACGGCAAAATCAAAGTCCGGACGATTACGCAGAAAAACAATTGTACACTTTGGAACATTATTTCCACCATATGTTGACATTAATATTTCAAATAACTTGTGAAAATATAAAGTAGACACTTTACTTGCATTTAACATGTTTTTTATGCATATAAAATTACTTTTGTAAATTGTATTTGATGCGGACACAGAAATGGTGATGTCTTCCATTTAGCATAAAGGCTCATCTCCATTAAACTACATCGCTGGTGCATCAAACAGACAGACCGCAACAGAATGGGAGCACAATAATTCCGACTCAAATATTCAGTTTGCTCAAATATTTTGCACTTCAAATCTGTCAGTTCCAGCAGTATTGACAGACTTTTTAATGTAGGGGCAGAGTTTGTTCAGTAAACAACTTTTTGATAAAAATAAAAAAAGCAATTGAACGTTTTGTTTCTACCCCCTGCTGTACTGAAAGCAAGCCGAACCGTGACTTCAAAACTGTCAACTTTCATTTTAAGTGTGCCATTACACACCTAAGGCACAACAAGTCAAAATAGCCTGAATGTAACACTTTTGTCACAGAACTAGAAGTGTATAAAAAGACAAATGAGCCTTTAAGTGTTATAGTGGCAGGGTAAATGAGCGCACCTTGGATCCAGCGAGCAGGCTCAGTGATATGGCCACTCGAGCACGGAGGTCGGGTCTGTCTTTGGGCCAAACATACATCAACATGGCTGAGAGAATCTTCGTTGAGTTCACTTCCTTCAGCTGTAAACACAAAAAGAAAAATATTATTTATTTAAAGGGTTTCCCAGTTTTAAAATAATACATCTTTTTTAAAAAAAGGAAGAAACAGCTTGCATATTCTAGACAGTTCTCATTCTCTTAAAGTCCCCCTGTAATCAATAATTTTATCCTTTAACACATCACTGATCACCAAAATTACATTTAAAAGTTTTTTCCATGAAAAAGATTTCTTCATGCCTTAAAATATCTTGAATGTAACTCGACATCCTTGCCTCATTTATTATACGCGGTTCTATGAATATGCGAATGAGCCCCACCTCCACCCACTCACTCACTCACTCACTCACTCACTCACTCACTCACTCACTCACTCACTCACTCACTCACTCACTCACTCACTCGCTCACTCGCTCACTCGCTCACTCGCTCACTCGCTCACTCGCTCACTCGCTCACTCGCTCACTCGCTCACTCGCTCACTCGCTCACTCGCTCACTCGCTCACTCGCTCACTCACGTTGATCTGATCTGATTGGTTACAAGGTCGTTTGTGACGTCAGAAACACCAGCGATTTCAAGCCGTGTTTTTGAGACTGTCTTTGGTTCACTGCAGTTTTAAGGAGAAAATACTCAGCAATGCTGTCGACTTATGAATTTGCACATGGTTTGCCTTAAAGCATATTAAAAACACCACATAGACATATAAACAACATTAAAAACTTGATTTTCACCACAGGGGGACTTTAAAACATTGTGTTCAAGCCATAACAAAATGTATCTCAACATCCCAAGCATTTCCTGTAATACTCTTGTACTCTTCTGTAATAACTTGCTGCTTGTAAATGATTATGTGATGCTGTATCAACATCTGCAGGAGGGGGCAGCAGAGATCCACAAGACTACTCAGTTCAGTCCGCTGTCAATCAACCTGGTGACAAGTTAACCAACCCATTACACCGCAAGAGAGCAACACGGCATGCCAAACCACACTGTTCACATTACAATCAAAGCTCTCTGCAAGCACACTAATTCTAGTTTATCACATTTGTTAGAAGTGTAGATGAGGTTATTGTATGCAAAGAAAAGCATAAACCACTGACACCTGTGAATATGGTGAGTTTTGGTATGGGAACATGTAAATCCACTTTAAATAGGAAACATCTGAACTTTACCATTTCCAAATGATCGAATCATAAGCAAATGCACTCGATAGTTTAAAAGCTACAAGAGGAAGAGGCTCTGTTTGTTTTAGATTAAAGAATTATTGACCATTTGCACTTAAATGTTCAAATAAATTTGCACTTAAATAATGGTCACCGAGTAGTCATAATGCGGTTACATAATCTGACAACTCTTAGCAACGAGGACCCCATGTAATCGGTTTAATTTTCACCCAAATTGTTTTAATTTTACTGTTTTATGATTTAAAGGGGTCCTATAATAATCATTAACAGGTTTATACTTTTGTTCAGTTGATCTACTATAATAGGTTTAAAAAAAAAACTGAAAAAATTTACATTGTTACTAGAGTTGTTCCAATTCCGATACTAGTATCTGAAATGCCGGCGATACCAATAAAAATGCTGGCATCGGTATCGGCGAGAACTTCTACCCATGCACCGATCCGATACCATTTTCTTAAACAATATCTAGCTATGCACGCTAGCTTTGCATAACGCTGCAAATCGGAGATCAATTCTTCTTCGCTGCTCTAAACAGTGGTTGCTTGTTGCGACACAGGAAGTTGTGCTGTTGCCACAAGCAACCACAGTTTAGAGCAGCGAAGAAGAAAACGCGTGCACGCTATCAGTATGTCCGCTGTTTAGCAGTATTTCAGACTGGACCAACCAGACAGTAAAACGGCGACATGTCCCGTATGCCATACTGCAATTTCGAGAGGTGGAACAAGATTAGCAACTTCAACACGAGTAACTTAAAGCATTTGAAGACACGTTACCCCGCAGAACACGATTACACAAAGGCAAGGGCAGAGAAGAATGAGCAGCACCAGAATCAACAATCTCTAAAAGCTTCATTCAAACAAAGAGAAATGTTTTCAAAAGACAGCCAACGAGCGATAAACACAACCAACAACACATATTGAGTTTATTTTTCTGGATGACCAGCCGCGGTCAAAACTGAAATGCCGTTTATTTAACAAAATTGTACAGAGATTATTTTCTTATATTATTCATATATCATTTTTTAAATTCCTAGATTTATATGTTGCACTTTTTTATGCAGTTATATTGTAAAACTAAAATACCTTTTTCAGTTTACAGTATTAGATGTGTGGTTGCATTTTAAGTTCTTTTTCACTTAAGAAAGATAAATAATATATTGCTGTGAAATGTATGTCAGATAATAAAAATACTCTAGTTCACTGTATGTATTTGTTCATGTTTAATTATGGGATAAGTCTGAAACACACCATAAAATAATTATATCAATTCATACAGTGCTAGTATGAATTGCAGCTGTATACTGTGCACACCCAGGTATCGGATCAGTACTCGGTATCGGCCGATACCCTGAGTCCAGGTATCGGAATCGGGAAGGGAAAAAGGGTATCGGAACATCTCTAATTGTTACAGCATCTGTTTTTACCCTCGTGTCACTGTCAGTCTTTTTACATCAGTGCAAAACTAGGCTATGCAGATTAAGACAAATATTCATCGCTACGCACTGAGTACTTCCATGTTGTAGCAAGAAAAAAAAAAAAAAAAAAAAACATTGAGACCAAACCACGTGCTGGTGCGACCAACTGAGAAAGTTATACAACAACTATACAAGTTTTAGGGCTGGACGATATGATACAGGTCCTTCTAAAATAATTAGCATATTGTGATAAAGTTCATTATTTTCCATAATGTTCTGATCAAAATTAAACTTTCATATATTTTAGATTCATTGCACACCAACTGAAATATTTCAGGTCTTTTATTGTTTTAATACTGATGATTTTGGCATACAGCTCATGAAAACCCCAAATTCCTGTCTCAATAAATTAGCATATTATGAAAAGGTTCTCTAAACGAGCTATTAACATAATCATCTGAATCAACTAATTAACTCTAAACACCTGCAAAAGATTCCTGAGGCTTTTAAAAACTCCCAGCCTGTTTCATTACTCAAAACCGCAATCATGGGTAAGACTGCCGACCTGACTGCTGTCCAGAAGGCCATCACTGACACCCTCAAGCAAGAGGAAAGACACAGAAAGAAATTTCTGAACAAATAGGCTGTTCCCAGAGTGCTGTATCAAGGCACCTCAGTGGGAAGTCTGTGGGAAGGAAAAAGTGTGGCAAAAAACGCTGCACAACGAGAAGAGGTGACCGGACCCTGAGGAAGATTGTGGAGAAGGACCGATTCCAGACCTTGGGGGACCTGCGGAAGCAGTGGACTGAGTCTGGAGTAGAAACATCCAGAGCCACCGTGCACAGGCGTGTGCAGGAAATGGGCTACAGGTAACGCATTCCCCAGGTCAAGCCACTTTTGAACCAGAAACCGCGGCAGAAGCGCCTGACCTGGGCTACAGAGAAGCAGCACTGGACTGTTGCTCAGTGGTTGCATGTCATTCGGAAATCAAGGTGCCAGAGTCTGGAGGAAGACTGGGGAGAAGGAAATGCCAAAATGCCTGAAGTCCAGTGTCAAGTACCCACAGTCAGTGATGGTCTGGGGTGCCATGTCAGCTGCTGGTGTTGGTCCACTGTGCTTTATCAAGGGCAGGGTCAATGCAGCTAGCTATCAGGAGATTTTGGAGCACTTCATGCTTCCACCTGCTGAAAAGCTTTATGGAGATGAAGATTTCATTTTTCAGCACGACCTGGCACCTGCTCACAGTGCCAAAACCACTGGTAAATGGTTTACTGACCATGGTATTACTGTGCTCAATTGGCCAGCCAACTCTCCTGACCTGAACCCCATAGAGAATCTGTGGGATATTGTGAAGAGAAAGTTGAGAGACGCAAGACCCAACACTCTGGATGAGCTTAAGGCCGCTATCGAAGCATCCTGGGCCTCCAGAACACCTCAGCAGTGCCACAGGCTGATTGCCTCCATGCCACGCCGCATTGAAGCAGTCATTTCTGCAAAAGGATTCCCGACCAAGTATTGAGTGCATAACTGAACATAATTATTTGAAGGTTGACTTTTTTTGTATTAAAAACACTTCTTTTATTGGTCGGATGAAATATGCTTATTTTTTGAGACAGGAATTTGGGGTTTTCATGAGCTTTATGCCAAAATCATCAGTATTAAAACAATAAAAGACCTGAAATATTTCAGTTGGTGTGCAATGAATCTAAAATATATGAAAGTTTAATTTTTATCATTACATTATGGAAAATAATGAACTTTATCACAATATGCTAAATTTTTGAGAAGGACCTGTATAACATTGATATAAGTGATCACCTGGATTTAGACCTACCCATATTGTATTTATATAAAGCGTTCACAGGCAAATTTGTTATATGTATTTCCCTGGCGTCGAAATCCGGCTCATATAAATGTCAAGAAACATGATTCCTGGATGCATGTCAATATCCATGCATCACTGGATCTTTGGTAAGTTGTAAGGAACGCTTGTATCGAGTCCAACCTTTAGTTTAAACTGATAATCATTTAAGTCGCGTTTCCTCAGTTTCCCGTTAAATGCAGCCCCTCAGTCCGGCTGAGGAACCTTTGAGATTTCGGGATTTTATACATTAAATTGAATTCGAATCCATGATTTCAGCCAGAGGTGAAAACCCCTCAACCATACAAACAAAAACCCTTACCACATTTTTAGGGTCTGCATTGAGCCCTCCACCAGCATGCCCGTGCCAGCACTGTCTCTCTGGAAGATGTAAATGCTGGAACACACCAACTCACATATTAACACTTTGCCAGCATTTTGCATTTCAGTTATTGTGATGAAACATGCATCAATTTAATGAAAAATCAAGCCCAATGTCTTATATTATCCACTATTTGAATAAAGCATAAAAAAAAAAAGTTTGGTTCCGGTTGGTTTTCAGTTGAGGTCATGGGTCGGTAGGGATTTACAATACATTTAATCGATAAAACGTACCGATCATCGGTTAATGCGCGTGCGTGCTGCTCAACCACAAAACATGTAGGCTAAGCGAGCGCGCAGGAGTTATGTTTGGGACTATTTTACACCATCATGACTAAGTTTGCGTGTGCATTTGCAGCCTTTTGTTTTGTGCAAATGTAAGTTGTAATAGTTTATTTTATGTACGCCTATCTATAGCTGATTTATCTCATATTGGATGCATTGGTTAATTGACGCTAAAGCGTGATCTCTGAAAGCGTGACCGCAATGCAAGACTAATAATGACTATTGGGACAGTCATATTACATAACATTATAAAGAGAACAATATTGTAATAAAACATTGTGAATTATTTGGGTTTAGTTGCGGTGTCGTGTTGTTCCAGGAAGAGCGCGTCCACAACATGAGTCATTCTGAATGGCACGTAACTTAGTTATTTTGCGCAGATGTCATTTGTAATACGTTTATTTTGTATATATCTGATTAATCTCATATAGGATGCATTTCTTTGAGTGAAATAACGTGCTAGCAAAGTGCTCAACGGTTATTCATTCAGCGCACGCCGCTCAAGCAGCAATGCACGACTAACAATAACGATGATACATTTGGGACTGTCATATTACATAACATGAGAACACTATTTTATTAAATCGTTGTGAATTCATTGGGTTTAGTTGCCGTTTTCAGTGCGTTGTTCCAGGAAGAGCACGTCCACAACAGCCACACATTCTGACAAGCACGCATACGAGGCGGCGCTGGTGACATATTTAATAATCAAATATAACGACTAATGCAACAATTCATTTAATTATCAATCACATCGAAACATTTTACAATCCTACTAGCCCTTTATTTAGATTAAAAACCATTCTCATAATTTGTTGAGGAACATAGCGTTTTGAGGAGCATTTGCGTATTGCAGTATTAAAGCTAACGATTAATCAAGAAATTGATTGTTAAATTAAACGATGATCGATCATGGGAATTTGTGAAAATTGACATCCCTTGTTCGCCTCAAGGTTTTTTATTTGTGTATTTATTTAATTTGTATTATTTCTTCCCCAAGCTCATAAAATAAATTTGGGTCACACATAAATTGGCAGGGTCGGTTGGAAACCGGAACCAAACAAAAAAATGTTTTTATGCCTAAAGACTTACCTTTACTGCTTCCAAGATCTGTCGGCTGTTCTGACCTCTGCTGTTGGCCCATGTTGATGACGCACTTCGTTGACTTGATAGCTGAATGAAAGTGAAGAAATATGAGATATGAAATTAAAATGAAAATAAATGGGAATCAATCAAATTTCTCTATCAATGTATCTCTACTTTACTTCATAAGCACATTTAGTTTACCACTTTTTATTATTCTTTCACTGTGCTCTGATTGGCCAGCCGACCCAGTGCGCTCACTGCACTGTGATTGGCCAGCGTGTGGGAAATGTAACGTCCCCTACCATAATCGCTAGCTTCAGCTTCCAAGGCTTCTAAAGCAATTGTAAACAGTTCGTAATACAGTCAGTTTTACAGCATCAATTGGATCCCAAGTCGGTTTCAGAAAATGAGCTTGATCAAGCCAATCGATTGGAACCAATTTTGCAAGCACGACTATTTTGAATATTTTGAGAATATTTTGCAGTGGAAAGCCAAGCTTCTTATTTTCCTTTTAATGACGGTTGCAAACCCACTTGAAGGTTCATAATGCCCCCTACTGCACAACACCTGCATGACAGATGACGTAAAATAAAGGATCGGACTTAGGATAGCCGACACAGATCCGTTTAAAAAATGTCCTTGAGATCTGCTCGGGACATCCCAGGTAAGTAGTCTGTGTTTTTTGCTCTCCCAGGTTCAGCTGTCCTCTGTATAATGTGTTGGGCACAAGCAAACTTTTGGGTTGTACTGCTCAGGAACAGCTTTATAAATAAATCTTAACCTCAAAAAGCAAATCCGGTTTTGCTTTCACATCCAAAACACATGGCACCTCCGTAACATCATGACGACTACAATTCACTGATAGATTTAATACATTTGGTTGTCACATTCACTTCACATTTCAGTGCCCTGCTTTCTACAGAGTTCAGTAATTTACCGAGTAATTCTACAACTGAATTAACTGATAACAACCGCATTTACGAAAGTATGATTCTATGTAGTTTGTGCGGAAACGAACTGAACAACTTTTTGTTGATGCATTTAAACACGCATCAGAGACGTGTCTCTCCTTGCTGTATGAGCTTGAAAAAGCACAGTGAGTTTACTCGTTCGCACAGTGACACAGGTCTGTCTCTTTCCACACACACTCATCAGCTCATCATCACACTATCAGTGGTTCTCAACTGGTGTGGCTATAATGAGAGAGATGTCATGGTCATTAAGCCGAGACTAGGGCTGGAACACATTGACGTAATTAAGTCGATCACGCATGGTTTATGTTCATCCCCATACCTAATGTTTCACACACAAAACAAATCTCTAGCAGAAACTAGTTACCATGGTAAATAAATACACAACACTAACACTGATTCTGATGAACATCATTACTGCATGCAAATCCTTCCCAGCTAACACTCGACGTACCGGTTACGCAGTTTATTGGTAGTTTTTGGTAAATTCATGACAACTTAATATAATTTTTTCTTATAGTGAAGTGATATATAGAAAATGTCCATTAATTTCTAAATTATGACAGATTTTGATGAAAAACAATCATACTAACATTATAAGCGCACCTCAAGAAACATAATACAATTTTTTTTAAACCATTTAACCCCTGTGCATCAATTTAAAAAAGTTACTCTGAGGTTCTTAGAGGACAAAAATGTCTGTGTCGAATAACTGTCAAGCGTCAGAGCACAGACTTAAGATTGGTCTCATTTTCAAGACGACCCATGGCCTTTTTTTTTCAAGTGAAAAAAATGCGGGTTTAACAGGTTTCAATGGGGACATTTTTGTCCCGAGTGAAACTATTCTCTGTTCCCAGTGTAAAATAGATTTATTAATGGAATAAGGGTGAAGTAGTAAAATTCCAATAAAAAATACACACTTGTGCCAGATTTGATACAGTTGGCATTGACACAGGCAGAATGCTCAAAAAATAAAACTATTAAGGATGCAAAAGGGTTAAGATTGACCACTTGACTAGTTGTTTATGCAACTCGACCACTAGTAAAAGTAATATTTTGTTATATTTCACACGTCATCATTGTATCATTTAAACACAATTTCAGAAGGAACAATGATCATGTAGGTCCCGTGAAATGGTGAACCCCAAAGAAGCTACTAAAAGCTTTTTGAATGATTGAATATATGATATAGATGATTATGATATCTGATATTTGAATATATAGGCTAGTTGTTGAATCATTCATATCGTGCAAACTTGGTTATTGCCCATTTATCAAAAAGAGAGCGAGACACCATCATTTCTATGTCTTGATGTTAAATCATACTGCAAAGCAATCATAGATCTTTTGCAAAAAATACTATATGGAGTGTTTTTAGCTTAAATGGAGTATGTCACGTGACTCTGATATGAGCTGAAAAGAGGGCGGGATTCAGTCTTATCTAAGCACACATGTTGAATGGGTTACTTATATATCATGTGACCTAAGGTTGAAAGGGGTTAACTCCAAACCAACAGCTAAAAGTTACGTTAAAACCAACAAATTAAGCCACAAACTAAAGTGAACTAGTCATATGACATTATATATCGGCATATACTGCAAGTACCTCCATACTTGTTAGCAGAAATGATACTGAAGTTCCTACAGCACCACATTAACACAACAGAACAGGGACAATTTCATTAGTCACGATGAACCACGTCAACTTCCTACATAACAACAACTAACGTTAGTCACAACAGAATGCAAACAACACAACACTGGAGTATAGTCAATACTTCTACTGTATGTGCCACTACATGGTGTAAGGTTGCGTTTGTGAGCTCTGGGGTGTTTGTAAAGTTTGAGGACTGCCCTTGTGTGTGGTGTCGTGTGTGTGACAGAGGTGAATGTACCTGATAAGTGCTCCGCTGTTTCCGATGCGTCGCCACTCGGTGGTCGTGACAGGTCCACGCGTGAACAGCTCTGCACTGCTGAAGCAACAGGGACAATTTACGCCTTTGAATGTGAAATCCACATTTCAGTGGGACCAACAGCGGCGCCATGCTGAACCGAAGGGCTGAGCCAACGTCATGCGTGACGTCATTTCCGCTCAGCAGAATCCAGCAGTCACTAGAAACACGAGCGCGGGTTTTTC
Source organism: Meda fulgida (assembly GCA_030578275.1). NCBI lineage: Eukaryota > Metazoa > Chordata > Actinopteri > Cypriniformes > Leuciscidae > Meda > Meda fulgida. The sequence goes on along the minus strand of CM060629.1, from coordinate 4,266,995 downwards.
GTAGGCATCATCCGTTTTTTGTTGTTGTAATTAAATGCTAAAGAAAAGAAAAGAAAAGAAAAGGAAAGAGAAGAAAAGACAGAAAGGAAAAGAAAAGAAAAACAGAAAGGAAAAGAAAAGAAAGAAAAAAACAACAACATCAACAACAATTACTCCTTCAGCAAGCCTACTCCTTCGATTCCTTCCGTCCAGATTAATTCCTTTAGTCTTTCAGTCCTTATTAAGTTTAAGATTAAGTGCCAAGTCCTGAAACACACCCACTGTTCTTATAGTTTTACCGTTTTTAGAGAACTCAATAGATTCAAAATATAAAAAAAAAGAGGATTGCATTTAGAAAATGTACATGTGTGAATGTGAGGTTAATTAGATAAATATCACTTTTCTTTTCACATTCGTGAAAACAAAAAATTGCATTTCTATATGTAAACTCAAAGTTAGGATTCACATAACATTTGATAAAATCACAAACGTCACGCCAACATGTCACTGTGAGACAGCAGTTCCAAAATAAATGTGAAGTAGTTTCAGGTTTCTCTAAACAGAAAGAACGGTATAAATATCTAAAAGTCTTTTAAAAGAGAGCACTTATCTGGGTAAAACATTTGAATGAACTTAAAGGTAATTTCTCATCTGATAAAAATACATAAAATGCCAAAGCCTGTATATAGCTGCTTATTTTATTATTATTATTATTGGAAATCATGATACACAGCCATTTAAAAGTTTGGGATAGATAAAAAAAAAAAAAATATATATATATATATATATATATATATATATATATATATATATATATATATATACTTTTATTTAGCAAACTAAGCAAAGGCACATTATATTGATAAAAAAAGACAGTAAAGACATTTATGAAATTAATAAATATTACAAAAACGTTATATTTATAATACATGCTGTTCTTTTGAACTTTATATTAATCAAAGAATCCTGGGGAAAAAAATCACAGTTTCCACAAAAATATAAAGATAAAAAAAAATCAAAAAATACAAAGATTTTTTTTACAGACCTTTTCTTATAAATAACCAATAATATTAAGTATTAGATTTTAGGATTTCAAAGAGATTTCAGGAATCATAGAACAGAAAATATCCTTAACCTTTATTCTACAATCAGTGGTTGTATTTTGTTAAATTACAACCTGATTATTTATTGATCGGCTTAATTTTCCTTCGTAGAGATTTGAGAACATGTCTATAAAGAGTCTATAGTACAGCATGATGGACAAAAACACAATATAGGGTATGTAATAACATAACATAAATAACATAAAGCTAATGCTACTGGAGTAAGATTTTTTTTAATCTCCATCACTGATTAAATGTAATCAATAAATTCCACTAAAAATCAATGAAATCCTTATAACCAAAATAATAAATCTTTGCACAGTAGAAGTGGCACAGAATCTGAGCTGGCATTTAATGCCTGGCTCACACTACAGGAGTTTTAGGCCGATTTATGCCCGATTTTCCCCTCCCGAGAATCGGAGAAAAGATCTGGTCGAGGACCTCGATCGGTTCCGATGTTCGGCACAGACTATCTGGTAATGTGAGGCGTTCACAGATCAAATCTTGCACCTCCCGATCTGCTCTCACACAAATCGGCCTCGCCCCCATCATATCAAACATGTCCCGATAAATATCTGTCACTAGCCAATAAGAAACAAGTAGGGCTGTCACGGTGAAGGAATTTCCATTGAGGTCATTTTGAGTGACTCAACAGTGCGATGCGCGCATTATCTCCATTTATGTATTTATTGCTAAATAAATAAGTGTTACGCTGTGGTCAGCCGGCACGAAGACGAGTTCAGTGATGAAACCGAAACTAAAAAGCGCATTGAAACGAAGTGGAGTAAACAAAAGATAAAATGTCAAAATAAGGGTCCACATAATATAATAACAGAACATAAACCTGACAATAAGCTTGTTAGTCCATTGTTATATAACAGTTAGTTCCGATCCTCGAATCTAACTTTACGAGAGGCTTTCTGCTGATATTTCACCACTATCGTATCGGCATTGCTCGTCTCTGCCTGTTCTCAGGCTGTCACTCAGTCCAGTTACTACACCGTTACGCCACTAGGTGGCGGCAAGGGACAGTCTTTGAGTGAGTCATTAAAGCAGAACTTGGTAACTTTTTTAACTTATTAAAGCTGTCTAGTGTCTAGAAATCATTTGGATGGTTAAACAACCTGTTCTGGTGATATTGGTGACTTTACCAGCTCCCCCCAGCGTTCCCAGGCGTAAAACAAACCTTGCGACATACCGTCTGTACCGTCCCCGCAAAATAAAAATCGGAAGTCTCGTGAGAAGCGAGACGAGAACGAGCGCGAAACACGAACTGCTTTACAGCAATTCAACACACACACACACACACACACACACACACACACACACACACACACACACACACACACACACACACACACACACCTCAATACTAGCTAGAAGTAATACAAAAGACGATGGATAATGCACATGTTCCAGCGAAAAGACAGAAGAGACGGTTATCGGCGGAGGAGGTGAAAGAGAGGAAAACACGTTTTGACCGCGCGAGGGACCGCACAAGAGTCAAAATTGGTCGTGCATTCACTGAGTGACTGTCATAAATAAATGTCTTATACTTAGATCGACTAACTCCTTTATGATCTACAATTGTTCAATAATAACAGGTAAAACACAGCCATTGTTATCTATAATTTATTTATTCTACTTTATAAAAGAATGCAACTTGAGCATTGTCTGCACGATTAACGTTATAAACTAAACTTTGCAATCACAGTTCCATTGAAGGTAATTTAGGCTTATAATTATGATAATAATAAGCTGTAACATTTGCTAGCTTTATTCACACAACCCCTGTTTGATAACAGAATACAAAATGTACATGTCAGTGTTCTATGATAATGTGTGTGATGTATTACCCACCTCGGGAGACATAGCTCCGCAAGTAAAGTTGGCCGGCCGGCTACAATAGCTTACTTTTAATATAACATTTGAATAAATAAAGTTATGGAAAATATATTAGAGGAAACTAAAACCGCCAGTAGGTGGAAGCAGATTACTGTAGGTAAGCTATTAAAAAGGGATCCTATTGTGCCCTTTTACGAAATCTTGATTTTGTTTTTGGGGTAGGCCCTACTACTAGAATAAGTTTTCATGCTTGATTGTTCCAAAATTATAATTTTTTTTCACATATTTTACATTATTACAGCTCCTCTAACTATCCCCAGTAAATAAGTATCCCCAGTAACTTAAGGAACGGTTCCAGCTGTGTTTCCACTTGAGCCTGGTGGCACGATTACAAACCGTTCTCGGCCCGAACCGTGCTGGTACAATCCAAGAAGTGACGTCGCTACTCAGGATTCGTCACTTGCATTGGTTGCCTGGCTACCAGTTTCTCTGTAGCGAAGTAAACAAACAAAACAGTAATAGAATTAAAATCAATAGCTGATCATTCTCCATAACGCGGTCACTGAAATGCCCTATAGTGACCGCGTTATGGAGAATAATCAGCTTTTGCTTTTAATACTTCACCCGGAAGAACGGATATTGTTGTTGTGACGTCATGGATTGTCGTATTCAAATCTTATGGTCGCGTTACCAAGGCAACGACTGGCGCGTTTGTATACATTCCAAAGAGCTGCCGCGAGTATCAGACATATGGAAACCGTGAGTTAACCGTAAAGTTTCCAGCTGCCCAGATCGGCGCGGAATGAGAACCGTTCGGCACGACGGTGGAAACGGCTAACGAACAAGAGGAATGTGCTGAACGGGTTTCAAGCACGGACTTTGCAAGCACAGGACATTTCAGTTTCAGTGTGGTAGGCCTATGTTTTTTTTTAAACATTATAACGTTAGGCTGCTACACACACTAAAGTTAAAAAGTGAAATCATAATCAAGGACCCCTTTAAATATTGAGTCAATTGAATCATTCAATTCGTTCAAAAGGTCTGATTCATTCAGAAACGAAGCAAGTGGCAGTGGTTAATTTAAATCATTTAAGTTACTCAACCGATTCGTTCAAAACGCGGAGTCAGTGTGGCGCGGAGCGGTTCTGTTGTGGATTTGTTTGGGAAAATATTTTCGTTGGCGAAATAGAGCAATGACAGAAAATGTAAGTTACTTTATATGAACCTATTGTGTATTGACCTGTTACAGAAAGTCAACATAATTTGCCATAGTGCTGATTCGGGAAAAGCAAACTCCTTAAATAAAAGTCCCCGTTAAACATGGAAACGCAAAAAGTTGTAACTTAACCCAGTGTGAGTGTGTGTTTGTACTGGTAAACCCTACATTATTATGGACAAAATGTCTCCACAAAGATGGCGATATCCAAATTCCTTGTCCTTGTGGGGACATTTGTAGTCCACATTTAAAACCGCTTATAAGTCCTACTAAATTTTTTTTTTTTTTTTTTTTTTTTATGTACAAAATGCTGAAAGTTTTCTGTGATAGGTAGGCTTGGTTTACGGTTACTGGAGAATGCAGATTTCAGTATAGAAATCATTATGTCCACATAAAAGATAAATCTAGATCCAAATTTTGATGTAATTTTTGAGAGCCTGATTACAAAAACAAAAGTCTCATTATTAAAAGCCATGACCCAAACACAATTATAAATTATAATTTTATGTAGTCTATATGACAGACATATTCGCTGCACATGTTGCACTGAACTGTATTTTCCTTTTTTGAAGTGATTTCAATCATATTTCAAGCAATTCAAACAACATTAGTGCGCATCTGAAGTGTCTCATCTGAAGGAAATAATCCATTATTTATCGGCTTTAATACATCAGCCAAATTTTATTTTCGGGCCGATAACGATAACTTAAAAAAGGAACATATATCAGCCAATGCCAATACAGTGGCAGATATATTTTGCATCCCTAATTTGAAACAAATATACTGTTAGATTTTAAAGTAAGTGAAAAAAAAATCCCTACACATAGATAGATCTCATTAATTTCCTACTTATTTTCTCTCTCCTCTATTTCTGTTCAGGCATCAGAACCATGTCTTCATGTGACACTGGGTCCAGACAACATTCAGAGCTTCATCAGCCATCATCACTGAGGAACCGAAGGATATCAACTCTCACAAACTTCAGATAACACAAGGTTCTTTTACTGCATATATTTTTATTATTTAATTTCAGTTTTAATTTTTTATTTCTTTGCTCTTCGATCTGCTTTACACTCTCTACATTGAGCATCCTAAACAATTCCCATTTTAAAGCGGCACAGAAAGTGTTTCTGGGTCTTGGCAGTGGAAGTTTCCAGCTCAAACTGAAGCAGCTGCTCCACTAAGTTGTTCAAAGATCTAACGATTCAAAAGTAATCTGTTGTGTCTGTGGCTTTAAAGGGGCAATCAGATGTACTTTTATATGGTGTTTGCATATAAATGTGTCTTTGCAGTGTGTGGACACAACCACCATACAATGAAAAAAATCCATTCACTCCTTTTTTTTAATTCTCAAAAAGCCTAAAGACTCTCAATAATCAAGCCATTTGGATTTTCTGAGCAATATGATGTCATATTGCTCATGCTCCGCCCACGACCGCTTACGGACTGTCCCATATTAGCATATTTCCCGTATTAGCATATCTCCGCCCTCAGCCATTTGTATACTGTCCGCCAAGGCAGCACTTTAGTGTCTTGTGTAGTGACACGCCCCACAGAATATCATTTAAAGAGACATGCACCGAAACAGGTCGCTGTGAACAGAGCTGTTTTTGAGGAGGTAAAAAGGGTGTTTTACACAACGATTGAGGAATTTTAACCAAAGTATATTACAAACTTGACATGAAGACCTTAAAGAATCATACCACCTTGTGGAAATTGGGCATCCGATGACCCCTTTAAGAGAGCAAACATACATCTGCATTGCCCTTCATTCATGCTATTTGAAATCTTTTTTCATATTACTTTATCTCTTCCATATTACTTTCTATATCAGTCATTTTTTTCTTTACATTATTTTTCTCTAATTTTACTGTATGTTTTGTGCTGTGTTGTACAAATGTTTCAATTTGAAGGTTTTTAACGTCATGGGATGATGTTATGAAGCAGTAATTTTCCATTGTCTTCACAAACACTTGAATATGTGCTGGTCAGATGAAGTCCGACTGAGCATTGAGAAGTAGTTAAGATTATTCAACAAACACTTTTAGTGTCCTCCTCCTTCTCCTGCCCAGGTCAATTTCAATTGAGTACATTTTAAAGTTAATTTTGTATTTGTATGTCAACATGCGTATGTCAAGCATCTGTTGATTGAACTATTCCATGCTGAGAAAAAAAAAAACTATTATGTTTTTTAGTGTGCTTTAAATTCAAATAATTTGATGTATCTTTTGGCAGTTAAGTATTTTATGTTTGCAGCGTCATAAAATTGCTTAGTAACTAATTCCACAACTATTCCTATTATCATATAACAAATAAAATAATACACTTTTTTTGTAATTGACAGAATCTTTACCCTAGATTTCTAAATGTTGGACTAAATAAAACATCTTGAACGAACTAAGAAACTAGTTGAGCAAACCTAGGCTATTTTAAAACTGAAGTCAATGGGCCAACTAAAAAACAACATGTATTCTTTTTGATAATATTCAGTGTTGGAATTGACTATGATGAATGAATACAACCAAATAATATTTTATATTAACTATTAACAAATTATATTTTTATTTTTGCATAATTTGACAAAAATTGCATCATAGATAAAAACACAGAATAAAATATTTGATATGTGAAATTTACCTGTTTTTTATGTATACCGTTCACCTCATTTCACCATGTTGGCTCTTTGGTAACTGGGAAACACTAACTTTTGAAGAAATCATTTTCACTTGATAAATATAAGATATTAAAATGTTTTATGTTTATTTACATTCAGTTTAACATAGTTTTACACTGCATTTTCATAGTTTTAGATTGAAAGTCTTGAGCTGGCAGTGTAAATTAAAATCTATATA